>WARS01000015.1:10863860-11512884 GCA_008933995.1 Datnioides undecimradiatus
CATCCCCTCTGATTCACACAGCCAGTCCAACCTGGCATGTGCTCCATATGCAACATGAGCAGGGACATCGGTATGTGGCGGAAAAATGTCTCCTTCAGATTTATATTTGGTTCGTTTTGAGATTTTATCCAGCTGCCCACTGGTTATTTGTGCTCATCAGTGTTGTAATAAACTGATCCACAGATGTAGTCAATGTGGAAACCCCACATTTCACCTAACGCTGGCTGCATTTTACTACAATAATAATTCTGTTGTTGTTTTCATCCTTTATTAGGTTGTGAAACATTACAAGTACTGGTCTGGTACTCTGTTTGGAAACAGAAGTGTTGAAAATAGTTTTTCCCCCTACCTTGCTTACAGGTAAATAACAACAATGAAGTTTGTACCACTATGCTCATGTTTTCAATAGCAGATGCAATGTTTCCCCAAATGTGTTCCCTAAACACATTTGAAGAATTCAGCAACTGAATTGTGACACAACCCATGTGTTAGCTTTATTTACTCATGTCAGCTGTTTCCTGAGTTCTCATACTATGTTAGCTGCGACATGATCCATCCTCCATTTAATCATAGTGACTAGCTGTAGATGAATGAATGAGGTTCTGTTTCATTCTAGGAGGTTTGATATTTTGGGCATTTTGTCCATGAACACATATTTCACATACTGCATACTCATTGTTCGGTCCCTAGTGAATGATTTATTACATTACTTTATGCTTTTGCATATATTATATGACATTAGGTGATGCAACTCACACAAGGAATAGAAAATCAGGATGTGTCGCACCTCTGAAACTATTTTCTGTCACTTCAAATGCATGTTGAAATGAATGGCAGTTTTGTGTAGGTGACTTGACATATTTTACATCCTTGACTTTCTCAAAGAAAATTGTCACAGGAAAGGACTTGGATTGGCTGTGTTTTACCTCTTTAGGGAAAAATGGTGATAAGGGAGTGTCTGCAGTGGCTGTGATGGTACGTGATATTTGAGGCCTCAATTGGTTGCCGGTTTGAATCAATTTGGACCAAACATTACCATAAAAGTGATGATGAATTTGATGCTTAACTAAGGATGTGAATCCATGTAACCAGATGGTTGTAACCTATGCTTTGAAAAGAGAAGCTGACATGCCTCGGTGTTGTATCACTTCTTGGATTACTGCCGAAGGTCTGTGTGTGAGTGACTGTAAGACGACATGACACTGCAAAGAAGCTTAGAGGGAGATTATGTCTCATGTTCACACATATCAAGATTATTCCCAGATATTCAAACTCATATTATCTCTTAGTATCAAAACATCCTACAACAAATCAGAAACTTTGAAACAAGTTCTGTCTTTTCTTATATCCTGGTGTCATGGGTTTGTTTTTTTTTTTATAATTCATCATATTACGTTTG
Organism: Datnioides undecimradiatus; assembly: GCA_008933995.1. Lineage (NCBI taxonomy): Eukaryota > Metazoa > Chordata > Actinopteri > Lobotiformes > Datnioididae > Datnioides > Datnioides undecimradiatus. The sequence goes on from WARS01000015.1 coordinate 10,865,260, forward strand.
CTGCAAATAACCTAAATCTTACCTCCTGACCTCTGTCAGCTTGGTTGAGTGGTGGTTACATTGAGTGTCGGGCATCAGCTGTCATAGACAGCTTGGAGGATGGATTGCCTCAGATATAAACAAATCAAACATCCTGTGACACAGTCAGCAGGTGGAGAAAGGTATTAACTATTGAAATACATGTGAAACAATGAAAACCAAGTTCACATAAACCATCAGTTTTGTCTGTTGGGCAGGCGTTCTGTTTACCTGAAGATCAGTTGGAGTTTACACTGCTCTGAATCTGATCATACATACAAACGAGACCAATGTGACTTCAGCATGGATCACTGAAACTTTCAAATTCCGTGAATTTAATCTGAGTTTCTCTGTGCATATTAACTAGTGTTTGAAGAGGAAGACATTGAAACTGTCAAGTGTACACAACTGTGCTAATAAATGCTGGATTAAGGCTTCGGCTTTAGAAGTTTACTGAGGATTCTCTACGTCTTTAGACAATTTTCTGTAAAAATGAGATAAAAGTGCTCATTGTTGAAAGATAATACACGTATTTAATTGTGTTTATTTCATATAATTGTTTATTTATTTGAATCCTCATTAGCTGTCACCAGAGTAACAGCATGGAATAATACATTTTATTGACAAACAGTGCAAATATGCTCGCATACTCGCACGCGCACGCATGCACGCACGCACACACACACACACACACACACACACACACACACACACACACAGCCTCAACAGTCAAAACACTGATGGATTTTAAGGATTTTCTATCAACTTCCTCAGCTTCCTCCTACACCTAGATGCGGCTGTGTTTGCATGTGTTTGTGGGAAGCTTGACAGTTTGTTGGTATTATTTGCAACACAGCGACTCGGTTCCACTACTGCTCCACAGTCCCATAGGACTCCATGTCCTTACCAGCAGACACTCACAAAAACAAAAGTCTGGCTAACTGCACACACACACTTTATCAGGTTGAATCAAACTGAGGTGTCCATCTAAAAGGGATAACTTTATGTTTTGGGGGATATGCATCTTTGGTTTCTTGTTGAGAAATGTTGATTGATACCACTCTTAGGTCTGTGCATTAAATATGAAGCCCATGAGATTGTTAGCTTAGTGTAGTATAAAGACTGGCAAGAGTATCAATCAGGTTGCCGTCTGTGTCCAAAGATAACAAAATTCACCTAAATCTACTTGCTTATATTGTCTTTTAAGTGCAATTTCTTTAAAATGTTACTATTTGTTTACCACATTTTAGTTTTTTTAGTGTTTCTATAATGTACTTCTATGCCTCTGTAAAGCACTTTTACATGCTATAAAAATAAACTTGCCTGGCTGAACACTGCCTCTAAATCTGTGTGTTTAATCAGTACAAAAACTGGGATGAAAAAATGTCACGTTGTGGTTTTTGTGGGTATTATGTGCTGGACTGTTCCTTGGCAAGAAACGGCGATATCTCACTGCCATGACAAGACTCCAAGAAGTCACTGCCTATGACCAGGAGCTACTCAGGCACATAATCCCCCATAAAGCAACTTGTCATTTTGCACTTAGGTTCCTGAACAGTAGGAAGGTAGATTGTTGTTGTTTTATTACTTATAGACAGAGTCAGCCTAAGCTGCTTCCTCTGTTTTAGTCTCTGTGCTAAGATAAGCTTAGTAGCTGCTGTGTAGCCTCATTTTACAGCCATGAGCGTGATACCACTCGAGGCTGTCGAGGCTGACCAAAATCGACCAAACCAAATCTATATAATTAATATTTAATATTTAATTTTTTAAATATTTTTTCATGTTTTGACTAACATGAAAGAAAAGAAATTATTTTTTTCTCCATCACATTTCTACATAAAAATGTGCAAATGTTGAGTCTGTGGTTTGACTACAAGGCTGCTAACATCCATACAATGGTCAGGTTCAGGGGACAATCATATATTTACAGTAAAAACTACATGATAAGCTTCCTGGCTGTGAGGTAATTGCTTGTCTAGTTGGCAGTTGCTTGTGGAAAATGCAGAAGCATCCTCTTTCCTCTTTTTCTCTCTGCTGCATTGCTCTGTCTCCTCTTTTGTCTCATTTTCTCTTCCCTTTTTGCCAAAATCTCTCTCTCCTGCCTCTCTTCTTCCTTATCTTAATACCCTTTTCTCTCAGTCCAAGTTTCAGCATGCTAACAAGTGGGAGGAGGGGTAGAGAAAGATTAAAAGGTGATTAAGACAACATTGGAGGTAGTTTCTACCTGCTGGGCCTCCCGCCGTGTTATCAAAGCTGGCCGCCTTGTTTCCTCCTTTCTTCTGTTGCTTTTTTCCCTTTTCGTCTCATCTCCTTTGTTGCCTTCTGTCTTCCTCTCCTCTTTTCTCATTTCCTTTCATCTCTCCTTCCCTTCAGTCCCTCTTTTCATTTAGTCTCATTTCCTCTTTTCCAGTCGCCTCCTGTCCTCTGCTTTTCTTTCATCTCTCTTCTTCTTTCGCCTTTCCTCTTCTCTCCTTTATTCTCCCTCTCTTCCATAATTTCCTCTTGAGCACAAACAACAAAAAAGTGAGGCTGTGTACGCCTCAGCCTGTGAGGGTGCTGTCGCTACTCCTTGCTTTTCTGTAAATCTTGTGAATGCTTGAAATAATGTGATGGTGGACATAAGGTGATGGATACTCAGCTGGGGTCGTTTAGGCAGTAGAACCCATTGTGCAGACAAAAACAGATGGGACTGTTTGATTTCAGGCCACTAATCACTGTTGTCTTGGGCAGCGCTGAGCCCTTGACACTGGGATGGCACCTGTCCAAAAACAGCGTTGTTGACTTAGCACACACGCTTGAGAAGTGCCCCATTAAAGTCATCAGCTGAATGAGTTGTACGCGCTTCGAGCAGGGCTCGTGTTTAACAGTTTTCCATCTTAAATGTGGTAATCTTCTGCGGGTGTGCTACAGCTAGCTTTGCTGCAATGGTACAGGGATTTTTAACAGAGGTAACAAAGCACGGGGGGGGCACGCCTCAGCAACAAACTGACACAGCCAATGGGAGGATAATCCTAGAAAAAGACCTCCATGAATGAATAGAGAGTCAGATATGAAACTGAAATCAATGAATTTGGTCTATGAATGCTAAAAAATGGCAGTGAGTTTGCAAATGTTTTCAAGGCTCTGATCAAAATCATTAGGATTTCATCATCCTTCTTCATTGTTGTTCAATCGCATTGCCTTTTCTGCTGTATGTGTGTGCATCTGTGTATATGTTTGGTAAAACATCACATTGAAATCCATGAATTGGATTTCATGGATTACATGGAAAATATTAAAATGACTTTTGTGCCTAATTTTAAGAATTTTGTCATTAAAGAAACTCATGAAGTCATTGTTACTGAAAGCTATAGGAAAACAAAACTGAGTAGAGCAATGACTCTCTGCCAGCTCTGCTACAGCGCTGAAAAGAAACCTGGAATTGTTCTTATTTTTCTCTTTTAATGATGAGTAATAGGCTGTTCTTCTGGCATTATTCTTCTTGGCACAGCCAGGTTTCAGTAAAACAGAATGAATCAATGAGATAATCTGAAATTAAATTATTTAATAATGTGGCTTTAGTTGACAGACATCTGATATTTAAAAGGTCACATTTAATTCTCCTGTTATGTTGAACTACTTTTGGTAGTTTTTCCTTGTGGCTGTCGCCAACTGCTTGCTCGTGGTGGCAATTGTTGGGTGTAAGTTAATATAACGCAGTCTGATCTAGGTGTGTGTGGTATGTAAAGTGTCCTTTACATGATCAGATCAGAAAAAGGGATGCCCACTCTTGTTAAGTGTTTTATCATTCAGGAAACAAAAATGTCAAACATTGATCATTTCAGTCATCCTTTCTGTATGTTTTTAACCATTGTAAATTCAATATCTTTGGAATCTGAACTTTTTGCCAGACAAAACAAGCAATCTCAAGATGTCATCCTGGCTTCTCGAGAAATTCTGATGGAAATTCTTTATTATTTTTCTGAAATTTTAAAGGCCATGATTTATCCAATTGGATGTGGACTGATTTGGAAGTTATTTGGTATAGAAGATAATCATTTGTTGAAGTCCTACTTGTTTTGAAACATGAGAGTAAAATGAAGATGAACAGCAAGCAAAGAAAGCTGTGGAGAACACTGACTGACAAACTCAGCGAGATGGTGGGGAGAGATTGTGGGTGAAAAGGGAATGAGGTCCTGAGAGAGACAGATATGTGAATGCAAACACTGAACAACTTATCTCCAAAACAGAGATAGAGACCGGAAGACAGACAGTGGGAGAGAGACAGAATCAGATAGATGAGGGAAAAAAAGGCGAGACAGACCCAGATGAGAGCAGTCAGAGTGATATAAAACAGTTTAAAAAATACAGCAATATAAGAGGGCGTGAGATAAATGAAGACAGAGAGCTAATCACTGAGGCATGTTGTTCATGTGTCCTGTGTTTACAGTGGTGTGTGCGCGCGCATGTGTATTTTTAGCTATGATGATGAAGTACATCTGGTACCCCTAGCCCTAGGGAGGCCAGGGGAGAGAGAGAGACACACACACACACACACACACACACACACACACACATACTGTCTTACTTTATTCCCCTCAATTTCAATCTCACACATTCATCTGTCATAAAGAAAACACACATGCATGCACCAAAGTGCAGCCCCCATATATAGTGTGCACTTATATGGATATAATCACACATGCGCAAACAATACAATAACTTTAGCAAAACATGCTTGACCACGCATGCACTGTTATTGTGCGCGCGCACACACACACATACACACACACACACAGAGTGTCCTGGCTTCACTGGGACAAAGCTCTCGAAGAGACAAAGCATCTCTGACTTTTTACCCCTTTTTATTTTTCTTTGTTCATATTTTTTTATTCTTCTTTCTGTGTTTCTGAGAAAGAGTATAAAAGCATTATTTAAACTTTGAGAGGCTGGCCTCAAGGTCAGCCATTTACTGTTAAATGAGTCATATATTGGTTCTTGGGAGAAAACTTTCTCCACTTCTCTCCACAGTAACATATGTTGATAAGCAGTTAGTAACTAAGATTATCTTTAATATGATTTATAGTGTATTAATTGATCCTATGTAATGTGATGCCTTTAACATTCAGAATGAAAATCAAATCAACAAGTAAAGACATCGATAACAAGACCTGAAAAGCTTGTTTATTAGTCCTTTATCAGATGCACAATTGCATTGATACAAGTTCCTATTTTTAGTGTTGACATAGTATAACAGACTGTAGACAAAAAACTTCCTTGCAATGGCTTTGGAGTGATTTTCACCACCTTTTGATGTGTGCGCCATGATTTGGAGCTACGAACCTCTAATTTAGATAATGATGTGAGGCATGAGTCAGGGCAATCATCAAAGCTCTACTGTTAACTGAATGTGATAGGCTGCTACACCTGTCAATCACATAAGCAAGCTCCAAATAAATATGTCCCTGTTTTTAAATGCGCTTTCTTCTTCACCATTAAACACTCATTTGACAATAACTGCTGAAACCCACATTTAAGCTGTAAAATAGCCCCTTCACTTCAGTGTAGTCGGATCCTTTTTTTGGCACCAGCGTCAGCCACTCTTTGCTTGGAGGAATGGCATCTTAAAGCATTTTCACTTGGCTTCAGCATTCAGCCTTGGTGATTGCAGCTTGGATAATGCTAGTCACACCCCACATTGGGGATAGTTTATGTTGAAGTGTTGACATAATGCACAAGGGAAAAGTCCACCAGGGATGTCGCTGGTATTTATCTTGATGTCATGGAACAGGAAAGCTAAAGATTGGGTAAAAGTTTTCTCCAAAACCTTGGTGTATTGATTTTAAATGCACTTACCGAGCAGAAAGTCTTTGTGACGCACAAATATGTGACCCCCACATTCTCTCTCCTCTGTTTATACACATTCCTACAATGGAGGCTTTCTTTCTCTGTCTCTCTATTTCTTTCTTTCCCCTGGACAATTCACGTATGGAATCTATACAGTATTGGTTTCCCTCCTACAGTACATTGCCCACATACTGTATAGTATGTGGGCAATGTACTTTTTCCCTATCCTTTTTTGTAAAGGGAAAAAAGGATCATAATCGGCTCATTGTTCCTCGCTTACACACTGTGCAGGAACTGCAGTGCGTGGCAATGATAAGGAAAAGCTCTCCATGTGCTGTACAGCTCATTTTAGCATTCTTCACAGCAGACAGGAATCACTGTACAGCATCTCTCCTTCCTTCCCCTCCTCACTTCCTGTGCCCTTCTGTCCCTTGTTGTCCCTCCTCTTTCCTCAGCTTCTTTCAGTTGTGGCTGTTAGTGCCATCCCAGAGGGGGCACTGAGAGAGAGAGAGATGGGAGTAGGTGGTGGTGGTGTAAAAAGCAAACTGTCCCTGAGTGATCCACACACAGACACACACACATACACATTTGCTGATTACACTCTTTTCCCTTTGTGCCTTTGGGTCACTTGGTGTTTGAATGGAGCACTGTTGTGACCTTCACACCACATCTATCTAAAAGTTACAATGGCACCACAAAGCAATGAACTTTTTGAAAGGAGCCCAAAATAGGGTACAGTAGAAATGTTTTTTGAGAAAGATATGTGTATCTGTGACTCTGGAGGAATTGCCAGTTAAACAACAACTTACTGTAAATAAACAATATGAAATTCAGGCCAAACACCCCTGATGATCTGGTCCGATCCCTATAATTTGAAGATGATCAGTTGTATGAAACCTTTGAGATATTTGAATACTGTATTTACTACCTGAACCACACACCACATCTGCATTCATCGATTCATCCATCCATTTCAGCGGTCTTGGCTTACTCAACATACAACATACAACAGGGAGTCATTCAAAACATGGGGATTGAGAGATTCCACTTTTACTTTCAGTGAAGTGTAATTGTTACTGAGCCAGCAAACCACCTACAGACTGTGGTTTGGCAATGCAAGCTCATTAAACTCTCTCAGTTTCATGGCACAAAATTAACTCCCTGCAACTGATAGCTCTGCTTCTTGTAACCAACACAGAATGCTCGTAAATATCCATTTATCCACTTGTGATCCCTCTTTTTGGGCCTCTTTTCCACTCATCTGTTTTTTTTCCTATTCATTACCACTTTATCCCTATCATCTTTTTCAATACACTCGTGCATGTATCCATTGATATACATGTTCAGGTTCTTGGGCGCAGGTGTGTTGGAGCACTGTTGTGCAGTTTTGTTCCCTCATATGCAACAGATTTACATTTCTGAGTGTTTGAAAGAATAAAAGAAGTAAGGTGTTTTTATAAAGAAACCATAAGCAGCACAGTGGGAATTACACTACTGGCATGAGTCATCATGACTCCATGTGCGCACGCTTCATTCAAATATATGTATGTGTGTGTGTGTGTGTGTGTGTGTGTGTGTATATATATATATATATATATATAAAAAATTCTAAAGTCAACATATAGTTTCATTCAGCACATCTCAAATACGCAGCCCTACCATTTCACACCTAATCCTGAGCTATGAAAGAAAGTGTTAACACATATATTGAAATAAAATGTGATTACTGTAATGTCTTGGCAGAAACACTATCCTAAATCCATTAATAAAACAGCTTTGGACTGAAATATATAAATCACGTGTGGAAAGCATGATACAAGAATGTAAAGGCTACATGTTTTGCCGCTGTGCTCAGAGACAGCCATTCATTCTTTAGTATCGATCCAGTCTTTCTCCACCTGAAAGTCCCACTCTGATCTCCTATATTCTCTCCCTTACCAATAAATACTTTTCAATAAAGTGTAAACAACCTCAAACCTCGAGATGCAATACGTATTTTAGTATTTGTTTGTGCATGGTGTTTATATGTCCATGCATGAGCACTCGATCATGCAAACCAATACATATTATTATTTCATGTCCATGCAGCACATTTCCATATGCAGTTATGTTCGTGTGTGTGTGTGTGTGTGTGTGTGTGTGTGTGTGTGTGTGTGTGTGTGTGTGTGTGTGTGTGTGTGTGTGTGTGTGTGTGTGTATCTCAGAACATTTACTTCCAGTTTTTCTTCGCCTGTATCTCTACCGCTCCACGTCTGTGTGTTCGTGTTTGTCAGTTTGTCTGTTTGGATGGATGTCTCAGCTGGCAGAGCAGAACAACATCACAGATGAGTCAGACAGGGCTGAGCTCATGGTGACAGAGAGGAAAGAGTGAGGGAGAGAGAGGGGTGATGGTGGAGAGGAAGGGAAATTGCTGAACAGGAGCCCTAAAAAGGCAATCATCAGTAATTTTTCTATTTGTGTGCATTTTTGAGAAGTATTACCTCTGATACGTCATATTAGCAAAAAGATTCATCCTGAATGATTCTTCACTACAATTCTTCAGGTGGGACAGACTTTGAGGTCATTACACACACATTTTTAGCAGCCATAGAGATCCCACTCTTTGCTGCGAGCTTACTCAACTCCGGCTGCACGTTGCCTTCATCCCTCAGAGAATTTGCTTGGAAAAGTAATTTTTGCTTCTTCTCAGTTGTCAGAAGATATAAAAAATATTCGGATAACTAGTTCACTGAAAGATACAAGGCTTTCTTTTTAAAACACACCAAGTTGCTTCTTCTGCCTAATGTTAAAAAACAGTCTTGTCTGTGTCTAATGGATGGCAGACACAGGATAAATGCAAAATCCTCTACAGCAACGAGCACTTGAAGTCAAGGGCTTACCTTTTTTTGTTTTGCGCAAAGGTTAAAGGAATGTACATTTAAGTAACAGAAATTTTGAATAAATATTGTCAAGAGTATTTGCTTGCTGAGGTCATAGTTTTGCCTCTGTCCTATATTTAGATTCCATTTAAGTGCTGATTATTATGCAACCCACAAAAATGCAACAAAAAAGCACTTAAATGAAAAACGCTTGAGAGTGAGGGGCAAAAAAGCTTTGTCTTGTTCACTGGGCTCACAGGGGAATCCATAACCCCCCCCCCCACTCCCCTCCACCCCAACCTCCCCCTACCCCAACCCACACGCACACACTCAATACACACAAACACATTAGTGTTACCCACATACACATTTGAATTCTCCACCCTCATCTCCCCAGTGTGCCTCCTCCTCAGCTGTGCATCACATCAGGCTGGAAGTACAGTTTTTGGCAGGAAGTTGATGTAGGTTGAAATAATGTGAAGTACTGTGCAGCAAACACTATAAGTTATATATGTTGTTATATGTTGCCAATGTGTTTTTATTAATAAACTAGATTGGAGCTGTGTGTGTGCGTGTGTGTGTGCGCGTGCCTGCCTGTGTGCATGCATGCCTGTGTGCAGAGTTGGAGATGTGCTATAATTGGATGAAGTGTTTGATTCATGGTGGCTGGATGTTTCAGAGGAAGTCCCTTTCATCTTTTTATCACTCATCTAGCACATCTCTCTCCTCTTTTTTTTCTGTCATTCTTTTGTTTTCTCTCACTTTGTTTCTCTCCTCACCCCCCTCTCCCCCATTGTCCCCTTCAACTCTCCCACATCTGATACACAACCCTCCTTTCTCTCTCTTTCTCTGTTCTGTGTGATTTCTCTCTCTATATCTTTCTTTTATTCTTCTTCCTCCAATTCTTTCCTCTCCTCATTCCACCACCTCCATCTCTCTGTTTGCAGCTTGCCTATCTGCATGTCTGTGTTTTGGCTGTGTGGGCGCGATCCTGTCAAAACCTGCTGTGTGTGTGCGCGCGCTTGTGTGTGTGTGTGTGTGTGTGTGTGTGCGTTTCAACAAATGTGTCAGTGTGCATTTGCTTTGCTTGTGCATCTCTGTGTTTGTGTATCTGTTGGTTGTGTATGTCTGATTTTTCTGATGGTAATCTGTGTGTTTATATGTGCGTGTGTGTGTCTGTGGTTTTGGTCATCCTTATGATTTTTTTCTCTGTAAGTGTGTCAGTATACAATTCTGTGTGTCTTCATTTCCATCTGTGTGTCTGTACCATGTTAGTGTGTGTTCTTGTGTTTGTGCATTTTCCTGTGTATATGCTTTGGATTTTTTTTTTTGCATGGGGTGTGTGTGTGTGTGTGTGTGCGTGCGTGTGTGTATATACCTCTTCCGTTTTCAGTTCCCCCGGTCTGTCAGGCTTGAAAAAAATTTCATTTTTCTAAAATAAACTGCTTTTTCTTTCCTGTGGATGAGAGAGAGAAAACAGGAGGAGAAAAAAAGTCGGCTTGTTTGATCGATTGCGAACCCAAAGCTCAGCTTTGATTTTACCACGCCTAATCAATGCATCCTTACAAGCGCATGCACACTCTCACGCACACAAGCATACACAAAGAAAACAGCTTTGAGATTTTCTTAGCTGCAGGTTCAGATTTTCAAACAGAGACGAGTCAAGAATGTGGCGCCAAGTGCCTCTCACCCAGCTCCCTACTGTTTCCTCCTCCTCTCTGTGGTGGAAAACTTTCTAAGAAGCACTTTTCACTTGGCATAAGAGCGCTTTGCCATTGTGAGAGGGCTTTGTATGAAGTTATTTTATTATTTATATTTATGCACAATTTTTCAGCAGGGTGTCTCTTGTATTTTAAATTGTGCTCTCTCAACCTTTATGGGCCCTAAAAAAATGAATGGATTACTGCTTAAGCTGCCTAATTGCTTGAGTAAATGTGCAGAATAGATGCAGCAGTGTTACATCACGTTGTTTATATTTGAGATGTTTCCCTATGTTTCCCTTCACCAGTTTTTTTTTTTTGTTTTTTTTTTTTTTTAAACCTAATTGGATAAATTAGTCTGAGAGATCCAAATATGTTGACAGGGCTTGACTCCAGTCATTTGATGTTATTTTATGAATCTATCCCTTAAACACAAAAATAAAGTGGACATAAAAGAGTATTAAAGGTATATATGTACACATTGCAGTTTCTGGTTAACTGGGATCCACCATGTTCAAACTATTCAAACCCCCCTGTTTGTGTGTGTGTGTACACTTTGCATATTGATTATTTGGGTCAGAAGCGTTACCATCCTGCTTGTGTGCGTGTGTGTCTCTGTGTGATACTGGTCCTCTGTATGTAAACCCTGACTCCTCGTGCAGTGAGTTGGCACAACATAGCTGACACACTTGACCCTGACAGCCCTCCCTAAGCATATTCTAACCAAACCCAGCCATTTGTTTCTGTCTGCTCTCCAAAAATCCATGACAGCCATGTTCTGCTCTCGACTGCCATCTTTAATAAGGGCTGTAGTCGTTCATACGTATCTGCCTGTCAGTAGCACTCAGGGTAGGTGGATACATGGCGTCAGTGTGCCACATATAACAGCTAACACCTACCTAACTGCCTCAAGATAAGATGTTTCTGCATTGGTCCTTATGTCTCTATATGTCCAGATAAATGAACAGTACATTCTGAGGATTACCATGGCAACAATGTTAATGCAGAATGTGCCACAATCACACAAGCGGGACCAGACTTGTGCATGCCTCAGTACACAACATGGTGGTATAGGTAGAGATTCAGCTGTTGCAGAAGTCCTTTTACTTATTTTTTGTGTCTGCAGCTGCACTTTAGCCTCACTCAGAAAAGCATTGGGAGGAATTCAATTTTGCTTTTTTTTTTTTTTTTAAGCAGCTGAGAACATTCAAGGAGACGTGGTACTGGAGTTACTCTCCTGTGACACACTCAGAGTTGGTGTTTAAACATGCTGATCTGATTCTACGCACGATGAGGAATTCATTTTGTCTTTTTTTCCTCTGAACTTTGGCTACAATTCAACACTGGACCACTGTAGTCAACCCAGGAAATGAAGCATGACAACACTACAAATACTTGTACAAGTATTTGGAAACGTTGCACTTCTGACACCCATATTTATTCTCTATTAAAATAGAGTGTGGGGTAGAAAGAGGTTGTTTTATTGAAAAGTACTGTTCTCTCTTGACCTTTTATCTCCCTGCTAATATTTTGGACTAAAGGTTTTGCTTTTTGGCTAAAGTTGTTTATGCTGTCTCAAGGAGGTGTTATGCAGGGTGACATTGTTGAACTCTGTTGCACTGTAACTCTAAACTCTATATTTACAACTCCAAATGATTTAGACAGAATATTAGAAAAACACAAGAAAATAATAGTAGGATATCGCCGCAACTAACATTTTGGCCTCAAAATGTAGCATTTTGTGTCAAAGCACAAGTGAACAACAAGCTATTAGTTTCAGAAAAGATATTTAGTTCAGAGCACTTGTGTTGATCTGCATCACATCATCTTGGTCTTTCTATTATTGTGACCAGTTTTCTCTTTTAGGTAATGAAGGATGAAATATGAACATGATTTGTTATGGTCAGGCTTCATTTTGAATTAATGTGGGACCATAGTGCAGGACTTTGCATAACGCTGCAGCTTCACACAGATGGCAAGAAAAGTTGAAGACAGAGCAGGGGCTGACACAGGAGAGGAGCTCTGGTGGGATGTGATTCAAGTCCAGTGGGGATACCGACACATGGGACTTTAGTGACTATCTTTAGGCACAGAAGTCCCATTTTTAACAGTGTGCTGGTTGAACAGCTGCTACACCCTGGCCACATCCTGAGGATGCTCAGGTTGTGCTTTCTTTTCAGCAGCTATGAACAAGAAACAGTCAAGAACTAGTCACAGTGTTTAACACTACCTTATTTAGTGCGGCTCCACAAAGCCCCAATTGTCTAGACTAGAGTCGGTGTAGATGCATTAGCACAACGTGTTCAGAAGTTACGGCTGTACACTTAGCGGAGCAATGCATACAGTATGTCCTGAAATTATAATTACTTAGCTCTCCTCTCCTCTCCTGGCTGAACAAGTGGCTGAGCTGTCACATGAAAGCAGGCGGTGAGAGGATGCATTTCGCAAACAACAAACCTCGTGACCTTCTCTCCACCTCTCACTGTGCCTTCCTCTGTTACTTTCCACCATTAAAGCTCTCATCCCTCCTTTTCCTCTCTCGCTCTCATCTGGCTCTCATGTGGTCCATCCGTCTCGCTCCTCTTCTCTTTTTGTGGTCTCTGATATTGTCCCTTAACCTGTCTTCTCTCCTTCATCCTCCCTATCCTGGCTTGAAGCTGGCATCTTTTACTCAACCCTTAACCTTCAGTTGTCCATTTCCTTGACATTATCTGTCTATCTATCTATCTGTCCTTCCATATGTCTATCTGTCTATTGGTCTGTCTAAAAAATAAATAAAGCAGAGAGGCCGATGAAGTAAAATGCAATGGGAGGAGAGACAATCAGCTGAAACAGAAAGCCTTGTTTGCTCTTTCTTTCTTTGTAAATGCATGGGATAATTGTGTTCATACCCATGAGCGTACTCAAGTCACAAGAGCGGGGGTTTAAAGATGGAGAGATGGTATGAGGCAGATGAGGATTGCGAGAGATGAGAGAAAAAGGCATACAGAGGCAGAACATGTTGGAAGGAAGAGGAGAGACTGAAAAAAGAATATTTATTTTGAAATTACAGAAAACAAAGTAATATGGAGGGGCACAAAACGGCAACAGGTGCCTGATATGAAAGATTTAAAGGTGAGGAGGAGACAGAATGAGGAAGAAGAGGCATCATGAAGGACATGGTACAAAGAAATGGGAACAGATACAATTAAGAATGGAGTAGATTTGTCAAATCAAGGCCCTGCTTCAGGTGGACTTGCTGGGAAATGCTGAGCTGACTGTTTTCAGGAGGGTAAGGAAGAGGAGAGGGAGAGAGAGAAAGTGAAAAGAGTGAAACGGGAAAAATGAGTCAGTCACTGCAAGTGGAAACAGTGAGAGTGCATACGGGAAGAAAGTTAAAGTGAGGAGTGGGTGAAATTGAAGCTTGGGGAGATGGATGGGATGCTGAGAGGGGCAAAAGTGAAAAGAGGAAAGAATAGAGAGGAGGTAAGGAGAAAAGGACAAAAAAAACCCCTCACCTCCACACTTGGATGTTTGGATGTTCAAATATCTGAAATACTTTTCGAAACCCAAAATGCAGCAAACAACGATTGGCCGAGATTGTCCTAAAGTGTTTGTCATTATCCCCATTTTAACGCTTCCTGTCACCCTGCCCCTCTCTGTAATAGCAGTCTTTTTGCCCCACCTTTAAGTGATGCCATCTGGAACAGTTATTAATACTTTAGTCTTTATGTGGTCAGATAAGAATTTGTACCAACTGGTTCATTTCAAGCACAGCAGAGGCTTTAAGATGAATAAAGAAAGATGCACAGACAGCACAGGGTAACATTTGGCTAAGTTAGTTTTCATACCATTTGGGTAGTTGACCTTTGACAATAATTATGGAAGTTTATAATTTCTTCCAGCATCGATATGAAGCACTGAACAAGAGGATACGGGATACAGGATATAAACGGCAGATGGGAAGCAGCAGTGAAGTACCATGAGTTACAAAAGATAACGGATGTGTTACTGTTTCATTATGTAATCCTGTTACACACTACACTTATTCTTGCATAAAAGCAGTTTGCGGAAACACAGAACCGACGCACAATTCATGTTGCCATCTGTTTGACAGTTTGCTTAAATTTCTGCACCCTATTGGATGTCAACAAGACAAAACCCAGCAGAGAGGTGAGGGACAGAGAGAGGGGGCCAGAGACAGAGAGGTGATGTGGGAGGTTATGTTGTCTAAATCTGCTCTTGCAGAAAAGGAGAGTCCCATCAAGAAAAGAGAGAAACAGACTAGAGAAACTGATTAAAACCATCTGAGAGAAGGAAAGACACCATGACAAGGAGACGGCCTGAGAGATACAAGAACCTGACGCAAGAATCTAGCCAGACAGACCACTTACATTGATCTGTGAAGAAAATGGGTTAAAAAAGAGAGACAGACATGTTGAGGAAAAAGACCATGTAATGTGTGAAAGGTATGGACAAGGTGATCATTCAAGCATTGCCCCAGACATTATTGGATAACTGGATTTCTTAACAAGTAATAAGGCAGCTGAACCTCAAGAGAAATGGAGCAGAGAGGCCAACAGAGAGATTGTCACGCTTTGCTTCGGGCGGGTCATTTAAAAAGGTCCATGTAGAATGATGCAGGCGAGGCAGGGGGTATTTTCTTTTAAGCCTCAGTGAATAGGGAAATATAGTTAAAGGCAGACCCAAAACACACCAATTACAGTGTTGGTAAAATGCCAGATGTATCGCGGCACATTACACATTTTGTATTTTTCTTCCCATTCATAAGGTGACTTGAAGCTTGAGGTGCTGACATGCCTTCAAAAGAAGAGCCCTTTTCTTGTCAGATTGTATCATGCACTGATTGATGTATGAATGTGTTCGCTTCAGATCCTTCCCTTTTAGTTGAGCAATAGTTCTGCAGTCTTAATGGGAGAGACCGTGATCACAGAAGCTGTTCGGTTTAGATATGGAAGCAGTTTTTTTGGCTTTATAAGTCAACTCATAAGCATTTGAACTGTCAAGATAAAGCATTTACCTTAAAGTACTTTGCTATGGTTGGTAAACATTGTAGTTTGGGTTAAAATGGCTCCCTCTTTACGATTTTGGGGATCTTGGTTGAAATGAATAGTGGGCTCTGATGTTAACCATTTGTCTGCCCTTAACTCACCCCTAAAGGCGTTTAGTCACTTGAAAAAACTGACTTCCTCTCATCATTACAAAGCCATTATCCCTAGACCAGAACATAAATATATGTTATTTTAGGACACTGCCCATTGCGCATTTGAAGATGAGACAGAACCAGCTGCTGAATTGTGTCCGATGTCAGAATTTCTGTTCAACAGCTCTTCTGAAACTTTTGATCACATCACACAATCTTCCTCATTCGCTGAAGTCAACTAGTTGCCATGGGCTTGCCAGGTTTATCTATGTCTCCCTTATTTCAAGGACAGGTTTCCAACAATTTTTAAACACACAAAAATTCATGATTTTAATGAAATTGTTGCTTATGTGTGATGTGCGTTCTCGGTTTTATTTGGTCACTGTCAACGTTCTCTCGCTTCGCTCTCTACCCAAAGTCATATATTTATGTTTTAACCAGCCACATTTATTTGATACACTTTTTAAAATTTTGGTTATCTAAAAGTATATATATCATATTTTAACCAGATGAAGGATTTTAGTAATTGGACACTTCATTTATCATAAAAACAAGCTGAGCAGCTGAAACAGTGGCAGCAGCTCGCCTAGCAGACATCCCGTGTGTTCCAAACATCATTGGAAAAACAATTATACAAATCCTATGTGTTATTCAGTGTTTTAATGTAATTAAATCTCCAAATTCCTTTGAGTTGATGAGGTAAAGACTGTTGCAGATAATTTGGCTTCTGGTAAAAACCTCCTGAACAATGAACACTGAGGGAATCCTAACTAGGACTACTTTATGACATCAACAGACTTAATCTTTTGTTACTTTTGTTTGATTGAGAGACAAAGAAGAAAAAACTGCATGTTGTCCATTAAAGTGTTGGTCTTAGAAGGAGCAGTAGGTAAAATAACCCATGCAGTATTATATTGTAGCTTTCAGTTTCGGAGCCTTATTAACTATTTTCATGAGAGGAGTCCATGTGAATGACTCGTTGTGGCATTTAGAACTGCTCATAACCTCAGCTCAGAGGACAGCAATGAAAAGGATTTTTTTTTGGCTACAGTATATTGCATAACTTAGTTGTATTTACCTCTAATTAAATTTTGACCAAACCAGCTGGAGTTGTATTGACTTTGGTGTACATTTCATCTGACTGGCTGAGCTGGCTGTAAGCTGATGCTGCATTACTACTGATTGAGTCTAAGCTTCAGGCAAGTGTTACATCTAAGTGGTGCAGACACCTACAGGTTTTTCACTACGCTCCCAGTTCTGAGATGCTGCACCAGAGGCAAGATACAGTAAAAAGATAACATAATGTAGGCTGTGATCAAGACTGTCTTCAGGCTATGCTCCAGGAAGAAACAACAGTCTACACGTGAGCAGGTCTCTCTGACCAACCGTTTATGTGATTTAACCAACTGAGTCAGTGATACTTCTCTTTGGTCTAATATGTGAAACCTCTCCTATCCTTCCTTCTCTTACAGCTTGATAGTTGTTATCTTACAGTATATGGGACAGTGTCTATTGTGTCCCTCGTTGCGGTGTGTTAAACAGCTTATTCACTGCTATCCAAAAGGTAGACAGCAGGCCTTTTGTCCAGGAACACGGCGCTGGGAAATCACAACAGTACACACCAGATCTCACTTTCTCTCTCATTTACACACTTTACTTCTCTCTTTCAAGTTCAAGTTCTCTCATCTCGTCTCTCTTGCCTTTGCTGTATTTTGCTTTTTTCTCCTCTCCTCATGCTTTTCTTTCTCCCGCACCTCCTCGAAACAAAGTGAGAAGCGGTCGATATAACAAAAAGATGAACCGAGCAGACAGATGAAGGGCAGCGATGGGGGGAAAAAAAGGTGGAGGGTGCAACAAAAGCACATATAGAGTTAAAAGAGGGAACCGGTGTATTAAAGTAGATAAAAAAGTGTGGAGAGATAGTGTGAGGATGGACAATAGAGGAAGAAAGGATAATAGGAAAAGAGAAGAATATAGAGAGAGAGAGTTAAGAGGTAAAGAGAGCAAGTGGTAGAAAAAGTAAGATGGAAGGGTAAAGAGAGGGTAAGCATCGTGTGTGTGTGTGTGTGTGTGTGTATGTATGTCTATAAATAGATCCAGCTGAGCAATGTGATGAAGTAAACATAGCAATAAGACAGAGGAGGGAGGAAATGTGTGTGTGTGAGTGCATGTGAGAAGAGATAGAGAGAGAGAGAGTTTGTGTGTGTGAGGATGGTGGTATGCATGTGAGTCAGTGGGCTTATTTGTCTGTAAGTGAGCATGTAACTGTGTGTGTGTGTGTGTGTGTGTGTGTGTGTGTGTGGTTAGGCACGCCTTTAAAAGCCATATTAGTGCCTTGAAAGCCAAGTGGCAGCTTCTGTTCTCTGTAGCAGCACACACACATACACACACTCATACGCACACTCATACACATTAAGCACATTAAGTCAGCTTTAATCATACAGCGTGATTGTGTGTGTGTGTGTGTGTGTGTGTGTGTGTGTGTGTGTGTGTGTGTGTGTGTGTGTGGTGTTCTGCAAGGCCGCTTAATGTTGATAATGACGTACTCTTTCACAGTAATAGATCTGTCATTCAGCACAAAACACACACACACACACACACACACACTTCCATATATACACTTTCAGGAACATTGTTTGTCTGTATCCTCCTATTACACACATGCACACACACCTACACGCACACTTGCATATATACACTTTCAAGAACCGCCTTTGTCTGTATTGCCTCGATACACACACACACACACACGGTTGAAAGCCACATCCATGTGCCATTATCAAGTCATCACATGTAGACACCAAATTGTAGACACCAAATTGTAGAGTGTATTTGCTAGGCTGTCGCATTTCCTTTAATTGGTATAGGCAAATAATGCACACTGACACTGACACTAACATGCATACACACACAAACACACACATTTCCGTTTGAATTGTGAAAATGTAATGCTTATATTAAGGATTAGGTCACAAGCTGTCACATTTCCTCCCCAGTTATAATTAAGGGTTATGTAATACAGCACTGCCACACACTGCACGGCTCACACACACACACACACACATGCATGCACTTATAGATACACACACACACTGTCACACACATGCATGCACCCGAGCATGCCCCTCACACATACACAAACACAAAACAGACACACGCAGTAACACACACATGTCAAATAGAGAGCGGATGTAACGCACGCTGCCTCTGGGCAAGAGAGGCTTGTGAATTATTGAGAAGACGCTCTGAAACAAGTGGTCACACACAGCCTCGCGCACAAACACTAGCCAAAAACACACACACACGTATTGTAATAGTATTGGATGTGTGTGCTGGCCTTTTAACACCTGTAAAACAAGCCTTCGGGTATCAGGGGGAAGCAGACAGCAACTGATGCTGGAATTTCTCATGCACCCATTTATTGTATGAACAACACTATCCATATGACACCAGGGTTGGAGGTGGGAAAGTATAATCCATTAACAAGGGCGGCTTTCTGCCTAATGAGAACACTCACCTTACCCTCGTTACACTGGAACTATTCACAAAGTGTTTTCTTTTGTTTTAATCTTTAATCACTGTGGAGCCATAAATTCCTTTTCTGCCTTGAGCGCAATTACATCTGTACCGATTTCTGACCTTCAGCCAGGAATACTTGAAATCTTTTTTTAAGCAACGTTTCACAAATCCAATTGTTTTTATTATGTATTGCGATAAAGTAGGGCAAGATCATTCAGATTGTCTGTCTGTGTGTGTCAAATAATACAGCAGGATCAAGAAGTACTAAGCCAAATATAGCTGGATGTTTCTTTTTTGTTCTATAACTCAAAAAGTAAACTGTAGTAAACTAGTAAAAGTAAACAAAATCAGTTTCAAAGGCAACAGGATTTCATAAAATTGCAAAATTCAGTTGACTTAAACTCATGCTTCAAGAAATCTTTTGAGAATATGATTTAGGGAAGGTTTTTAAACTTTTCCAAATATACATGAGCAATGAATTTGTGCTTAAACTTCCCTGTCCATGATAGTGTAATTTCCTTGTGTTGGTTCTCATAGATGCATCAAAAATAAATTGCATATCAACTCTGACACTGATGGGTGCTGCAGTGAAACGATGCAGACATTGTCTTTAATGAAGAGATTAATCCAAACTAGACCTGTTCCACACTGGTTCTAGGCTTCCCTGTTCATTTTTTGTCAATTTATATGGTCAATATCATCAATTTTATGGTGCTTACAATCGTTGGTCAGTGTAATGCTTTTAGACACACTGCAAAGATGCTGCAGTCCTCCAGCGTTTATTAAATTCTGTCTTGTGATGTCTCTGGAATCACCTGCCATGTAACGCTTGACGCTTTACAACCTCTACCCATCCCCACCCTACCCTTATTATTATGCCAGGAACTATGATAGAGAAGTATAAGAGATGGATATAGAGATGGGTGGATGTGAAGATAAATAGATAACTTGGCTTTCAGCCATCTGGTGAGGGACTCAGAAATGGGGGGGGTCTGAGAACATGTGAAAAAAAGAGATAGATGGATGAATAAATGGGATTTCGGTCTAGTTCCAAGCTGTGGGAATATGAAGGGGAGAAAGAAAAAAAGATGGAATGAGACAGACATTGAAATAAAAAGAGACCGGTAGATAGATGATAATGGGGTTTTTGCCTAGTTCAAAACCATGGCTGAGAGAGAGAGCGAGAGAGAGAGAGAGAGAGAGATGGATGGATAGATGATAATGGGATTTCTGTCTAGTTGTAAGCCATGGGACTAAGCTTCATGTTTGTTGTGTACTGACTGACTGAAAGCTGCTTATAGTGCATACACTGCACTAAGCTGAATGTTACATTGGTTATTTACAGTAAGCTGTGCCACTGCACATTAATAAGCAGACTTTTTATTGAAGGAATGTGAGTGACTCCCTCATATCTGATACACACTGAACAAACTCTAATAGTTCCCCTTTCGTCAGTTCTGCTGCTGCTAATATAAAATATATCCAGCTGAATCATATCTATAGACCTACATACCTCTCGACTGTACGTCTGGATATTGAAACAATAAAGTTAATTATCTTTATTTCAACCTGTTTCATAGTTAAAAATAAAACAGTCCAGGTGATTTTTATGGTACAGCTTCTACCTTCCATCACTTTGCAGCTTAAGGATTGCCTTATGTGACTCACCAGTAAGGGGCAACTGAAACAATGACAAGTATATCGGTCTATTGCTATAGCAACTATCTGTTTTCTCCTGCCATCCAAACACTAGTTTATAACTAGGTCTGTGATCGTGGTGCATGTTACAACAAATCGGGAGACTGGTAGACATTTCTCAGCTAACACGCTGACCACAAACTTGCTTAAGGCATAACAGAAGTACACAGAACTCTAATGTCTTAAGCTAGACATAAATCACAGCGGGAAGAATTTGGGCAACACCAGGTTTCTCAGGCTTTTTGAGGTTAAGGTTGGATGAAAAAAAAGCTGCCCCTCATCCAAACTTACAATGACCAATGTTCAGAGAGAGACAGAGGGGCATATAATATACAGCAGGAAATTAGGGGTCTTAAATAATTATACTAAAGTGCAGCACATTGTTCATAAATTTTGTCAAATACCTAACAGTTGAATATCTGTGTGTCCTCTGTTGCTGAGGGTCCATAGATCTTCGAAGTGTACGAGAGTATGTGTGTGTCCTGCCAGCCCTACTCTGTGAGGTCACTGGCAAGGCAAAGAGGTCTTTTACACATACACACACACACATCCACACACAGACAGATAGAAGGATGGTTCATTTTAAATTGTGTGTGTGTGTGTGGGTGTGTGTGTGTGTATGTGTGCGCGCGTGTTTGTGCTTGCATGTAGTGTGTGGAGGTTATAAGTTAGAGGACAGCCAATATCAACACTCCAGGAGGCCTGAACGACCACTGATGCAGCGATGGAGAGAATGGGATTTGAGACATTTCTTACAAACCTTTGTTCTATGATGACAGAGCACATTTTGCAGCTTTCATGGGGCTCCTAAGATGAAGATGAAACAATAGTCTTAACACCATGCTAAGAACACAGAGCGCTCCACAGCTGCGGCCACTGAAGACCCTCCTACACACATTCATTCAAATTTTATCAGTTATTTCAGCATTTCAGCTTTAATGGTGGATGTGAGTTCACGAGTCACTCTAAAACACTCTTACAGTACACATAGTTTAGTGCTTTAGTTCTTAAATCAGTTCACATGAAGGACACTGAAAGGGAATGAGACAAATGTCCCTGTATCTGTCTCCTCTTCTCTCTCTACAAAGGAGAAATAAATTGCCTTTGAATCATTTAGCAGAAACAGTGGCTAACCTTCCTTTTCTCTCCGTCTTCCTTCAGATCCTTATTGTTAATAATTTAAAGCTGTGTGTGTGTGAAGGGGAGTATATATCTGTGACCCAGAGTGTGTATCACTCTTGTGAAGGGCTCTCTAACTGTCACTGATCAAGTCATAAAGCAGATTTCTAGTTGATAATGTGTTTTGCAGTGTGTTTGTGTGGTTATTGGAAGTAAAATGGTGAGAATAACTGATATTTATGGTATTCATAGGTTACTAACAACAACGTGTCAGCTTTTATATTTGTTTAGATAAATTACAATGAAAAAAGTTCCAGTTTAAGCCATAAGATTAACATATTCTGCAGTGTTTCTACTTGCACAAGTTACACAAGTCACGCCATAAAATGCAGCGTTGAATTGCATGTAGTGTTTAAATTAAGCTTAATGTTACCATATTTAATTAATTATTTATGCTGAATTTGTGTGTTTTTGGTCTGATTTCCCATCTTATATACATCAAATGTTGTTGTCATGTGGGTCTGTATGAATTATTCCAACCCTGGCCTAACATCACCTGCCCTCGAACTGACCAAAGTTATTAAATATAATTCAGCAAAGTCTAAGTAAAGCCTGTGTTAAATGAAATGACCCAAGTACAAGCTAAAATGTTTGAACACAAAGAAAGTGAATAAGTTGATGGTCTAATTGTTTTGAACAGGGGGAAGTATATCCATTGTGATCTCTGATAAGCCAGACTTCTGTCACTTCATTCACACACAGGCTTTTATTTGCTGTTGGCGATCTCCAATTACCTTAATTAATGGTAGGAAGTTTCCTGTGTGAGTCCACGGGGCTTTTGGCCAATCAGAAATCGTGCTGCTTCCATGTAATATCTGATAGCTTGAAAACAAAAACACAGTGTGTGTGTGTGTGTGTGTGTGAGAGAGAGAGAGAGAGAGGGAGGTGTGTGGTAGGATCTTTATGTTAGCATATGCATATTGTGTACTTACTTGAATGTGGGACTTTGTAGGTAGGTGTGATTGTGTGTGTTGTTGTGACAGTATCTGACCGTGCATTTGTCTTGGTTTGCACCTGCGTGCACAAATGTGTTTCTGTGCATGCTGGTCCCTTTTTTGTGTGTGTGTGCGTTCTTTTGTATGTGCATGAGTGTGCGTGGAAGGAAAGGTAGGATTACCAGCTTGTTGTTGCGAGATAGGGTAGGATTACCAGGAGAGAGAAACAGGGGAAGGAGGAGAGCAAAGGCAGGAGGTGTGACAGGAGCTGAGATAAAGAAACAAAGAGATGGATGATGATGACAGTGAGTAGGAGGAAGTAAAGTTGAAAAAAAGAAAGGTAGTTTGAAATTAGAGAGGCAAGATGAGATAGTGATGAAAAGGGAGAAAGAGACCGGGAAAGGGAAATGTACATCTTGGATGTGGCCATTGCAGGTATCGTCTTCAGAAAATGCAGCTGCAAGATGAGAACATAAACAGGGACCAAGGACTGGTAGTTTGATAAAGGTTGAGGAAGAGCTCCTCTTGTTCTCTAAGGCTGATATGATCTAGAGGTAGTGTGTAGTTTCTAACATAGCTCTTATTTAATGAATCCCATGTAACAAACACTGAACTGTGGCTTTGGATCAGATTATCGGTGATTACAGAAGCCCTATATTTAACAGTCAGTCACTTTTGGTCCCATTTTAATTAGTAAGAGTGACAACAAAATGGTAACGTTACGAACTCCTCCTCCCTACTGAAACAAAACAAGGGGAGAGGAAGTGGTTTGAAAAGTCTGTGCTTGTACATCCAGCCCTGGGTACTCACAAAACAGTGTGTGCACATTAAACAAACCGACCGTGGCTCACCCCAAAACCCCCCCCCCAAAAGTCACAGCGTTCCTCAAAGTGAACGGTAATGTGTTGTGTTGCTTTGAAGAACACACTTCATAAAAGGTCTGAACTATAATTATTGTAACAGACACAAAAGTCCTACAGTCTGAACCCAGAATTAGTTTCACAATAATGGCCATACTGAGATCCACCACCCTCAAACATCATATTCTCTGGTAACTCAGAGAAATCTCTAACCTGAAAGAAGAGACAGGAGGGGAAAATCTATAACCAGTGTGTGTTGACAGTTGTCTGTGGGTGCTGCAAAAGGTTAATCTCGTTGTATTAAATGGATACTAGCTCTGCTCTACAGAGAAATATGGATAACAAAATTACATATGACATATCGATTGCTCTGCTTGTGTCTTTTCTATTTTTTATGGATTTTTAATGGCCATGTGCTGTACATTGTACACTGATCTTTTCTTGCAGTACAGTTATATGTTACATGCTATATATTTTGATGTGACTTTGTTATTAAAATGGCTTATATATAAGATATTATATACAATATAAAATAACTAGGGTTGTAGGGTAGGTGAATAGCAACAAATTTCATTTTGTAGTTTGGGTTCGATTTGTTATGTTCTTTGGCTCAGATTAACATGTTGCAGACATGTAGTAATATCAGCCGTCCAGCAGTGATGTGTAGTGTTTCAGAATGACTGTATGAGATTGCACCCTGCAACAAGCAGCTAGTGTCAGTTTCAACCCAACACCTACCTGCATGTAAAGTGCAAACTTCAATTCTACATTTTACTCAAAGACTGTTGGATGCTGCCTGTTATTAGCAGAAACTTAAAGCCGTTGGTGACTACTTGTATTGATACTCAGAGTCTATTAAAGTGCGTCTGATGGTTCATAGATTTGGGAGATTCACATTTTACTTTTCTCCGATCCAAACTCCCCAGTCATGATGTTTGCAGTTTGCAGTCATACTCTAGACTCACTCTGCTCAAGTATAAATATTGTTGGAAAGAATAACAGAGTATGGCATTATTAAAATAGAGTGGGGGAAAAAAAGCCTTTGGGTTATTAATGTTTGTTTATGTTTGGCTGCGAACTGGCATCTGTCAGAGTGAAATGAATGCAGAGTGAAGCAATAAAGGTGGAGACGGCTGGTTTCCTGAGCTTTATGCTAATCAGCCATCACTTATACATTCATCCCACTGCAACTGTCTGCTCAATGTCACCCCCCCAATACACACACATGCACGCACATACACAGACATACAAGCATGACATCAGAACATACAGATATGCACACTCTTTACTGTCTGTCAATATCTTGATTGATGTCTTTGTTATTGTGTGCTCTTCTTTATCAATTTGTGGCAATAAACATGTTTTAATGTCAATCTATTGAACCAATAAATGTAGTAGGTACTGTCAGTATTACTTTAGCACAAACCCTTCACCGGACCATGATTTGTAAGATTTAAAAAGACAGAACTTTTTCCTCAAATGCTTTTCACACAGGCTGGAGAAAGAGTGCAGCATCACAGCATGGGGACATGTGGCAGTCAGATTGACCATGCCATGCACAGTCACACACACACAAACATGCACACAGTTACACTTCATATAAAGCAGTTGTTACTTGTATATGACATCATCACACCTGCAGGTGAGACACAGAAGAGACAAGTGAGTGTGATCTCTCCCTCTCTCTGTCACAAACCAGAAAAGGTGAGATCTTAGAGCAATGTGTGATTGAAAAGTGTGTTTTTGTGTGTGTGTGTGTGTGTGTGTGTGCGCGCGCATGATGGCACATTTATCTGCCGTTATGTGTGTTTGAGTGGCAAGTTACCCTTTCCTGAGATGAAGATTTTGAACACAGAGCAGCAGTTTTCCAGATGCGTGTGAAGGTGTTTTGTGTTTAACAGCATGTGCCATTTAACTAGATTTCTGTGTGACTTTGTGTGAACACACTCAAATGCAGCGCTTTGAGCAAACACTCACTGTCTTAGTGTCTTAAAACACTGCATGCTTACTTTGTCCTCTTATTTAATCATTTTTCATTAATCCTGAGAAGATACACTTATTTATCTTTCCACTGCCAGGTCACCATTAAACTACCTCCATCAATTCAGCTGAAAATAGGTCTTAAAAGAGAGGCGCAACTACATATTGGGTCCACTCTGAAAGCATTGTTGAATTTTTTGCGTTTATCATTGAAGCTCACAGAGAACTCAAACATTGAGTTTAGTTTTCTATAAATTAACCATAGCTATTCTGTTTATCAAAATAATTCTTCTCTGAAAAAAATCATGTAGCATAGCTGTATGTGTGTGTCAGTCACCCTGTTCTTGACGTCTGTTACTCAGATTCAGACAAACTATAACATAAGTAAAAGTGAAAATACAATTGGCAAATCTTTAATGCAAAAAAAGTGTAATTGTGTTTCATTAGAGCATCCTTAGTAATCCTAGACTTTGGAAAAAACAACTCGATGCTTTGAGCAGTGTTAAGACCATATGTCGCTCAGTGTACACACATGCTGCCTTACTAGAACCTTGCAACAAAGAGGCAACCCTGGGTGTTTCTCTGTGAGCTTGTATGTCTGTATTGTTTGTGTATGGGACCCTATACGCTAGTGTGAATGTGTGTGTGTGTGTGTGTGCTGACTACAGAAAAGTGCAAGTGGCACCCCATCCTTCACACTGACCCCCATCCACCCCCCAGCACACACACACACACACACACACACACAAGCTCACACTTCTGTGTAAGCACCAACTGTCCCTATAATGAAGTTTAATGATTGTAATGCTGGGCCAATACAGAAAAAAGAAACAACATTACCTACCTGAGACTCAGGAATGGTTGTGTATTGTATTTACAGAAAATAATAAGGTTTACAAACAACAGCATGTGATGAACCCTACTTGTCTTTGCCTACGCTTATGTACCAGTGGATGTCAGCATAAGGAAGTCACAAACTGAGGTTGAAATGGATGAGATCAACTGAAGGAACAGCTACATGCAGTATACAAAAAAAGTTATCAACAGCATTTAAACCTAACAAACTGATTTTATTTACCGCCTAAAGTAAATACAGTTGAAATAGCCCTAATTTACACCTAAATTATCCCGTTCCTCTTACCTCAGTTTATAATATATAATTAGTTTGTTTCACCTCATGCAATATTTTCAAACTTCACCATCAATCACAGCAGTGGGCTAAAGAGTCCCCCCTGGCTTGACAGTGCACAGTCAGCACCTCAGACACCAAAGTGCACCAACAACAATATGTTTGTAAGCTAAATTACTGAACAATGAGCTACACAATGGGGCTCCGGCTATTTATGTGTACGTGCAGTGTGGCCACAGGAGAGAAGGAGGGAACAACGGATAAAGACTCCCTCGGAGTAGCATCTACTCACAATGATGCTAATTAAATGAGCATCAGTTAGCAGGTTAATCGCCTGGGTTGTAATTTAAAACATCTGAGTGTAATATATATAGGTTTATGTTCTGTTGTCTCAGTAATAATAAAAAACCTTTCTGGGTTATGGCTTGTTTTGCAAAAGTGAAAATGTAGGTGATGGGAGAAAACCAATAAATATCAAGGAAAAAGAGAATCAGCCAGAAAAGAGCAGAAACATGCAATGATTAAAAATGAGACAGAACAACAAAAAACACCTGACTTAGATAATACATTACTTTAGATGAACAAAGCTGAGTCCAAAATGCCACAAGTGTGGTAGAAACAACCTCCAGCTGAGTGGTTGAAAATCATGGAAAGTAGAGGAACTGGCTCCAGGCTCTGCTTTAGAGAAGAGACAGCAAAGTCTGCATCTATTTCTTATGTATCAGCCGGTGACAGGCAACAGGGGTCACAATTTGTATTCCAGTCCATGATGTCCTCAATTTATGCATAGGTATGACTTCTTTATGAATGTGTGTATGTGTGTATGTGTGTATGAATAGGTCAATCCCTCAAAATGATTGAGGTGCGACGACAGGCAGCAGCGATGATGATGGATGAATTAGCCGATTGAGACTGTTAACTAATTTCTGTCAAATGGGGCGACCTCAAAAATGAGAGGAGATAAGAGAGAGTGTTTTTATTTTAAAATATTATGATATATGCAAAATGTACTTTAGCAAAAAGACCCTTTTGAGAAAAGTTCTCCTTGTTGAAGAGAGGCTGAGGAGGAGAAAAAAAAGTGATGCTTTTCAGAGGTTGGCACATCTCTACTGATTTGATCAGGATGTGTCAGCGTGCCATCGCCTGAGGGACGGGGACAATGACAGAGTGTCCTGAGCTGGTATGAAGAGCTGTTGTTTTAATCATTAATAATTATGATAATTATTTAACCCATTTTTCGCCACATTCAATTATTGGGCCATGTTGTTATGTTCAGTGGATGATGTGCACTGTTGTAAATGCTTTAGAAATCAGACTCTGGAGTGAAATGTATGCAGAATTTCTCTTAAATTGATGTGAGGAAGTGAGCGATGTGGAAGACGGGTTTGACACAGCAAAACAGTGATGGACGAAAAGCAGATGGAGAATAGAGGATAAAATGAAGTTGCTTTTTGCGCTCCTCTGCCCTTCCTTTCTCCCGACCCACTGAAGGTTGTTTGTGTTTAACCTTTAGAAAGGAGCCAGGTTGAGCAGTGAGTCCCACTGGAGGCCGTGTGGGTGTGCACTGTAATAAGTAGTCTATTATCTGTGCAGCACATCTTTTTATTTTCCTTTTTTGTTATTATTTTTCACGCAAAGCATCAAGCAGGAAAGTTGTTTCTCTTAAACAAAATGTCACTCACTTCATGAAACAAAGAACTCAAATCTTTGCCGTCCACACAATTACAGCTGGCCAGTTTTTAACCAGCAACTTATTTGGTTTCATCTCCACACACACTACCCTCAAATGGTGTTTGGCCACCTGCCAAAGTCGCTAGTTGAGTAAGCAGACTTATTTACAGCCACATCTTTCCAGCATCTGGTGGGTGTTAGCTCCCAACCTCAATGGCTGATTAACATCACAAACACACTGCAGTAGGCTCCAGAACTTGTATAACAAGTGAAAGTGTGTCATATTTGTTTGTTTCACCTAATATTTTATCCAATTACAGGCTTACAAGCTTTTTTTTTTCTTGGTATTCATTAAATCAAAACCTCTCATGCTGAGAGAGAAATTAGTTTTTCAGGCTGGGTTTAGTGGGATCATGCAAGACAACACAATAAATGGAAAAACAAAGCCACATAATAATCACTTAACACATCACAACACCATGCAAACATGCATCAGTTCTTGAAACCAGAAACAAAGTCGAGAGCTTGTTATACAGCAAAGAATTGTTCATTTGGGAAACAGTTGTTAAAGCCGCAAAAGATATGCAGCATCATATGAAGTACAAATGACTCTGATTGCAGTGTCTATCTTCATTTAAAGAACAATTCTGTTGTTTTAGATGTTTTGGCTCATTTATGTCAGGTTTTGTGTAAGTTACATTCAAAACAAACTATAAAATTTTAGATTATGAACATTTTCGTCTGTTGCCTCAGTGTCAGCATGATGTTAAAACAACTTCAGACTTGATTGAGACAGTGGTGGAATGTAACTAAATGCATTTACTTAAGGCCTGTAATTATGTACAAATTTGAGGCACTTGCACTTGAATTTAAATTTCCTAATAATTTGGTCTTCTACTTCACCTCAGGGTCAAATGTTGCACTTATTGTTCCATTACTTCTGTTTAAGAGCTTTAGTCACCAATTACATTTCAGCTGCCGCTCAGAGAAAACCATGCGTCTCCAAATTTGTTGATGTTGGGTTTGAATGTTGCTGATAAATTGAAGGATTAAGCGTCCCTTCTTCTTAAACTATGAAAAAAAAAAGATATTTTAACACCTTCTTGGATTAGCTTAAAGATGTATCATCACAAAGCTGAATTCAGTAATAAAAAAAATGGTTCTCACAGGACACGCTAAATTAACACTATCAAATAAATAAAGTAGTCACGGTTGTCACAACTGTAAACATCAACAACAGTAAGATGCAACTTAAACATTGTTGTAGCAGTACCATTAATTAAAAACACAAGATATCACAGTAAAACACTTTCATTGTCAAATGAGTATTTTTATTCAAGTACATTTTGTAGATAATACCTGTATGAATACTTCTTCCAGCATTGACCGTTTAGTACGTGTTAAAAGCTTTTCAGAGCAAAAGTTAAGACTTAAATGATGAAAACATTATAATATTTCTTGTCTAAGCTTATTTTATGTTGAATAATGTCAAAACTGACTTGAAAGTAGAATTATAACAAATATGCACAAAAAGCAGTTGTCAGCAACAAAGGGGTTTGTTTTCCAGTAATGACGTACTTTTCATCTCTTGCTTTGTCTTTTAAAACCGACCCTGATAACTTGTGACCTTCGTTTGAAGTGACCGCGCCACTCTAATCGCTCTCCTCTCCACACAAATGTTCTGTCTCATATTCAAAATGTTTGACCTTAGAATTTAAATCTCATATTTTTTTTTATGGTGTTTCTGCTTTATGGGATTGCTATGAGAAATATTAAGATCAGAGGGATGAAGAGAGGAAGAGAAAAGGGGTGAAGATGGCAGGAGAGCACAAATGGTTGATGAGAGAGAAGGCTGAAAGATTAATTGAAAGTCAAATGGTAGCATTAAGGACATAGTATGCCCCTTTTTGACTGTGCTCATAAAGATAATTTGTCATTTAATTCTTAAATGGATGAATGTACTTCTCCTTTTTTAATGGATTTATTTCAGTTTTATGCAGTGTTGTTAAAAAGAGTGACTTCTGTCAAGAGATGAAGCTAAAAACATGAGAAAAGCAGTCATTTCTCCTCAATTTACGTCATTGTGTCTCCATTACGACTGCACACAAGCTTTTATTATTGGTCTCAAAAATTTACACCTAAACTATAAACTGATTCTGTCTTACTTAAAAAGTGCTATAATCTTTTATATTGTGCTATCAATAATATCTTTTGGAGGAGCTCCCTTTTCCCAAAACTAATATCTAATCTTGAGTCCAATTTTTCACATTCCCTTTATAAAAATGAACTTTCTTTTGGATTTATAATTATATAAGTGACCTTTCTCAGACTGAGTGTCTATCAAGTTGATACTCATAACTCATCACTTTCACACTTGCACACAAACACACATATATGCTGCCAATCACTTGCCTAATTATAAAGGCAGTCTGTTCTTGCCCTGTCATGTACACACACGCACACAAAGAAACCCCAAGGCCAGACCTCCTTTAACTAAGACCAAAAACAGAGATTCAGATAAAGAGAGAATGTAAGAGATACAATATCTTTAAAAGTGAGAAAATATTTACATTTTAGCTAGAGAGAGTGTCAGACAAGAAGACAGAAAGAGAGAGACAGGTGATCAGCATGAGACAGGCAATCTGAAATGTTAGTTCACACCTCTGCATAAAGAACTCACACATTGACGCAGCTGTGTATTTGCTAGATGACCTTAGGGGAGGTGATGATGAAGACTAAAGTATGCACATGTGATGTGTGTGTATTTGTGTGTGGATGTGTGGGGGGGGGTGTGTGTGTGTGTGTGCATGCATGCACGCACATGCACATGACCTCACAAGGTTAGAAAGGTGAAAGAGGCATAACAGTGGGGACATTTATTGATGATTGCCTCTTCAAATGCTTATATTCAGATAAAGGTTAATGCCGGTTAAAGGTTGAGTTTAATGACGAAGGGGCAGAGAATAATCTGAATGGAAGGTCTTTACCACTACAGATAAACAGTGTATGTGTGTGTTTGTGTGTGTATGTTGCACGTGGGCTTGATATAACCTGACAGTTGCTGACACCCTCCCTGTTGCACACACGCTCACGAAATGTCAGAGTTGAACCAGGCCACAATTAGCACTTGTAATTTTCACCCAAAAGTCAATTAAAAACAAATGGAGGTTTTGAACTGTGTTTCAGTGACCGTGTGCGTCTGGTGTGGACGAGCGTGCATGTTTTTGGTGTGCATGCGTTTTCCCAAGTGGGTGTGTTTTGGGATGCAGTGATAAAAATACCTGCACTTGTCAGACTTAATTAAGTTTGTGCTCATGTGATTTCTGCAGCGATCGATGGCAATAAGACGAAGAATGACTGATAAATGGGGAGCGAGAGACTGACGACAGCAGAGGGAAGTGAGACGGAGAGGGACGAGCGCAGATACAGAGCAGAAGACAGATAAAGAGTCCCAGATAAACAGAGCTAAAAGATGCCAGCGAAAGAGAATAAATGAGATACAAAAGTGTCGCAGATACCAACAGAAGGGAAGTTAGGGACAGAGCGAGAGGTGCCTGTCAGCTGGGTGATAATCCTCCTCTCATTAGTGCATCAATCAGATTACTCGAACCATATTCCGGTAATTAACTGTTGCACATTAATCACATTGGCCTAACCAGATTAGAGTTGTAAACAGATTAGAGATGGATTACAAGGGCATGCTGTACAATGGTAAGAGGATGTGCATTTTTTCATACTGTGTTCCACACAGCTACGGAGCCTGCTCATTGTCTCGTCTAAAGGCCAGTATTATCTGTCATTTTAAAAACTGGAAACCAGACTTGACAGCCTTTCACAAGAGGTCACGTGTTTAGAGTTACAGCTCATTGATTGTAAATGTTCATCGCATGGCCGCTAGAAGTTCTCAATTACGATTGGCTGGCAGGTGTGGATAAAGTTCTATTAACTAGACAGTAAACTTGAAAAACTTCAAAACTACCACATAGTCAGTTAATTTGCATCATTTTGCTGCTGTTATTATGCGTTTATTCAATGTGTTAAGTTGACATTTTATTGCTTAAAACAGCAAATAGTCACGGATAAAGAGATGTAAATATGCCATTTGATTTATACGGAACACATAATAGAGAATCATAACATGTAATTGAAATCAAAAAAAGATAGTTCTTATCTGTGCTGGATTCACTCATTTGAAAGAGGAAGATGTTTTGACAAATTGTTGGAACAAAATAACTGAAGAAGAATAATTGTTGCTGGAACATCAAGAGGAAGTAAACATATGCTTGTGCTTCAGCCATGTTAATACAACAATTAAATGTTCCTCAACCCTTAAAAAAAAAGCCTCCAAATAACAGTCTTAAGGAGTGGTGGCATTTTGTTTGAGTGGAAATCAATGAGCTGCAATCGGATTGTCGATGCTGAATGCACCCCGCTGTAACAGGATGTACCATTATTGATGTATTTACGTTGAGGGTAACCTGTGTCATTAAGTTTATTTTACAAAGATACATTGTGTGTCTCCTCAAGGCCAAACAAACAACAAAAGCTTGATAACTATGCATTGAACATTTAGTGTTTTTCAAAAATTCTTAAATGTTTTGACACTGTCTTTGCTTATATTAACTCCTTCGCCACCCTAACACTTTCAGCACATGCCTCTCTATGTTGTGTATTTAAAGTCTGTACATGTTCCATAGTTTGTTTGTTTTTTTAATCAGTATTATATATGTTTAAAGAAACTAATCGAACACAATATTTTTGAAAATTAGACATTCTGCTACATTTAAGATCAAAAAAGAAAAACATTGCAAACCTAACTGATGGCCTCTATAAACTAGCATTTTGTAAGGTTTACTCTCCATTCCTCAGCCAGAGTTTACTTTTGGTATCTGGACATAACTGCAGAAGGCAAGGGTTTGCATGCAATAAGATTTTTTTCCATTCTTAAAAAGCATTATTCTTTATCTACAACAATCCTACAGAAGGATAGGAGGATAAATATGGATAGTTTTGTATTGCCTTTAATTTTATACATTTATTTAATGTAAAAATTAGCAAAAATTCCAGCTTACAGAAGAATATTGCAACATCTCTGATTCACTTTTTTGACCTAAAGTATACTAAAATGTAAGAGAATCCATGCAATAAAAATTACCATTTGTTGCAATGGGATATTTGTTTACGCCAAATAATATATATTTCAGACAATAGTGGTATAGATTGTAATTCTACTGGTTGGTGTTTCTAGGCCAATTTGTGGAATTGGTTTTTCAATTTGTCTTTTGAAAAATGTTTAAGGATCAAAATTAGGAAGTGTATGAAATGATTTGGTTGCACTTTGGATGCATTGTGATAAAAAGCACAAAAGTTCAACAAAAGAGAAATATGTGTCAGCGTGTTTGTCTGTGTGCCATTCTTCCTAAATTCTCTGGATCTCCCATTGTTATTACTAATCATTACCGTCCTTTAAGAATTAACGTCACCCTGTCGACAGCATCCCATGATAAATATTCATTGCCGTGTTTAAAGAGTGAAAGTCCTTGGATATTTTTTTTATACTGGGGACTAATGCACATAGAAACAATCCTTAACATTAGTTCTCCTCTCCGCTTCCTTTTACCTCTTTAGAGTGGATTCTTCTTAACCAGTCAGTAGGTCTGAGCTGGGTTTGCTTCCCTCCTTCTCTTCTCCTTCCTTTTTCGAGTCATTCATTTTTTCCTTGCTTCCCTCTCTCTCTCTCTCTCTCTCTCTCTCTCTCTCTCTCTCTCTCGCTCTCTCTCTCTCTCTCTCTCTGTGTCTCTCTCTGTGTCTCTGTTTTTCTCTGGGACATGTTCCATTAATGACGCATGTTCACAAACTGTGTCACAGCAAGTACACGTGTGTGTGTGTGTGTGTGTGTGTGTTTGTGTTGTGTAAGAGTGTGTGTGTGTGGTGAGCTAATATATAGTGGGTGATCTTATTCGTAACAAAACATATCTGGCAACTCCTTTTAACCATGGAGGTCAGACATGCAGGGCCACATGATGGTAGTTACAGTGACGAACATGAATAGGCACACACACACACACACACATATATATATATATATACATATATATATATACATACATACATACACACACTTCACTCACCCACTCCCTCCTTCACCTCATCTCCTCGCTTCTTTTCTCAACTCTTCTCTGCATTTATCTCCATTAACTTTTGTGTTCAGTCCCTCTCTTACACCACTCATCCTCCCTTACCCTCCTCCTCCTCTAGCTTCACCTCCTTGTCCTCACCTCCCCTAGTCATCGCTTGTCTTTCCTCTCCCTGTCAGGTTCGCCCTTCACTTTTCCCTTTTTCCATTCTTCACTGTCCTGCTTCTTCTCTGTCTGACTTTCCTTTTCTGCTCCACTCTTTGATGACCTATTCTCCTCCAAAGAAACTCATCTTATCCCTATTTTCCACCATCATTTCTTCCTCCTCCTCGCCTCTCCTTAGCTACTTAGTTCCTATTGGTCCATTAAGTCAGTTGGGGCTGCGAGTCCTTTAGCCCCCTTTATAAGCAGCTTTTACAAGTTGGCTGGTTGGCTGTGGACCACTGAAGGATAGAATTGAATGGCAGCAAGGCCCAATGGATTTATCCCTTCCTCATATTCATAGCCAGGAGATCCTGGCCCGACACACACAGAGGCTTTTCTTCACAACTCTGTTTTAATTGAAAGAACTTCTACTCTGTTTGTTTATCACTCTCTTTGCCTGCCTTGCCTAGGGTGAGGCACTGCAGGTGACAATGTTGGCTCAGTTTTAGCACATTACCCAGAAAATGAACAGTTGATTAACTTTTGGCTGTTTTGTACAAGCTGTGTCAAATATTCCTATACGTTATATTGCAAGAGCACTCAAGCAATAAATGCCAGACATCTAATCAAAATGTTGTACTCTCATTGTTGTCATTGTTATTATTTTGAATTTATTTATTATGTGTGTGTTTGTTTGTTTATTTATTTATTTATTTATTTATTTATTTATTGTTACACCAGTGCCACATAGCATATATAAAGCAAAAGCAAAAACAGTGCCTGATTTGGCCACTGTACTCTTTGGAGTAGTCACCTTGTGCATTGAGACATGGCTCCAGACTTGGATGGCTCCCTAGAAATCCCATTACATAATCTAGTAGAGCACCATCTGTGATGAGCGCTGACTGTACTGTGGACCAACTTTACTGTGTCAAAACTGCTAAGCTTGAGTTTCATCTTGGAGAAAAGGGAAGAAGTTGATGGACCCAAATCAGGTGTAACAGGTGAAAAGCAACAACTGCGTTGGTACCACAAATACCCTGTTTGTCTTCAATGCACTATGAGTCCGCATTGTGTCATGTTGGAGAACCAAAGTACTATTGCTCAAATTTCAGCTTATTTGTGCTGAGGTTTCTCCATCAGACACCTCAGAATGGTGCAGTAAAGGTCTGTGCTGACAGTCTGACCTCGGGGCTGAATTCAGTTGTTCAACCTAGCAAGTGCTGGAGAAAACAACCAGCATGCCTTCCTGATATGATGCATCAGCCCCTCTCTTTGACACTGTGGAGTTTTCCACTGCTAAGACTGCAGTTTGGTCTTTGGGTCTGAGCCAGCTTTCTGACATTAAGCTTGGGGCTGACACTGATTTTGAAGTTTGCTCTCTACTGTTTGAGGTCCATGGTGACAATGAGCAAATGTGTATGGCACATCATATACTTCAGATTAACTTTCACCTAAGAATACAAGTACTCAATAAAGCACAGTTTTAGCACAGTTTTAGTATTGTAGTATCTGTACGGCTGTGGCCTGGGATGCACCTTTATATGTGTGTGTGTATGTGTATGTGTGTATGTGTACCTGTACTGTGAACCGGTGTGAATTTAGCATTTTCTGCACGCTGCTCCTCCATTTCCGTCTGTGCTGCTCGACTTCCTCTCTGAGAGGTCTTTCCTCGCTGTCCCACTGTCTCTGCCTCTCTCGGTGGAATAGTGACCATTTGAAATTGCTCTTCACACTTCCCTGCATCTACTGCCACAAACACACACATACACACACTCTGAAAGACCAAGTGCACTGACCTCCACAAACACGCATGCGCGCGCACACACTCTCTGGCATGAATCACCGTCACAAAATTCACATCCACCACACCTCTCTCCAATTCCCCCGTCCCACCATCTTGTCCTTCCTTCATTGGATCTTTCAGTCAGCCCCCCCCCCCCCCCTTTTTCTTCTCATGAAGACTGGAAAGGCAGTGGATGGACAGAGTGAGAGAAAGTGATAAGGAAATTGGAAAAAGGCAACTTTGAATGATAGAATACTGAGAAACAGGCAAACTGTAATAGCAAGGAGAGCGAGAGGTGGAAGGGCGTACTTCATTGCAGCTGTTGGGGGAGACATCTACTGGGAATTGCAGAGGCAACTATAATCATGGTCTTTATTGAAAACAACAGCCAAATACACAGTGTATATTACAAATAATCATTTGGAACATAACATCCTGACCTGAATAATGTGTTGAGAAATGGTCATGTTAGCTGTACATATGTCTTACAGTAGAGTAAAGATTGACTCTGTAATAAAAAAACAAAACAAAAAAACAATTTTTTCATTGATGATGAATTTAAATACATGACTATATCATTACATACATTCCCTATAAATCTGGATGTAATTCAACACAACAAGTTTTTGATTTTGCTGGTTGGACACTAAAGGCAAATGAAATAGTGAATGTAAAAACACTCTAACAACAACAGTCATAGAGGACCATTAAACAAAAACAAAGACATTAAAATTCACAAATAACAAAGATGCTCAGTTTTGTCCTCTCCCCAAAACATGCTATAAAAATTAAATCTGTGTTGTGTTAAAATGCCTTTTTGTTCCTTGAAATTGGTTTAAGAAAAGTGTGCAGACTTATTTTTCTGTTTTACCGTACTCAACACAATATAAATTAGGAAAGCACATGTAAATAGACAAAACACAAGATAATTAAGAAAATATTTTCACCAATTCCACAAAACATTCACAGCATTAACGAGAATGCAGCAAATTCAGAAACTGTTTCCAAGAGACACATGTTCCCGGCTGGAATATGCTTGTTGTTAACCATGCTGTTGTTGTCCAAGCCATGTTCAGACACATTCATCACTTTTTAGTTTCGGAATTGATAGTTTCCACTGTTATCTGTGCTACATGATCGTATCATGATCTCTTACTGGTTTGCTGTGATGCTGTCACTGAAAATGTTGACAATAACGCCTTAAAGTCTTTTTCTCTGACACATATTGACCCGCATTCTCTTGTTTATATGTTTTAAAAAGTGTAAGAGCATTGCAGACATGTTTTCTAATGGAGGCAGGTGATTTATACTAAATTATTAGCTATGACATGTCGCCCTGTCTTCTCATTAAATTACACATATGGAAAGGTGTAATGATAAAATCAGAGGGAAACCGAATTGGAAGGACAGAGAGGCTGAAGACAAAGTGGAGGAAAGCTAATATATGGAGGTATAGAGGAAGAAATTGAGAAAAAGAGGCAGACAGATAGAAAGAGAAGGGGGGGATATTGGGTCCATGCAAGTGGGGTGGGGTGGGGTTAGCGGTGGAGGGGAGAGATGGTAGTCAGACCATATCTGGGGAAATGTGACTGCACTGACCCAATGACAGGGACATCAATCAACAAGTGGTGTGTTCGTGTGCGTGTGTTCATGTGTATGCGTGTGTCGAGTATTGGGGATTATTTCTACCAGGGGTGGACAAAATTCTGTAAACACACCATGGACAAGGACAAACTCAGAGGTAACTCCATCACAATAACAAGAACTGCTACAAAGTTTTGTCATGTTCAGACGAATCCAAATTAGCAGCATTAGTCAGCAATTAAAGAGGCATATGTCATATGTGACATTATAGCAAGTAAAAAAACTAAAGAAACATAGGAAAAGGACAGATCTTGTGTTCTTAAAGTGAATAGGCCCAAAAAACCTGACAACGTAATAAATAAATCAGTCGAGACAGCATGACAACACACACCAAACACAGATAAAGTGTTTCAACAAAGGAACAGAGGTCACAAAACAGACAGTTTTAGTTGGACAAACGAAGACTTTACACTTCAGTACAATCAGCTGAGATACTTAAACACCTGTCTGTCTCAAAAGATTTGTATCCATTACAAGTTTTTCCTTGTAGTAAGTTTCTTGCAGGGCTATTGCACTGGATTGCATAATATTGTAAGGAGAAGTGCTCACACATCTCTCCGGCTCCTGTACGGCTAATAGGCACCTATCTGTTTAAATTGTTGTTCGTTACACTGGAGATATAGAAAACTGTTAGGAGAATGGCTTGAGCAGTTTGTGGTTAACAGTGTGTAGGCCTGTTTGGAGCCACTGGGAAAATCAGGGAGTGTACCTCTAAATAACACACCGTCAAATTCATTCACATGTCCCCAGTAAATCACTGGCAGTGGGTTCTAATACTAATCGTGAGCGACAGCAGATGACTTGCATGACCCAAAAAACTAAAGCTCAAAAATTTTAAAGTGGTACTCCAGCAATTTAGTTGAAACCCTCCACCCTTTTCTCAAAACTGTGAACA
Organism: Datnioides undecimradiatus; assembly: GCA_008933995.1. NCBI lineage: Eukaryota > Metazoa > Chordata > Actinopteri > Lobotiformes > Datnioididae > Datnioides > Datnioides undecimradiatus. The sequence continues at coordinate 10,904,382 of WARS01000015.1, forward strand.
TAAAGCTCAATATTCATTCAAAAATCACTGACTCTTCCTGCAAAATCAAACAAACGCCCCAAAAATCATTTCATCTCTGTTCAAAGTTAAATTATACTTACAGATCGGACACTGAGCCCATCAGTGTACAAACACTTCTAAGCAGTCACCTATTTAAAAAAATGGAAACACCATGAAGCTATGGAAAAAATTATTTTATCATGTAGAATAAACACATTTAGTTTTTTCATAAAATGTTTTTTCATCACATAGAGAAGTGAATGTGTCATATTGCTACTAATACAATACTGTTCCAAAGAATGACTGTGCCTTAACATCAGCATCTTTGACTACACTGTGGGCAATGTTGCCCCCTGACAGGCACTATTGGGGGGAAAACCCTTTTGTGTGCCATTTCCAGCTTTGACAAAATATCACAGTTATGTGACTGCAGGCGAAGTCCATTGTCTGTAGAAGAGTTTTCCTGGTATTGGGTTATTGACCCTGCGTTGAACAAAAGAAGCAGGGCATGGTGGAGGGCAAACATTCAGGAGTTCCCACTTGATGCTGGTTAAATGGTCTCCCACAGTTAAATTGGTGTTGTGCCAGATCATGATATGGATTGGATGCTCTGTCTGCTCAGTGTTGCTGCTCACGCTCAAACAACACGTTGAGAAGACCACCCAGAAATGTAAGAAGATGTGACATGACAGTGGAGAACCACACAAATACTTATGGTCACACAAAGCATCACATTGCCACCGTGCTGATCGGGCCCGTCTACAATGTCACATTAACCAGTTATGTTTCCGTCTTTCCTTCTCCTCTTTTAACCCAGCTACATCCACAATGATGTATTCATGAGCATTTCCGTGGAATTCATTTCAAACTCTGTCTAGACATAAAAATAGATTTAAAAAACTAGTTTCCTAGAAAGACAGACCTTTCTACACACTGCTGTAGAGTGTATTTGTATGTGCTCCCAATTTACATACAGTACAATATAAAGTGCAGTTTGGCAGGAGTAGAAGTATAGTATATTGTACTGTTAACAACACTACAAGCAGTGTCTAAGAGTACACTTACTTGTGAATACTGAAATCGTTGATATTTGACCCTCTCTTAGTTGTGCCCTAAAGGTACTGTGTACACTTGCTTCATGCGTATTATACCCTCTTGCATTGGAGGACTTTGTCAGTTGTGGAAAGGCACAAAAACACTGTTGACTCTTAAAATTCTTTCATGTTGCCTTCAAAACCTCTGTGCTGTATTTTACACAGTTAAATGGCATTGGTTTAAAGTATCATATCAACAATATGAGCCTTTTAATGTTGGGAGAACATGGTTGGCATTCCTACAATACTACAGAAAGGAGAGATGCAGTCACAGAAATATTCCCACAATTAAAATAGTAATGTACTTGAGGTACTGACACAGCTGTCCATTATTAGCAACATTTGTTGTTTTCTTCTCGAAACATCGTCATCAACATCAATGATTGTTGGTCACAGAGAATCTGCTCATCTGACTCCCCTTAGTCATTCCACTGAGAAGCACATGGTTTATCACTTTCGATCAAATTTCACCCCAGATTAGTCCTCTTCTGCCTGCTCTTTCTTCTCCTCTCCCTCCTGTGATCATGTTATATTCTATATAGTTTAATCACATCCTCACCAACAAGTATGAACAATTTGAAGTTGTCTGTCCACAGTGACAGTCTCTGTTGTATAGTTGTTTTACTTCTGCTGCATGTGCATCACATTAGAAAATGTGTTTTAATGAGTGAGACTGTGTAAAAGAGTGCTTGTGCCACTGAGCATTTGGTTCAGAGAGTGGAGTATACTGGTCTGTAAGTGCAAGCCCAGGTAGCCCTGATGACATCACCATGTGTTATTGTCTCACCCTTGACAAAGTTTCTCCAGGGCCACAGAAGACTTTATACAACTGCTTTCACAGCCTGAGCACTACTGATAAAATGACCTTTATGTGGGAAATCATTGGAGTTCCCCTTTTAATATTAACATTAACAGCAGTAAGGAGAAATTGTGCAGAATAGGAGATAGACAGAGAGAGAAGGGTGAGAGAGAATGAGAGATAGAGAGACCACCAAAATAAACTCCATGCTTGTGATGAATGCTCCGCTCAGAAATAGAAACCTCATCCCTCTCTCATCCTCTTCATCCTCTTTCACCCTATTATCTCTCCTCACCACTCTGTCCTTCCTTCCTTCCACATCTCACACATCTCTGTCTATATATCTCCCTGTATCCGTCTGTATCGCTCTCACTCTCCCCATCTCTTTCCATCTCTCTCTCAGATAGCGTGCCATCTGTGTGATCAATGGAGTTCATTCTTTTCAGGAAATTCTTCCATGATGGATTTTTTTCTCTTTTTTTTGCTCTGCCGTGTCTGTGCTGTATTTTTTATTTTTTTTTACTCCTTTCTTTCATTTAGGGGTGTGTGGGCAATTTGCTTCTGTGGATAAAAGCTTTGAATGAAGCAAAAGCAAACTGATATTTTGATGCTTTTCACCAAACACTTGTCAATTTTGGACGTTCTGTTGTACTTTTAACAGTACACAGATGGAGAAAATCAGTTGTAGAAACATTTAAATAGCATGCTCGGAATAGTTTTGCACAATAATCAGCCCAAAGAATTTACAAGTAAAAGTTATTTATTAAAGTCAGGTCCAAAAAATAGCCTAAGCAAGGAAAAAAAAGAGGACTGGCAAATAGGACCAGACAGATGGAGGGGAGCACAGAGTGGAGGGGAAAGTAGCTTGTTGACGATTGTCGTACATTATGGAAAATTGGGGCTAAGAGTACATCAAGAGTAACATTCTGGAGCATTTTGGCAACACCTTGCTTTGGCAGTGCACAACAACCCTGGACCATGCCAATGCAGAACCTGCTGAAATTGAAACTGACAGGTTGTGAAGAAAAGATCCGCAGTTTATGTGAATGTGAACCCGTTCAAGTTCATGGAAACAATGATCTTGCAACAAGCTGGCTGATTCATTGAATTTGTCCTTTCTGCCTAAAAACACACACATACACAAGTGTGCAGACAGATACTCAAACCAGGCTGATATGAAAGATAGCCACAATCATGTGGGTGTGTCTGTATTTATGAGCCTCTCTAATTAAATATAAAAATCTGAAGTAATATTTAACCAACATAATATTAAGCAGCACTGATACCATTATCACATCTTGGTATCGCTCCATCTTACTTGAAACTCATCTTGCTTTGCTTCTTGCTGTCTTTCTCTCTTCCTTTCTCTTTCTTCCTGTCCTACACGCTCCACTGTGTTTTGATTATTGGCTGTGTGTGTGTGTGTATGTGTGTGTGTTTGTGTGCTTGGAAATAGAGCAGGGTGGGCACTTTTTGGGGGAAGAAGGATCACAGATGGGCCTTGTCAAATCTCCGTACATCTGGCTTTATTCCTGTCCAATTTTCCACACACACATAAAGGCACACACACACACACACATATACAGTATACTTTATCTCTGTCTTAATAACATATAACAAAGTATTCATATACGTACTTATACTTTTTGCACATGTCATACAAACACATACATACCTTTAACCTTGCATTCACATGCAGGTACTCACTAGAACACTCAGAAATCCACACAAACAGGCACTTAGAAACATTTGTACATACACACACACACACACAGACACACACACAGACGCACTGTGCAGCAGGACACAGCGGGTATGGACTCCTGTTGTGGCTGATGGTTGCCAAAGTAATGATGCCAGGGAATCTGGACCATGCCAGCTTTAATGGTAGCCAATGGCATACCAGTGTTTAGATGCCAGAATTCAAAGGGCCAACCCTGAATTGTAGAATAGCGCCACCTATTGTAGTGGAGACCGGCCTGCCTCTGATGTCTGAAAATAATGTTGGTGATAAGGTGTTGCAATAGAGGAGGGTCAAAAAAAAGGTAAAACAAAACATTCTACCCATGTGTTTAAAAATCATGATAATGAAAAAGTCAAAAAAAAAGAACTATGATCTGAGATAAAGGGCAGAATTTCCTTTACATCCTTTCATACAATGTCAGTGATTCCATCCAAGGGATAACTTGAATGAGAAAGCTCTGCATGTGTGTCTGCTTTTCTGTATACAGTATGTGTGTGTGTGTGTGTGTGTGTGTATGTGTGTGTGTCAGCTGTTCCAGGTCCCTGTGCGAGATTGGGACATATGCTTCATGAGACTCCTGTGGACACACACGGGCTTTTGCACCGACACCCACTATAATAAGAAAAGAAAAAACTGAAGCTGCCGGGGGCCGATGTGTTTTGACCATTTGACCCGTGTGTTCGTCAACACTGGATGATTACAAACTGTGAAAACTAAATCTTGCTACATTTCACCCAGCTTTTTTTCTGCATGTGACTCCTGTATTTGAACATCTAACTGTAGATGTAGTCTTGCACTACATCATGATTTTTATATCCATTGGATGTGTTATTACATTAAAGTACGGAAAAGACCGAGGTAGCTGTATATGTTAACCTTGCAATAATAATAAAGATATTTTCTTTTTCATAATCCAGACTCCCAACCCCCCCCCCCAAAAAACTGTCCCACCATTAACTGAGGCCCAAGCCCATACTACCCAGAATGCATTTCAACAAAGCACAATTTCTTCTTTTTCTTCTTTCACTTGTGAGAAGCTGTCTCAACTTTCACTCCAAAGCTTGCTACTTAACTATACACAATGTTGGTGCAGGAGGACATGTCTGTCTATTTAGAAGGTTTGCTTGGGTACTTCAGGGACAAACCGCACACAAGTTGGTGTCATTTCTCCTGACATATATGCAGTCATCCTGTGTAGCATAAAAATGCCATTTTTCCTGTCACACTGTACCATATTTGCATATTTTTGTTTTTCAATTTCTCCTCTTGTTCTTCATCTCATTCTTTTTAGTTATTTTAACCATAGTAAGTCTCAGTCTTCTTTCTATATTCTTCTTTTCAAACTTATTTGTTTTTTATTTATTTATTCTATTGTGTCCCTGTGTTTCTGTTTCCACATCTCACCCTCTCTCTCTCTCTCTCTCTCTCTCTGTACACGCATCCTTACGTGCCCACGCGCCATAACCAAACCAGCCTGCTTATTCATGTTGCACCAGGGTATCACTTTATTTCTCTGCTATTATTTTTTTGTGAAGTTGCCTCGGTATGACTTGCCCCAGACAGCGCTACAATGTCCCACCCTCATTATATTTTCACACTCCGCTACCCTAGGACACAAGGACACACACACGTACACACACAAGTCAGCGCAAACCTACATCTGTATGTGTGTGTTTTGTTTGTGCCAGTGCTGGTTCCTTGTGTTAAAACGGAAATTCCTCTCTCTATTTTTGTACAGAAAAATGCACCATTTATACTTTTTCCCCCGTGGCATTTTTACAACAGTGGTCATTTATCTGTTATTTCATGTCATTTCTATTGTTGGCAGGTACGATCCTCATTTCAGCACACTGCACTGCACTCATCAGTTCTACATAATGTCATGAGTTTGAGCTTCTGTTACTTCCTGTTTTATTTTGTAGTGTAGTTTTCCTCTTGTCTTTGTTTCCTTACTTCCTGTCTTTCCAACATGTGATAATTGGACCATTAGTTTCACCTGTGTCTTGTTAGCTGTCCCTCCCCTTGTGTGTGAGGTCCTTTGTTCTTTGCCAGCTCATCATTGTACATTGTATGTGGCATTTCAGCTATTTTGTTCCCAGGTTTTTTCCTTGTGGTTTTGGAATTATGGTATTGTTGCCTGGTTTTATAGACTTTAATTCCACCTGCTCCTTAATGGATCTATTTGTTTGTTGGACTGATTTCCCTGGTTTTGACCCTGCCTGTTTCAGCCCCCTGTAAGCCTTTGACTTTGTATTAGGCTAAAATCTTTGAACTGTCTCTGCTTCGTGGCAGCTGTTTGCATTTGTGTCCATCCCCTTATGTTTTTCTGTTCCTTGTGTGTATAAAACTAATTGTCCAGAGCTCTGCCTCTCAGCAGGTTTACCAACACAATTGCATTTTTGTTTTTCTTCCTAAAATCTTCTTTTTCTGCTAAGTAATGAAATATTTCCTTATTATTCAATATTTGCAAGTAGGTGCAATATAATACATGTATATGCTTATACAATATGTAATTTTCTGTCATTAGGTGTCTTTAAATTCTAACAATAACAAAAGAAAAAAATCTGTTAATGTTTAGAAGTACTGTGGGATCATGGGTTTTATGTCTTCACCATCATTTCAGTCAGCTTCTCCTAGTTAGGATTCCTGTAGTGTTAATTGTTCAGGAGGTTTTTACTGGAAGCTCAACTATCAGCAACAGTCTCCACCACCACAAAACAAATGTACCCAGTGATTAAAATCCAAAACACAAAACATAGGGGTTTCTTCAAAGCTGTTCAGCGCACACAAGATGTGTGAGGGGAGCTAAGATCTGAGCTGCCACTGAATTGACCACGTATTTAAACTTTGAACTTTCATTTTTGGTAACTGAAGCCCAAACCCTGACTTTTTCAAGTTTTTCAAACTTTAGTAAACTACAATATGAATAAGTGTGGCTAGGCTTTAACTAGTATTCATACAGTTTACAGTAAGTGCTCTGTTTGGTGGTTCAGCCACTTGCACAATACAATGCAGATAGTGCCAAACAGCAGATGAATAATAACAATACCAAGTGATGGAGGATAATCAAACTCCTTCCCATCACAGCACAGACATTAAAACTAACTACTTTTCCTGTTTGGAAATGAAATACTACACCAAACCCTGGTAATCCCAGACCGCAAACTCCCCATCATTGTGAAATGTCTGGTAAATACACCAGGAAATGAATAGAAACTGGATGTAAATATATGGAAATAAACTGCCAAAGAGCAATATGTCATTTTTGATATATGCTTGTGTAATGCTTTTCGAATGTGGATCAAAAGAAGCGATGCATTAATGTAGAGCCCTGTGTGATGCTGAGTCTATCACTCTTGTATATACACCTGAGAGCTAATGTGTTTATGCTTATTTCTCCCTCTCGAGAGAGAGAAACAGTGAAGAAACACATTGTACTCAGGTGTATGTTGTGTCAGCGGGTTGTGATGCATTTGTGAATTTATGTAAAAAAAAAAGAGCTGATAGATGTGTGCATATGATAAAAATGCATTTTACAAGTCAATGGGAGTTTAATAACGCACTGTTTGACTTGTTGTAGACAATTAGCTGCTTTGGATATCAGTTACAAATGACATTTTAAGTTTAAGCTGGCATTGCATCTGTTCTTTGAAATCAAGTTTATATAATTAAAATGCAACTGGTCCTTGTCTCCTCTTTTTCTCCTTCCCATCTCCTCTATCATCTGTTGGCTTTCCTCTCCTCACCCATCTCTTCTCAGTGTCTGACAGCCAAGCAGGGGCAGCAGGAGTAGGACCAGGAGGAGGGCCGGACTCCTCTCAGCCCCGTTTCTCATCCTCCCTCCCCACCTACCTCCCCGTCCAATGCCAGCTAAGTGGTGCTGACTCTGCATTCTTCCTGCGGGAAGCCAATCAGGACGTGATGCGAAACGGCAGCCTATCAACGCGCACTGAGCCCTTCTTCCTCCACCAGCTGGAGCCAGGCGTTGCCGCCCCACAATCCCTGCCAAGCGTCAATTGCAGTTATGGAAACCAGAGCACTGAACAGCCAATCCCAGTGGAGCTGCTTCAGGGTCCACCACCTCATCTGCTGCTGACCACCAACCATGTGACTCTGAACTGGAAGGTCAAAGGTCAAGTGGTGGTGCCCAGAGTTGGGTCAACAAGGCCTTGGATACAGGTATTATTTTACAGTGGACATTTTTACCCATAAATCTTCTAAGTTTAGGTTTCTCATATAATTAATATGCTGTTCCCATAAAAGATGAATGATCAAATCTAAAGGTAATCAGACAACCTCATCTATCATTAATCTTATATTTGTCTATTCTATTCACTTGTTAGCCACTGTTATAAGAACAAAAGGTAATCAATACTACGGAATATACTGTTGAATGCTCTTAGGAGCTGACAGCCTTCATAACCCACTCTCTGGGTTGATCACCTTATACATGAAAAGTCATTTGATCTATTTCAAATTCAAATCTATTCAGCAGTGCATGTGCAGATTTTTTATAGAAAGAGAGAAGATTGTTTTTTATTAGTTAGAACATTATTTCCTTAGCAAAATTGGGTTTAGAAATGTCCAGGTGTTTTCACATGATTAATAGTTATTAATCTGGCAGTATGTAGCAGTTGCAGTGCCATAAAGAGGAAATTTAAACATTTTCAGTCAGGTACCTTGTTTGTTAGCTTTCCGTCCACAAAATTATCCCTGCTGACACAATATGTATGTGTTTTGCTCTTAGGTACTGTTTTACCTGGTAGGCCGGCGTTGGGACGAGCCCGACCCGCCTCCTCCAGCCCTTCTCCCATGTGTCAGAGCACTGGCCATCCGGGACACCAGTGAAGCAGCACCCTCGGCAGGCTGCCGCCTCATGGGGCCATCTGGCATCTGTGTTGTCCGTCTGGAGATTCCCCCAGCTTGGTTTACACCACCGCAAGTGAGAAAAAGACCTCCTGAAGTGACTCTACCATCAGTGGATGTGTATTACTCAATTATACCAGTAGAAGGGGCGGGGCAAGAATGTCCCTCTATTGTTAATGAGCCATGGAGAGGTCAGAGTGCAAATCTTGGGCCGCTTGGAGGTCTTGGTTTGGGCCTCGGGGGACAGTGGAGCCCGCTTCTGGATGGGGGTCTCCAAGACATGCTGAAAGCTGGTTCTGTGGTAATGACTGTGGGCCCAGTTTCTGCTAAAGGAGAAAAATTGAGACTGGATGAAAATGTGGAGGTTCTGGTGCCCCCAAGCCCAGTTCGACTCGGCAAGACTGTGGCGTTTGGCGTGTACATGAAGACAGATTCAAACACAGAACAGTTCACATTAAGGTAGGAGCACAAACGCTTTCACAGAACTTCTTTTTGTCTCATTTCACTTTTTTTCATCTTTTCATTTTTTCATCATCTTGACTTGTTTCTTTCCTCCTTATCCGCTCTCTCTCTCTCTCTCTCATCTCTCACCACCACCGCCTCCCGAGGTTGATGGCTGTCACCTTTGTGTACTCAGCCTCTTTCAGGAGCCAGCAATGCAAATAACAACCTCATGAATATTCATGAACGATCCAAGGAGAGAAGAAAACACAGAAAATGAGAAGCGGGAGAGGGAACGGGTGACTGAGAGGGACTGAAGGTTGGGGAGACAGGGAAATGAAAGAAGAGGCATAAAATTAGAGTTTCTCAGACTGGTGGTGGTACCCAAAATGGCTCTCAGGTGTGCTTTAAGAGGTCACCTACATGGTTTTCCGCATAGGAAGCAATATGTTTTTCATGCACTTGTATCCCAGGAAAGAAATTTCTATTTGGTTCGCTGGCTTGAAAATAAGTTTACAACACCTGATCTAGACTAAGCATGCATATCTGTATCCCATCACTGCTCCATCATTTCACTGACTTTAGGGATTTCAGGCAGACAAATGACAGATGTGCAAATTTATCATTCTATCCAAAAAATATCCCAGCACACAGCACTGTGGCTGGATTTAGGATTACTATAACAATGTACTCCTATGAGGTTAGAACTATTGAGAGCATTTTAGAGAGCAACTTTTGATGCATTTTTCAGTATTTCAGTCACTCGCATTCATTCAAAGAAAACCTGGAACACACTCAACACAGTGTGATTGGCACATGTCCAACAAAACCCCCTTTCAAACGGGAATTTGTTCAGCGTTACAACGAGAGGATAGTAATATTTACTTCATAGTTATTCATATTAACAATAACAAAGTACTTTTTTGTTACTGGTGGGGAATGCAGTCATTGTAGAGGTGGCAACAGGTTTGACTCCAAATTGCTGTTTCAATCATAGCCATTCAATGTTTAAGAACATCCATCCACTCTGTATTTGTTGCTGTTAGTCGTTGGGGCACAGAATGCTCATCATTAATCAACACTAATGCTGAGTCACAGGCCATGAACCTTATGATTTATGCAGGTTGTCTCTGTTGGTCTGATCATTTTTTTTCTTCAATTATTTTTAACACCTTGAAGGACAAAAGAGGCACACAGGTGTTTTCACTTATTCTGGCTGATTTGATAGTACTTCTTTTGAAGGTGGGCTGAGCTGGGACTTCATATACTAATGTTGCGTAATTGGCTCATCTCTAACAGATACAGCACAACTAACAGGGGAGTCAATTAAGTAATGTCAGTACATGTCCAAATAGTCTTCACGGTGCACTGAGGTGATGTTGCAAATGAGATGATGAGGTGATGCAAAACCAGAGGTAGCAAGGCCAGCAAGTTTTCAACAGCAGTCTAAAACATTGTTAATTATATAACTTTTTATTAACACATCTGTCACTGTACTTTTGCTGCTGCATAAAACCAACTTCTCTCATAAATTGGCTGGACATAACACATGTAAGTAAAACAATGCCTTAGCAGGACCATTAAAACAGTTGTGTGCTTTTCTTGTTTCACATACATTGATGCGGGAGGTTGCAAGCGCAAAGTAAAAACATAGTATGAGCGCAGGTTCTTTCAAATGAAATGAGCAGACCTCTGTATGACAGCAATACACTTGATGTTTGACATGCCACTAGGGATTGGGGAACAAAGTCCACATAACAAAAAACTTGTACAGAAGATGATCCTTGGCAATGGGGGTTTAAATACAATTATAAAAAGACTCATAGCACTATGCACACTTTTTCTGATTTTGACCTTTGATCAATGTGTTCTAACCAACTTTATGTGTTTCCCACATATTTTTTAAAAGATGGTGGCAAAAAGCAACAGGAATCTTACACTTTTACACACATCACAACCGAGGTCATCTGAGGACACTAGAGAAAAAGAACAAGTGGCCAGTCTGAACTACACCTTGTTCCACTACCTGCTGACAAAATTCACACAAACACACGGTCACACAGACAGAAAAAATAAATTCTCCACCGACATCCCGCGTACACTGCTTCTCTCTGCACACAGATACTTCTTCACATTATGTGTACACACACCGACCGTACACACTTATGTTTGTGGCACCTTACAGTATGTGTGTGTATTACACACACACAAACTCTCATAGAAGTGATGAGGTGGCCTCTTTGCTTGCCCCGACGGACACTTTGTCTCTGTCTTTGTTTTGCAGCACCCCTGCTGCGTGTGTGTGCGTGATTTTGTATGTGTGGACACACACGTGTGGTACAGCTAAAGAAAGACTGTGGAGGAGAAAAATGACCTTCTCCTTTCTGATGGCTTCATGTGTGTTTTTTCTCCTCTTGGCTTTCATTCTACTCACCTCTGACATTATTAGTCTAGTCTTATGTGCCACATGTCCACCTGTGTATCATGTATTGTATTATCTGTGGAGGTGTGTGTGTGTGTTTGAGAGAGAGAGAGAGAGCGAGCGCCCTTCCTACTTGCAGCTCTTGCCCTCTGCCCTAGCATACAGTCCCATGGATAATCTCCCATGTTAGAAGCACAGTCAGACATGTAATAAGGCTTAAGTGGATCTCATTCCTATGTGTGAGCTTGTGTATGTGTGCGTGCGCTTGCATGTGTGTGTGTGGGTGTCTGTGTGCGCCACATAATAAGCCTTAAGTGTGCTCCATCACACTGAGGTGATGTGATTATGATAAACTGCTGAGGAGATGGGGGGACACGGAGTGAGAGGACGAGTGAGGAAACAGACAGAGACACGAAGGGGAAGGCGTAATGGGAGAAATGGTTAACACCATCTCCTCCTCACTCTACAGCTCGTCCAAGATGCAAGGGTGAGACGTGAGGATGGAGGACTTGAGGCACATTCGCCAAATTGGATTGGGCATCACTGCTGTATCACCTGTCACTAGGCTTGCATCGTCTCACACCACCAAACTGGATGCTGGCTCTTTGTGATGAGACTTCTCGTTTGCAGACAGTCAGATGAAGATGTGGTTGTACTTTAAATTGAATTTTGTGTTTCAGTCATTGACTTTGATCAACAGTTTCATAATTTAAATGAATTTTTAAATTCAAACCAAAGCCCACCAGAGTTTGTCCCCAGATATTACTCTGATGGGTGATGGTGATGATGATGAGGATGATGTCCCAAAATGTGTGGGGAAAAAAAATGTCCAAACTAAAGTGTTTCTCTGGCTTTGTGATGCACAGTAATTGCAGTCTGCTGCTCAAAGACCTATTACAGATACAGTGCCAGTCTCACAGACTGTGACTGAATGAAAATGATACCGATAGACAATTAAACATGTTTATGGTTGAAAGGACACAACCGACATGTGAGACATGTGCTAGATGAGTCTGTAATTGGTTTTCTGACACTGGTACTCAAGCTTAGATATTAATAAGAACACCAAGATAATGGGCCAAACTTAAATAGACTCCCCCGCTCTTTGTGCGTAAGCCAAGACTTGCTTTGAAAAGAAGAGGAGATTATGAAATGCAGAGACCTTTTGCTTAATAAAGATATACTTAAAATAAGAGGTGTTTTGTGCTTACTGCGTTATTAACAAAGATTATTACCAGGTTGTTTTAATTAGAAAGAGGTTATTTGTTATAGATGGAAACTGTTTGAAAGGGCAATTAACAAAAGGTTACTTTTGTTCAGCTTGTTATATCACTCTTTTAGAGCGACGTAACCAATTTCTCAAATGTGATGGTGAAGAATATATATTATTGTTATAAAGGACATATTGGAAACAAACTCATTGCTTCTCCTCTCTTCAAAGATGCATTTGGCTGAGTGGAATGTCTTTAAAAACGACAGAAACAAGTAGATTGTGTGCAAGTATCCAATCAGATGGTTGCTTGTTTTTGGCGAAGCACACCTGTGCTGTTGTGTTTTCACAGTAAGCTGAAATGAGGCTGAAAAGCACCGCAAACCAGCACATCCATTGTCTCCAATGTAATTTTGTTTCCATTTTCAATCATGCTTTTTTCAATCTGCTGCTACTCATCCCAATACTCAGTTCATCATATTCTTATTCAGCTTCCTCCCTAAACGTAATGTGTGCCAAAGACGGATAGACCAACAAACAAATTTACAAAAAAAAATGCTTTTATGAAAGGAGACCAATGGCACAGTGAAAAGGGACATTTTGGATCATTTTGAAATGATGCCAAGCTCTAACGTTCCTGTAGATGACTAATCTGTTGATGGAGTCTCTGATTTGAAGTTTGCGTTGTGAGGCAAAGCAGAAGACTTTTTTCTGCTGTATCATTGTACACAGAACAACACAGGATGTCAGCGCGTTGCACTAAACAAGTTTACAAGACTCCAAATTACCTGTAAACGTAATTATAATGGAAATACACTGGTTGTGTAAACCAGACTGCTGTCAGTAAATAATAATAATAACCATTCAACCCAAAGTGCCAAAACATCTGCCTTGGAAAAGTTTGATTCAGGCACGGCCCTGATTCCAACGACATTTGTAAGCTATTTTTTCAACTGAAGTGTCCATAATCTGGTATTTGTTATAAAGTCTAGCACCTTCCTTTCCATGCACTAATCCTAAATCAGCAGAAAACAAAAGACGCAAATTAATTAGTATCTCTCAGCCCAGTAATCAGCACTCCATCGCCTGTAACTTCAAAAGGTAGAAAAGAGGGCAAGGCTCGATGATGAATTCATGTTGTGTGCGGCTTCAGTTCAGTAAGCATTAAGCCAAAAGTATTTACAGTGTTTAAATCTGTGGAACCCCGGCCACTGAAGTTTGACGCCTTTGAATCTATGTTTAGTTGAGCATTTCAGCATTTTTCAGCAGTGGGGATGTTGACAGACTGAGGGTCAAAGTGATTAGTATCTCCCTCATTAAAAAGCTGTCGTCTTGAACTGTGTGCTAGCGTTGTTTGGTTAGTTAATTAGTGAGATGATTACTGATGAGGGGATAAATGCAATGTGTGTGTGAGATATAGATAGAGACGGATTGAGACAGCAATTATCAAAAGGCAAATAGGTTTTTCTCTCCGCTTGTGTTCTCTCATTTTTCACTATTTTCTTTCACTCTGTTTTTATGCGACTGGGAATATAATAGTCACTTGTTTTTCGTGGTATGAATTTGTATGCAGCCTGTATTTAGTGTCCCATGCTTTCTTTCTGTGTGTGCTTGCCTTTGTTTATGTGTGCGTGCGTGTGTGTGTGTGTGTGTGTGTGTGTGAGTAGGGATTAGTGGATTTTTCCCAGGATCAGAGGGGAGATGTACTTCTAAGGACCAGCCAGTCGTCTCTGGTGGATACATCTCGCACACACACACACACACACACACACACACACACACACACACACACACACACACACTTACACTTACACTTAGACTTACACTCGCACGTACAAAATTTTCCCAGGATGCCTTTATGCCACAAAGCTCCACCATTGATTTCACCTGAAATGGCCTTTCACCAGCAAGGAAACAGAATCAGTCATGTTTGGGACTGTGTGTGAGTGTGAGTGAGTGTGCTTGTGTGTGAGTGTACAGTACACATGGCTGTGAGAACATATTATACATATTATACATGATGGTTAATGCATTTGGTTGTATATCTGCATCTGCAATGGTATGTCTCATCATACTACACATACTATTTGTACTTCTTTACATATTCATATTGTTTTACAGTATATGTCTATGTGATTTAATGTGCATCATCGGTGCCTTCATGTTACATGTGTTTTATGTATATTCATGGTGAACCATATGTGTCTTTCTGCTATTCTCATTGTCACTCAATGGTTCAGTCTGTTCTCTCCCTTTTATGTGTGTTTGTGTGTCAGTGTCCTTGTTTCTCTGCGGCTCTTTGTGTTAAACCTCTTCAATTGCTAAATGCATTTTATGCAATCTTGAAAAGGCACAAAAGATAAAATGAGAATTAGATGCATTTCTTTCAGCTGGGACGAAGCCAATAAGCTCCCGGGGTGTTTTAAAAAAACCCTCTACCAACAAAATCTATTCACAAAGTGACTAATAGTGTTGGGTGAGTTGTTCTTCAGTTTTGCTGCTCTTTGTCTTATTATATATTACATTCTTTCATCTGTAAATCAAAGACATTTTGCTGTAAGATAGATTTAAAATGCAATTTGCTGCCAAGACAAAGATGGCATATATATATATATATATGTCATATGTAAATCTACCAACTCTAAGTGTTGGCCATGCATACAAGCTGGAGTGCTGTGTGACATATGCATGTCTTCCTGTTGCTTTAACATCCATCCATACAGAGGACATGGCAACAGTTTTCATAGTGAATTAAGAAAATGCATCGCAGGAGGGGCTGGCAGGGACATTTTTTATGAGAACTTGGGCAGTCCAAATACTGCTTTTGTTACCCAGAGTTGAGCATTTTTCAACTCTCAGCCATTTCAACAAGTCTAAAGTTCACAAGCTTTTGAGAAAAGTTACATATTTGTTTACTTGGGTGTGTTTTAAGGCTTTCTACCCTCTAATATTAAAGGAAATGCTCTTTAAGGTGCTGTCGAGTCGATTGATCGAGGGTATCACCACCATGAGGTGGAGGAGTTAGAAACACGGTGCTTCTCTGGTGGAAAATAAACTCTGCTTTCTTAATTTTTGTGTCCATCACCTGGAGTGGGAAGCAAGGTGTTTGGTTTCAGGGACACAGTATAGAGATCTGATAATGTCGTATTAGTTGAGCTTCATTTAGGGGAAGGCTTGGTCATAACCTCAAGTGCTCAGCCGTTTAGATCTCTCTATTGTTCCCTATACGCCACATTGCCAGTTGAAGAGGGTCACAGTTGTGAGATGGGCCCATAAAACCAAAAGACATACTGTATGTGATCAAAAGTAACTTCACTTAACATTTTTAACACATCATCCCCCCGCTTACCTTGCAAAGAAACTATACCAAAATCTCCATACCAGCACAGTATGAAAAATCAGATTTATCTTCATTCATCCTATCAATGTTTTCTGACTTTGACTGTACTCTTGGGCATCCTAAAATGCACCATTCTTTTATTAAAGAAAGGCTGATTTGACAGCAGCTCTCTGCAGGCAATTTACTGCACTCTGTGTAGTCACTGATGTGAAATCGCAGGGATTGATTAAAAAACTCTGAAACTGAAGCAAGTTCAAGAAATCATAGCCATAAACTATACTGTACTATAAAACTCTGAAATCTCATAGAGAGTAATATGAGGAATTGTATTAAAACAGGCATGTGAAAACACACACTAAGAGTCACATGTGCATAAATACATAGAGACACATAAATGGCATGTGTGTGTACACGTACTCTACTACTACTTTTTTAAATATGGGGAGAGGTAACACGGACACATGCACTAAATTAAAGGGATTGTTCACATGTTTGAAAAGCATGCAGATTTATAGACCAATTAATCTGGGAGTGTTACAGCATGTCTCCTATATTAGCTGACACACACACATTATGTGGTGAACATGTAAAACTGCTTTGCCTCATTATTCGATGACCTAACACCAAATGCCAGGAACCAATCTGTAAAGTATCTGCTGAGTCTGGGAAGTCACATTAAAGCCTTCAGTCAGAGGCACAGTGTTTGAGTGACCACAACATCCAGCAGCAACCTATGCATCATTATACCACTTTAAACTAAGCTAAATCTGACAATGATTGGAATATGTGAAGCAAAAAACTGTGGCCAGCTGTATCATTTCTTGTAAACGTTGCAGCGTGATGTTGCCGAGCAGTTTTGCTGCTTTTAGACACATTCTATTAAGACATGTTTTATTCTTCATAGTCTCACGGCCTCACATCCATATGTTCACTTGTACTAGAGCTGAGTACTCTGTGGTGGTACTGTACACATTTGTAGAGTTGTAGAATTTGGTTACGTGTGTCTGCAAATGCTTCATTTGGCTAATTTTACCTTGATGTCTTTGGCTGGTCAGGTCTGCATTGTTTTGTGTATGGCATTTAGGTTTGCAAACCACACCCTGCTATGTATTTGTAGCCCTGCTGCTACACCAAATCAGGTTGTCACTGTGTAGTAACGTGGTAAAAAATCTGAATAGGGAAAAAAAAACTGACATGATGACAGAAGTTTATAGAGCAAAAAGAGTTTAAGCTGTGAGGGGGTGGGGAATTCATAAAATGAATTTGTAGTTCAATGTTTCATTATTTATTATTAATGAAGTTCATATGGGCATGGGGTGGTGGGTATGAAGTCATTTTCCTCTTCAGCGTTGCCATTAAGAGTGGCAGTGAGGAGATAAAATAACCACGATAAATCAAAACACAAGAAGGAAAGCTATTTGTTAAAACATGTTCATTTTGAGTTTCATATTTTCAGATATACACAGACAGAAATGGTGTACAAAAAATACAGCTGAAAACAAAGTGAAGATAAAACAGTGTGAATACACTCCCAATACTTTATATCCCCCCCTCAGGCCAGACAGGCTCAATCTTACCCTAATGTTGTGCATGACTAAGCAACAAGATAAATGACAGGAAAAATATGTCTGATTCAACGGTCATTTGTTTTATATATTACAAATGAACACTTTTAATATGATTTATTTCCCACTGTAGTCTAAGGACACCTTGTTTTCTTTATCTAATGGTTACTTCTTGATGCAGTGTCCCCTGTGCCAAGGTGGATTAGCTGGAGCTGTGTATTGGACTGTCGGACTCGTTCTTAGCAGGGTAATTGTTCAAAATGTTTTAACACAGTTTCGCAACAACTTGAATGGGACTTATCTTTCATTAAGGAGAGGAGCTTGCAAATATTTCACGTTCAAGGACATTAGGTATTACTGTCATTAATGTAACTTTTAAATATGACTAATCTGCCTCCTCCACTCCTCTACTGAAAACTCTGCTCTTATTGCCATTATCACCTTTTCGCTCTGCAGTCTAGTGCAGTGAAAAGTCACTGCACTAGACTGTCAGTCACTAACAAAATATGGAAAACAGGTTAACATACACACACAGATACACCTACTCTCTTTCTCTATTTCCCCCACACCAGTCACTCTGTCCCTGTTTATTCCCCTAATCCAGTCTGCACTATCATTCTTTCCGTGCCATTCTTTTCCTACTTTCTCTCCTGCCTACCCTTTAATTTCCCTGTCAAAACTCCCTCTCTTCCCTTCTCCTCTGTTCCCTCTCTCTTTCCATCTCAAATCCATCATGAATATTCATAAGGGTGTTATTTGCATTGCTGGCTCCTGAAAGAGGCTGAGTACACAAAGGTGACAGGCATCAACCTCAGGATAGCGCCGGTGTTTTGTGTGTTTTGGAGCACTGCATGTGCAAGAAAAACAGACGGAGGTAGACACAGAGGAGGAAAGACTGAGAGGAGCAGAGTCAGAGAGGGAGATGGGGATTATGGGTATTTTGGCAGCATCACTTATAAAGTGATTGACGTTATCGCTTAAATCATAATTAATATGTCTCTGAGTATAAGGGTGTGTTTGAACTAAATTTGAAACATTTTTAAACTTAATTATTGAAACCCCAGCGATCCATAGTGTGTATGCGCACACAGTTTTGTTTTGCTGTCTCCACACACATTTCTCCATCTCTCCCTGTCTTTCCAGACACTCTTCTGTCTCTCTTTCTTCTTGCTTGATATGCAAATCCCTGGCCAGTTATTGTGTCATGTTTTTTTTGTTCCTTTCACACCACATTGCAGGATAGAGGAACCCCATTTAGAAACGGGGGCTCCTCCATACTGCACCTGCCTTCCTCTGTGCTAGGGATGCACCAGTTGCTCATTGAGCAGCACGTTTTAAACTAAGAGGCGAGTGTGTGTGTGTGTGTGTTTTCCCATGTGTTTGAGCATTTTACCTCTAAGTTACCCCAGGAGTTATCGAAAAGGAGTTTGGGGATATGTTTTTTTTGTTTTGTTTTTTTTTATTTTAACAAGCTGGGGGGAAAGCAGTTGATATTTTTACTAACACACAGAAATTCCCTCCTGCAGCTTTTCACCCTGGGACTCGAATAACATTTTTATTATCTTGGCCTGGGACACAGGCTCATGAAAACATATTGTCTGTTTTTATTATTCTGGGACCCACTTGAAATAAGCTACAGATGTTCCTATTGTAGAAGTCCCCATTTTAACCGCACGATGGCTGAACTGCAGCTGCACTTTGGCTCCGTTTTCAAAAGGAGAATTTTGGGAGGCCGTAGACATGGTTTGGTGTGTAGCATCTTTTTTGCTTGCTTGTTTGTTTGTTTTTTGGGGGGGGGGGGTTGGTGTGTATTGTGTTTATTTCATACAATATATCCCTTTTGTCCTTATTATTAATTCAATATAGGGTAAAATTACTTTTTTTGTGTGCCACACCATACATAGTGTATTTAAATCTGCAGACCACATTTCCTGTGTTTTTGGAGGAGAAACAGAGAAGGAAAGGGTTAAAATATAGTGGCACTGCCTATTGTTGCATAAAACATTTACATAGACACAGGTCTCTGATAATAGCACCATATTATTTTAAACCTATGCAGACATTGGCCAGACAGCAGCCTGCTACACAGCACAAACACAGACTGTAAATAATAACTCAGATTAGCTTTCCTACTAAAGTCTCCTCCTCATTCAATTCACAGACACATTCATGTTCCACACCTTGTTGTGTGAGAGATCAAACACTCACTCACTAGGGAAGTACATTGCTAACGTCAGCTTGCAGGCTCGATAGCTAATTCAGCAAATGCAGCACAATAAACGGCATATAATCTTATACCGGCAAAGCCGGTGCACTTGTCAATACCTCTGCTAACAACACACAGCCAGTGACTTGTAAGCTACAGCACAAGTTTACTTTGTCTTATTTGTTCTGCTGCCTTGTCCAGCCAGCAGATGTGAAAAGGACACTTACTTACTTTTTATAATAAAAAGAAAACATATTGATATGTTATTATATTACTTTTGACTGCGAATTGGAGTAACTAAATGTGATTTCAGTTGGACTTAAATGCAGGATAGTTGCAGAATAAATGCAGGGACTCCTCAGTCTGGACTGGCAGTTTAAAAACAAAATATCAAGTCTGGCAGATTTCAACAGATGAGATTTCACAGCTGGTTTATTTATTTATTTTTTTCAGTAAAACAGGAATTCACCACAGTTTGAAAATCTCTTCAGTTTTCAGTTTCGCTCATTTCATCTTTTCATTTTTACTACCTGTAAGCAGGAAAGAAGAAAGAAGAAAGCCATGTAAACACTAGGGGGGACAAAGAAGGGTTACATTCCCAGAATTTAAAAAATTAAAAGGCATTCACCTTTCAATATTTTCAGTTGTAGCCCATTCAACTAAACTTTATTTCAGTTTTGTGTCCACTCGAAATGAGACAAGGATATTTAAAGATTCATGGCAAAACAGATAAACACTGACTCTCCTCACCAGCGATGGAGGTCAGTATACACAGTGTATTAAGAAACCAGTTAAATTTTCTTAAAGCACCGTCATTCTGCTGTCAAACACAAATAAATGAATTCACTGAATTGCTTTATTGGGCTTAATATCCTGTTTACTTGGCTTTCCAAGCCTTATGAGGCTTACTGTAGGCTAAGTATGGTCTGTACAACTGTATTATTATGACTTTCTCAGTGCCTGTGCCTGGCAGGCCCATTTGGTAATCCATGCATGACAAGGCGCTCCTCTTGTACCTTTTAACTCTCTATACGAGGAATGCCTTTAGACCAGATCTGTGGTTCCATTTTGATCACACAATTGGATTCTTTAGGCTGAATCTTGTCTACGTGGCCCTCCATTGTTGCAGAATGATATCATTCTTTGGAGACCTTCTGCTATAAGTAGCTTGTTTATCTGCTCAACACATTGTACATGTTTTTTCTCTCTTTCCCACTTGCTTACAGTGATGCACTCTCTGCTTTAGTTTATCCAAAACTTGCAATACACAGCATCACATCCTCTTTTAGTACATCTTTCTATTCACTGCGCGCTGCAGGGAGCCCCATACAGCAGGCTCCAGGGTAGGAACAATACTGTTTCCTGTCTGTGTGCATGTGTGTGTATGTGTATATATATGTGTGTGTGTGTGGGCGTGTCTTTGTTGGCTTTTATAATGGGAGAACAGTGCTGTGCAGTTTCTAAATTATACAACGCTGAGCTCAATTCCCTGGTTATTGGTAAATCATCTATTAGGGGATAAAGAAGGGATGTGCTGTGATTTTGATTAAAAATTATATACAGATGTCTCTCGATCTTGTAACTTGCAGACACATGTAAACACATGTGAAGACAGACTGGCAACATACACCCAAATTTGTGGACTCACTCTTTTGCTGAAGATAACTAAGCCTACTGTTACATTTTTCATTACCATTAAAGGCGTAATTATGAAAATCACTAGTTCTGTTCATCACTCTGGTCAGCTTTAAAATTAGGTGCATTTCTTTCAAACCCTTAAAACCAGAGGCCAAGTGTGTGCTATAGTACTCTACACCCACATACATTTTCTGGTAAATGTTCTATCTTTAAAGGCTCTCACAACTCTGAAACATGTACTCTGGAAAATTAAAAAAGTGACTTGATTATTATTGATGATTATTTTTTTCCACACAGAATAACCCGATCAAGTGTGACTCTCTCCTCATTCGTGCTTTCAATTGAGATTCAGCTTTTGAACGGCTGTCACATTTACCAACTGCACCAGTGAGCAAAATATAAAATGTAGGGTTTTTTTTGTTTGTTTGGGTTTTTTTTTAAACACACATACGACTGCTCAACTACCATGACAGTAATAGGCTATGTGTTGGTGCAGAAAGTTTCGGTCCAACAGACAAAAATCAGCCATCGGCCTGGTCGTATGGGTGTAACATCAGGCAGAAGAGCCACGAAAAAAAGCAATGGATGAGTGCTTAAAGTCCATCTAATCTGTACTCAGGATTTCCTATCAAACATGTCCAATGATGTGCTCTGAACTGGGTAGTTTTGGAAGATTCCCACCTGAAAATAAGGCTGTTATTCTTCATTCAGGACACATTGTAGCCAAATGGATTAGATACAGTTTGGTGCACCTTCAAACACAATTCATAAATCCTTTGTGGCGTTTTTCAAGAATCCTGCTGTGGTCCGAGAACAGCAGCGACCCCTGCTTCTTGGCTTTTTCGTTAGACCACTCCATGCTACATGAACTTTTTAAGGTCACAGGGAATGTTCTGTCACAGGGCCCTGTTGCTCTGAACCTTGAAATCTAGTGGTTACTTGTAATGTTGTGATCTTAGAAATTCAAGCTCACTCTACCGTTGCACTCATTCTCAAGTCACTCTGGATAAGAGCATCACCTAGATTGGTAAAACTTTAATGATTAAGTTACTTATTAATGAAGGAATTGAAGAACCCCAGAAGTCCTTTTAGATTTCAGAGTGTGTAAGTGGTTGTTGTTGTTACCTCAGTCAGGGAAACACCAGCACTGTGTCTTATTGGATATCTAGCTGCCAAGCACCCTACACAGTTTCAGTTTGTCCTTATTAAAGATGCTACACATGTTCAGGGCCATCTGATGCCCTTTTTTCAATTCGGTTCCACTTTGATGCAGCTTCTGGTGACAAAAATTGTAGGACTTGTGTCTCATAACCATGATCTTTTGAGGTCACCTATAAAATTACTATTTCAGGAACAAAAAAAGCATATCTCTCCTTCTCACTTTCACTCTTCCAATCTACTTCAATCTCACTGTGCTTTCTGACAGTATATTTACTGTTGGTGATTTTAATGTCTATTCCTGTTTGTACCTCTATTAATTATTATTATGTTTATTGTGAGGCAGTTCAGTCTCGAGGGGGAGGTAATTGTTGAACTTCTCATTTAGAACAGATGCTTCCCATTGCTGGGGTATGTTATGAATACATGGCTGGCTCCATGATTGACCACCGTGCTTCATGTTTGCTCGTTTATCAGTGCTAATTTGCCTGGCTAATCTCCCCATTAAGCTCAGTGAGAACATTAGCCTAGCAAATTAGCACTGATGAATGGGCTATTATTCATAGCAGAATCTCTGCTTCTACTCCTCTGTTTCGTTTTTCCTGTTTCCTTTCTCCCCCTTCTTCCCTCCCTTTCTGTTTTGATATTTACATTTTTATCTTTGATTATTAATCTTTCCCTTCTTTTTATGGTATTTACTACTAGACATTAAGGAATTGTTAGGCCAGTTGGGTTGCACTGAGGATTTTATTCCAAAGGAGGTTAGCAAGCAGAATAAATTCATAACGTTGCTACCAGTTTGTGTCATGAGTAGGACTGAGATACATTGTAACTGGATGTCGAACACCTTTGTTGGTTGAGCAGCTTGTTGGAAAAACAAAGGCATTACCGATGCCTCTAGTCTCTAGTCTATTTTCTACTTTCTTTTCTTCTCCTCCATAAACCCCCTCCCATTCTAATCTTAGCAGGACTTAACAAAAAAAAAAGTCCCGGCTTACACACGTTCAAACACACACACACACACACACACACACACACACACACACACCATCTCTCTAACACAGTGTTTCAAAATAGCGTGTGGTATATGGTTTGATCCCCTTCTTTTTCTTTCCTTCTGAGGGTAGTTCCAGTTTATATTCCAATCCCAACAGAGGAAAGTCACATACACACACACACACACACACACACATATGCATGCAGTGTGTGAACATGCAAATGGTGGGCAGCCATATGTATAGACAGTACATACAGAAACAAAAGAAGGCTTGTATGTGTAAATGGTGGCATCTCTATGAGAACATGCTCCTGGGCCTGCAGAGCTTTTTGTCTGCTAGTGTCTTAATCCTTCAGAGAATGAGAGAAGAAAAAGACAGAATTGTGATGTGCAAAAAAAAGAGAGAGAGTGAGAGAGACAAGGGGGAAAGGAGTGGGTGTGGATGATGAACATGAATGGGTAGGAACAGGTAAGAGAGGAACAGAAAAGGGAAGTTAGAAAGTGAAAGCTGTATCCATCTCCTTCATTTCTCCCTCCTTACTACATCTGTTACTGACTGTTGGTCTTCTCTGCTCCCTTTGTCTTATTATCAGTGTGTCCCCCTCATTTCTCAAAATTGTCAGTCTATTGTCTCCCTCTCTCTCTGTTTCTTGCCCCCTCACTTTCTCCTAATTAGTATTTATTATGTGTGCTGTACAGTCAGCTAATTAATTAATGTAGTCATCTGGTGATTAGTTGCCCAACATCCTCGTGGAAGGACTCATCTTTATCTGCCCATGCAACACGATCCACAACGATACCCTACACGCACACACACACACACACTCACACACAGGCACACACTTTTTTCATCACAGGCCCACAAATCCTGTTCTGTTTGTTCCTGCCTGTTAAAAGGTGCAGATGACATGAACTAAAGAGCAGCTACTAAATAGAAATTAAATTAAATTATTTTCTCAACTGCTGTGACCATGTTAAACAATGCCAACAAATTTTAAACCAGCAGGGATGAGAAGTGCTCAGACAAAAGAGAAATTTTAACGTCTTCAGTTCCACGTGGTATTGTTTTATCAGGGTTCTCAGTATTTAATACCTAAAACTGCAATGTCAGCCAAATCATTTTGGACCACTGTGGGTTTCGGAGGCCTTTATTTTCAAGATATAACTTTCTTCATGTTTTCAATTTTGTAACAAACTTCTTCCCATTCATTCACCTTTCTCTGTGCAATAGTGGCAGGTTGTTTTGCACCATGTGAAAAATGACATCACTCCTTATATAACATGCTATTGTAAGATCCATTTACAGTTTACAGAATATAAATAATGAATACAAGATTAATATATAAGAAATAATGCCTGCTCATTAGTATTGGAGGCTGTAACACACATTAGGTCTAGTTTCCCTTCATGTCTATTTCAGAACAAACAACATTATGGGGAGCTACAAAATATCCAAATTGGGAGGGAAAACAGTAGGTAATAAAAAAAGTCTGCTTGAGGCCAATGAATTTGCTGCTTGGCTGATGCAAAGTCACCATGCTTGATCTGTGCCAGCGTGAAGTAAAGGCTTGATATAATGCAAGTTAATTGCTTTAGGTCAGAGAGAACACACCAAAGAGAGTGCTGAAGTAGTCTTTGTGAAATCACCATGCAGAAAAGAAAGCAGGGCCACTTCCCTTTCTGTTTCAGGATCACGTCTGGCCCGAGTGTCATCTCAGCCATACTATTTGGCGACTGCCTCCCACTGTAGGTCATCCCACAGCTTCCACCCCTGAAGGGTAGCAAAGAACCAAAATCATCTTTTGTGGTACTGAAGCTGTTTCTTGAAAAAGCTCACGCACTTAGCTTCTAGCTATATCCAAATCCAATGAATTTATGAATTAATTACTATATTAATTGGTTAGACCAGGTCAGTGGTGTAGTATGGAGGGTGTCAAAGTCTTTGTAGGGAGGATGAATGGGTTTAACACCATACTTCCCTTCGCTGTTTGCTGTTTGTGTCCATTGCGAAACCGAAAGTCAACTTATTTTGGCTTATGTATCTAGGTTAACCTACACAATACCATTTGGGATGTCAAACATGAACCCCAACTGTACCAGCCAATAACTCCTCATGGGAAACACAAACAGACAGCTTGAAGATTGATTCTCAGTTCACATGATCTTGTGCGATCTTGTGATCTCAAGAACACAGCTGCTTCGCAAGGTTAAACCAAACTGGGATCATTTCATAACATTAACCTTGGTAGAAAGGCTCTCTTACAGGATCCTACACAGACACTGAAGGGTACACTCCATGATTAACGAAACGTCAGTTGAAAAGTAAATCAACAACGTAGTTTAGTTTTGTCTGTTTCTTTATCAAATGTTTAACTGCTCATCAGCAAACCAAATAAGACTGTAGCAGTGTGTATTGAATTGGGGAAGCTTTTATGAAGCTCTTCTTGTGTAAGAGTTGGGTTGGGCTACTTGTCATTTCAATAGTAATAGTAACACTTTAACAACACGTTTACAGATACATAGAGACATGTCCCCCACAGATACACATATATAATAAATAAACTCATACTCTCTGTAGTGTTCATTTAAAAGTCAATGTCTGCAAAATGTCGACTCTGAATAAGGTGAAAGTGTGGAAGAGAGACAAAACAAGGTTTATGCTGGTGGTGTGAAAACTGAGAACAAAACGTAATGTGCAAGTGAGTAAGTGTGTATGTGAGTGTGTGTGTTATTAGACAGAGATTAAGATATAAAGGAAGAGAGAGTGAAAGAAACAGAGAAGTGAGGGATGGAGAGACAGTAATGAGTACTCCAGTGGAGAGTGATAAGAGAGACTGAAGGAGAGTCGGTCGACATAATGAGTCCTCCAGCATGGAGGTGGCATGTGGGAGGGATGTGTGGGGGGGGGGGGGGGACTTTTTCCAGTGGAGACAAGAGAAAGCAGCAGAGGCGGATTGGATCACAGAGAATGGTCTGTCTAATGAGTATTCCAGGGGACAGCTAGTAAGGTAGAAGACATGGAGGGGGTACAGAATGATACCAACTTAAATCCTTTTAAGGATATTTTATAAAAAAAAACAACAATAAAAATGAGAATTCACAGACTAGAAGGAACAATGTTGGACAAGTGAGGTTTTGAAATAATTATATACAATCCACATATGGAAAGTCAAACAAAATCATCAACATGTATTGCACTACAGTTCCCAGACATCCCTGTTCGGTCACAGTGAGTCTGTGTTGTTTTGTTTGCATGTTAGGCTGCAATTACAGTGGGTGTCACAGCTGAATGTAACTACCCAGCTCTTCCTCTGTTTATACCAAAACAAAGTTGCGTCAACAAAAAATGTTTCATATGGGGGCCACAGAACTGTCATTATTGAGACTCACTGATCACAGGTACTCAAGCAGCAGATGTTAAGGCTGAAATTAACAGTGAATACAATGAATCAGTATTGTTGTGTGTCTAATTGCATTAGAGACAGAACATAAATGTATAATTTCAATAAAAGAGAATTTTGGATCCGTGACCTTGAGGACAAGATGCCACAGTGGCATATTCAATCATAGAGGGCCACTCGCCTCCTTCAGCACCTCCATCAGCTGTGGTATAGGCAGATGTACCCATCAAACTGCAGGAGGCGGACAAAGACGAGGGAAAGGATAAATAGTTTGTCCTTGGAGTAAGGCTGGCCAGCTGACAAATGAATTTTAGCTCTGCTACTAAAAGTTTACAAATGATTACACTGCGTTCCACATTATTATGCAAATGTAATTTTTCTCTCTTTTCCCTAAATAATCTATAAAAATGATAGTTCTCATAATTTTCAAGTCATCAAGCATTAGAGTCGACTGTTTTTGAACGAACCTCCAAATCGTAACGGTTTTTAAAAAAAAAAAAATCAAAATCTTAAAATGCACTGTTCCACATTATTACGCACAATAGAGTTTCAAAACATTTTATTGTTGTAAACAACTGAAAATGGTCATTAGTTAAACTGCAAGCATTTGCAGGTTATACTTGCTGAAATCAGAAGGTCAATCAAAAATATCTTAACAGGCCAAATTACATTTTGACATAGGACCCCTTATTGGATAGGAGCTTCACAATTCTTACATCCATGGAAGTTGTCAGTGTTTGGACGGTTTCTGCTGGAATTTCTTTGCAGGATGTCAGAATAGCCTCCCAGAGATGCTGTTTTGATGTGAATTGCCTCCCACCCTCATAGATCTTTTGCTTCATGATGCTCCAAAGGTTCTCAATAGGGTTGAGATCAGGGGAGGATGGGGGCCACACCATGAGGTTTTCTTGTTTTATGCCCATAGCAGTCAATGATGCACAGGTATTCCTTGCAGCATGGGATGGTGCATTGTCATGCATAAAGATGATCTTGCTACGAAAGGCACGGTTCTTTTTTTTGTACCACAGAAGAAAGTGGTCAGTCAGAAACTCCACATATTTCACAGAGGTCATTTTTACACCTTTGGGGACCTTGAAGGGGCCGACCAGCTCTCTCCCCATGATTCCAGCCCAAAACATGACGCCACCGCCTCCTTGCTGACGTCGCAGCCTTGTCGGGACATGGTGGCCATTCACCAACCATCCACGACTCCATCCATCTGGACCATCCAGGGTTGCACGGCACTCATCAGTGAACAACACTGTTTGGAAATTAGTCTTCATGTACGTGCAGGCCCACTGCAGGCGTTTCTGCTTCTGAGCTTTGGTTAAGGGTGGCTGAATGACAGGTTTATGCATAACTGCAACCCTCTTGAGGATCCTACACCTTGATGTTCTTGGCACTCCAGAGACACCAGCAGCTTCGAATACCTGTTTGCTGCTTTGCAGTGGCATTTTAGCAGCTGCTCTCTTAACCCGACGCATTTGTCTGGCAGAAATCTTCCTCATTGTGCCTTTATCTGCTCGAACCCGTGTGTGTTCTGAATCGGCTACAAATCTGTTTATTGTACGATGATCACGGTGAAGTTGTTTTGAAATATCTAAAGTTGTCATACCTTCTCCTAGGCATTGAACTATTTCTCGCTTTTCAGCAGCAGAGAGAACCTTCTTCTTCCCCATATTGCTGGAAAATGGTGGTCTGCTTAATAATGTGGAACATCCATTCTTAAGTAGTTTTCCCTTTATTTGGACTCACCTGCAAACTAATTGGCACAGGTGTCTGAGATTGATTGGAGTGATTGGAAGAGCCCTGACTCACATTCCCATTCATGTGTTTAAACTGACAGACAAAAAAATTACCTTTATGACCTTTAAACACAATTTGCATAATAATGTGGAACGCGGTGTATATGATATTATGCTGATATTATTGGACGGAATTGGTTGCTTCAAGCTCTTGTAAAAAGGTGTCTCATTTTGTTTTACAGGATGAGAACATGACTGGATTTTGATATAATTACACAAAGATTTTTTTTTGTATTTTTTGGCATACAGTATATTATGTAGTTTCACAATATTTCTAACATTAATGACCCTTTACTAACCTTACTTTCCAAGTGTAAAGATGCTCCTTTTAAAGGAATTTAATATATATAAACCAATTTATATTTTATCTAGAACAACTCTTTGTTTGCGTTTGTTGTCTTTTTTCTATTTGTTTTCAGTAGATTTTGTGGCACTCGTTTCCCCTGGAGTAACAGAAACCAGGCTTTTTAACAATTCTTTTATGTTTATACAATTTGTCAACATGTATAGCTGTTTTTACTGCTCTCTAGCTAACTAGTTCTCTCAAATTCTCAATAGCAGCAGTAAGCATTGGGTCTTACAGCCAATTTAGTCATGTCCTTTGCAGTCAGCTCATCTTAGCTGGTAATTTATGGGTCTGAGTGACAATAAATATACAAATTATTCAGATGACACAAATTCCTGCACCAAAACTGAGGTGAGCCACTGGGGAAACCAAACCCATGGTTGTGAATCATTGCATTAATTTATCTTCGCAGTGACTCTCAGACCAGGATGAACTGACAATGAATGTGCTTAAAACAACACAAATTTAACAAGGGTTCTTCATTTGTCAAAGCCAAAAACAATCGCACTAATATGAAGGATGTCTGTCTAACATGCGATTTTAATAGCCTGGCCACATTGTTATTCATACCAGTATCAGTTGGTGGCAATGCACCTGTTGTGTTGTTTTTATAATTGCCTGCTATGTTAATAATTAACTGGAAAAAATAGGAACGGTGTCTGATTTTACAGTGACTTCCACTTAGGACCCACATTGCAGTTGAACCTCTGGGGTTTGTTTTTGAGTGTAAACAGGGCCGACTTCCAGGACACCTGTCACTGCTGTGTATGTGTGACTGATGTGTGATTGACAGCAAACATACATACACACAAAGTCACTTCCGCACACAGCCGCACACTCTCCTTTTCACATGCAATGTCAGTGTTACAGATAGATGAGGCTAAGCTGCCAGGATCCCAGTGGTGCTTTAAGAATTAAACAACGGGGTGCGATGCCATAACCTGCTGTGTGTGTGTGTGTGTGTGTGTGTGTTTGAATGTGTGTGCCTGTGACTGTGAGAGTGTGTGTTGGTTCCCAGAAGCTGTCATAGTATGATCAGTAGTGGGTGGCAGGAGAGGAGGCCCATCGCCAAAATATCTGCAGATACTGATGGGCTCCAGTGGAGAGACTAGGAGGACAGACAACACAAAAAAACTAAACAATACACTGTATGCATGTTTGCATGTGCACTCACACACACACAAGTACACATTTTGAATATGTAGCAATGCCAAATTACCTAACCTCCTCTTCTCTCCTCCTCCACTCACAAAGGAAATCAGTGAGAAAGTTGGGGAAAGAATTCATGTGGACTTGAATATGGAAGGAACAGCATGCAGGAGGAGGTATAAGAGGATATGCACAAACACACACTCACGCACACCCTACAGATGCACATATGCAACGAGCCAGACAGATAGACAGCTATCCAGTCATCGGCTTCCTAGCCAACCTGTCAGTCACTTTGTCAGCCGTTCAGTCATCCAAACAATCAATCTACCCCTCCAGTCAATCAGACAGTTATCTAACAAACCATTTATTTAACCAGTTAGACATGCAGCCCGAGATGAGGGACAGCCATCTTGGTAGAAACCCCCTTTAGCCATAATCAGACATCCCTGAGACACAGAAGGCATAAGGGATTACAGAGATTTTGCGACACAGAGACATGGAAGGGATGAAAGTGAGAGACACCTATAGAGTTCATCGTGGAGTTACATAAGAGTTTCCGACAGATCGTCTAATGGGAGAGAGGAGGAGATGGAGGTGGGTGCTACAGAGGAATCAAGAAGAGAGGGAGTTTGATGGAAGCAAGGGGGAAGGATGTGTGAGGAGGATGAGAGGAAAGAGTAGGCGAGGGTGAAGGAAAGTGTGGAGGAATGGAATGAGAATAAGACCTCACAGCTAAACTATCAAACAAGCAATCATCATCCGGAAGGCCTTATGGGAATTTCTTCAAATTTGGTACAAACGTTCACGTGGACTTAAAGATAAAGGGTTCACATTTTCAAGGTCAAAGGTCACTGCAGGCCATGAGAGAATTCACAGAATTCACCAGTCATGACCAAAATTCACACAAATGTCTGATGGGATAAAATGAAGTGATGACATTTAATATACATTACATGATCATTAATATACAAGTGATTTAAACTTCACTGTGACGACAAACCTTAAAAAACATGTTAGCCCATTTTTCAGCATCATAACAGGAACAAAACAAGACTTTGTGACCATGTCTGGGGTTTGGTTAGGCACTGTCTGCAACATCTGTATTTGAAGCATCAAAAGCTTATGGTTTTGTTGATTATTGACCTTCAGGTGATTTTCATGTCCTTTGTAATCTGTAAAAATAGTCTCTACGAAAAGACAGCATGTTTTTAAATGGAAGGTACTGGAATCATACCTGTCAATATGACGATTGTTGTGGAAATTCTGAAATCAAACTTGACAAAAGCCAACGCAACAGCTCATTTCAGATATTCAGTGCAGCCCTCTCCAGTGTGGGATTCATGCCTTCCAAAGATGAAAAACCAAAGAACAAAAGTTTTGATCTTCATACTTGAGTCATCTCTCTTCCAAGCACTGAGAGGTCTCCTCTAGCCTGAAAGTTACCAACTCACTTACACCTGTTTAAACAAGATGCTTTGAGTTCAGAAGATGAAATCTGTGAGATGAGGCTTGGATTACAGTTCACCATTGCACATAATTAACACAGACATTTAGAGGTTAACAACATGTAATTAATTAATGTAGTAATCATGGTGTCAAAGTCTGAAAATATTGATTTAAGCTGCTTAAAGTGTTTGTGTGCATATGTATTAAGAGGTTATTGATTGGTTATTTATTTATTATTTATTGTTGCTTTATAGTTATTAAGTCTCAGCATCCAGTGATCACATAAATAAACATGCTAAAAATGGTTCATTGTCAACAATATCCATAACTGTCTTCCAATAGTGCACTGTACTTTCATTAGAGTAATCAAAACACAGCCATAAGATGAGAAGTATCCCTCCTGTTTCTATCACAACCAGGAAATGATGACAAATAAGGACAAATTAGGATATTTAACAAAGGCTCACACAAAGACGACATGTAAACAGAGGAAGCAACACTGAGTGGTCCTGTATGAACTACAGTGATTTTTGGGAGAAGAAAGATCCAGTTCCAAAGTGAGATGCTTCTTAGATGATCCTGAGCTCTGACCCACCTGAAAATGAGGGTAAAGGGGGAAAAAAGCCATGACCTTTAGCTTTATGTAACTCCTTTTACCCCTGCTTGTCTCTGCTTTCCCTCATTCTATGGAACTTTTTTTTTTTTTTTTTTTTTTGCTTTGCTCTACTTTTGCTGCTCTTCCTCGCTTTTCGCACTTCCCTTCCCTTCTCTCCTCACCAGAAATCTGTTGACAGGGGACCGGGGAGGAGAAGAGGAGGATAAGACCAGGCTTCTCTCCATCATGGCAACACGAAGGAGTAGGGAGGGGGTGTTAGTGAGTTTGTGAGTGAGCAGACAGGAGATAGGGTGTGGCAGTTTGACGTGCATTTTGTGAACAAGCAGTTCAGGCCCTCTAGTGACTTTCGACAGTTCAGCAGTGACTTTGTTTGAAGTGATTCATATATTTCTGGTGAGTCTTCCAGGCACCCGCACATATTTAAGAATTTCCACTGAGTAAATTTACTTTCTAAACTCTAACTTTTTACCAGCTTTTATTATTGCAACTACTGTTAAACTCAACCTTGTTATTGCTGCCTGTGACGCCAGAGACGTCAATGTGTCCTTGAACGAGACACTGACGCCTGATTGCGCCTAGTGGTTGGGCCATGAGAGCCTGAGAGTCAACGTATATCACGCTTTTGATGATAGAACTACATAAAGGCAGTCCTTTTGCCATTCCATATATCATAATCCTAAAAGCCACTTCACAATAGTTCCTGCAATCATCATAATTTTCTCCATTCAGACGCATTTTTGCATCTCATTTTTTGCAATGCTTCCTCTTAGGTTATATGATATTTTAAATTTTTATTTCATTTGCTACTTACAGTTGTAGCTTCCTACTCACTCTACACCAACAGAAACATGCTTTGATGCTTTTTGCCATTGATTTGGAGAAAATGTGACAAAAATGAAATATACTGCATTTCTGACCATTTCCTAGAACTGACCTTTAGTCAGACTGAAAATGTAAGTCCTATCTGTAGTAAAGAGCAATCTCTCTTTCACTTATAAAAGCACAAGGATAAACAAGGACACATGCAACAACGATGGACCAAAATTCGAGACAGACATAATTGGCAACTGAGACACTTGTATTGAAATTTATTTAAAGTGCATAGGATGTGATGCCTCGTTTGTCTTGCTGTTGCCATTTGTAGGCCCAGGATCAAGCGCTGACGCTGTTTTTTTTTTGCTGTAAATACATGTTTCCTCAACTTTATTTACTCAAAATTGCTGAGCATACACTTCAGCAGGACTCTCTTTCTCCCTTATTTACTTCCAAAACATTCCCACCTGGGAGCTGCTCAGTACGACATTAGTCCTCTGCTGTTTTGCAGCTGGCAGACCTGGTGCCTCAGCATCACTGTTGAGGAGAAGTGACTCGTTTCACTTAGTTTCACTCACTTTCCACTGCCCAGATTTTCTTGCTCAGGAGTCATCAAGAGCATATGACCCTCCGGCCAGCAGCTCAGTTCGCTCACCATTAGGCCCCCGCCGCCTCTATTCGTCATTTTGATGTTAACTCCATATTGCAGTGTAGATGAGTCAGCCGTGGCGAATAAATTCAGAGAGCCCATTGAATGAGCTCCTAAAAGTCTACACTGGATGTTTTTGTTGAATGAGTTCCAAAGAGCTGACTCTCGAAGCGGAAACAAGCTTTCCGTTGGTGGCGCGTTGAATTAGTAGACTTAGGCCAGGACGGAGGAGAGGAGGGAGGCGGAGCTGTTATCACACCGCAGCACCTGGACCGGAGACAGACAGGACGGGACAGAGACGTCAGTCAAACGCACAGGCAGAGACACACACACACATAAAGCAAAACTCAAACAGAATGCACAAAGACTGTGTGAACTGTATTTGTTTATCCATTTTTCTTCAGCTGTTAAAGGTCATTGTGGCTGTCCTGTCATTTCCTTTTCTCTCTTAATTCATCTCTCTGTCACTGCTACTCTCCCTGTCGTCTCCCTGTCTTCTTCTGTCTTCCATTCCCTATAATTTCTTCCTTTTTGTCATACAGCATGTTACTCCTCTTAATTTGGTGCCTTGTCTGCTTCCTCTGACTTTTGACATCTTTCTCGGTTGTCCGTGTCATGTAATTTATGGAGCCTGAGCTTTGCCAAGGCATGATATAGTCTGTCTCTATCTAACATCAGAGTTTTGTTCGTGCTGGCATTTCTCAAAATTTAAAAGCCTTGTGTTCTGCAAAAATGAAGCTTTAGGTTCCTGGTGGTGTTGGATAATGAAAATTCAAATTTGGAAAACAAGCCTCAGGAGAACTGAGGTGGATCAGCAACATGCCTTTAAACACTAAACGCTAGTCCACATAGAAAGGGCTTTTAGAGGTGTTTCAAACCTCTGTACATCACCCCAGCACGCCAAGTCATCATGTCCACAGATCTGTTAAATGACACAAATTTCCTGAACTTAAGTTCTTGTAGTTATTGATCAAGCCTCTTAAATAATACATATCATTATACACTCATACAGTTTCAAGTAACTCTGTGATTGTATGAGGTCATCTTCATTTCACCATGTCATTTTGCATCTCATTGTAATTCCCTGTGGCGGTCTTTTACTGTCGTTACCTCACAATTCATGCTATTCTTCCTCAGCCTCCGTCATTTTAGTTCTGTTTCTCTCTTTCAGATCCCTAAATTACACACATCCCAACACAAGCGCATGCACGCAAAAAGAATTTGCAGTATAAAAGAAGCCATTATGAACAGCACAATCACTGCCTCATGCCTGGCATTGCTGTGTGTGGGTGTGTGTGTGTGTGTGTGGATTTGCGTGAGCACAATTCTACGTCTTACAAGTGTTATTGAAGCAGAGAAGAAAGAATGGGATTGAAGCTTTTTAAAGTGCACCGCTGCTGAGGTTTTTAATTGCGATGACAATAATGGAACCCCTAGGTGCTGCATCTCTCCCCCAGCAGGTGACTGTTTTAGCCTTTTAGCTCTGCGTACGATTAGCAGCACAATGTTAGCATCCTGAAATCTGCATTCCCAGGCTTCTCTCTCGTTTTCTTTGCTCGCTGGTTTTTATGAAGGTTGAAATTGCCAAAATTTTCAATAATTGATCTCAGGTGGAGCTGAGATAGCATCACGTTTCCTTAAATTTGCCTAGGGAGTTTCAATGAATCTTTAAGATTGGCCGTTTCACTTACCCGTTGTCTACTTTGTGTGGACAACATGTGGCTTAATCATGGATTATTAGCAGCAGTCCAAACACTGACATTTACTGCCTACTTGTTAAGCTACTGCTGCACTATAAACCAAATTAATTTTTAATCGTTTTAGAATTTTTTCAATATAATGATTGAATATTTGACTGTTTAAATGTACTTGTTGAGCAAAGATATTCTGGCTTCCAAGACCTATGATTAAAATACAACAATGGCTTAAAACAACTTTCTCCTTTTAACAGCACCCATGTAGCTTACTGTTTGTCTGCCAGCTTTGAGGAATTCAATGACTGAAGGTTGAAATGCTGCAACAATGGTAGTTTTCAAAATACAGACAACTTGCAACTTTATTACCACATGAAGGTAACCTAACTTTCCAGTCTCTGCAAGTTGATTTAAAAAAATCAATCTTAAAATACAAAGTCGTCTTCAAGAGTTTTCAGCTCACGTGTGTTGACCATTGTGTCTGCAATATGTATTTCTCCCTCTTTGCAGTCAATTCCTGCCAATTTCAGCCAGTTTCAGGTTTTAAGATTTGGGGTTTTTTGGGGTTTTTGTTTTTTTTTTTTGCTGAAATTCAGCACCCCACCCACACACAACTCAATCTGTGTGTAGATGTGTGTGTAAAGTGGCCTGACAGCTCACAGACCAACTGAGCAGCCAATACAACTTCACATATACCCTAAGCTCCTGCATCCCCTTCACCTGTTTATGTTGATCTGCGCGAGTGTGTGAGCTGTCTGCCTGACAGCGCTCTTCTCCATGGACAACAAAATTGATTTGACGTGTACTGTTGTTCCGTTCACTCCCAGAAACACACCTCAGACTCCAGTGGCTGCCCTCTTATCAGTGAGTCTCTGCTCCCAGCTGTGGTTTTTGATCAAACTTGTTGTTTGCTGGTTTTGTCGACATGTTTATTTGTTTGTTCTGTCTGCCAAGTGGTACCTTGGTTACTGTTTTTGGAGCCTGCGGGACCTGTGTTTTTCTTGCTGAGTGTGTGTGGGTCTGCAGATGTGTGTGTGCCTGTGGATGTTAGTGTATGGTGCAGTGTCCAATGTGTCAGTGCAACCGAGTCAGTCAGAATAGGGGTGTGTGTGTGTGATTTGCAGACTTTAACGAACATCAGTGGGGTGCTTTAGTTGATAAATACCAATCAAATTACTCTCTCTCTCTCTCACAAACACACACACACTCTCTCTCTCTCTCACAAACACACACACACACACACACACACACACACACACACAATGATTGGCCTCTCAGTGCCATCCCCTCACTTAGAAGGGATGAGGTACTTTTGGACCTCTTCCACTCATAATAAATGAGAGTCTGAAGTCTTGGACTCTTAAATTTTTATCTTTTCATCCAAATGAGCTGCATGGAGCTTTATTGCTCTGTTGAGTAAGCAGTTCCCAGCCGCATGTGGCCTATATTGTCCCAATATTCTCACTGGCGTTTCCAGCAAAAATCGGTCTCTTGTTCATTATCAACATTCGTGACTCCCTAAAGCTCGTCTTGATAACATTGGCACAACCCTAACTGGTAGTTTAAGGTTTCAGTGACAGATAGTTGTGTCAACAAGTCTCCATTGGAAAGAAAAAAGGTAGCAACTTTGAAATGAAACTTATTTTATCACAATTTCTTATGTCAGAATGCCTTGTTAACAACATCCATTTAAGCTGACCACAGCTGCTGTTAAGTATGCAGGACTGTTGATAGAGCAAGATTTTACACCGCCAAGGTAGAAAGATGTCACAGCACATAAACCTCTACTCGCACTTTCTTCAGAATCATGCTTTCTGCCAAGGGACAGAAAGCATGATTCTCCAGATCAGGGGGCTGGGTTTGTGTGCAGCCTCAGCAGCATCAAGGCGTCACCTATGGATCCAGTGATGTGAAGGGGAATGACTTAAGAATTCACTGATTGGATTTTCATCTCTTTGTCCTCCTCCTGGTATGATTATAGTTTCTAGAAGCTTTTTTAGTTCCCTATATTTTCAAGCAAAGACTTGTTCTTGTATCTAGAACTCTGACTCTGACTGGTGAGACAGCTTGCACCACTTACTTTCAGAATAACAACAGACTGGGGCCACAGTTGTCTTTGGTTATTATTGGAAGACCTGGTAAGGCTGCCGCTCAGAGATTTTTTTTTCATTCAGTCCGTTGGTAAATGGTAATGGTAAAAGTTCCCCTTCAGGATCCAAGTCCCCGCATGCTGAAAGTGTCTGTTGTGGGGTAGCTGGTTGCTACACTGCTAATCTGGGACCTCAGCCCAGAGGACTAGCTCGAAGCAAGTACAGCAGCCAACAACCCACCACTATTGTCTGTGTCTTTGTTTACAGAGAAATATGTCGTTCTAATCCCATGTGTGGTGGGAAGTAGAGTGGGCGGTTTGATTCTGTGTGTGAGGGTTTTTATTTGAAAAGGATCCAGTATCCAAACATCAAGCTGTACAGATTACATTATCAGTGTCCTGCTTATAAATGTGTAGAGAGGTGGCAGTTGTAAAAGTCCCACGCTTTGCCGCATGCATGCTGAACCGCTGCACTTGAGCATCATACACTGAGAGGAGACTACAAAGGAAAGGTCATTAACAAGTTGGTGATAATTTGGTGTTTCGATAAATGCTTTGTGTGCCAGCTGTAAAACATTCAAACCAGAATTACTTTACCTGCAGCGTCAGAATGGGGCAAAGCACGAAGACTCCGACTTTATTTTTGGTACTTAAAGCTTAACTGTTTATGAAAAACAACTATACTTACGTGCAGCCTATTCACAGCTTTAATGATATGTTAGTCACCTCCTCTTATTTATTTTATTGAACACGGAGGCCCCCGCAGGCCATGCCTAATTTTAAAGTTAATCAGCGAGGTTTGAAGCTTGTGAATTCAACCTTCCTTTACAGTGGGTCTTTCATAACCTTGAATATACTTGATTTTGCATTTAAAGGATATTTCTGGAGTAATTAGCATTTTTCACCAATAAGAAGATTGTCCAAAACATTAAGAAACTTCCTCTGAAATATGCCCTTTACTATTCTGTTACCGCTTTCATTCGTCCATTCATCAATATTCTCACCCCCTTGATCTGTTATAAGTTGTGGGAGCCTGGGACCCATGTCACCATCCACTGGATAGGACTCCAACCTATGTTTACTTGACACAGATAGGCGGCAACCATCCCTGAAATCTCAGCCTGCCATTCAATAATTAGTGCATCTACTGTTGACTTTTTAATATGAATGTGTCTTTTCAGTAAGACAGGTTGAAAGCTTGTAATATTGACAGTATTCACCCACACCATTCATAACATCCATTTATGAAGTCAAAATTACATCAGTGTGATCATTTGCATTTTTTCATTGTTGAGTCAAACTATACAAAACAGTTTCACCCTCAGCAGTAGCTCATTTGTACAATTCATGAATCCCAGTAGACCTGTGCCATATTGGAGAGGGTAAAAAATTAAAAAGTAGACATTAATTATGTAATATGGGAATTTCTAGGAAATTCCTTTTAATTTGGGTCAGATTTGATCTAATGGTAAAAGAAGCCAACAAAACAAGAAGAAATAAACAAACAAAAGGAAAGCAGTTGGGAAAATGTTGCTATCTGTGTCTTTGGCAAGGATTGGCAAATATTTGACTTTTTACTTTGTTCACCATCAACCTGATATCTCATTCACCATGACCTGTAGTCAAATTGTCACAGAATGCATAGAGAAGCAATATTTCAGCAGCCACAACTTTAGGTTGAGCTGTAGTCATGGTTGGTGGATAGCTTATTGCTCTACAGCTGTGCTTGACAGATGTATTAGGACAATCGTCTCATGTTAAGCTTCACTGACTTTCACACCGTTCAGTACATCATCCCTTTAATAGTCATACTCTACTAATGCTCCATCATACTCCCTCATCAAATCCCTGCTGACTCTCTTAGCATAATGCTGTGTCCTGGAGCATGCAGCTACTACAGTGGTTACAGTATGAATCCATTGTAAAGCTTAAAGTTTATCTAGCTCTGCAATTACGTTTTGCAGTGTATAGATGCTGGAAATCACAACAGCTTTGCAGCTGATATAACACGTTGGAATTACGCAATGAATGAATTGCATCAGACTTTTTTTGGTGAACAAGTAATTCCACAAAATCATAATGTGTCAGTAAATGAGTTGCAAGACGTCTGAAGTCTCAACAGCTGGCCCAATGATTGTCATTTTTACTGACGATCATTCAAACCAAACTCCTGCACATTATGGCCTTTCAAGATTGTCTTTAGTACTATGCAGGACAGATGTAGGATGGCTGCATGAATAGGGGCTTCTATAATGGCTACCCCTGCAGGGCTGGTGGTGCCCAGGCAGCAGCACAAAACAAAGACTACCTCTGGAGCAGAAGGCAACTGATGGCATTTTTCTCACTCGTGCATAAGTAACACACAAGCGAGGCCAACATATGTGCACGCAGGCATGTGAAAGCATCCATACACTGAGCAAAGTGTAAGGGATGTCACATGTACGTTGAGTCAAGAGCACACAAACACAAGCAGACACTCTCACACACATCCCTGTTTTTGAGCAGCTTTCATTATTATTACACAATAGTCATTTTGCAGTAAACTTATGTAACTGGGCAGCCAGCTGCTCAGGGAGAGAGAGAGGGCATGTGGAGATGTGGAGGTTGTGTGTGTGTGTCTGTGGGTGGGTAGGTGGGTGGCTTTGGGTGGTTGGGGGTGCTCTCTTACTTCTTATTAGAATTTTTTTTTAAAGATTTGAAACAAATCAGTAATGTTAACTGAGAATAGAATTTGTCAAAAGTGTGTGTGTGTGTGTGTGTGTGTGTAGGTGTCATGTACCGTGGGCGCAGTGCGCCTCAGTCAGGGGACATCTGGCCTTCATCCCTTTGTTGTGGCTGTTGGCTTGCAGTCTGCAGTGAACAGCTGAAACACTGACATTTTCACACCACATAAGTCTTTATGCTGGACAAAAATGCTATGAAATCACATTAGCTAAAACATTTTGCAACTGTTTGACATGCTAGCATCGCCATTATACATAAATATTATATTGGTGTTGTTGAATAAGTCTTGACAAACTCAGTTGCCAACAGCTAAATTTATTGTTTGTTCACTGCCATTAGTCACATGTTAGGAGTTGGGCGAATCAAGATAAACTGTTAATGACAGAAAAGATGCAATGAGAATCAACCACTCAGTTTTAAAATAAGTAAAACAATGTAGAAAATATGATGGAAATTTGACATTTGTTTTTTTTATGTGTATATTTGAGGGATGTTACAACCAGTTCACACAGATCTGATTATGCAGTTCTTCATCTGTACTGTTGACACTTTCTATTTAACTTTTGGTTTTAATGCCACACACATTTATCCAAGAGTAATAGGTATTTTGACTTAGTTTTGTATTTCCGTTTTTTGTATGCAAATTGAAAAACGAAGGCAAAAATGAAACACGAGAGTTTTTAATCAAATGGTTAATGGTTGAAGTTTGGCTTGGATGCTTAGGTGCAACAAGGTGCTACTTTACTGAGGTTAAGGAAGGATTAATGTAATGTTTGAAAGAAAACAATTATGAATGTTGGTAGGAAATAAACAGTGGCTGTTACCTTTGTTCCAGACAGCCAAGAGTTTCAGTTCACATGGTCTCATTCATAGGTCTCTGGTTTAGGTCAACACATGCATTCGACATTTTAACCACATCACAAAAGTTGCCTTTTGTGATGTTGCCTTTTGTGATGTTGCCTTTTGACTCTTTCTGTGACTCTATGAAGGAAGGCTGTTCATCAGCCGTGGTTAGTGTTGCTTCTACTGGCAGAAGCCACTCCATAAACGGTGTTTTGGGTGATATTAAGCTTGTGTTAGAGAGAATAGTGTACAAGAGGAGAGGACGACGAGAGACTGAGAGACTGCTTTAAAGAAGGAAGAGATAAAGAAGTCCATGAAAGAGCAGGCAGAGGGATAAAAATAAAAGACATGATGAAAAGAGAATAAAGGAAGAAACATCACAGGAAGAAGAAGTGAATATAAAACCCTCTAAAGGAACGAGGGAGAGATTCAAAGTAAAAAACAGAGAGAGAGATTCTGCGTAGCATGATATAACAGATGTTCTCACAGAGAGACACATTTGACCTGTGACCAACATAACGGTGCTGTTTTACATCATTCTCTCACAGGTTTAACAACTGTTTATTATGAATTTCTCCTAACTTACAGTCTCCCATCTGTCTTACAGTGTCTTTTAACACTATCGCACCTGTTCTTTAGAAAATTTCAAAACCTTTCTTTTCCAATCTGTCCATCATTCTAACTTCAGTAAAAGTACATACTGTACCTACACAGTTTTAGTGAGGCACTAAACTATGAATCCTAAATTGCCCCCATTCTGAGGAAAATATAAGGAAAACAAAGATTTTTTTTTTTAAAAAAGAGAGATCTCCCCAGAAGGCAAACAGTCATCACAATACATAAAAGTATACAAGTATACTCTTCTACAGAAGAGTATATTTGTATAACTTAGTATCAGAAAACCTTATAATATGTTTTTGAGCTGTTTTGATGAGTATACAGTATGAATTTTATATTTAAAAAAAAGACTTTTAAAAATAGTGTAAAGTAAGAGTAAATTAAACATAAGTTACCTTTCAACAGTAATCTAATGAGCCAAGAATTATACATGATCACAGGTGGAGAACTTCTTGCTATAGCACCACCTTGGCAACTTGTTAAGACTTTGTCACTTCCTCAACTTTTCAATCCACTGACAGCTTGTCACCTGTTAAAAAAAAAAGAAAAAAGAGTAGTAACCCTGCCTCCTCCTCGGTGTTACAATCACAACAACAGATTGTTTTGCCTCAGCATCTCAAAAAGCAGGAAAAGCAGAAAACAAGATTTTAATGATCTGACAGTTGACTCATTTACATGCCACTCGTGTCCAATGGCAGCAGCTTCTCCAGAATGTGCTGAGGAATACGCAGGTGGTGTGTTGAATTTTGTTGAACATCTGTCTGCTGCCATCGTACTACTTATCGTTGCCAGAGCTGTTTCTTTAAATCATGAATTATCAAAGTAGTTGGCAGTTTCTTTTTAATAAT
This sequence comes from Datnioides undecimradiatus, assembly GCA_008933995.1. Taxonomy (NCBI): domain Eukaryota; kingdom Metazoa; phylum Chordata; class Actinopteri; order Lobotiformes; family Datnioididae; genus Datnioides; species Datnioides undecimradiatus. The sequence continues at coordinate 10,946,906 of WARS01000015.1, forward strand.
AATATTTTCCACATGAAATCAAATTTTTCATGCTGTGCCTGTGTTAGAGAGAAATGTTGCCTCCTCTGAAGTAAACTGACAATCATCCAAACATCCAGATATTAACCACTGCTTGAACCACCCCTTTGCTTTGGCATAGATCATATAAGGTCAACAGAGGGCACAAGACACAGAGGCACTGTAGTTACCTTAAACTAGTATAAATATAATTGACTTTACTTGCAATAAGGAATTGCTGGACATGTTCATGAATATTATGCTGGGCAGCATCTCTCACAGTGTCCTTCCAACATGTCTTCCCCCGAAAACATCTGTTCCAGCAGCAACTTCAGACAAACAATATGTCTTCTTTTACTTCTATCTCTTAGACACATCTGCTGCCGTACACGCAGCAACGTTTCTTGACACATAGCATATGTCTGCAGGTCTGCTCTTTTGTTGAGAGAAGAATGCCTTTTGGGTTTTGCATTTACATTTTGCTTTTACTTTTTAAGGTATTTAGCTGACACATGGCAGTCAGCGCAAGTATAAGCCTAAATTCCTTGAACATTACAAGAAACCAACCGTACTGAGCGCAAAGCCCAGAGCTGTTGATTACTGAAAAACTTGGAATAATAGTATTAGAAGAGAAACCACAAGAGAGGAAAAAGACATTTTTTCACATGTATTAATGAGAACCACGGACGGATGTTTTTATGTGCGTACATTTAAGCGCTTTGCCATTCATACCAGAGGTCTCTGTTTTGTATTTTGAAGCTGCTAGCTGGAGAAGAATGAGATTAACCTCTTGAAAGGCGTTTTCCATGTTGAATGTGGTTAATGGGAGAGTGCTTTAAGGAGACTTTTTTGCTTCAGAAAAAGACCAGAAACAGAAATGGCTGTTTGTGTTATGTGATGCATGCTAATAAGAAAATCAAGTGTTCCTGCACTTTTGAAACACAGCTTTTTCTTTTTTTTTTTTTTTTTTTAAACAAAGTCTTCAGTCTTCATTTTAGGAATTTAGGAATTAAGAATTGGTGGAACAGGACAAGAGTGAGGTGAGGTGAGGGTGAGTTCAGCAGGGAAAGCATAGGCTTCTTCATTTCTGGCTGATGGTGATGATCCCAGGCCTTAGAAAGACTGTATTTGCGATGCTATACTCGGTCTTAACAATTGTTGTTAGAGACATTATGGTTGAAAGAAGATGAGGTGAAATAGTAAACCAAAGAGAAGGTAATCTGGCAGGATCATCTTTGAAACGTATGGCAAGTTCTGTCTTTATTTCAAATACTTGCACAAATTATTATTATGACCACATTTTTATAGCAGTGATCCAATGATGATTGTTGACAGCAGCTCATTCACTGCTGAGTCTACAAGAAGTTGTCTGAGTCATATTTAATCAGGAGATGCACTTGTGATAACACCAGTGACATACTTGATCTGACACAGCCCACCTTTCCTCTCACATCTAATACAGGTTACCACCTGCAGCACCTTTGTACATACATACTTTGTAGCTCTGTATTAGCAGCCATGGTGGATTAGAGCACACAAAGCCTGCAACGGCATCTTCTGCAGATTGGGAATTGGTTTGAAGCTTTGCTGCAGGTCTTTATTTCTTCTTTTTACTCTGCAACTTTGATCAATTTGAACATTTTACTTCTAAACCGCAGAATCACTCATGAAAACCAGACAAGGTGAAAGAAACATCAAAATAAATGCATACAAAAGGAGCACGTAAACCTTGAGGGCTTTAAGATCTACTTTTCTATCCTAAAACTGTTTATCAACTTGATTCTTGTTGGAATAACACACTCAAATCACTTTTAAGCCTTGGTAGACTCACTAAGCCCTTTGTGTTGTGTTTTTACTGAAGAGATCTGTCAGGTTTTAGCCCTTTAAAGCCCACAGGCTTGAAACACACAGACTTCTCAAGCAATAAGGGCTTACACTATAATGGGAGGTTCCCTGAGGTCTATATATTTACCACAAAGAAGGCATCTGCTGAGTAACATTAGTTTAGAGACAGTGTTTCACAGTAAGTAACACATTTAAAGAAACTGAATGAAACCAATCGCAGTCACTCACAACTTGCATTTGTCAAGATGCGGGTATTTCTTGTGAAATGGAACCACACTAGAACTTTAGAGGACCAAATCACTCCTTGTACTTTCTATTGGCTGAAAGTGGCGTAAGTGTTCAGACTCTGTAGCTTAAAAGACTCAGTATGTAAGATAACATTGGATCTGCATTATATGAGTATGAGGTAAGTGTAAGCAGTGTTAAGGTTTGTAACAAAGGTTGTGATTTTGAAGCTTCCCAAAGAAACCAGTCCAGTTAAAAATATTTTAAAAGCATCTTTAATCCCGCTTAGTTCTGGGGGCTTTCTAGAAGCTTTTACTTTGTTTGCAGCACATTTTACGCAAATTTCTTCTATTTCCACTTTTTTCTCCTAGAGTTCTGTTCTGTACAAATCTGGTTTAGAAAACTGTTTAATCAAACATTGGCTTGCTACCAGTTACATAATGTGCAAGACTCATGATGCAGAAAGTGAAATATCTTGTGAAAAATAAGCAATTAAATAAATATGAAGAACATTACATGGATCTGTTTAGCTACACATCTTTACTCACAAGACTCACAAGTCATATTAGTATGTATATGCATCTGACGTCTTCAGTCTTAAGTGGGAAATAGAAGTAAGTCTCCAGGCTGAGGTTCCTCTTCTTCTTTTCGTGGTTTCCTATAAACCCCCCCCCCCCACCACCACCACCCCACCCCCCACCCCTCCCACACACACCCCCACAGTTGTCTCTCACTCTCTCTCACCCTCTTCTCTTGTGTGTCTCTTGCCCTGTCCATCTGTCTCCAAACCAAGTGTAAATCAGTTTTTCTATCATCAGATCCTGTTCAAGGAAAGCCAGTGTCCAAAGTTACGACAACGCTGCTGTGATTTACTCACACGGAGTCATACATGTGACTCAAAGACCTGGTTGACCTTGTATCAGTGCTGATTGTGCCCCGGTGTAAAAGAAAGATAGTGTGTGGGTGTGTAATGGTAATCATGATTAGTTGTGTGTGTGTGCATGTGTGTTTGCGAAAACCAATTCTAGCTTCATCTCCTGACAAGTACACAATCACCGATAATAAACTGTAAAAGCGTTTTCCTTTTTTTCCCTCTTTCATTGGAGAATTAAAGGTTTTAAACCAAATGAGGATATGGACAGAGTAGTTAAAGCATGGGGTTAGGTGTAAAGGGAATTAATTGGACTTAAGTGATTCTCCTTTTCAGCAGAACAATCTGTTATCCTTTTCTCACACATATTGCTTACTTTCCTGGGTCACTAGTCCCTGTGTGGAAAGGCTAAGCTATAAATATGCATTGCTTCATTCACATTCCCCTCGATCTTCCTCTCCATTCAGCTGCTCTTACTTTGGCAATTTTAGCTTTTTTGGTGGTAAATAAAGTTAAATAAAAATGTGACTTAACTGTGTGATTAGTAAATCCTTTTTAAGAAATGTAACTTGACTCAACAAAGACAGTGATATGTGGTAATTCCTCCTTAAACTGATGAGACCTCTACCACATTTTGAATTTTGTGTGCATGTATGTAAGATGTGTCTCTTACTATAAATCACCCAGAAGCTGAAGATGAGGCAAAATTTGAATTTTCAGTATATCTCATAGAGAAAGCAGCACACTTTGCATAAGTGAGGTAAAGGGACCCTCTGGGGCATATAAATATAAATGACTCCAAAAAGCAAGAAGAGACATCATCACCATGACAGAAGCGCATTCTTCATTTAAACTCGGAATTGTGATTCAAAAGAGCAAAGAAAAAATGTATTCACAGTGTCGCTTTTTGGCATAATGCCCTATTGCTTTCTCCCTCCACTGACTCTTTTATTCTTTGTTTTTCCAGTTGGAAAACTAGTGTTGAAGTGCCCATAAACAAGGCACCGCTCCAAAAAAAAGCAAACAAAAATCAATTGTAATGCTCTGTGAGCAACTCAGTGGCCAACAGCTACAGTAGACTGTAGCTGTGAACACATGTAACATATGAGTGTCATCCAGGAAACAAGGGACAAATAGATAGCCAGGTATTGTTTCAGATGTAAATAAAGTTTAAATTGTATTACAGTGAAATTTATTGTAGAATTAAGGCACTTTTTTGATTTACATTTTTAAAAGTCTAAAGACCAGAGAACCAGCAGACACAGAACTCAAATACAACACACACACACACACACACACACACACACAGGCTTTAGCAAGGTAACTTCAGGGGTTGTTACAATTCCGGTTCACCTCTGACTGGCATACATCACCAGGGTAAGTTATGAAGTGCACCTTACCTTGCACACCGTGTGTTAAAGCTGAGAGAACTCTTAAGAAGCACCGCTTACTGGCCAATCAGTTCACCAGGAGAGCAACATCACTATTCACAACAGATCTTGTGCAGCTTAGTGCACAGATCATAGGGGGGTCTGGTAGGAAGAGTATTCACAGAGCAGCAAAAGAAATCTAAATTCAGGACACTGACACAGTTCAGTGATCTGTGTCAATTTTCTTGAGCCATATGTTGCTAGAGTGACACATCAAGACATGCAGGCTCATTACCTTGTGTTACTGTATAATGCATACTTTGATGTAAGGTATGCTGTGAGGATGTCAGAAAGTCATTTTACTGTGCTTTTCTATCATCCTACAACAGAGACTCAATGAAGCATTAAAGCCTTGTACTTGTTGTACTTGTAAGATATTGACTCTTCTAACTTCTTTGAATTCTGTTTTTATTTCTATTTGCTCCCAAGTCAGTTCGACTGCACTGGGAATTGTGGCTGAAGTGATTAGGCTAAAATTGTCATACACACCATAAAAATACATATAACTGAATAAACAAATATATAATTATAGTCAGTGGCATATAAGCACAGAGCAGGTAATCACAGATGCAAAAGACACACCAGGTAGATAAGTGTCTTCGATGAGAAGAAGTAGAGTAAAGGCAACAGCTAATACCTGTAAATATATCACACAGAATGTGTATCAGATCAGTGAGAGCAACATCACCGCCATAAAAAACAAATCAATGGTTGATCAAGACAGAGGGGTGGTGAATAAGGCAAAGTGAAAGAGAGAGAGTGTCAGGAGAAGTTTTGCTTGTCTTCCTGCGTTACCTAAAAAAACCCAGACAGACAGAGAAAGAAGGACACACAGACACTTGTCAGGCTCTGTTGCTGTACACAGATCTGACAGAAGCAGCTTAGGGACGCAGCCTTGTCCATCATCCTGCTTGTTGACAGACATGCACACACACACACACACACACACACACACCAAAGTCCTGACAGATGCACCATGGGACAGCAGTGTCGCTATGTTTTTTTTACATATGTGACTGTGTGTGTGAGTGTGTGTGTTTTTTAGTTATGTGTGCTCATCTTCCAGGCATTAAAAATCAATTTACCTTTTCCCTCAAACATTATTTGTAATTTTTTTGGATAAACTGAAACTAAAAGCCACTAAAACTATAGAATCACTTTTGCTTCGTTCTGTTTTATATTCAGTCTTTTTTTTTTTGTTTTTTTTTTTACTGAACCAACAATCGTTCATGACTTTAGGCTTTTAGCGCCTGTGATGAATTTACAATGATATAAGTTTGTTTACAGAATGCCCGAAAACAGTTTTTCATCCCAATGATAATTTCAATGTTCAGACTTTCGGCAAGACCAAGGCAAAATTTACTTTTCTTGTTAGCATGTACATTAGCAAGAGAGTAGAACCAAAGAAACAAATACATACTATTATCATATTATATTATCTAACAGCCAAATGGGCATTTTTTTTTATGTTGTTAAAAAGACTCATCTAGTTTACTTCTCCACTAATACTATAAGCCTGTGGTCATGGTTCAAGCTGCAGTAATTGGCACATTGGCCACCTGGGGAAGAATTAACATGCACATAATTTGTAGGACTAATTATGGCTCTGAAAAGTTGAAATGGCTAATGTACCTGCATGCAGTTGCATGTGTACACATTCAGCAAATCCAAAGCAACATTAGCGTTCATCTGGAATTGTGTTTCTGTAAAGCCAACAGTCCTTCTTGTGTTCTTTTGGTCTCCACCAACTACTGAGGGAAATATCTGGACCTTTAACTGCTAAATGCTCCACTATCCTCACCAGCTGTTCACTTACTTTGACTGTCTGCCTCTTTTGTGCTGTGCACAGTGGATAACAGCTGTCTGCTGTGGTTGGAGACCAGCAGAGAGAGAGAGCATTGAGAGCTAACTAAAACTGTAAAGTTACGGGCTATAAAACCAAAACATCAACCTGAAAGACACTAAAATCAGCTGAGGGGAACTGCACAGTCCTGTGGTAATTCTCCCAAGGTTCATCCCACAACCAACTCTTTTAGTGTAGTTATTTTATAGGACCCCTTGCACCACAGCAAGAAGTCTCTTGACAAGAAAATACAGGGTTTATTAAGTGTTTGATGAAATTGTGAATGCTGTTTTCTTCTGTGGACAGGCTCACTGCAGTGAAGATGCAAGAGGGATGCATGAGTGACATTGAACGGAAACACCCCAAAGTTATTGTCTCATCCACCGTGATTTGTACCTCCCTGAAATGGTCCAATTTAAATAACCTACAATTGTACCGAAAATAGGTATTTTCTGCCAGATTTGACGGTTAGATAATTGTTGCAGTGTTGGGTTGTCACTCTTCAGATAATATGCCACTTGTGATCATTGGCAGTCAGTCTCAAAATGTTTGGTGACAGACCTCTACTTTGTGTAATAGTGGTGGCTTTGGGCTAATGTGGGATGCAGTTGTAAGGCTGTGATAGTCTGGGTCCTGCTTTGGTTGTGCTGTGGGAATGCATCTCAGAGTAAATTCATAGACTTTGGCCAATAGTGCAATATTTGAAATTACATTAATAAGAATGAGGTAGGAGAAATTTTATTTATTCATTGTCTTTCGGGATGTTTTATTTATGATTTGTGCTTGTCACAACCTTGTCATCTAAAAATCTCTGGCATGTGTTTCTCAGCTGGTGGTCAGTGGTCAGGCATGTCTGTCTCCTCTGCCTCCATCTCTGTCACTCTGTAATTCACATTATATCACCTCTTTTTAGGTGTGTTTATTTTTCCTAACTCACTTTTGCACAATAGGTGCTTTTGTTGCCACAGTCTAGGTGCAGCAAATTTCCTTTGAAGTGGGTTATCGTCATTTCAGGGTTGGGTGAGGGGGAGGACAGAGTGAGACAGAGAAAAGGGTGAGGTAGGGAGATAGAGGAGACAGAATGAGTGGAGAAGAGGAGAAAGATGCAGAGAAAGCACAACAATGGCGGGGAGTTTTCTGGGGAGTTAATTTTATGTAACATTCAGCTGTTGAATAATAAAAGAGGAGTTTTTAGGGGCCACCCGTTACTTTATGCTGTGTTGCGGCGCGCGCACACACACACACACACACACACACACACACACACACACGCATACAAGTTTACTTGGGAACATGAGCACACTCCAGACTCAAAACAATGTCTGCACTGCCTTACTTGCAAAACAGTACTTTTTTGCAACTTCACACTTCCCTTCCCCTCATTTCTTCCAACCATAACACAACACACAACAACGGTCAACCAGGGAGCATTTTTTCCTCCTTATGTATACCGAGAAAAATGAGTTCAGAGTGAAACAGAAAAAAAGTGGGTTTTCATGTTTTCACAAGAGAGTTGTTCCCATGTGCCAAACACCAAAAAACAACTTGTTTAGATTATTATAAAACACACACACACACACACAGTGCACACACTCATGCACACAGGTGAATATATACATACACACTCAAACATATGTCCAGAGAACACGGCAAGGGACTGCCATGACATATTTGCAGGCAGTTTTTTTTGGCAAGACATGAAGCGAGACAAACACAAGAAAGTAATAATGAGAAAGGAGACAAAGAGGATTGGCAGTTTTTTCCCCCCCTTCTGTTTAGAGGAAAAAGTTTATTAGAGAGTACGCCTGTGCTGGTATTTGCATAGCTGTTTGCCAGAGACTATTGTATGCGTATTAATAAGAGAAGCAGTAAACAAGCATGCGTGCACGCAAGCCTGTAAAGTGTGTTAATAAACTGAGGGAGGGTCTCGTCAAGGTGATAAATAGAACAAAACACACCGGGACGGATTAGAGAGAGACAGAGGGAGAGGGGGGAAATAAAGAGATTAACCATAGGATGCCTTGAGATTGAAGAGTGGAGGAGGGGCTGAGGGAGGGATGAAGTAAGGAATAGAGGGAAGGAAGAGAGAGAGGATGGAATTGAGGGAAGTCACAGAGGGATGGATGAAAGGAAGCAGAAAAGTTTTTTGAAGGAGGTGAGGAAAAGAGATGAAAGAGGAGACCTGGTATGGAAAATAAAGGAGAGAGAGAGTGACGAGGGAATGTAGGAAGAAGGAACTGAAACAAGGAGCACATCTGGAGGGGAAGGATAGGTAAGATGGGAAGGAAAGGAAGGTTATAAAATTTAATAGAAAACTGGAACAAAAATGGAGTTGCGTAGCACTGGAGCCAAGAGAAATGCAGGACAGAATTATTCGGATTAAAGGAAAACCTGGATGAAAAAGAAGGGAGGATCAGGAAAAGAAGGGGAAAACAAGATAGACGGAACAAAAAGATTGAGTACGAAATAACGAAGAGATGAGGGAGGCAGAGATGAATGCAGGCAATCTGACTGGAGAGAGAGAGAGGAAAGGAAAATTGGAGAAGGGAAAAGATGAAAGATGGCAAAAAGTAAGGGGATGGGTATAAGATTTAATGTATTGTGCAAAATACTGAGGACAGAAAAATGGTGTGAAGGTGTGACGAATAAATATTTAAAGAAGAAAAAAGCAAAAGGGCTGAAGGAGAAATCTAAGAAATCAGCTCATTGTTGCCTTTCTCATTAGCAAAATCACATTTAGTGTATGAGATTTGAATCTCCAGCTCAGCACACACCCCATTCACCCTCACTGCAGCACTTATTCTGGTAAAAGTGTTAACTTCCATAAGAGCGTCTCCTGTCACTCCTTTGTCCTCTCCCACCTAAACAGGCTGTGGGGGGTGGCACCACGCTGTGTGAATCAATTCTAAAAGACATTTTATACAAAGAGAGTATGCATCGTATCAGGGATTTTAAAAAAATCAGCGAGAAAATCGGGGCAGGGAAATTCCAAGCGAAGCAAATTCAATTTTAAGCAATTTCCCCTGTCACTGTGACAACCCAGCTTTCTTTCTTCTTTTGTTTATGATGTGTTTGCATGAACTTTAGATTAACCTCCCTTTCTGCTCTCTCTGTCTCCGTTTCTCTCTTCATCCCTCTCTGCAGGGTGTGGTTCCAGTCAGGCATCAACTTCCTGGCTGTGAAACCCAGCAACCTCGTCGCGTGGGAGATCAAACAGGAAATGGCACCGGGAAGCAGCTCGTTGGCGGTGATATGTCAGAGAAAGGCCTACTCCACAGCAGAGCGGTAGGGCTGAACCTCACATATCTTCACTTCTTTTGTTCTGTCAGCAGCTGGGTAGCTTATTTCTTTAGTACAGCGTATTTGGGGGGATACATGAAGAGGTCTGTGATGATTGTGTATCAAAGCTGTAAAATCCTACATTAATACCCTGCGTAGCAACAGTTTCTGCAACAAACAACAAATTTAATACTCGTGACTTTTGTGTCATCCACAGATTTGAGTTAATAAAGAGTAACTTGGATGCCTCTTCTACTGTAGATTGATTCTTATTTGTGAATTTAATGAAGGCTTCCTACGAGCTAAAACACATCAAGTGCACAAGCTAACTGCTTTGATGGTGTAACATAAAAAGATATTGCTTTCTATTGATTGATTGGCTCTTGATTTGACCTTTGAACTCCAACCTTGAACCCTACAACAAACATGTACATATTGAGGACTATCAGGTTCATAGACTGAGGCTGGGACTTACAAGCAATCATTTCATCCCATATACACACCGCAACCATGTAGTACAGATACACACAGTGGGCTGACAACCGGCGGAGGAAAGCACTGACCCATGCCCTGTGCTAAATTTGCCATTTACTTGGTAATTGCTCCGTCCTTGTACGGTTGGTTATGTTATTCTGCGTGTGTGTGGATTTGTGTGTCTGTATGTGTGTGACTTTGGTCAGTAAGGAGAAACCAGATACAGCTGAGTAAATACATCCTGGTTTTTATTTTGTTGCTAATGTGAAAGGTGATCAGTACTTGACTGCCAGTGCATGGTTGTTACATCGCACTGAGATAAAAAATGATAACAATAAAACAGACGTATTAAATTGAATCATTGTGGGTAAGACTTAAAATCCCCAAGGTGGTGAGAAAAATGTCTCACTCCTGAAAATAAATAAAATCAGGGTAGCTTACAGACATTGAGGTTAACTGGGGAACAGAGAAAAAGTGATTCAGCGACCGCAGTGGCACAAAAACAACACAATGCACTAACAACAGGTGAGTAAAGTGGAGGAAAAGAATTGAATTATATTAAATTAAAATAGCCGTGACGCTGGTTTGACTCACTCAAAGCAAGCTCCAAGGATTGCTGCCAAACTGAAGAAATTAGATATTGACGATATGAAAATACCTCTCCTATGATTGACAGCTTGAAAGAGAAGCTCATTAGGGCTGAATAGTTATTCTAAAATCTCTGTCACTGCTCTACGGGGAAACAAATCATGAAAAAAAGAATCTTGGCTATTTTTACTGATGTTTTTCAGTTCTTCAGACACTATAAATGACATTATGGAAGACCACTGAAGTGTTCAATACAGGGAAATTAAACTATGCTCCATCCAAGTGACTAACATTGGACCATTGGTGTAAACAGGAATCATTTACCATGTGGCCGCTGATGCACCATTGCAGAGCAGATGCATGCTGAAGACATATGTATATGTATATAAGACAAATGTATATGTTTGCTGTTTCCCACTGGTATAGATGTTGTGTGTGTATGACTCAGTCCAGACTACACACACAGACGCACACACTCACTGATATGCATTGCTCACATGAAAATACCGAATGCAAGACGGAGCATGTTGGCCCGTATGTTGCTAAATATAGAATACAGTATATATCTGTTTGTGTATGTAGTGGTGTCAGACAAAATCAGCTGGAAACTGCGTTAGCCATGGCTGAGCAGAAAGTTATTTGACCAGTAAACATGGATACGATCTGTTCCTTCCCCCTCTCTTCTTCGACTTCTCTGTCTCTCTCCTTTTCTTCTGCCTACCCATCTCTTTTTCCAACCATGTGACTGAAGTGTCCCTCATCACCTCCCCCTTTTCCCTCTCTCTCTTCCCTCTCTCCCTGAGAACAGTGCTGATGAATGACTTTCCATTGCGTGAAACTATTATTGCAGGACCCCAGCTCAATTAGCACCACTTAGCTAGCCGTTAGCCATGTCTAGCCTTGACTGATGGACAGCATCAGCAGCAACCCAAATGTGGCACAGAGGGAAATAAAACTGATGACACAACAGCTTTAGGTTTTCTAATTAGGAGAACAAGACGGTTCAAACTTTTCATCAGCTGTTTCTAAAACTTTGAACCTAGTGTTTTTGGACAGTATTTATGTGACAGTATGTTTCAAGTCCATTATGTTTATTTGGGAAATCAAAGTTGAATAGAGAGCCATAGCCTACTAATAACTTTCCATTCTCCAACAGACCACTGTTTACAATAATAATGATGATGAATTAATTTGTAAATTCAATCGTATTCGCAGCAGTGTTATTTAAATCAGTGGGTCCTTGATTTAGGAGAGAGATAAACAAAAGCAGAAAAAAAAGTCACTGTCACCAAATCCAGTGAGCCAATCCAGGGAAGGTAGGGAGCGATGATTGTGTCAGTGCAGTAAAAACTTGTGTATGTTCAATGTGCATTGTCATGATGGAGAACTGAATTGCCACTGTGCACAGTTCAAGTCGTTTGTGCTTAATTTTCTACCTTATATGCCTCAGAATGGTGCAGTACAGGTCTCAGTTGACAGTCTGAACCCAGGGAACACATTTACAGTGCACAACCTAACCAGCGCCAGAGAAAACAACCAGCATGCCCTGCTGACCTGACACACCATCTTACCCTCTTTGACACTGCGTCCTCGTCCACAGCTCCAACCACATGAATCTGTGTCAGACATAAAAGCTTGTTTTGCTCTGTGTTGCAGTCTGATGTCTACAGTGTCAATGCGCAAATGTACATGGGCAGCATCACAGAGGCACCAGTGCAAGTGGCCATACAGTGGCCTGTAACTGTAGTGACTGTGCACAACCGAACTCAGTACACTTACAACAGTTTTACCGCATGCACGCTTGTTGCCAGCCTGTGCTGCATTTAAGGACAGCTGAAAAAGTACCACAACACATGTGATGGCACCATTACTGTGAAGGGATACTGCATATGGTTGAATGGTGGGTACTGGTGAACAGAAACAGATGCCCACTGCTGATACTGTGGAAACATTTTTGGGATTATCTGAAATGGATTTCTCATGGATTCATGCTCCTGTGGTGCACTTCAGCATTGCTGCTGAAATAGTGAAGCATTTGATGAATTTTGGGATGTGCCAGCTATTGTAGCCTCAAGGCAAAGAAGTTATTTTCCAGACCTGTTGTCATCCATCAGGATGGTGTTGTTTGAGGTGTTGAGATGGAGGTGACTCTAAACGACTGCTTATTTCCATGAGCTTTGGCACATTTCCATGTGTGGTACTGTTTTTTTTTCTTGCCCTGAAGGAAAAACTCATCAAAGTGACGTCAGGGTAAACATAGAAAGTGATGCTTTAGAAACCAGATTATGATATAGCTCTCACAAAGGCATACAGAGAGAATCACACACGCAAACGCACACTCTTTCACATGCGCATCCACTTACACACAGCCATGCTCCTGCTGTCTTCAAAGTGATAGTGGAAACAAAGACGTGCCAAAAAGCTCAGATTATGATGCGGCAAGCACAAATATATACAAGTGCATTGATGTACACACATGCATAAAAGCACAGGCCTATATAAACACACACACACACACACACACACACACACACACACACACACACACACACACACACACACACACACACACGAGAAGCAGGTCTGATTCAGTGCAGTGCCTCTGTGTTACCTCCCTAATGAAACAGCATAAAGACCGCAGGTGGGAGTGAAGCTGACATTTTTTACGACAGGGAAGACACACACACAAACACACACACACACAAACAAACAAACTAAAGTACAGTATATACAGACTGTTGCCATCAAGCACAGAGGAAAGATCACAGGCTTTTATCAGCGATTGTGTGGGCGGGACTGCTAATTAAAAGAGCTGATCTGTATTAATCTCTAATGAGATAATACCGGTTGAGACATGAAACAGTGACTCTGCTTTTTATGAATGAGAGGGCGGGAATGATCACTACCGCTGACAATTAATCTTGTGAAGAGATTCCTGCTACCTATTGTCATCCCATGATATAATGCGATCTGACATAATACAGTGTTCAGTGTATGCATATAATAGGGAGCGCATGGTAAGTGGATGCAGCAATTAGAACCACAGCGTAGGCTTTGCTGTGTGTGTGGGTGTGTTTTCATGTGTTGTGTCGCATGTCTTTACGGTTGTGAGTGTCTATGAGGTGGTTTAAATATGCTGTTTTACATATGTAATATTTTTGCATACATGCTTGTAGGTTGACAGATATCCCAGAGAAGACAAGACAGAAGCTGTTAAGCATGAGTGTAATTACTGATCTAACATCACGTGTATCAGCAGACCTCAGTTATATTTTTCATTAATGCGCCTATTTGCTCAGAAGTTTGGATCAAAGCTCTCCTGCATCTATCATTTGTTTCTGTTATTGATTTTGATTATACAGTAGTTATTCATTATTTGTGTATTTTTCACTGTTTGACCACTCTGACATCATTTAGCTGTAATCACACGGCACCATCGCACTGTGTTATCGACACTCTGCTTAGTTCTGCCTCCCTGCCCTTCTGCTGCTGTGTACCGGTGCTCCGAAAAATAAAATATAATGAGATGCTTGGATGTGCATGTGTGTGTCTCCTCTCCCTCCCAAAACACTAGTGAGGCGCCCTCAAGCAAGATTTGTCTTTTGTTAGAATTCATTTTGAATGTCATCTCAAGTTATTATTCATTCATCTGTCCCTGCTCACACTGTTTTATATCATTTTAATATCATGTTATTACAGTATAATCCTACTATGTGTATTATTTATAGCAGGTTTATAGGATTATTTCTATCATTTTCCATTTACAAATTGCATTGCCTATGTAGTAGGCTTGACCTTGTTGAGTTTTCACTGTTGTTACTGATAATCATTTTCTCAGCCTTGTGGGAGTTTTGTCTCACTTGTATTATACTATGTATTTTTCTTTGTTCCTCCCACTCTGTTTGCAGTCTTCTTATTTCATTGCATGTTCAATAAAGTAAAAGTAAAAAGAAGTGGAACAGGCTCCAGATGACCCCACTTTTGCCTGGTGGGTTTATATGAGGAAAATGTGCCATAGTTTACGACTGTGGCTGATGCTGCCAGAATGGGGGCAGTGCTCTATTTCATGATCATGATTAGATCTATAGATTAACACTGCTAATGGGCCCCGTTCAATACCAGAACTGGGGTAATGTTCTGTCCACACTCTGTACAAGGACATGCTATTTATCTGCTTGTGTGCACGCATGCGGGCCTGGTGTGTGTGTGTGTGTGTGTGTGTGTGTGTGTGTGTGTGTGTGTGTGTGTGTGTGTGTTTGCTATATAGTCTTGAAGTTTGTTATCATCTGAGCTCGTTGTTTGCAGTGGTAAGTAGAAAAAAATACATTCTTTGTAATTATATTGTGGGAATTCCTGCAGGAGCTGATTGCTTTTTGAAAATATTTTACTGTATGCATTATAGAATCAAATCAATTTATATAAACAAAACACCTTACCAGAATATTTAATGCAACATTCATTCAACATTTCATATTTTTAGTTTTCTACCTAGGGATGGAACAAATTATAGCAGCAATTTTCTAGGAAGTGAAATCGCAGCATTTTAAAATAGATAATGGTGGCTGTGGAATAGTTGAGCAGTGAACACTAGTTACTGAAGCAATAAACACCAGGCATTAGCCTTGAAAGGGATGTGTGGCCATTTACACTGAAAGCTTTTTATCCTTGTTAAGCATTGCTTCACAAAAGTGTTCCATCTTGTTCTGTACAAACGTTTTAGCGCTTTGTTTTCCTGCAAATATCAAGATAATCATCCAAAGTACTGAAGTTTTGATAAAACACTCCTGCAATTTATTTAAAACTGTTGAGATTTGAAGAACATCATATGTCATGTAAATATCATGATGGCAAGAAGCATTTCTACGTGTTTGGTATCATTATCTTTCATAAACTTAAAAGCATGAAGGACAGCTTTGGTGAACTGCCTCTTTTCAGCTTGCCAGTATTTAAATGAAAGCAAACACTAAGGTGGTTTAAAGACTTGGACGGCAATACACGGCTAGAACAGTGAACTAATATTTTTAGTTTGTTCTTTAGCATCATATTCACAATTGTATAGGAACTCTGTTTTTATACATAAAGTGACACTTGTCAAACATCATGCTGATGCATTTATTATCATTTGTGCTGCATGAGGAAAAAAAGGATCCATGACAGCTCTCCTGTCTTTCAACCAAACAACGTTGGATCCTGGTTTGTTCCTAAGCTAAAATGAAAGAAAAACTAACAGCTTCAATTGGGCTGTTTTATTTCTACAAGCTACGTGAACAAGCGTGTCTAAACTTCAATCGCAATCTGGCTGATTCACTTTTTGTGCATGATGTTGATTAAAATGATACATTTTTTAACATTTTCTCTCTACTTTCTACATAAAATTCAAAAATACGGTATAGGCAGAAGAAGTGTCTTCAATTCCAAAATGTAAGATCCAAAGTAAGACTGTACATGCTCCCAGAGTCCAGAGTGTTTATTTATGATAAATACTTTAGAACTTTCTGACAGGCATGTAGTGGACTGTGAAATCCCAACAAGATTTCCTGCTCAGATCATATAGTATTAATGTAGCTCTCCACGTATACACACACATTCAAACACTCATGTGTCAGGAAAATGGGGATTGATACACACTTATGCAAATACATGCAAACACACCCACTGAGGGCGCAAACACACCTGCATACTCAGAGTAACACACACATACACACACGCTGCTGTAGTATGCATCATTGCATGCCTCAACACATAGGTAAGCTAACGCACATGAGTTATTCATCAGCCCCAGTCATACATTTCATAAATGTTAAATAAAGTTGTCATTAGATATTCAAACACAAACAGTGATGTGTGTGTGTGTGTGTGTGTGTTCATGTGTGTATTGAGTGCTTTGCTAATGTCTTTATATCTTTGCATTGGCTGAGATTAACACAGACATGTTTCACGATCAAATGTACAGTTTTTGTTCGCATAAATGAGGTACAAGCACTCATATCAGCTTTAATGAAACACATTACAGACACTCAACAGGGGAAATGTTTCAGTTCTGATACACACACACACACGTCAGATCATATAAGCCGGTCTTTTGTACATAACATGCAATGGTTGCTCAGAGCCTGCATCCTTCTGGATACTACTTTTAAAAGCTCCACATAGATGCACACACAAATTTGAACATGATGTTTTTGTTTATCTGTTTGTTTTTAATGTTTGAACGGGTTTAAAATCCACACTAGAGCAAAGATGCAGGGCACAGGGTTAAGTGTTGCATGGTTTGAGTTGTTTGTAAAGACAAACTAACTTAACAGAGAGCTTTTGTTTGAGTGCTGGCAGTCTCCCTGGGACACACACACACACACACATACACATGCACAGAGTAGAGACATGGGGCCAAGATGTCTGCAGTCTCTGTTGGCACACATGAGGATTAAAAACGCAGCAACAGGGAGGAAGGATAGAAAGAGAGAGGGTAGTCTGCCAAAAGGAGGGAGAGAGAGGAAGAAAAGGAGAGTGGAAGTGAGTGAGTTAACGGACGGAGGACAAGAAAAATGAGAGAGAAAGAGGCCCTGAGAGCACAACAGTGTGCTGCTCTTAGTGTTTGTCCCTGGAGAGAGAAAAATGGAGAATTCCCCTCAGTTACATTCATTTTGATCCATTGCAGTGTGTTTGTGTGTGTGTGTGTGTGTGCTTGTGCCTGTGTGAGTGACAGATAGATATTTATGTTACATGTTTATGTTTTGAGCATGCATAATCAATTTGTGTGTGTGTTCTTCTGTTCTTACACGTTTTTCTGCCCCATACGTCCAAACCATGTGATGTGACCTACTTGTATTCTAAAGAAATGCCCCCTGACACGAGAAGGACACAAACACACACAAGCTGAGCTTAGTGGACACATCAAAAGGCACTTCAATAAGTACGTCAGCCAGTGAATGCATCATCTTTATGTGGCCGCAGTTTCAAGTGCTACACCTATCTTTGGTTCAGTCTGTTGTGAGTCCAGTTTGTAACATTTAGTATGCTATACAAAACAAGTCTATACAAACACTGTACACAAGGTTAATCGCTCAGCACCAGCAGCTGTTTCTATTATGAAGGTAACTGTGGCCTCACTGTCTTCTAACAGCCTTTTAATGAGGAAAGAGCTCTGTGTATCACGGGTAGGCTGACAGCAGTGCTCACCAGTGAGGGCAGCTGTAATGCTAACACTCACTGTTTAGTTCAGTGACAATGATTATTCAGTATAGCAAGTTCGAAGATTTGTGTGTCCACCTCCATGAAGATGTTCCAGTGACAACCTCTGACTGAAACCATTGTTCAGACTAATCGAGGAATGGGAGTAGGAGACATGTTGCTGTTGATCTTTAATTTATTAGGAAAAAAAAATTGCTATTATGTACCACAAAGTAAATTTAAATCCCATTGCACTGGGAAGTTAGTGATATTGTTATCGAGAGATGATTTTGAAAAAGAAAACTTTTCTTAATTGCTTGACACCAGTCAGGGTAAGTGAGGGAATATGTAGTCTGTTGACCCTTGAAACTTGAAATCCCAAACTGATTTTAAACTTCCTCAGCATTTCAGCATAATCAAGATCCTAGACACAAGTTCTTAACCAGAGAGGTTGCAGCCTAATCCTCAGAAGATATGATGGCTTGAATCCTACCAGCCTTGAATCATCTCATATCCAGGCCCCAACTTTCTTTAATATCATTTTTTAAGCTTTAAAACATCCTTTAACAGTAAAAACCATTCTGGTTTGTTTTTCTACAGCATACAATGCAATTTTAACAACAGTCCCATAAAATTGTCAATCTTCTCCCCACCACACACACTCACACTCACACACACACACTCTCTCACACACACACACACACACACACTCAGACACACACACACACACACACACACACTTTGATTTTCCATATCCTAACTTCTACTGTATTATAGAAGGGTTTTATGTGCTGTATTTCAACTCCTCAACCTCCGAGTATAGATTTGTCCCTGAAAAATAAAATCCCAAGGATAATAGTGCAAACACACACACACTCACAAAAAGTCTGTGGGGTTCCTGTAACAGAGAGCAGAGGAAATGACCACCCCAGTGATAATAGTCTGTGTTTATCGCCTTTTCCTCCCTTTTGTATCTCCGTCCTCTCTCCTCCCTTCATTGCAGAACACAAAATTGAGGCCAAAAGTGTCTCTAAAGGTGCATAGGTGTACATATTTACAAAAAACATATCTTTTTTAATGTTTTGTAGTGTATTGAAGCATTACAGATGGGTTTCTTGTCTTTTTTTTATTTTTACACTACTCTTTCTTTTTCCTCATTTTCCCTTTGTACCCCTTTTCCCCTCTCCTGGTAGATTGCTTGCAGATTGACTATCCTGTTTTCTATGGTCTTATTTTCTATTTCAATTCCACTCAAGAGTGTTTGGCTTGCAAGAGGTCAACGATGCCATACCATCTTTGTGGGGGTTTTTTCTGTCCTTTCCCATCTTGACACTGAAGAATGGTTTGCACCCAAACAAACATTTCATTCTCCCCCAAGTGCCCTTTTTTCTGTTTTTCTGTAGATGGAGTTGAGTTTGTGGGTGAGAGCTGTAAAGATGTCCAGATTTTAAAGCTGATAAACATCAACACAGCTTTGACAAGAGAGGTGAAGGAAGGAGGAAACAAGAGGGGACATTGCGGGAGTGCATGGACTGAAAGAGGATGGTGCACAAAGAGGAGGAGGGAGGAGAGAGTGTGGTAGAATGGGACATTTGGAAAGAAAGACAAAAGAGAAAGGAAAAAAAACCAAAGGGGGACATGTTAGAAGAAAGAAAAGAAAAAGAAGAGTGCACGGCCCAGAACTGGAGAAAAACATTTTTCGAAAATGTTCATATTCAGGTTTAAACAATTCAACACCTGTATTTTGGACCAAACCACAGTGGAAAATATGTAACTTTGTGGTAGCCCTGCTCACACCGACACTGCAGGCAAACCAGATACCTTTTAAATGAATAAACCTTCTTAAAATAAACCTGTCATCCTTCTAGGTACTTTTGGGAGCAGGGGTCATCAAAATGAATTTGATTTAAGTCCATGTAACTTCAGCTGGGATCCATCAGCTTGTCTCTAAGGTGTGCCATAATTTACCTCCTCTGGAGTTCATACCGCCATCCAATTAAGTAAGTTGACCCATGTGACAGCCCCCCCCAAAAACACTATTTACTGCGTTTCTTTCACTTTATAAAGCACGCAGAGAAAAGTGATGCCTCCACAAAGGTTAGTCCTGTAATTCTCCAGGTTAGGAGACATTTTATATAAGCAGTGGGAAGCACCAGCTGTCAATTACAGAAAAAAGGACATCAAGACGGTCGGGATAAAGCGAGATTCAGATGGGATAAAGGCAGCATTTGTGTTCGTTAGGTGTTTTTTGGCGAGCACTCATGTGCTCCACCACTCTATCATAGTCCTGAGCAATGACCTGGGCTCGCTAATTAGGCCTCGCAGATATGGATGGGGTTTATGTGCTCAGCCTCGCCTAGCATCATTCTGTCACTCACTGAAATGACCCTGGCCACCTGAGCGCACTCAATCACCGGGCTGGACTCATATGCATACACATATGCAAGCGTGAATGCATGCATGCATACATGCATGTACCGTGTTCACACACACAGTTTCATTGAACATGCGCGCCTAGAATCACAGGGTTTATCCTAACTGTACAGTAAGTACACATGCATGGTATAAGGTCACGTTTCATGCATGCACTCACATTTAAACACACAAACACAAACACACTGTACTTTTCTGAATGTTTTTGTAGGCCACGCTTTAAATAACCTTCCAATCCCATTGGCTTATTCCCCTTGCTCTAATACCCATTCCTCCCTCGCTCTAACTCCCGCTCCTCACCCTCCCTTCTGTCTCCCCCATCCTTCGTCTCCTCACCCTCCATGCCCCTGTTAAACCCCCCTGGGAGCCTGCGTAGCGGGATGTGTGGCTAATTAAGGCGACCTACGTGGACCCCGCGTGTTCAAGTCCCTCTCCTTAGAGATGAACAGTGTCATAGAGCGAGCAGCAGTGCCGTCGCGAACACTAACTCCCTGTCCCTTGTGTGGGTGTGGGTGTGTGTGTGTGTGTTTGTGTGTGTGTCAGCGAAGAGGTGTCAAACGTTGGAGTTATCCCAGCCCCTATTTCTCTTTGTTTCTCTTTCTGTTTGCTCTCTATTTCCCCATTTCTTCTCTCTCTCAGTCCTTTATGTCCTGCCTTTCTCCAACACCAAACAACTTGTCCTCCTTTCGCTCTCTCACTCAGCCATCTCCTCTTTCCTGCTGCCCTTTCTTTCTCTCCCTTTTTCTCCAGTCAGCTCCATCTTTTCATTCTGCCCTCCTGCTTTCGCCTTCCCACCCTCCTTAGGCAACAGGAACCCCAGGGCCCCATCGCCACTGTTTAATTAATTCTTTTCATCGTGTAAATCAAAAACTGAGCTTGTGTCCTTGACTTGAGAGCTCTTGAGCATGCACGAGCGAACGAATGACACAAACAAACTGAGGGGACAGAGCGCCTCCGTCTCCCAGGAGGAGGCTAAAAGGATGTGCCAGAAGAAGAAAAGGAAAAGAAACAGATAAAAAAGTTGCTTTACTTTGTAAGAATGTGGGACGGAAGATTGTCTCCCTGTGAGCAGAAAGGGGACAGAGAATTGAAGACAGTTGGGGAAAGTTTTTGTATTCTTAGCTTTTAAGGGACTGGTGCATCCTGGTGAGGGACTGGAGCAAGTAGAGGCAAGTTTCTGGTCATATATGCAGTCAGTATCAGACAAATCTGACATTATGTCCACCTTGCTTTTTGAGATGTGTAATTTCAGAAAATACCAAAGACTGTAATATTAAAATAATCTTTGTAGAGAGAACAACAGTAACGTAGTTGGGACACCAGCAACCTTTTTGACAACAGAAGAAGAAGAAAGATGTGTAAAAACTAGGGCTAAGAGGAGATCTGTGATCTGTGTTTGTCGCCTAAAGATTATGGAGGAGGGACGAGGAGCGGGATGGTGGGAAGGAGGAGGAGGGGAAACCGATTTTTACGTTATTTCCTTTCATGGCTGTGGTGAATGCTTTTATTTTTAGCGGTCAGCAGAGGGAGAAAAGGAAGGCGATGGAGAGCGTAAAGGATAGAGACAAAGGAGACAAGCAGCGGTATCCTTTGCCTGGTTGTCTTTCCATGCTTTGAAAGCAAAGGAAGAGGAGTGTGAGAGCAACGGGGGAGGTGGGGGAGTTGGGAGATGAGACAATGGCCTTTGCTTTAAGGCTCCTGGGAACATGTATCTGTGTCTTCTTAACATCCAGCCAGCATTAGCGACATGATGGAGAAAGAAAAGGTGACATGGGGAGCCAATGACAAGGCTTAGGCGTCATCGTGGTTTGCTCTCAAGTTGGTAAATTCCTTTGAGAGCAGAGAAGGGAGAGGGACTGACATAAAATCGACTATGTTAAGGTTGCATTTTAAAAATCCATTTATTTATCTGTTTGTTCAATTTTGTTTTTCCAGGAGAAGACTTGCCAATCAAATGCCGTCATGGTTTCATGGCACCACGTCTCCTGGGTGTTCTGTTGACAAACATCCCATGTTTCTGGTGGCAGTCTTGCTCATCCAAGGCACTAATGACCCACTTTTGCTTTTATTTATTCCAAAGAAACTAGTGTTGTTACCGCTAGAAACGCATCACCTCCTGCGTGCCACTTTATTTCTCCCAGCAAAAAGTTATCCAAGGAGCCATTTACACCTTGGCGTTGTTACTTCCAGCAGGGCGACCAATGTTTACACCCATTGCACCATCTAAAAATACCAATGGGGACAGCTGGGGTCCAGTCTTGGCAATGCACCTTCATTTTGATATATTCCACTGCAGTCATAGCTACTAGGGAGTGTGCATCACTAGGCAGCTGACTCTGTTTGAATTATACAAAATTTTGATTTTGGCAAGAACCGGTCTCATACCTCAGATTAAATGAAATTAAAATGGACACAAAATTAAAAAGTCATGCAGCCAAGCATTAATGCATCCAGTGCTCATTTGTATTATGACAAGTTCTCCAGACAATGGATAATGGACGTCAATTGTATCTTGAATCAGTGCTATTTCCATGTAATCTAAATGCTAGCTGTATGGAAGGCACCTGCACATTGTTCTGGCAGAGGCGTGCCCTGACTGAAGCAAGACCTTGTCAGTGAATTCAGACAGCTGAAATGAAATACTTTACCTCTACCGCCTTTCAGTGTTCATTCTACTGGAAAGTGTGCTGGTTGTGCAGTCGACAGATTAGGCACAGCATGGATGAAAAGTTATTTTACTTTCTGCAAATCCCTCCACCTTTAAAACAAGCTTTTTTTTGTTATTGAAGTTTTCTGTTTTTATTCAAATCAAATTTAAAATCAGACTATTATCTTAAGGATTGAATAAGACAAGGATACTTAACTACACTTGGTTTGTACATTTAATATCAGTAGTCATAAGATTAAGTTGTCGACAATCAATTCTTCATTCAGCTTCAGCTTTTACACAAGTTGACGGTCTATGGGGTTCAACAGCATTGCCATTCTTCAGTTTTGATACTGAGCAGATCTACAGGAACCTTTTAGTGGCTGGGCTCAACAACAGTACTGTAGCAATAAAAGCATAATTTTGACTTTTTTGGTCCAGGTTTATATATGTTATATATATCTTATGTTAGCTTTGGTTATGAGGCTACCTAAAAATAATCCAGAGCTATCAAAACAACAGCCATGAGAATAACTGGCTGATCCTTCTGTGTAGGACACTGCTCCATTGTCAGTCTTCTTTAGTCTGAATTCACATCTTCATGGTTTGGCAGTGGAAAAGTGAAATTATTTTAATTATTAATTATTTTAGTGAGTCAATAAATTCTCCACTGGTGCTCAGCCACAGTTTTGAAAACTAGTTGGTCTTAAAATATTTATTTCTTCTCAACATCTTTTCTTGACCTCATGATGTTCTGCATTGAGTTCAAGTGAAAGCCAATAGAAAATCAATAGGGACATCATTTTTGGAAACTCAGATCTGGCCTATTTCTCTGTCACTTGCCTTCAAGCCATTGACCTCTGTGCCCCTGAAAGTATGGAGCTTTAACCTTTGACCACTGCTCTGTCTTTATCTACACACAAGCTGGCACATCATCCCACCCACAGAGGGAAGCCTCAGATGTTTGGCAGTGGGGGAAAAAAATAATAATACTTCTCCACGTAGGTTTGTTTGTGCTTCCTGGTGTGACAGTGAAAAACTTCCTTCCCTTCTTGCTGTCAGTAATTGGTTCCTCCTGTCAATAAAAAGGTTTACACGTGTCTCGTAGCTGACAACAGCACCTGTCCTCACATCTGATGCTTCCCCCTCTCACTCCTCCCCTCCTCTTTCCATCACTCGCTCAGTCTTTCTTTCACTCCTTTGCCTTTTCCCGTTTGTTCCTGCTCTGTGCCTTTGTTTCAACCTTTTTTTCCACTTCCTCTCTGTTTATACGTGGCTCATTCTACCTCTCCCTCTCTCTCATTATCTATTTCCATCTCCGTTTCAGTTTCTTAACAAGCTGCTTCCTGTCTGTCTGGCACAGCTGTTGATTACCTAATTACCTTGCCTTTCACACACATACACACACACACACATCAACCCACAAATACAAACACACTCCCTTTCACACCCACCTACACTTACAGACCCCCCCCCCCACACACACACACACACACACACACACACACACACACACACACACAGATTCTTGGGCAAGTTATTGTTTACAATCAATCATAAAGGCTGTGTGCCTGACACGCAGTTTTTATTTGGTAAAAAAAGAGGCTTAAACAGTGTGTGTACATATCTGTGTGTGTACATATCTGTGTGTTTGCATGTGTGACTGTGCATGTGTGTGTATTAGCTCGCCCTAATGCTTAGACACCAGGACTAGGACTATTATCTATTTTCAGCATGGCGATACCACATATTGCCTGTAAATTTACAACAACAGATTGGGCTCCTAAAGACACTTCATCACGAGACATAGCCTTCTGGGACAGAGCTGATTTATATGTGACACTGCCAATGAATGTTTTCATGACAAAATAAACATTTCTTGCTACTGTTGAACTAATTAATGTATGGGGCATTGACATATGTAAAAGACAAGTGCATGGCATGCAGAGTGAAATTATATGTTATCCTTGGTTTCGGGCAGAAAAACAAATATGTGCTCCAGTGGTAAATGTATGTTTACCAGCACTTAATTCTTAATGTGTTGGTCTCCTAATGTTCATAGCTGCATGATGATGTTGAGAAAAAAATTATTTTCAGACTTTTTTTTGTCAAGAAAGGCAATACTCTGTTGTCTCTTCAAGTCTTGGAGTAGCATTTGGGTTTGCTTGGTTTGCTTTGCTCAGAGATTAGGTTTTATAGTTTAATGTATTTGCATGAACAAATGGCAAAATCCTTAAAAAAGGGGGCATACAATCTGTGCAGGTTGACATAAAAACCCCACTTGGTGTTGCAAAAATATCTCAGTCCCAGAGGAAAAACATAACAACCAAGCTCAGAACATCAAACAAAACACAGGGGCGAATGGACAAACGACAGAATCCATAAATAGCGTATGTGGACAATAAAGTATCGCCTTCAAGCAGGGAAAGTGATGCATTTAAGGGATAGGTCTGTGTGTTTTTGTTCTAATGTACATTTGAAGACACAGGATGAGTGTATGCAGCACACACAAGGCAATTCGTATTTGTGTGTGTGGATATGTCAAGAATATGTCTGATCTGCTGTGGCATCTACCTGGCATATTTTCCCATGTTTACAAATATTGGTTTGGACTAGAACAATAAGGAAGACTTGAGAGAATTGTTTTTCCGATTAGATATTCCCTTAAGGATTTGACTTAAACCCAGCTAATGACGCAAGTTAGTCGACTACACATAAAATCCATTTCCATCCCTCTTTCTCGCCGTCTTCCTCTCTCTTTTTCTTGCTCCTTTTTTCGATCTCGTTCTGCCATATAATTAAATTCAAAGGTGTTTTTTTTGGCATGAACTGGAGTGTGGAAGTGCTTATTGCCAACAGAAAAAAACTACAAATAACAGATGAAATAGGTCACCTATTAAATGAAATGACAGCTCTGTCCCATTTCACCCTTGCACATCCTCCCTTTCTATCGCTATTGACTTTTCAACCCCGCTCTCTCACTCCTCGCCACCTCATTTTAGCATCGATGGAAACCTTTTTTTTTTCTGTTCTCACCCCTCCCTTCTCTCTCTGTGATTAACGGTTCTGATTATGTGTGCCAGGATACCCATTAGCTTGGACACATGCAAAGGCCTCTGCCCTCCTTTCCGTTACCCACAAATGCACTCGCGCTCATGCACACACACTTATACACACACTGTTTGAGCTAGGTTTTCACCATAACCGACAAACATGCTAACAGACCCACATTTAAACATGTTCCCACACACTTTCTCCTTTACGCACAGAAGTACTAATGCTCCTGAGACTAATTATCAGTCAGGTGTGTCATCTTATATTTATTTGGGCCAGTGAGGTGTTAACAAGCATCTCTCTCTTCTCTTTTGCTTTTCCTCCATTTTGCCATCTGTCTGTCTACTCTTTTTTACTTCTCTCTCCTTGTCTCTCTCTCTCCTTGTCTCTCTCTCTCTCTCTCTCTGTCTTCCTCCTCCTCTACCCAATATTGCTGAGGCTAGAGTTTTACAGGTTGTGTTCAGTGTCAGATCCAATGAGAAACTGCCAGAGACAAGGGGGTGAAAAAGAAGCGCTATGCTGCATTAAAATCAGACAGAAACAAAGGTGTGGTTTTGTCTCAGGCAACTTTTACTCGAACAAAAATGGGCTCAGCAGTCTTGCAGTCGCCTCAGTGATGTAGAGGCAAACAAAAAGGGTGCATGGACTATGACCTGCAGTTGGTCGCTTTCACAAGACAAATAACCACCAAAATAGTCCGACATAAACAAAACTCAAAGTGAATTCTTTAAAAGCAAAACACAACACCAGGCCTTTCATATCTAACGCTATGATACAATGATGCAGATGAGCAGCTGTGACAGGGTAAAGCGTTTCACTGGTGCAGGCTTATAACTGTCTGTGGATCTCTTGCGTGACAGTGTTAGTGATAACTGTCTCCAATATCCATTAAGAGCAGCCACTTACTTATTTTAACAGAGGATCTTTGTGGACACCACACTGATGACTGTTAGACCTTGACATTCAAAGTTAAGTGAATATGTTTTGATTGTGGAAACCTCTAAAGGTATTGCACATAAGATACGACTGGTGGTTCTGTAATATACAAATGATACATTAATATTGTAAGCTGTCCCCAAACCACATTGTGCTGCCACATTTACAGATTCATTCTTTATCGTCCTCTATTGAGGAAATTTGTTTTCAATATCTGCACAAAAATAACATTCAATAAAGGATAAGCAGAAGACCTGAGTATTTGTGCACTTCTCTTTCATCCCTCATTTGCATCTGGATTTATTAGCTTCATCTGCATGTTAGTATTCATATGTGCATGTATACGTGTGTTAAGCCAGCCAGATGTGAAACCATCTTAACAATGACGTCGGTCAAAGTTGACCCCAAGCCATCTTTACGGTTGACCTCTTCTGGGCACATACTATACACATACAATTGTACTCACATGCAGTCAGATACCAAGACATATGCATGTGTAGACTAAACAGATGTGTAGGCAGACATCACAATGTGTCCTCGCATGCATGATGGATAATCATGCCTCATGAGCAGAAGGAAACCCACAGCACCAGAGACCTCTGTTCATCTCACTAGTCTTTCATTGCCACTAATATAGACTGTAAACTAAATGTATTTGCATGTTTCTCAGGCAGATTGTGTTTTTTGCATTTTAGTGTCATGACAGGAAATACAGAACAACTGATTTATCAAAAAAGGGGTAACTTGCCATGAGACTTATTTTTTTATCCATTTAAAGCCATGGACGCCACATCAGTGGCAAATGGGCCCTAAATGTAATTAGTTAGGCTGCATCCTTCTGCACCTACGGAGGCCTAACATGAGTTGTGTGAACATGCTGTTTTGTGTGCGTGTGCTTTTGTCACCAAGGTGAATATATCAGAGTTGACGCTGATTCTGATTCTTCTGAGTGGTATTAATACCTCTAGGTAATTTGTATGTCAAGGTAATTTCCCTACTGTATTTATGTGTGTGTTTGTGTGTGTGCGTGCATGTGTGTGACCTGAGCTTGTTGGCAGAGGGCCAGAGTGTAGCCAAAACCTCACCCCCTAAGGCTAAACATTTCTTCTGCTCTGATTAGCACATTAGCATGTCCCAACAAATGGCCAGGGACATTAGCATGGAAGCTACCAAAAAGGGCATCGACCGGGGCATTTGGTGACATTTTATGCTAGTTCATTGTTAATCGATGCTATGCTAAATAGAGGTAAGTGGCTGATAATGTGCTTTTAGAGGAAGCAGGGTGGGAGGATTGAGGATATTGGCGTGTCAGACAGGAAATAGGAGAAAGCAACACAGGCTCTCAATTAAAATATGACTGTAATTGAATGTGAGAGTGTCCGGTTTTAGCTCATTTGTTTGCTGTGTACATTGTCATATAAAACACATCTGTGTTATATGCCCACCCAAGCATACACATTTCATTTTTAAATTAATGCGTTGGCCTGAGTGCTTTAATTCTAATCTGCTAATTTGCTGTGATGCCACGTCTTTGCCAGTAAACACCGGCAGCAAAGTTTTTCCTCTTGGAGTGTTTCTTAAGGGAGAAAAACGAAACTTCTACAAGATGAGAGAGCGAGGAGAGACAGAAACAATGGTGTCGCTGCTCTTTTAATGCTGACACAGTTTAAGGCCTTCGTGATAAAAAGGGGATTTATGTTGATACTTTTAATCCGTCATGCTGATGTGTTGGGTTGCAATGCCCTTGAGCAAGGCACATGCCCCGGATTAATCGCATGTGATCCCTGCAGACAGTCTCCAGCTTGCTCTCTCCGCCTTACCCTTTTTCCTGTGCATACGTTAAGTTTGTGTGTGTGTGTGTGTGTGTGTGTGTGTGTGTCGGGACTAATACATGTAGTAATAGGTGACACGCGTACATGCATACACACACACACACACACACACACACACACACGCACACACACACACACACTCAGACTTATGCACCAGCACGCACTTGTTCCACCTTTGTACTTTGATTTAAGGGTTCATGGGAGATTTATCCTCTTACATTTTCTCTGTCTCTCTCTCTCTCTCTCTCTCTCTCTCTCTCACACACACACACTTGTTCAACCTTTGAAACCTGTACTTATAAGTTCATGGGAGATTAATTCTCCGTCTTTTTTCTGTCACACACACCAGTGGTTCTTTTCAACTTCTCTCTTTTTCTTTCTCTGTCGCCTTTCCACATCTCTTACCACACTCAGATAATTGTATGTACGTCCAGGAAATGTGCACACAAGCATTCTCCCAGAGCATTTTGCAGCTAACAAATCAATTGATAAACATTCAACAGAACCTCTTTTCACACTGATTTTAATCTCCCATTGATACAGAAAGTTATTGTGTGAAGAAGATAAAGATAATTAAATGGAAGCTAACCTGCTTTTGCTCCTTTTCTTTTCCCCGTTTCAAATTCTTTCTGGATGTCTCTCTCTACAAAACGCCTGAACTTTGTCGACTTCCTACAAATCTTTTAAAAGGTTCAAAGTGCTCACAGTGTGTGCTGATGTTGGTTTGTAAAAATCTCAGCTGTGGAAAAGGCTAGTGTGTTGGACCACTCAGCAGCCTTCAGCAATCTGTTGCACTGAGGGACTGTTTTCTGGCTGCAGAAACGATACAACGGGAACAATTTTAAGGCTAAGTTAAAGTTCCTGGGTTCTTAAAAAGGTTCCTGCAGTGGAAACTGGCTATTTCTGACACAGACAGACCCACAGAGATATAAATGAGATAAATAGAAGCTAACAGAAAGTAGACACATATAGAAATATTGTGATTGTGTATGACACTCCTATTCTTGTCTCTCTCTCTCTCTCTCTCTCTCTCTGTCTTTACATCCTGTATCTGTCACCCTCTGTCTGACTCCCCTGTCTCCCTCCTCTCTCCGTACAACCAAGTCCCTGTTTCTCTCCTTCATCGTCTCCTCTTGGCTCTCTCTCATCTCCCTCCTCTTCTCCCCTCTTTCTTACAGACACACATACAGATTTGCAAAGAGCTCTCTGTTCGTTCTCCTAATTTTCTCTTCTTCCCTCTCACTCCTCGCTGCCCCTGCACCCACTCGCCTCACTCTTGCTTCTCGCTCGCTGTCTTCCTGCCTGCCCTCATTTTTCATCAGTAACTAATGTGCGCTGGACTCACCACTTAGGCTCAGCAGAAATGTGTGTGCGCGCGCGTGTGTGTGTATGTGTGCATGCGTCTCACATTTGTTTCTTGATTTCTTTCATAAGGAATAATGCTTTTCCGGTTGTTAGACTTCTTAGCTGGTGAGTCAGTTAAAATGCCATTCTTAAGTAGGAGACTCTACACATTATATATGAAACAGACTGAAACCACAGACTCAACATGTTATCTCTTTGGTTCTCTTAAAGGGAAACTCCAAAGATTTTACCTGAAGGTTTGGTTACGCAACATGAAGACAACAACTTAGTATTATAAATAATACATAAACCATGATGTTATCAACCTCTGACTACAAATTTAAAAACAAAAAGCCAGCATGACAAAACATTTACATCAGAAAAATTCATTACCAAGTTTCATCATGGGAAATAAGTTTGGTTCTCTAAGGTTTCCATTTTCAATTTCTCTTTTAAAAGTCTGCCTAAAACAAGCCTCCAACTTTGTGAAGGACCAGAGTAGAGAATAGCAGTGTTCAGAACACACATGAGCAAATTTTCACGAATCAGCATTGACGGTGACGGAGCTCAGCGCATCATTATTATCCCAGCTATGATACACAAGCTTCTTGCTCCAGCTTAGAACAGCAACAGCCTGCACATAGTACTGAGGTGAAGACAGTCATTATAAGTGCTGAAAGTTATGGGCATATAAACAGTGATGCATTCATGAGTGTTCATTCATTAGTTTTACTGAGGTGCTTTTCAATAGCAATGTGACTGCTTAGCTCAGCAAAAAAACAGCTAATGCACTCCACAGTGATGTCAAAACGTTGAACTGAAGGGAACACCGTTGAAATGGACAACATGCAAAGTGCTTTGCAGCTCCAGAGAAGGGCTGTTTCAGGAGCTCATGCGGCACAACTTTGCTTAACAAAAGTCTGTGTGAAAGGTTAGGGAAAAAGATATTTACTCGGTCAACGATCCCTGAATAAACAAAGTTTTAAAAAGAAAAGACAGTGCTGATGCTTTTCACTCCTACTAATTCTTCACAAGTCAGGAGGAAGTGAGGTATTGATGGACAACAAATCTGCCTCCAACATGCACTTTCCTTCTGTGTGTATGTGTGTGTGTGTGTGTGGCTATGTGTGTGCGTGTATGTATGTGTGTGTGTGTGGCATTGATCTAAGGAAGCAGCTCCTATAAATTCAATCAGTCCTATCCATTCTCCGGCTGTTGACTTTTAGCTGCCCGGCTCCCACCTTGAGAAGCATGGCTACTTTTATGGAGATAGGCCATTCATTTTCTTCGCTCTTTCTCTCTCCCTGTATTCTTCCCCATCGCTCTTTTTCACTTGCACATTGACTTTTCATTTTCTGTCTGCCTCTGCATGTCTGTGATTTGTTATTTCTCTCTGTTTTTCCCCATATGAAGGTGCAGTTATTGAAGCACACAGCCTTGTGGTAGCTTGCTCCTCCAAAAGTCCTTCTCCTTGAAAACTCAGTGACAACAAGAGACACCAGTGGCAATTACTAAACTGCAATTTAAAAATGGCAAGCTTTGAAGAGCCACTCCGTGAGGAAGTGTGTGTGCAGAACACAAGGGTATCTGTAGAAACAGTTAGATTAAAAAGACAGACAGATAGAAACTATATACTGCAGAAAGAAATCACAAATTACACATTTTCAAGGAAAACAGGCAAAAAGCTTGAAAAAAAAAACAACGGAGTCATCCACAATATCAGAACACAATAACACGACGTACAGACCATCATACATTAAGAGCACAATCAAAATATACACTGGAGCCCACACCCCCATTCACCCACAACTCATTACACTTATAATGTAACATATAAAATCTTTTACTGAAGACAGTCAAACATCATGAAAGCAAATTCCAACACTCTTGGTTGGTTAAGTGCATTGTGGTGTAAAATTGTGATGGAATTATATTGTTTGGGAAGTTCATCTGTATGCATCTACTCGCCTGGCTTTAACCTTTAACCATTATCCAGGGAAACTAGGCTCAGCACACATGCTCTTCTGTGCAACACCCCGCATAATGTTTACACACCTAGTCCGAAAGACACATGTGAGCTGCTTGTAGAATCAGCCAAACTGTCTTTGGGCAGTTTGGACTTGGGCTGTGCTTTGTGCAGTGACAACACACAGTATGGTGGATACTGAGAAATATGATATGGTGGATGACGAGAAATATAATATTGCATTTACACACCCGCAAACTAGATTGGAAACTGGGACAAGAAGGGAGTCCGAGCAGGAGATCGAGGAAGATCAGTAAGACAGGCACTGAACGCAATGTATTGATGTATGAGATATGAGCTATGGAGAACAAGAGAGAGTGAGTAAGCTTGTGGGACACTTTTTATATCCTGGAGGGTGAGATATATCAGCTGATAAACCTACTCAGTGGTCATTTGCCTTCTTTAACTGCGACAGGGCGCTAGAAACAGTAGGAAGGACGTCACAGTAGCACACAGGCTTTACATTATTACCGACTGTAGAAGGTTAATTCAAGAGAAGAAAGCTCAGATACTATTTCTGGACAATTTAACACCTGTGCACATGCTGTGAAAAGCAAGGTTCACTGTTAGATTGTCAGTTTCAGAAAGTTACAAAATTTGTGCGTCTTTGATGATTTGGATATGATATGTATAAATGACGATGTATAAATTTTGTTTTGCGAATTTCTGCTGCTCATTGTCTTTGTGCACCTGTGACCTGTGTGTTCATCGCCTGCGAGCGACCCACAATCCCTTCTGGATAACAATAAAGTTGCAGCTGAGGAGTTGAAACCGGTTTTGTGACTACCTTAAAGCAGTTTGTGTTCATACGGTCCAAATAGCTCTGGAAGAAATGTCTTGCTGGACCAAGGTGAGCGCTGCGCCTTCCTTGTGGCAAATTTCATGGCAGCGCTTAAGTCTCTGTGTGAGCGCTGGAGGATGAACATGTCAAACTCATGAATGTTCAGGGGCTGAGGGATATACAGTGGCAGAAGATGATCTGGCTGTTTGTACTTAAATGCCATTTGTGCCAGTCTGCCTGGAAGCATTAAGGAGTTTTGGTATTCACAGCTGCTGTTTTTGCCATCTGTTATATTTGTGTGTGTGTGTGTGTGTGTGTGTGTGTGTGTGTGTGTGTGTGTGAGCTGCTAAAATTGAATCTGACTGAGTCTTCTTCCGTGAGATGTCTCATGAAAGAAAATCAAAATTCCAAACCTCTTTTCTGTCACTCTATCCTCTCTCTCTCCTTCTCTCTTCATCTCCTCCTTAAAGTGACCTGTCTGCCCGCCACTCTAATCGACAGTAAGTGTTCTGATGCCAGAGGTGTCAACACACACAAAGTGTCCTAGCATTTACTTGCCAATTGACTCCAAGAACACTGTGTGAGTGTGTGCATGTCAGTGTATTTGTGTGTGTGTGTGTGTGTGTGTGTGTGTGTGTGTACAGAGACCTTTCTGAAAGCCGAACTCTGCTCTATGCAGAACAAACAACGTTGGTGGGAGCTGTCATTTAAGATGCATTAATGCAAACACACAAACATGCACAAGCGACAGGGCATTCAGAGGGTTTACATCAGCCTCTTGTCTTGAACTCTTTGTGCATTTTGTTACCTTCCTCTTTCTCTTCCTTTTCACCCTTTACTCCTTACTGCTCCAACTTCTCCCCCCCCCTTATTCTCTCTGACCCTGATAAGTTGATTGACAGGGTCACTGGTGTGAGCAGGAGAATTGAACCTGCAGGCTCGTTTCACACTGTGGCCAGACCACTTACCATCTGACATTAGGGGGCTTACGGCATGGTGGGAGCTTGGCATGTGGCCTCCTGAACGCTCTCAAGGATACACACAGATGTGCACAGGAACAGAAACATGGACTGCGCGCTTGCACTTGTGTGTGCACGCATGCATGTAGTGTATAAACTCACAAATGCACACACACACACACACCTCTGTAAGTGGCTCTCTGAAGCTCTTCCATAGTTGTTTTTTTTTTTTTTGTATAGTGACAGACTGAAAATGTACCCAGTGCCCTTGATGGGAAGTGAAGAGTAGTGCTCCTTCTTTCTCTCTCTCTTTCCATATATCTTCCTGGCTCCTACCACTCTCACTGACTCCTATTCATCCTCTCTTTCCCTATCATTCTCTCCCTTTTTCCCATTTCCCGTTTCAGTCCTGCCTTGCTACACACACATGCACATCCACCATCACCCCACCTCCCTCGGAGCTGTCAGGGAAAGGAAGCAGAGAGGCGAATAGCTTGGCCTTCTGGGATTTGGTGTTTTTTTTTTTTTGTTTTTTTTAAAGGCCTGAGCGGACCCCTCGGTCTGCATAGCTGACAGGCTGGATTTGATACCTGGCCTGATTCAGTCACTCTCTCAGCTCCACCCAGTCCAGCCCAGCTCGTCATGCCAGATCGGATGCCCCTGTGTATATTATTAGTGGCTAAATATACGCCAGGCACAATCCCAAAAGTAGTGGGTTGTGTGTATGTGTAAACTGGAGGTCATCAGATTTGTTCAGTGGACAGATATATTTTCTAAAGACCTCTGTGAGGTATCTCCATATGTGACAGGTTTATTAGTAGATGTTAGAACATCGTTAACACTTACTGAGGGTGTTGTGCAACTATCACCCTGGGGCTTCGCTTTCTGTCTGAAAGCACCTGAAAAATACAAAGATGCATTTCATTCATGTTATCTTCCTTTACTCACATATCATATGTTGCTGTTACTTCTGCTTGCAACGAGAGGAGCAGATGCAATTTCATAATGTCAAAAATCATATTTATCTAAATTTAAAAGAGTGATTCATTACCTAAAATATAGCTGCAGAGTCAAAATAGGTTAACTGTAAGTGAACCAAACCATTCATAACGAGCCTCTGAATAACGGCACAGCAGGTTGTATTTCAAAACACTTGAGGATTATGTGGAGGACACACTGCTAAAAAGTAGCTCTGGTAGTGAATACTGGAATCATAGAAACAGGAGGTATGTGAATTGATACAAGAACGGCTCAGCTCAGTTTAAGTCCCTGAAAGCCACGATGGTCTGACAGTGAGCCTGCACAATACCAGGACCCTGAAACTAAAGCAGCTGAATTGGATTGATTGGTCATTGATTTAATATCTAATTTTAATATTTACACCTGTGCTGCTCCTACTGTAACATGTCAAAAGCACACAATTTATGGAAGGTTGTTGTTAGCCAGATGCTAACACTGCTGTACGCTTACAAGCCTTGTGCTTTTTGCTATGATGCTCCATAACCCAACTCCTAATGGAGAAGAATAATCATTACACAATTAATAATCTTAATAATGAATAATTAATGTCACCAAACCTTGAGTTTCCCTCAAGATTTAATAATCCGATTGTGGACAGGAAATATTATGATGAATAATTTCAAGAACAAACAACATAGTGAGAACATACCTTTTCATTATTTCTCCATGTTTTTATCCTTGTTGTTTAAGGTACCATGTGTTGGCCTCTAAAGCCCATTTCAGGGGCCTTTTAGGAGCTCTTATAGCTCCAGTTTCCCTTGAGCATCTCTTAATTCGCTACTTTAGACTCTCCTTTTACCCTTCCTCTCGACTCCCTATCCTTGCATCTCCTTAGCATATTTTAATAGTGGAGTCTGATAGCAGAGGGTTGGCCTTTTATCTCTGCTCTTCTCTTGGCCTCTCTTCTTCTCTCTAGTCTCCTCTCCTCTCCCTTCTCCTCTAACCAGTGTTTTTCACTCTATTTGTTGTGATAAATGACTGTTAGATGTGATTTCCCCAGGATCATATCTCTCTCAGGGCCACACACCATAATTAGACGGCATGATTAATAATTCATTCTTTCTCTTTTTTCTCATTCGGAGTCTCTGTCGGAGTGCGTTTGTGTGCGCGCGTGTGTGGGCAGAAATCCATCATACAGTATAAAGCCAGCGATTGAGTCATTTTCCATTCTCAAGCCAAAACAATAAAAAACAGTTAAAAATAGCTAAAAACAATGACAATGAGTTCACTGTAGAGACAAAGAGTTTACACACCACTGTGACACAAAGAAGACACATTTAAAGCAACAAAAGCACAAAGGAGTTCCCCCAAAGACACACACACACACACACAGAAGTGTGTAACTGTTCATGATCCCACCCACAGTAATTGACTTAGGTTTTCCCACCAAAGTATTGGGAACACAATACATACATGCACGCATGCACATAAAATAAAATATTTCAGTGTTTTTATGAATTCTCTCCTTCTTTTCCGTCTCTACTGAGGTTGTAGAAATGTCTGCAGTTGGTAGCTGTGTCATCTTTTGTGTGCATGCATGAGTTGTGTCAGTGTTATAGGTTTTATTAGGTATCATTAGGTCAGCTATTCTTCCATTTTTCAGCGTGGTGTTTCATTTACCAACATCAAAAATCCATCAGAAATAGCACTGGCTGAGAGGAGAAAGGTCTTCACACAGAATTTGGTGTTATTATGCAAAAGAAAATGTGATATATAACAACCAAGGGAAAAGATCAAACTGGGTGAAAAACAGTATTTGCATTTCCTAGTTGAAAATGCAACTTAATGTACTGTCATTTTCAGGTCAAGTTGGGTGCAGGAGACTTTAAGTTATAATCATCATGTTAAATGTGTCTATTTACAATTACTGTAATTTTCCTGAGGCTAATGTACCAAACACGCACGGGAATTCTGACTGCACTGATTTTAAATTACTTTCTTCTAAGGAAATTTGTAAAACATTGATTGGAAAACGTATTATTGTGCATATCAGGTGTTCTTCAAGGGCTGTTATAACACTACCATTTAAGTTCTCTAATTTGTAATTCTTCAATACTCTTGTTGCACAATTCCTTATTAAGCCTCTTTATTTCACTGCACTCTTTTGTTTTCAGAGGGCTTTTTTTTTTTTTTTTTTACCTTGTTTATACTTTTTTCTCATTATATGTTGTTTGTCATGTATAGGAATGTCCTGTCCAGAACTACAGCTATTTCTCCTCACTTTAGGGTCCTTTACCCTCCCACCGCCTGTTATATTGTGTTGAGAGATATGATTACGTTTTCAACATAAATTTACTTTCAGGTATCATCTGTCTACTTAGATTGTTGAAGATTAACCAGCTGTTTCAGTGTATGTGCACAATGTATATTTGTCACTACAGCATATAATATCAAATAGTACAAAATGGAGATTGTTTCAGAGTAAAAGTATGATGTAGTGAAAGGTCGGTGAAAGCAGGTTAGGTCAGCATCAAAAGTCACAGGTGTAATAAAAGACTGGTTGCTGGTTTTCTGTGTTGCCACTCACTCTTAATGATAAACAGTTCAGTTCTCTTTCGTTGTCAGGCACTATAATAAAGTCATAGAGGTAAAACTTTTCAGGTAAACAAAACCACACCTTGGCAAATTCACTCATCGATTTAAACCTCTAATTTCTCACTGCTACTCACTTCCTGTTACTCCTTAAGTCTCACCTTTGTTCCCTGTCCCCTGTAAGTCACTGCCCTCTTTCTCTTTTGTTAGTATCCCTCCATCGCTGCGTGTGTTAAGGTGTGCGGCCGTCAGACGGTTAATGTTGTAGTATTTAAGCTTAGGAATGTTGCAGACCGCTCGGTGCCCTACAATAAGCAAAATACATGTTGCT
Organism: Datnioides undecimradiatus; assembly: GCA_008933995.1. Taxonomy (NCBI): domain Eukaryota; kingdom Metazoa; phylum Chordata; class Actinopteri; order Lobotiformes; family Datnioididae; genus Datnioides; species Datnioides undecimradiatus. The sequence continues at coordinate 10,984,523 of WARS01000015.1, forward strand.
TCAGGTACTTACTTCTCTGTTTTGTTGTGATATGTTTTATTAAAGAACATCAAAAGTCAAAGTCTTTACTGTTCTTGTCATTTCTCAGAATTTCACACAGTATGTGTCTATTAAGTAATCACAGCAATGGCAGCACATTTCTTTCTTCATCCTCGCTCTAGTTTTGGTCTTTTATTATTCTGTTTGTTGTGCTCCAAGAGTTTCTCCCCATTCTTCTTCCTTTATTCCTTTGTTATACTTCCCTCTCCCCACCTTTTCCATTAATTTTCTTTCTTTTTTGTTTATTTTTCTCAGCACTGTAACATCACCCAGACTAATTGATCTCCTTACATCTGCCCCCTGCATATAAAATAAATTAGATTCTTTATTTCCACACACAGATTGGTATAGATTTCTTTTCCAGAGTGAAGGCACTGCAATAAGTAAACATAAATGGCCATTAAACAGTGGGAAGGCCACTGGAGGGAAGTTTGTAGTCATGCCCATGTTTCATTGGTATCAATACAACCAAAATTAAGAACAACAGACTTTATGCAGGCTATTTTGCATATGCCACGGTTAATGTTCACTGTGGGAGTGGAGTCCTGTGCAAGCAAAGAGCCACAAGACGCAGATTACTTAAAACCCTCTTGGCTCTTCTATCTCATTGTGAATCACAGTGTGGAGTGGATTACTGCATTTCATAAAACACACCACTGTGCTAAAATGTCTAAATTTTCATTTTGTTTCCTCGGTAAGTAGCAGGTACATGGAGGGAAACTTTGTCAACGTAGCCAGCAGGAAACCCCCAGTAACACTTTTAGTTTTAAGCGACAGTAATTAAATGTTACCCTGATGAGGGGAGTTGTGTTTATGTTGAACAACTCTCTTGTCTCAGACACGCACACTGCACAAAACAGCAAAAACCCAAACACTGCTCTGGCCTACCGGCCATGACCTCTGACCACCCCAGTTGGGAGTAAATGAAAAGAAAAAGGATTCAAGTCAAAACATGAAATAGCATGATGATAGTCTGGAGGTGCAATGATCTGAATCCACTCTCACTTTACAGCAAATAGCCATGTTTTGTCTTATTTTTTTCAAAGAGAAATGGCCATTGCTCAAGTAAATTACAGGGAAAAAAATCTCATTTTTATCTCGACAGGGCCAAGTAGCCCATATCTCAAAGGGTGTGTCTTCACCTCCCAGGACAAATTCATAAAAGCACAGAAATATCAGAGAAAAAGAGCTGGATGTGATATCTGGAGCTGCATTAAATCAATATCTGATTACAGACACTGAGGAAAGGTTAGAGTCCGTGTCTGTCTGTGTGCGCGACAGCAAGACAGAGCAAGACCAGGTTATCAAGTCGGGACGACGGTTGGTGGTGACGCTGTCAAACGCTACATGTGTGACTGCACTTGTGCAGGTTGTTGATTTGAAAAAGTGTGTGTTTGTTGTTGGAAGCTGTCACTATGATTTTGAGCCAGATTTTTCACATTGCTTCAACAGATCGATGCTGTGTGCCTGTGTGTGTGTGTGAGATTGGCAAAGGGGGATTTAAGCTCAATAGGAGCCAATAAAGTGTAAATCAGAGCAGACATGGGGTACAGCCAGGTGATTTCTCTCTGCAAAGGTGGGTGGGTTAGGGGTGGGGGTTTTTTTTTCTTTGTATTTACTCCCAGAGGAAAAAAAAGTCACTCTCTCAAACATTTCAGCAAAAAGTTATCACTTTAAAAAAAAGTTGTCTTGTGAGCCCCAAAATTCCATTTTGTTTGAACCAAATACTTTACTTTTCATGTATTTTTTTCCTTTTTTTCAGCAAACAGTCCGAGCCTAATGTGTTTAATAGGACAAACCAAGAAACCTTGCAGCTTCTGTCTTTTAAGAGGTTGTTTTGCTTTTTCAGCAATTACAGTGAATCACTCCCAGGGCTCACATGGTAAGCTGGTGATTACGTGTAATGACAGAAGAGTACTGGGATTATCAGCCAGACAAGAAAAGATGATAACCAGGAGATGGAAAACAAAGTTTCATGTTCTTCCTTTCCCTTTTTTGAATTTTGTTTCGCCTGTGCAGGGCAAAACATTTTAGTTTTTACATTTTGAATATGCAGGTATGTGTATTCATTAACTCACTTTCCACATTAAGTATGAAACAGGAAGCAGGATCTGTGCTGGAAAATTTTTTTTTCAAAAATATGAAGATCATTTTCAAGACAGAATGCAAGAATCTGTCATTTTATCAAAGTTTTAGCTGAAGCCACTTGCTTTTAGGAAAAGGGGGTTACATGAGGTAACTGTGTGGGAGTAGATGTGTCGGACTTAATGAGATCTTTAGAGATATGTGGAAATGAATGCCGGGAATTCACTTATTAACGGCAAATCATCTGTATCTCATCAAGATGATAATTCACATCTTGTTATTTTGCAGCAATTAGACAAACCAGAACAGTCCTAATGGAGTCTGATGCTGGGAACCTTGCTGAGGTGTAAATTCTCTCTCTCATCTTTCTTTCGTTCACTTGTGTCTCTCATTCTCTGTCTCCGTCCTGTTTGTCTTTGTCTGTCTGTGTTTCTGCATCTCCCTTGCTGTCTCTCTCGCTCTTACACTCTCCATCTTATCTCTTCCTCTCAGTCTTATCGTCTTCTCGCTTGTCTGCGGGTATCTTGCTTTCATTCTCCTCGTCTCCCCTCTCAAACTCGCCAACTCACTTTTGTTTTTTTCTTTCTCTCACAAGAATTCATATATTTTAAAATTTAAAATGAGAAGAAGCCTAACGTGGAGTGAAAAATGTACATTAGTGTCCTTATATTATCACAGAAACAGCTACAATACATTTTATATTCAGATATAGCCTGCAATCAGTTATTTACATTCTTGTTGTGAATAATACATACACAATGATGTGTCTTAAAAGCCAATAAGTTATGTAAAGCAAATATAGTCCAATAAAATGACTTTATGTGACTCTTTACTGCATCTTTGGTTATTGAAAGCAACTGATATTTTAATGTAATGAAATATCTATTTTTTTCTTCCATTCAAACTGATCCTCAGCAATGACTCTTTCAAATTTACTGTGTTTACAGTTCATTAAAACTTTTAGATTTCATATTTTACATGTGGGCACTGTGACAGACCAAATTTCAGAGTAATATAGTAGTAGTATAATATAGTAATGAATCATTTAAGTCTTAATCATGACTTATAATGATGTAAAAACAGTGATTATAATCATAATAATGATGATGATTCTTATTGTTCGTGCTGGCCTTCCATAAAATACATTAAGCTTCAGGAACCTTATGTTAGTAAGTTAGTAAGTAACACTTTTAACATTCAAAGAATGATGCATATGCTGATTAGCTGGTTTGTTGTTAAGACCTGATCTAAGATTATGAGTGATCCAAGTTCAAGTTCAAGATGCAAGTTCAAGTTCAAGATGCAAGTAATGAATGAAGCATTGTCTAAATGTTTCCTTTCTACCATCTTCTCTCATCCCACTCTGCTGTGTGCCACCAAAAAATAAATAAATAAAAAGCATTGAATTTATAAAAATTGAAAAAAGACAAAACATGATGCTACGAAATCATCTAAGTATGCATACACACACGCAGGTGCACACACAATTGTGTCCCCTCGCTGAGCCTCTCTTAAAAGCATTTGCATGTTGCATACTCAAGTAGATCCAAATGGGGGGTCTGCGTTTGTCCCATTGTGTGTGTGTGTGTGTGTGTGTGTCTGATGGAAAGACATAGTGTGTGTCACTGTTGTTAAAATAGGGAAAGCGAGTGTGTGTTAGTTGTTTTTTAAAGAAAGGGTGAATGATAAAAGGAGACAACGTGTGTGCAGCATATGAGTGCGTGTCTGTCTGTGTATGTTAGACACAGAGAGAGGAGACTATTTGCTTGTCGAGGTGGGGGGTAGGTATGAACACGAAACAGCGAACAAGAATGAGAGTTGGCGTAGGTCCGTGGATGTGGGTGTTTATAAGTGCTCGACAGGGGGTCTGTGCATGTCGGAGAAGGGCCTGTGTGCAATCAGACAACCGCTATGCCAGGGAATAGCCCATTACTTACCACCCCGCTGGAGCTGCTCCTCTGTGTGTGAGAGGGAGACAGACTGAGAGAGAAGAAGATTGTGTGCATGTGTAACCTCAATAGGCTGCTTATTGGTCACAGGGCAGTGAAATGAATATTAGACAAGAGTCACATCTCCACGGGACACAATTAGGGTGAGTAAAGGACAAAAATCTGTAGCTGGGGGAAGGTTGAGTTCAATATATGGGGGAAAAAAGAAAATACAACCAAAGATCACTTCAGTACTCCAGTCTTCACAATAATATATTGCATGTGCATTCAGCAGTTTCACACCAATATTAAACATCAGCCATGTTCATGCATAAATGTTTCAGTATTATTTTATTTCAGTATAAAAGCCAAAATATCTGATGCCATTAGGGATGTTTAAATGTATTCATCCAAACCACAGTCTTACCCTTATGTTAATGGAGTGCTTAAAGTTGCCTAAACTTACTTCAGTTGCTTCAGCTGTTGCCATGAAACCAAATAAAACCCAATGACAGGGAACGTTTTGTTCAGTTAGCTTCAGCATATCAGTACACTTTGGTCTTATTTAGGGAATACAGCCTTTCAGTATGTGCTGTGCTGTCATTATTGTCACAACAATGGATGTGGAGAAGAATGAGGCAACTGCCAGATGTTTGTCAAGTAAACATAAGATTGTGATTATATACAGGAAACCAACAAAATAAAACTACACAATCAAAATGTTTTCAACTTATCGGGAGATAAAAAGCTTGTTTTGTACCTGTGGAGATAGACAGGAATGACTAACACTTGCCAGACATGTCAGTTGGATCCTATACGTAATGAACCCAACTTTACAGGTGAGGTTTTCTGAAGCTAAATCAAAACAAATAAAAGCTTGAAATATATTGATTCGCATACTATTTGTCTATATAATATGTACATTTCACCTTTAAAGTTGAGTTTCAGAAATGCATGCACTTTTTCAGGATATTCTAATTTTCCGAGTAGTACCTGTATACTCCAGCAAGTAGGCCGACCCTTAGTTTTTCTAGTTCCGGAGCAGCCAGTCAACTTTTGCTGCTCTCTAGACATTGTGCAATATAAATACATATAGACACAAAACAGCTTTTCTAACTTTACTAGCTTAATCTTATTGTAACTAAGATATTAACTGAAAAAAAAATCATTTTTACTTCTACACCCTTCTAACTTTGCACGCATTTTCAAAATAGTAGGGACCATATAACATCGTCGTCATGGAAATATGTATTAAACCAAAGCTGTATCCCTACATTAACTACTTGGTAGAAAACCCCTGTGTCGTGTAGCTAAATGCTGTTAATAATAATGTGGTGAGCAACAGCTGGGATACACTCTCAACCGAAGAGAAAATGGGGAAGCCTTGATGTGTTTGGACAAGTGTAATGTGAAGTGAAGTGTAATGTGAGACCAAAAGTCAAGTTGCACAAACTTAATATGTTCATGAAAAGTGCATCACAAGCGTACTTCAGAATGATCCTTGAGTAAATGTGTTTTGATACTTTTTAATACTGGAGGTGTTCATAGTTACTAACAAGAGCACTGTGTCAGTTTCTCACTTTTGCTTCTCTTTTGCTGTACTATGGATCTGGATATACATCCTCTAAAGTCTCACCTTGACAGTGTGTGTAGGTGCATCACATACGCAAGTTTTAATGAATAGCACAGCGTATGCAAATGTATTTACATGTAACACACTTTCAACTAGGGCTTCATGCAAAGCAGTCTGTGGTGTCTGAGGGTGCATGTGCATATAGAAACAATATTGTGTGTGTGTGTGTGCGCGCGCACGGGCGAGTGTGGTGTGTGTGTGTGTGTGCATGTCTCCTTTGTTTCTGCAAACTCATCCCCCCAGAGTCCCCTCTGTCCTCTCAGTGACAGCCTGACTGTATTCTTGACAGCTCACACACACATACACACCCTCTCTCTTACACACTTAGATTGGTCCACTTGTCTTCTGTGTGCTTTACAGTCAATGTGGACAAGAAGTGTAAAGAAGGAAATAAAAAATTCGATTTGTTTCCATCACAACTGGTTTGTCTAGTCATTTACATTCGTGTCAGTTTGACTTTAACACTGCCAATAAAGATGAAGGAAAGCCTGGAACAACTGCCCTTTTATCTTTTTAAAATGAAATTAAGTTACATTTGGATTAGTTGTTTGTTGAGTCTGTTAGTTTGTATGTGTGTGAATTTAACGCTCGGTGTGTTATCACAGTGTCTCAGTGTAGTGTGAGTGTGTATATGTTTCTGTGAGAATGAGTTAGATAGTTTGCATTGCGTGTCATGAGTGAGGTAAAAGAAAGAGACAGCATGAGTGCTGTTGGCTTATTATCTCTGAGCTTGTTTACATGATGCATTTCTCAATTGTTTCTATTTTTGTCCTCGTGTGTGTATTTTAGTTACGCAGCAGAGGTCGCAGCTGGAATAGAAACATCAGCGGGGTCGGGGTCTACATTTAGACTGTGTGTATCTATGTGAAAATACATTTCCATACATTAAAAATGCTTATTTGCATATGCGTCAGCGAAAGTTTGTGTTCTGAAGGTTGTGAGGGCATCTGCATGTTTATATGTTTGTACATTCAGTTTGACAGGAAGATGAACTGAAGTTTTCTTTTTCAATCATAAAGCTAGGTACAATGAAATTAAAATTAAATGAAATGTTTAAATAATATTTCTGCAATGTTTGATTGGAATTTTATAAATGCTTGAATGTTACTATTAAAATGTGTTTAATACCGCAAACCAACCAATTTGCCCCTCCTTTTATTTAACAACTTGTGCAAGATTTGGTACAGTTGTTAGATGAAAAGTAAATGGGGGCTGCGGCAGGTACAGCAGGTTGGCCACTAATCAGAAGATCCCCAACTCCTCTGAGCTGCAAGTCAGAAGGGTACTTGTGATTAATATTGAACCTCAAACTTCTCCCGATGGCCATTCCATCGATGAGTGTGAATTTCTGCTCATTTTCTGATGAGCAGCAACCATCTGCCATCAGTGAATGAACAGGTGAATGTAGACAAGTAGCACCGAGCCATCTGAGCGGTCAGAAAGGCTAGAAAGAAGGTATATTAGATCCCTTCACCATCTAATGTCATTTAATCTGCTTATGGATGTATTTATGGTTTCTAATCATCACATTTCATATCAATCAGAAACAAGCAGAATATTTTACATAAGCAGAAGAGACACAGGAAAAATAGTCCTTATAATAATCCTTGTTCTTTTAGCTGAGGTTACCAGGTGTTAATAACATGTAACTGTCCTTTTATATGCTGATAAACTGGATCAGCCACAAAATTAAGCCTTTAATAATCTCATGATGTGGTTAACCCCAATGGCTTGTCCTACCATGGAGTTTAAAATAGAATAGGATTTCCTTCCTGCTCTCACCCTATCATCTTTCTCCATTTCCCATGACATTATACTAGGATTTGGTAACCGATGGCAACAGAGATCTGACAGCCGGTCAGTGGAGGCTAAACCAGGTTAAAAGGACTCAGCGGGTGTGTGTGTGTGTGTGTTTGACCGTGTGCATGGATGGATGGATCGTTGCAACCAAGTGCGCACTGAGGTGCTGAAATTAAGTGTGAATGGCTGATGGACTGCCAGGCTGGGGCAAAATACATACACACACAAAAATGCACACAATGACATGTGCTCCACAGACACACACACGGTTCAGGGTTGTCTTAAGCCAAACTGACAGGGGTTGTCTGCGACGGTACGTTGCATCTCTGCGTCCAGCTGTCACACACACGTTTTTGCTCACAGACACACTCACAGACACAAATATACACACACAGTGAAGGTGAAGGTGGGTGATGCCTGTGACAATGTTGTCGGCCTGTGGTTCCGCCTGGCGTCGTCTTGCTTCTGTCTTTCTCTGTCTCCCTGTTGCAGCTAACCCATCTCTGACAGCTAGGTGTTTGTGTGTGTGTGTGTGTGTGTGTGAGAGAGAGGTGTGTGTTATTACAGTGTAGTGGTTTTTTTTATCTTTATGTCTCTATAACCTTACATCCATTTTGCCATTTATGTGTTATAATGCCTAATTCTGCTATTTTATCTCTCTATCTACCCCTCCTTTACCTCTTCTTCGTGCTCATCTCATATCAGACATTTTTCTACCGAACCCCCTGTGTCTCTCTCTGTGTAACACACACACACACCTGCTGTCAGCCACTGGCTGTGCGGGTGCTGAGGGGAACTGCTGTAAGCGACAACTTCCTCTGAGCAAAAAGGGAAAAAATTTTCTTCGCCTTTTTTCTTGTCGTCCTCACTTTTCCATCCTTTCTATCCTGCCTTCTATTCTCCCAGGGGATGTTTCCTCTCTTCTTGACAGTGGTGCATGTCTGTTGGTACGTGTGTGTGTGTGTGTGTGTGTGTTTGTTCTCTATTGTCCTTTGAATTTCCCTTGAGACCACCACTTTCCTACAGTACCCTACAGTACACTTTGATAAGACAACCTGTCCTCCCTGCACTTGCTGCATGGTGTGACTGAGCGTGTGTGTTTATGGATCATATGTGTGTTTTTGCAACTTTGAGGGTGACTTAAAGAGAGAGATTTTCCTTTAACTCCCACCTGCCTCTATTTGTGAGGACAAATCAGCATGGGGTTAGCACCCAGGTTTGAATTACAGTGAGCCACTTACAGGGAGCTTAACTCATCTGACTACAGTAAAGGTTTTGTCTAAAACTGGAATTCTCAGTAAATATCACAATCAACCACCAGGCCTGTATTTATTTCAGCTGTATGTAATATGAGCAAAAAACCCAGTCACTCATTAATTATTAAATATTTAAAAACAAAAGAGGAACACAGAGGCCAAATCTCTCTCTTGAGAAGGTAAATCTAATCAGTTTCAGATCAGATACTCTGGTAATAATCTGGTGTGTGTATGTGGCATATATTGGGTGTGGCAATGAACCCAGTTAACTGTGAGACTAGACTTCACCAGTCAAGCAAATACGTGTGTGTGTGTGTGTGTGTGTGTGTGTGTGTGTGTGTGTGTGTGTATGAAAAATGGTTCAAATTCTATGTATGTCAGCTGTGACAGAGAGATGAACAGGTCCTTGACCGCATATCCACTTTAACAGCAAGGCCATTGGAGGTGTCTCAAGACGTGTGTGTGCGTGTGTGTGTGTGTGTGTGGGGGGGGGGGGGGGGGCTGTCATTAGTTACATGTGCAGAAAGACAGCATAGACTTGGCACATTGACCCAGGGGGCAGCACAAGGACACACACACACACACACACACACACATACATTCTTACAGAGACAGCGATATTAAGAGTCTCTAACTCAGTGTCTTCTTTCAATTATCTGCCTATAAGCATGTAGTTCAACAAGACTGAGAGTCTACAGCCATGCTAGGAGCTCTGATAGGTCGTACTGCCATAGCTATGATTTGGGCTAAATGCTAAATACCAAAACAACCTGTTAACATGCTCACAATGACAATGCTAACATGTTAATGCTGACAATGGTAACATGTTGAAACTGATCCCTCCCCTCTAGATCAAACTAGCAGACTGACTGAGTGACCAACATTGTTCCAATTGGCTGCAGAGTCACAAAATACAGATAAACTAATGGATAAAGGAAACATGTTAAAGACCCTGGGACTGAGAGCAGAATCAGTGAGGCTGCAAACAAGATTTTATCTCTGTTGACCCAGCCTGGAAACTAAATCATTTAATTGATGGCTAAATAGATAAACAGAGAAAAAAATAGTCAATCATCTCTCCTAATCAGCTCTGAGACTCCAGAGGGGCCAAACCAGTTACACACGAGCGTAAGAAGTGAGTCCAGCCCGTACGTCTCACAAGACACTCTCTGCTGCCAGAAGTGTATCTTTTTATCTGGGTTTATAGGCTAAGCCAGGCCGGTCTCCTGAGGCAGAGAAACTTTCACTATCAAATAGATGTGAATTTGTCCGCCTGTCTGTCTCCCTCCGTATCAACCCGCCATTATCAATTATCTAGCAACACAGGTGAGTCAGGAATAGAAGTCTACCCCACAGTTGTTCCTTTTAAAGGGTTCAAAGAGTTGTTCTGTTGAGGATTGTTGCAGTTTATTTTTTGTAATGTTTCACTTTTTGACTCCCTGTCCCATGTACCCTATGTGCCTCAGACAGGACAAATATACCCAGATCCAGTACCCCGATTCAAAACTCTTGTGATTCAACTGTAATTAAGCATGCTGATATGCATTTCTAGCTTTCCAGCCAGCTAGATTATGAGCTTTAATGTGTTCTGATTGTGACAGGACTTACCTCAAACACTACATGTGTTTTGAATGTATTGTATTCACATCTAATTAGTCTGCTGTCTGTGAACAATGGTAATGATGTCTCTTGAATACCAGGCACAATAATGAGACTTTTGGTCTTTGTTTATAATTGATTCTGTCCAAAACTAGACGAAATCTAGTGACCTGAGCTTTTATCAAGAGATTTAATGAAGCAGTAACCAGAGAAGTTCTCAATCTTGATAACAATTATTACAGGGTATGTTGGAATTAATTAATTTATTGAACTAATTCATTCATTTATTCTAAAAGTACAAATTTATTGAGCTTTTTCTTGTTTGAGATCAAAGGCAAAGCCCCATCCAGTCAATGATCTAACGAGGTCTTTCTCATGCAAATTAACCAATGGTCCAGCCAGACCACAATGAGAGAGCTAAAGAACACATTGGCTAGCTTTTCCAAAGTGTTACTGCAAGTGCCACAGCTCTGACGTGTAGGTCAGCATAACAGATAATAACAGGAAATAAGGCATAACAGGAAAGCAGACATACAGTTTGAAGACACTCACAGCTGGACTCAAGATTGCATCAATAGTCGCATACACATAAGTACTAAATTGTCCAGTTACACAAGATGAAATTACATATTGTTGGCACACAACAATATCAGTTTGCCAGTTTTTCTCTCTGACATGTTTGCTCTCTTTCACTCACATTGTACATTTTCACTCCCTCCCTCTTTTCAGCCATTCTGTCTTATCAGATTAGTATTGGTCAGTCAGGTAGTGGTCACCTCAATGCCAAATTCAAACCATAAAAGCTTGAATGAGATATAACTGTTTAGCAAAATCAGTCAGTGTCTAAACCACGTGTCACCTTGGTTAAAGCGTGGTTGTTAGACCAGGTCAGATACCACATGTTGACCCGCTCAAGCCGACACTTTGACCCTGCATCACTGTGTCAGTAACGGAGATCATAGCTGAAGGTCAATATTGCCTGAAGGAAAGCACACTCAGAGATTTTCAGAAAGTGTGAACTTCTGCAGTGGTTTTGTTTGGTTGCTTTTGAGTGTTGGCGAACAATGTTCTGGTGTGTCTGTCTGTGTGTGTACGTGTGTGTGTGTGTGTGTGTGTGTGTGTGTGTATGCACAGTGTAATATGGTTTGGGAGCCTTGTGGTTGGGACGGAGCTAACACCTGAATGAACCTGTCACTGCAGACACATTGCTTTTTCAGCTCCAGCGATTACACTGCACCCAAACACTCAACATTTTCTGGGTGGTTCTTCGTACATGTACGTGTGTGTGAAAGAGAGAGAGAGAGAGAAAAAGAGAGGGGGAGAGGGAGAAGTGTGTTGCTTGTGCATGGCCTGTGTGCATGTGTCTGTGAGTGTGAGAGAGACAGGAACAGAGAGCGAGAGTGACAGAGCATTGTGTTTCTGTGTGTATGTGTCTAAACCTCAGCTGTGTTTTAGGTTTCTCCCTGGAAAATATGAAATAGGGCTACTGCTACTGTGTCCTTCGAGGTTAAACAGCAAGTCGTGTTGATGGATCCACACATATGGGGCATGGGGCCCTCACTAAGAAAAGAATCCCAAGCTTGTTTTTACACTTTGTTTCTCTGTAACACCTCATAGAAACTTCTGAACTCTTTACCATACGTTTACATAGTTAACCAGGTGCATTGTAAATTGAAATTTTCTTCCTATGTACCAAATGTGCTCCTGGAGGATACCATTAAGGCCCCACATGAAAAATCAGGCTAGTGAGAGTTTCCAAATTTGCACTGATGTCAACAAGGAACATATTGACACTTGTGGAGGCTACTTTTGTTTATTTTGAGATCAAAACCAAAAAAGAGACAGTAGTGCCACCACAGATGGTATTCAAAAGCCTCTTAATTGAGCAGGGTGTCACATATATGTTTCAGTTGCTCTGCCAATGTGGGAAAAATGATTTTGAGGAACGTCAGCATTTTCAACTGACCACCACACATCACATACTTTGAGCCAATCAGTTTTCAGCTATGTCTGTAGGCTTTGATGAAGTGCCTCAGCACGCAAACAAACATGCCTAATTTCATTTAAAGTCATTAAACCCATTTTTAAATATGGTGCCATATTGTGAATATGCAATATTTCTTAACCAATCACTTAATACCTTCACTAAATACAAGAATGTTGTGAATCTATAGCACATGATACAACCAAAGCATATGCATACCTACAGTATGATGCTGTGAAGTCCTGCTGATGAAAAGACTTGGACCGGGCAGCCATGGAACGAGTCATTTTGTTGTGTATACCTTCAAGCTTTTGTGGAGTTGTTGCTGTTTTTTAAATGTTCTCAGTTCAGAAATCTGATTCGCTCCCTTCCACTGTCTCTGCACCAACAGAAACGCAGCTTGACATTGCTCATGAGCACTCAATAATGGCTGACATTAAGCAAAGACTTGCTAATGAGGAGAAGACAGGCCTCTACATTTTAGGAACATTATGACCTTGTTATGACCTTGTGTTGGTATGTAGCTTTGAACTGTCACTAAGTCAAACTTGTGTGTTTACCATTTCCTTGTGGTTGTCATTGTACTGTACTATGTTAAAGAGCATTGAAATGACTTGTTCTATAATGTTTTACAAGGTCAGTGGTGGGATTAGGGTTAAATAATCAGATTAATTTAATTTCTTTTTACTCAGACTTTCCATGTGACCAACACAAGAAGAACCAAAGCAAAACAACCTCTTTGTTTCAAGAGGGAATAACTATAATCTGATGTCAGCCTGGGTTTGGTAAGAGACAGAGAGAGGCAGACAGATGGGTGGAGACAGATGAAAGAAAAGCAAGCGTGATGGAGGGATCTGGTGGAGGTCAAGGGGAGCTGACACCCATCAGTTTTCTCTCCTTAATCTATCTGTGTAACACTTCGCTCACCCCATCTCCCTAGACACACACACACAGACAGACATGCCAGATATCACAGACCCTCAGCAATTGGCTTTGTCATGACCTTTAACCCCTATATATCTGTGTGTGTGTGTGTGTGTGTGTGTGTGTGTGTGTGTGTGTGTGTGTTATGACTCATAAAACGGTGACTTGAAAATCAATTTACAGCTGCTTACCTTCTTTCTTCCTAATTCATGTTCCACTAGCTGCCGAACGCGTGTGTGTGAGTGTGAGTGTGAGAGAGAGCGTGCCAGTGACACGGAAATACAGACATACAGTCAGAGAGGTTTTTCATTTGCTAAACTGAATTATTTGCAGAGCACCTCTCTTGTCACTGTGAAACAGTCGGCAGTGGTGTTTGTTGACTGTTTATCTCTGAAATCCCACCCAGGAGACCTTTTATGTTGCACTTACTGCAAACTCTAACTGAGCATATTTCACTGCTGTCTGGACCACAGAAAATTTACCGTCACATTTTAGGTAGTGTTTTTTTGGGGGGGGGGTTTATAAGGACTGCTGTGTATATTTTTATGTTATTTCAACTTTTTAGTCGTTCATTCATTCTGAATGGGACAGCAATCCTCACCAGTGGGGCTTGACTTCCAAATACAGTGCCCACCCTAAAAATGACATATTCAGCTCTGGGTCTGGAAAAAAGGAGATGCAAAGAATTTCTGTAGGGATAAATGATACAAGTGGATGTGATTCACACTCGCAGCAGATAGAATCAGGATGTCTGACAGCCAGAGAGGCAAAGCAGGTAATGAAAGCTGTGAGGACATGATGTGCAGAAATCCAAGTTGTCAAAATGACAGACGAATTTCTGTGTATAGGAATCAGAAATAGAGAGTCAGATGTGACGAGAAGATGTCCCTTTTCTTCTAAAAGTTGCAGTAGTTTTCCTGCTAGAAACTTTGCATCTGAAAGTGCTTATATGGAAATCAGATTCTTCAGATAATGACTGATAGACCTTTAAAATAACTAGTTGCTTTTCTTTTCTATTGTTTCTATCTATTAAGCTGTTAAAGCCCATTATTTTTTGGAGGGGATGATTTGACTCCTTGCTTCTCTCCCACATCCACTTCCTTAAACACACAAACACACGGGCGCACATGGAAAGTGCGATTTTAGCTTTTACACCTTCTTGGCAGTCCTCAAGGCAGAAGCACTCATCATAATCACTTCCATCACCAAGACCTTCACAACCATCATCTTCTTCATCTGGGTCATTATTATCATCATAATAACATTTTCAGAAGTAGCAGTAGATGCTTAGTGTGCATGTGATGTACAGATTTCCCCTTTTCAGCCCCAGGGATTGTAACAAAGGCACTTAGAGTCTGACAAAGAATGTTTTGAAAGTGGTTTACAGTGAAGCTGCAGGCCACCATTTTGAGAGGGTGACACCAACCCTCTCTATCACTCTTCTCCTCCGCCATCATGTGCCACGCTCTTTACTGAATTTTCATGTCGAAAGGATTTTACTATTAATCCAGTCTCCATGTTGATGCTGTTTTGATGCTGACAAAAAAAAAACCCCAAAAAACAATCTTTTACCTTTGGGTTTCCCTCTCTCGTAGTTAAGGTAATGTAACATTGTCCGTCACTGAGCATTGTTCTGTTAGGAAAGAGTGGACATAAAAGCGTGTGAGACCCGAAAGAGCTATACTTTTGCCATTATGGGCAATGCCTCTGTGTTTTTGTACTGCAGTTCCCAAGCAGTCACTCTTAAAATGTAATCAGAATTGTGCAATTGTCTGTTAATTTTTCAGGTGGAGTTCGATATTTATACCGAGCACTCATTAAATTGTCTGGCCAGTCAGGATCATTATCAGTGCTCATACTGGCTAATAAGGAACACGGCTTCACTATTTATATGGTAGAAGGTGGTTTTGCTGTAAAAACGTTGAGTTTTTAAGGCGGGGAACGTAAAAGATCGCAGTTTCCTTATTTTTTCCTCTCGTTCTCCCTGCCTCTGCAGATTGGAAACTCCATCATATGAGGTGATGCAGCTGGACTTTGAGGTGGACAACGTCATCAACCTGGTGCCGACCCAAACTTTGCACTGGAACGTGGAGTACCCGGCTAGCATGCAGACAACTTCCAGGCAAACAGAGAAGGTGTCTCACCTCTACATCAGCAATGCCGACGTACAGGGTATCGTACCACTGGCCGAGGTAAGGAATGACTTGATAGATGTGCACAGATACAGATATCTATGAGCATACATATTGACATACCCGGCAAAACACATTCTCACGCTGGAATAGAGTCCCATTTTTCCCTCTCTTTGCCTCCTCCTCCTCCTCCTAATCTTCATGCTGACACCCCCAGCCCACCCTCTTCCTCCGGGTTGATCAAGGCTGTAAAGGTCAGCTTGTTTACCCCCTCCTGTTGCTACATGCCTCATGGTCACACACACACAGCAGGTTTCACTGTCACAGGTTTCAAAATGACAAGCGGCCTCGCAAATATCGGCACAAAGCCATGCAGGTACAGCGCCTATAGACACACACGCAAATTCAGACCCTCAGTGTGTATGCAAATGCACTCATGCTGCAATTATCCAGTAAAATTCACAGACTTACCTACTTTTATGCATAAATGCTTCCCTGGGTGTATGTGTCATGCTGGCAGATGTCATTCCTGGTGAGACTCAAACACATTTGCCTCTTCAGGCCTTAAAAGGCTGCTTCCCATAGAGACCTGACACCTTCCATTGTTGCTGCTCCTTGGTGCTTCAGTGCATGACGAAAGGAATATAAACTGAAATTTAGATATTATTAGCAATTTTGGTAGATGTGAGGAAATTATGATGATGACGTTATCAAATTACATAAAAACTAAATAATGCAACTTAAAGATGGTGAGCATGCACTCTGCTAAAATTGTAACATCAGCATTAAGACCATGTAACGATATAAAACAACAAATAATGTGCAAATCCTAAATTATCGAATGTTGTAAAAATTATTATTATTATTATTAAATGAGTATTTTTAAATTGAATATTACTGTTGAAAAGTTAATCTAGAGAAAATGGCTACATTTGAAAATAAAACAGCAATGAAATTAAACAAAATAACGTGTTTTTTATTCTGGTTATGTTGCTGAATGGCTGTTGGTGTCCAGGTTTCGGTTAACAGAGAAATAAACTCATGAATTTAAATTTAAAGCAGTCTGGAAAGGAGAGCAAGCATTTACAAAAGAATGATGACTTCAGAGTTGTACTTTTTATTCACCAGGGTCAGGTGAAGGAAATGATTGCTTTAAAAGTGGAAATCCATGACATTTCTAATCAGATAGAATACCACCATTACTTCATACATTCACAGATCAAAACAGACAGATCCCAAAGCAGACATCACTGCTCTGGCTAAAGCAACCAAGACCCTCAGGCTAAAAAGTGAGGGGAAGGATGCTTTTCAAAATACTCCCAGTTCCATTACCACTGAGGTAAAGCTAATCTGGCCTGATAGCCCTCCTTCAAACAGCAAAGCCCTGGTGAGAAAACCCAATTTTGTTCAGGGCTTTTGCAAACCCTGTCTCTTTCACACACTGGAAAAAGCAAGCTTGAAACCATCATTTCAAATAGCAGTGCTGTTGGGATTTCGCACGCTTTTTTTTAAGGGGCCACTGTGAATGAGCTCAGGAATGAGTAATGCTACATCTCATTCCCCTGTATTCTTCAAAAACAAAGTATTTAAATGTGTTTTCCCAACAAAACTGCCCATGGATATTAGTTTAATATTGAGGTATGTCCAATGAGATCACTGATTTAAATTTGAACTTTTTGTATTCATTTAAAATCAGTCTGTTTGTGTTATAATTTATTACATCAACAATGCTACAGAAGGTGTCTGACTCACCACTAACTGGATAGAAATTGCTGCTTAAAAATAGTTAAATTACTTTGTTTACTGTGCAGTTTTATTAAGCAAAACATGTTTCAGTTCTATAAACAGAATCAAATCAATCTTAAACTGGTGAGAAAGTGAAGGCAAAACCAACATGAAGTAGATAAATAAACTACTGGATCTCGATAACAGCTTCACCACACCTTAGCGCAGATTTCGACAAGTCTCCTGGAGGGACTGGATTCCTCGTTTTGATGGTGGTGGTGAGAGCTGGTGACTCAGCAGGACAAAGCATGATTCACTATTTTAATACTCATCGAACCACTTAGTGACCCTTTCTGCCCTGCAGCTCAATCTGCATTTGTCATGTTTTCTCCATTTATTCATCAAAGCTTTTACTTTACTTTTCAACTATGTGTGTCTTTAAATCATTTATTGATTTGTATTTGAGACTACATCCATAAATTTTACCTGCATGTTCTGCCCGAGCCTGTAACCTTACTGTAATCTGATCCAAACTAACTATCACAACTGTTAACATAACAATTAGTTGTCATTTGCACCAGTGGTTCCACAAATATCAAGATCCATAGACAATGAGTTGGTCTATCAGCAACCGAAATGCTATATTTTCCAGTAGTGCACAGAGGTCCCAGGTAGGTCCTAGGTTCACTCGGTGGACACTGGACATACAAAAATGATATAGACTTTGACATCAGACATAGGGGTTTGGTCCCTGTTCTTAGGTACAGGCTACTGAAAGATTCAGATTTGTTTGGTCAAATACTGCATTGTAAAAGCCTCCTGTTTCATGATATTATTGACTTTTCCAAGATGTAATTGATAACTGTATTTCAGTCCCCTTCACCAATAGTCTTTGCCGTTATTATGTTAATGTTACTAAACTGCCACAACACAATACTTTAGGGAAAGTAGAGGTAATTGATTCTTACTGAACATGTTTAAGATGTGTTCATTAAAAGCATTTCTTAAAGAAATTGCAATGTGACTGTTCCTTGTGGAAATAATTAGCTGTTCAAGTATAAAAATACACTGTGGAGGAGACAGTTGTTTTATTGTATTTGCTAAAAGTTATGTCTGATGTCATTAAAAGTATATCTATTTCAGCAATTAATCAAGACAGATGTGACATCTATTGTCTGACTACATGCATTGTGTTGCACAAACAGACATAAACAAGTATCTTTGTATACACACACTTACACACCTGGATTCACGTCTCTCTTCCTCCATCTCTCTTTGGCTCTCTCCTTTGGGTAAAAGCATCAAAATGGCTGCTATTACAAGTCATTTGGGCGTCCTGATTTGTTTACCAGACTGCTGACCAGGTGTTGATTGTTGGTTGGTTGCTGAAGGCGTCTATCACTGAGAGGGGTCTCTGCAATAGGTCACCAAGATGAAAGCTCCAATAAGTCTTGGTCGTTCGGGGGAAGGACAGAGTAGGAATAGAAATTATAAGTGAGAATCTTCAAAGGGAGCTGCATGTAAAAAGCTCTCACAAATTCCAAATGTGAAGATTGGAACAAAACTAGAATACAACCACAAAATGTGGGATGTTAAGCAACCCGCAAACGAAGTCTCACACATAATTGCATCAGGAGCACTCAGCACTGGCTTTTAAACATTATTTCTCTGTCTGATCTGTTTGGGTGATTGAACTCCACCTCAGTCATCATCTACCATCTCCCAAATCAAAAGTCAGCTTACAAACAGCACTGATGTGGTAATGCAGTGGGTTCCCTCTTTACAAGGCAACATTGAAAACCAGAACACTGCCTGTCATTACCAAACCCTCTTCGACATTTTCCTCCTAATTCCGCATATCCATTAAGGTTCTGGTCTCTTGGCTGAGCGGGAAAGAAAGAGGCCCTCTTCAGGAAACGAGGGATTATTAGGAGTAATTTGTCTCCTGCGGGGGCTGAAAAATTGGTTTCATCTTTTAGAGAGGAGACGAGAGGTGAGGAGAGGAGGAAGAGTTGGGGGGAGATAAAAAGAGAGCCAGAGAGAGGGACAGACAGAAACAGAAGTAGACTGACAGAAAGAGACAGATAGAAGCGCGAGCTGGGAGAAGAGAACTTAGATTAAAGCTATTCATTTATTGTCTGCTGTATGTGCATTGTCTTTGCAGCCTCTCATTTTAAAGTTGATGCCACGATTAAGCTGTTACGTTTTGGTCCATTCTTTTCCCGTGCATGATGTCTGCAAATAGTCCAACAGAAAAAAAAAATCACAATAAAAGAAACGATATTCTATCACTGCCTGTCACCTCCTGCTCAAACAAACCATCTATCACCGAATTCACAGAGCCTTTTGCTGAATTGCAGCAAAGTGGGGATATTGAATTTATTGCCTAAGGAGAGCAGTTGGGCGGAGCAGGAGAAGTGCAAACTGATCAGAGTAGTGAAAATGTGAATTACCCGGACTTACTGAAAAGTGGACTCACAGTCCTCCTTTCAATGGCAACCCACAGCAGCAGCCCGTCATTGAACAGAACTGAGTCAGGACCTGCTTTTCAAACGTGGTGACTCAGTGAGAAACTTTCCTTTTATTTAACCAAGACAGTCCACTCTTAAATTTGACTCAGAAAATGTTTCAGGAAAGAAGTTAGGCCATTACATTTTGTGAAGTCTGATTCATTTTTAAGCTGCAGCTAAAAATGTCCAAAGTACACAACATTCATAGTTTCCAGAGGCAGTTAATGCACCACCATTTGTGTCACACAATAAACATCTCACGCCAGTGTAGCCAGTGTTGCTGCTAAATGCCACTAACTGGATTCCTAATAGACCGTCCGTGAATTCTAATTTCAGACTGTATTCCCATTGGCTAGTGATATCACACAGTCTGTCTGAAAGAGCCTCAGATTATGTCAGCATGTCTGTGGATGGGATGGCCAAGTTGCATTTAGTGAAACGTTACTGTGTTTGTGCAAGTTGCAGTCAACAGATTTTGTTGAATATTAGAGAAACAAATCGGTTACCAGATAGATGAACTCATGGCTACAATGCTGATAAGGCTTACCACTATGTACGACCACCTCCAGCTCCATCGGATATATTTAACCAGTTATCTCTAATATAGATCAACAAGCAATGTGGTACCTGCAGACACTCTGCAGAGGCTTAACATGCATGTTATTATAGGGTATTTTAAGAAAGAGAAAGAGTAAATGTAGGATACTTTCATTTCCATTTCTGTAAAGCAATCAGATCAAGTGTCACTACTAATTTTGTCAACCAGGCTAAAAATATTTGTTTATTATTCATTTCTGGTGCAAATTACTGAAAAGAGATTTTCTCAGGTTCAGTATTTTACCAAATGGTATCCAGAATTGGCTTGTCTAGAGATCTCATTGGAAGAAGCGTGTGTTGTGGGGGGACAAAGACATATAAAACTACTGTATGGTCTTCTTTGCACACATTACATAGCAAAGTGAATATCAAAGCTACTTTAACTTTTAAAAAATGTTGCTCTGTGCATAGAAGACACAGGGTGCATCCTTGCAAAAGGAGAAATGCAGCAAAGCACAGGAGTGTTGAGACGGCCAATGTTTCAGCACCAAGGACAGCGTCACAGTGTACGCTAGGCACTAGCATCAGAATCCTAATGGGTCTCAGTTTTGTGTTTATGTTAATGTGGTAATTACCTAAAATGAAACGTCCTGCCCCGTGGCCAGTTCAGTGTATACATTTTTAGCTTTACGGGGTTTACAGGAAGCCCATATCTCTGATATAACTAATGAGAAAACAAGAGAGAAAATAATGGACACAAATGGACAGAGAAAGAGGTACAAAACACCCCGTCATTTGAGCCGAGGGGGAAAACAGAATGAAAAGGGATGTTAGAAATGGACCTGCTATACTTTCCGTGCTCTTAGAGATATTTTAGCGGCTGATAAATTGGATCAGTAATAATGTTATTTTACGTTCTGTGCAAGCACCATTACACACCTCTGCCTGTTTCACAACCTCTCTGAGTGAGGCTGGCAGGGCAGAGAGACTGAGACATACTCTCTCCTCATATGATCTGAATACATTAAATTAAAATGCCTGTTCCACACGTTAGCAGCAGTGTTTCTGCTAGACTGTTGTGCCAATGACCCAGATAAACATTTTTTGAATGAAGTTTTGAGTGACAAAGAAGCAGATATGGCTTTTTTGACAACCTGCATGTCCCAGCTTATTTTTTAAAAAAAAATGCTTCCTGTGCCCGACTGCAATGTTGCTATATTGGCTCCTGTTTGAATACATTCATATATTTGTTGTATATAGAAGAAAGAAGGGAGAGAAGAGTCTTTGTCCTCCTTATCTTCCTCTTGTCCGCCCTTACTTGAAATTGAATACTTCTCCATACCTCACCTCTGTTCTCCTCTGTCTTTCTTCCCTTTCAGATCTGCTCTTTCACCAGTTTCATCCACCATTTTTCCCTCCTTTTCCCATTTTCCTTCTTTTCTTCCAGCAAATCACCTCTATTCAATTTGTTTTTTCCCTCTTTCTACTCATTCTCCACAGAGTTTCACCTCTCTCTGAGGTTCTGCTCGGTAATTAATTATTAATTGGGACACTTGTTTATCTTTGTTGCCTCTGAGTTTCACTTCTCAGTGAGCTGGTGTGTGTTTATGTGTGCATGTGCAGACCTCTTAGCAGCGTAGCAGTTATGCTAAGTGGCTCCTTAATTTGCCTCTTCTGATTGGTTCTCTCTAAAAGGAAGCCAGTAAGTAGGAAGAGGAAACTAAATAGTCAATAATCTGTTGATGAAAGCAGACACACGCACACACACACACACACGCACACACACGCACACACAGTTTTCTAACTCAATTATAGATTTACCATTTTCACGGTCTGTGTGTTTATTAGACACAGCCTTTTCTGCCTTCCTCCCACCAGTTTCTTTATCGTTATGTCTCGAGCTATTGTTTTCTCAATTCCCTTATTTTCTGTATGTGTGTGTCTCTCTGCAGTGGTCTAAATACCTGTGCTTGCTAATTTACGCTGACATTAAGCAAGTCACTGTGGAATCAATCTTTCGCACTCCCCCGGTTCTCTCTGTCTAAACTCGTGCTCTGCTTGGCATCATTGCCTGCTTGTTTGTTTGGAAGGAAAAAATCTGCCTCTCAGATTTCAGAGACATTTTCATCGTCATGATCAAATCATGATTTTGAAAACTACTATTATTTCTGTCGTTTTTCACAATATTTTACAATGCAGATCGACCGCAATAAGAAAATCCTTTTAAATTAATTAATTCCTTAGATATATTTAACTTATTTAACCTTGTTATTCTGGCTGTTAACCTCCAATACAGTTGTTTTATTCACTACTCTGTCTCTCTCACAACTTTTCTTAAGAAGCCAGCAAGTCTTCATCCTTGTTTCTTTTCACACATGCCCCTTCCCTCCTCTTCAGTTAGAGTATTTTCTTGTTACTGGCCTTCAACCACCCAATTAATCAACACATATGACATATTCTATGTATGTGCGTGTGTGTGTGTGCGAGTGAGTGTGTGTGTGCGAGTGTATTTGGGTCACTGAGAACTTGCATGTCCTTGGCTCTGGGTTCATTTCCATACCAAGCGGCTTCTAGTTCTCTCCAATCAGTCAACAAGAATAAGAGAAGTGGGGGGGGGGTGTTTGAAGAGGAGGGGGGTGTTTAAAGCTAGAAAGGCAAGTTTGGAGGTAAGTTAGATGATGATAAAGTCTACAAAAGTGGAAGAGGGCACTACTCCTAATTTCCAACTAAATTTAAAAAGCAGGAACAAGATGCATGAAAAGTCAATACAATAAGAAGATAAAGGCACATCTGCCCTGGGCGCTGTGTATTCAGAAGAACACGCATTTGCTCCTCTTTAAATTTTGCACAAGACATTCGCCTGTTATAATGCAAATGCCAGTCAGCTTCAAGCAACTCCCGTCACTTATTGTATATTTAGCATTGCAAAAAAATCTCTGTTGATTTGTTGCAATACCAATAGTGTCTGAACAGAGAAGAATATGAAAACTACATTTGCAACTTCTCCAAGAAGTTTGCAAAACAGACGCTGGTGATGGTGGCTATAACATTTACTAGATTAAAAAAAAACATATGCAGTCTTGTAGGAAAACAGTATATAAGTTGTTACAGCCTGGCTCAACAACTGTAACAAATTGGGGAAGACAAGTGCTGTAGCAACCAAAAATAATTAATTTATTTCAACCAAAAATCCAACAACCAAACCAAAACACATGAAAAACGCCAGTCATCCCCTGCTGGGCTGGGAGATGGAACCTCCCCCCCGGAGAAAGCGAGAGAGAGAGTACGCAGGGTAAACGAGGTATATATCCGGGGAGCACAACTAATTTCCTACCAAGGAAGGCAGCCTTATGTTTTGTCCACTTGATGGGCATCTGAGAGGGCATTTCATCATGTTTTCTTGAACACTGGGCCACTGTAGAGGACACTTTATCATGGTCTATATCCTATAGGGCCACCGAAGAGGGCACTTCATCAGTGATCTCATAATATACAGTGCAGGTGAACAATCATGAACTAAAGTGAGATATATGCTTTACAAACATGAATTAATTTCATTTCTAGACATGGGAAACCAATACAGTAGTTTGGGGCTGAATTGAAAACCCACTGGAATTTAGGTGGTCTGTGACATGAAAATGCAGGCAACCCTACCAAAGACTGAGGAGACAGACACTGAGACGGAGAACCTGAAAGGAGACAAAAAGCTTTTTGTTTAATGACAGGATTCTGTGATTTGACTTTTGCTTTTTTTTATGAACCAAATCGGAAACTGAGAACAGCCTCCTTCATGCTCAGTCACATTTAATCCCACCCGGGAGCTGCTTAGACCAACCACAATGCCTCATGTGCCACGAAACCAGCTGTACTGGGGTAGTTTGGGGGCTTAGCGCTGTGCTCAAGTGTACATTAGCAGCAATCTAAAAAGACGGAGGAGAGTCTACCACCAGGGTGACTGCTTGGTGTTAAAACTGGCAACCCTCTTACTACAAACCCTAATGATTTCAAGATTTAGGTCAACTGCTGCAGCACAAATTAATAAACCTATGAAGGCACTGAGAGACAAAAACATGTCTGGAAAACCCAGAAAAGTGAGAGGGAGTAGGATACAGATACTGTCATTCTATATGGTTTACACACTGAAACTCTCCTCCATGTGAAAATAGCCTTTAGTACAAGAACAAGAAGTGACGAGAAAGCAACAGACAGACTGATGAAGTGACACAGAGAGAAATATGCATGATGATGGGGTGAGAAAAGGGGGAAGCAAGGGGCTAAATTGACAGACAAATACCGGAAAGAGAATAGACAGAAAAAGGCTGGAGAGGATTGACTAATTGATAGAAGTAAGAAAAGGGGGGACACAAAGGGACAGAAAGATGGAGACAGAAAGAAAGGGCAAAGAAAGAAGGGGCACTGGGGGCAGGAAATTAAGCTAAAATGGTACAAGTGGGCTCATAGGGGAGAGGGAGAGTGAGAGTGCAGGAGAGAGAGGAAAAGATAGAGAGAAAGAGGAAGGCCCAGCGGAGGTGCAGACACCAGTAGTCCCCTGGAAGTCCTGGGCAGCAGAGAGAGGAAGAGAGGGAAGAGCGAGAGACATAGGGCAAGAGAAATAGAGAGCGAGGAGACGAGAGCAGGGTAGTTCTAATGCAATTAGGGGTCTGGAAATTGAAAGTACAATTCTCCCTGGGATCTTTGCAAGAGTGGTGTGTGTGAGGGTGCGTGTGTGTATGTGTGTGAGGGTGTGTGTGTGTGTGGTTGGATGGGCTGTTAGCTTTCATATCTACCAAATGTCTTCATCCCTCCTCCCTCCTGTTCCATCTCTCCGTCTCTCCCTCTCTCAATTTGACTTCTCAGAATTACTCCTTCCTTTTACAGTCCCATCCCTCCATTTAATTTCTCTTTCTTTCCCTCCCCCACTCTCCTACTCAACTCTTGCCGACTCCATCCATCCTTTTCTGTCCCTCTCTCCATTTCCACTCCACCTCTCTCTGCATTTTTTGCGTTTCATAAATTTGTGAAGAGCAAAGCTAAATGTCAGCTGCTTTTTTACATTTACATTTTGTATTTCAGACATTTAGCTGATGCTCTTATCCATTTTGACTTGCCCTAAGTGCCACAGCAGTGCAAATTAAGGTTTCTAGATGACCAAAACCCAAGGAAGCCAAGTAATACATGCAGATATTACAGTCATGGTCTCAGTAATACAAAATGATCAAAGGCAATACTCTTTCATTTAAGCTCGAAGTCTGTGTGCAACACATATCACAAATGATTGTCATTATGACATAAAGTGTTTATTTATGAAGCTTTATTTAAATGTAGTTTTACTAGTGCATACAT
This sequence comes from Datnioides undecimradiatus, assembly GCA_008933995.1. Taxonomy (NCBI): domain Eukaryota; kingdom Metazoa; phylum Chordata; class Actinopteri; order Lobotiformes; family Datnioididae; genus Datnioides; species Datnioides undecimradiatus. The sequence continues at coordinate 11,010,018 of WARS01000015.1, forward strand.
AAGAAAACATGAATATAGGCCAATTAAAATTAAATATGAGAATGTTATGTGACATTTGCAAAATAGCTTTGAACTCCAATCTGTTTATTAAAACATTCTTACAATACCTCATTATTGATTTGCAAAAAAAACTTTAATTTAAAAAAAAAAAAGGAAATCACGAACAGTCATATATTTATGCATGTTACTCATAACTTGGTTAAATTGAATCATTTTGATAACATAATGGATACAGAGAATAACTTATTCATTTATTTATTTATTTTGAGACCTGCATCTGCAACCAGCACCTGAAATCACTTATCTACCGCATGTCAAATCACCTTGTTATATAAGATGTAATTCAGTGTCATATCCTCACACATACTTATAATTCTCTTACATACATACAGACATATACATTAACACATATACATTAAATACATACATATACATACTCAGACAACGTGTAGGCGGCACAAACATTGAATGTTATTCCACTGCATTTTCTCTTATAATTGGCGTTTCAGGCTTAAAACAACACCAGCCTGTCTGGCTAATTACCTGCTCTAATTAGCTTTGTGCATAATTACCACAGTCTAAATGCTGTCCCCAAGAAGACTTATCCTTTTGGCCCCATTAGCACCTGTGTGCGTAGCGGTGTGTTTATGATGTGAACACAAGTGTAACGTGTCCTGTGTGAAGGAGCGTTTGTCCACAGATTCAACCCTTGCTTCCCATGCTGGCAGAGAGACAGGAAGGAAGTAGGTTAGCCGTGTGCTTATTGGCCCTGCAACAGGGTGATTGACTCCCACCTAGCCCTGCAGACTCGTTAGCATCTCGTTAGCAGCTGCAATTAGTGTTGTGACAGACAGGCAGGTGGGACAGTGACATGCTGGCCATAGAGGTGAAAAGGTTTGGGATACACTCGACTCTCCAGAGAGTCGTGAGAATCTTTCAGATGTTCTGACAGACATTTGATCTACAGCATATTAATGTCGTAGACTTTCAACTGATAAGTAGGTTGGCCTAAGATTAGCATAGCAGACTCTCTTACAAAGATAACTGCTATGGCACAAAAGATAACACTGGGGAACAATTTGGAAATAAATTTCTGTTGAGTTAGATTTTTATGCTGATTAAAACTAAAATTGGCATGCTGATTTCAAAATTGCAGTCAGTTTTTTTCTAGCACGTCAAGTTTTTTCTCCACAGCTTACCCTCCAGATAAGCAAAATTCCACTGATTAGCTGTAGTAGTAGTAGTAGTAGTAGTGTACATATGATGGCTGACTATTGTTGGAGCATCAAACACGATAGTCCTCAAGTTGAACGCTCCAGAAAGAGCTATAAACGTAAATTTTTACCTTAACTACTTGCCCACAATTATAATTACAGTAGCCATATCCTTTGTAAAAACATAATACTGTTAAACATTGCAGTCATGCCTGTTTCTTTCATATTTCATTGTATGTCAATATTTGAACATTTTTATAAAACAAGCACATATCTGTTAAGTACAGTATTTTTCATATGTTTTAAGAAAACGGGGATCCTATAGTTCAAAAACTTGACGTGATAGAGAAAAACTGAGATCAGTTTTGGATTCCGCGCCCAAAAATTAGTTAAAAACAGCTGTCAGACCTAACTCAACAAAAATTGTGTTCCCCAGTGTAATCGCAGACACAAAGATCAGTTTTTACAAAAAGGACAATCAAAGCTTTAAATGGTTTCATACAAAAAACAATAAAAAAGTACCTTTAAAAAAGAACAGACATGTTGCACTTGAACAACAAAAGTAAAACGTTAACTGAATTAGCAGTAAAAGTTGTTAAACACTACTTTGTGATCAGTTTAGTAAATACATTAATATAAATAATCTATAGTTTTGTTCACACTTGAATATCACATGATTATCAAACAGTTTAAGTTTAATATTTATTACGCTGTTACTAACTCTGAATAACAGACACCTAAATGCCCAGCTTAAAATGGAAAAAAATTAATAGAGACATATTTTCTGTTGTTAGTAAAGTCAAATTTTCTTTTCAGTCTGGCAGTCGGATGGGAAGCAAGTAGCTTAGGTATGTGTGTATCTGTTGTGTATTCTTTAGGTGAACCACTGTTCTAATTATGTAAGTAAATAATTATTTCTTTTATGAATGCTAGGAATTGTTTTTGTGTATTTTTATTAAAATGTCTATTTCCTCTTTCTGTAAAAGAGGAATTACTGAATTAAATGCGATTTGATGCGTACCTACTCTGTCCATTACATTAGAAAATGCATTTGACCTTCCAGTATCTGGTACATGAGCAACATATGTGCCTGCGTGTGTTTACTCATTTCTGATGTAATAGAGTGAGAGGTAAGTGGTAAAGGCCAACAGCTTTCTTATATCTCACTGCAGCTCCTCAATCATGTTGTGTTCACCCACTTTTTATCACTTCAATCAAATCTTGAAATATGCTTTAACTATTTCTTGCAGACTTATTCTGTGTCAGTGTGATATGGGTCACATGACAGAAGGTTGAGTCATTTTGCTTTAAGACACAGAGATGATATTTGTTTTCACAGAGAGAACTGTATCATTTATAGAGAAGCTGCGAGGAGGCTCACCTGAGCATAAAATGCTTTGTGTGAACAATATCCTGCCTAAAATTCACACAACCACACACATTCACACTTGGGAGGTACCTGATACAATCAGTCTCACAATGTTGTCCACCCACCAGCTGGGTGTTTATAGCCTTGAAGTTATCAATTGGACATGTTTCATCACGGAGTGTGTGGTTGAATTAGTCACACAAGGATCAACAGTACCTTCAAAAAAAACACCCTCCCATCCACAACTGCACTCAGCTCTCATCAGTCCTCTACTCCTACACATATTACACTGTGCCTAGTTCATGTGATTACGCCCAATATGCACTGACATAATATCAACTAAAGTTTTTCAGTGTTGGCAGTGGTAGCTAAATATTGTGTGGGAGTGGAATGTATGTCTACACACGCAATGATAAGAAGAAGAATATGCACAATAATTGAGCAAATTGTTATTTACAATGTGAAAACAACCAGAAATCACAAGAAGTCAGTTACTCTCACAGGTTAGTAAGAACCAACCAAACCTTCAAACTTATTTTTTTCTCTAATGTTGTTTATTTTTTCATTTTTATCAACAGTTCCACCTAGCCATTGCTAAGCTGAGTATAATCCAGCTAATTGAATGCCTACAGTTCAAACAACAAACATAATTACAAAAAAATATTTAATTAAATCTTGTTTCCATGGTTACAACTTAATATTTTAATATGTAAGAGCACTTTGGTCAACTGCTGGTTGCCTCAAAACTTTGCTATATTAATCAACTTGACTTAAATTCAGCTTACTTCCTTATATTTCCTACTTTTCGCTCACTTACACCAATGCCCTTATTATATAGTGCCAATCGGTAGTCATCCCAGAAACACCCCCTCACAGTTATTCCAGGCCAAGCCACTGTCTAGATGACTGGGAAAAGAGCCACGATATTACTTTCATTGCTCGTTGACTGCATGTATTCAATTTTCAGTAAAAAAAAAAATCACTTAAAAAAAAGTTTGGTCACTTTGCCTTGTAAAAGGTTTAAAATGCTTTTTGTCTACGTTATTTTTTTCTTCCACAGAGTGCAGTACAGTGATGTGATGTCATCAGCTCATCCTGTCTGAGCACTTTGATAACAGACAGTACTGTCAGCTCATTACTCTCCATTTCAGTCAACTAAACACAGTTGAGTGGGAGAATCATTACTTGTTTGAGGCTTGTCTGAACCAGTTCCTTCCTGCCACCAAATCAGTTGAACCTATTGTGAATTGCTACTGTTTGCTTGTGTCAGTGCAACACAATTGGCTAGATATGTTTCCCAATTAAGCACCACCATTTCTATTATTACAGACTTATCATTCAAAGTACTTTAAGTGGTTAGGCTCCTCGTTTATAATATATCTGCTTTCATGCAGTTTCCATTGGTTGATTTACTTCAAAATGATGAGGACACTCTGTGAAGCCACTGCAGTCCTCTACACCTACACAGAGATGACTACGGTGGCTGTTTCTGGCCAATTAAAACTAAAGCAAGTAACTCAAACTGTGTTTTGTTTTGGTTTTTTTACATTTATGTGTTTGTGCTGATTAAACAAACCACTTACATCTTACCAGCATCTTCAACAGTGGAACTTTATATGCAGCCCTGTATTTAAATGTTAAGTTCTGTCCTGACTAAACACACAAACAAATTGCCATGCATGTGTCAAATCACATATGGTTCATACTGTTCATAGCAAATTTAAAGGGACAGTTTGGGTTTTTTAACAGTACTTAGCCACAGTCATTAATTACCTGTAGTAGATGGCATAGCCACCATTTGGACATGTAGCATAGGTAAAAAAACAAGCTTATTTTATCTACCGAAATATGGCCCAAATAATAAATGTCACTTTGAGCGCGCACTACATTTAGAATATTCACTGCTTTACCTTGCTGTCAGCCAGAACTTTCCAATACGAAACTGAACCCGTTATTTCCTTATTTCTTTACATCTGCCAGAATCCTTTGACAAAAGCAGTGGTTTTACCTCGTAGAACATGGGTCTACTGCTTTCTGCGTTATTTGATTTGTTTGTGTAATTGTGTTACTTTCATGTTTTAAAGTGTGAGGTTTCCCTGAAGTGGTAGACCAGCAACTCCTTTCTGCTGCAAGGTAAAATGAAATATAAAATGTTTATGTCAAAGGAGTGTGCTGCCTTTGGAGAGTGTGATATAAGAGCTTGAAAATGGATCCCTTACACATAGTTTATTTTTGAATAACCTTACTGTTACCTTTTATAAACTGTGTGTATCCATGTTAAACAATTTCCAAATGTCACAGTAATTTATTCTTATTCTTCTTATTATTATTATATTAATTTAAACAGTTTTAAAGCCTTTTTACCCATATGACACACCTTTATAGTATCATACACTACCTACTTGGCAGCTCTAAGGTGTAAATGTGTGATGAAAGCATTCAAGCTGATAATTTTCCATAATCTGGGGAAAGAATCATGCACACCATTGCACTAATAATCTTTTGATTCCATAGGGAGAAGACATGGGTTATAAAAGTCTTAAAATAACTCCCAATGAAGGAGTGGAAATTTGGCTGGCGCTCAGTTAGTAATGATTAGTCTGAAGTCTTATAGATCACAAGAAACATTTCAGCATTTGGCCAAAGCCTGAAGTAATTACTCTGTCTAACAAATAGATTTGATGCGATCACACACATACACACACAGCTCCTTACACACACATATACACTCACAAGTATTCAAAAAAAGGCATAGGCACACACTCAAACATGCACACACCCACACACAACTGTATTGCAGCCAAATAAATGAGCCGGCACTCCTCGGGCCTAATAGTCTGGCTGTAATTAACATTGTCATAGTGATAATAGCCATTTATCCCTGACATATCACACACACACACACACACACACACACACACACAGTCCGAAACCTCTATCGTGTCTAGGCAGCTCGCCCAGCTGTCACCTCCCTCATCTGTCTCCCTCCTTCCCACCTCTCCTCCCTTTTCTCCTCCTCCTCTTCAATATTTAGACCTCAGGATCCCTCTTTTCCTCTTTTCACATTTCCCTTTCATTCCCTCCTGCTTCTCTCATCTCCTCCATATAATCAAACCACATTCCTCTTCATTTTAACAATCTCTTTCTTTCTTCAGCCTTTCTGTCACTCAGTCTGCCTTTTTCCATCTCTCATTGGAACTTTGCTTCAATCAAACTCGCATTGTTCACACTGCAGCAGAATAAAGCCAGCAGGAAACGGATGTTTGTTGTTTTCAATTAGAGCGATGACAACAGACACCAGTTGTAGCAGTAAGTATTGACCTAAGACGCTTGCAGATGGAGTTTGTTAAGACTAAAGCAAGTTTAATCCCACAAAGAGCAGCGCAGATTCAACAGGCTGGCCAGGTTGGTTAAAAGGCTCCTTACTTGTACGTTTTAAAGGCTGTAGAACCAGCATAGAGCAGGGCTTTCACAGCAGGTAATCAGGATTTCAGGATTTCCACTGCTTTTAAATGGACAACAGTTAAGGGACAAAGCCACACAAAGTAAAGCACTCTGGGAAGTAATTTATAGCCTGTTTGCTGAAGTTGATTGAGGTACAACAGGCAGGTCAAGTGATTAACAGAAGGTGGAATCTCACTGAGGGTGAGATGAGTGAAAAACTACAGGAGTGACACTGGGATGAGACAGAGAGCCAGTCAGTTTAGAAGTTACTGCAACAAATTACCTAAAAGAAAGAAAAAGATGTTGAACCGTCTCACTGTTCCTGTTTGGTCTTTAAAGAAAGATATATCAGTAACTGACTAATGGTGTTGTCACGGCACAGGTAGCACTGATAAAGTGATTAGTTTCGGGGGATTTAATTACCACTGAGTCTTATGGCCGCATCAGCTACTAACGGTGCACAACATGACCTGAATGCCTTCAGTTGCCAATCAGCAAGAAAAGGATGCAGGCCTTACATGAACCCCAGTGAACTCCATTAGCTCTCGGCTGAGGCTCCACTCTTCCTGTGCATCGCAGCTCACTCGACTGCTTGCTCAGGCCAGCAATGAACCACTTCTCATGTCAACAACTGTGCACTGAGCTTGCGATTGAAACAGTTTATTAAGGTTACCAAACTAATCCAAAATACAATAAAAATGAAGTTCAACAATAAACACAAAGCAACACAGATTTCATTGTGAAACACAAAAACAACAAATCCCTTCTTTATCACAGTTTGCATGAGAACTGTTTGTGTTCAGCGTCGCAGTTAACTGGCATCCAGTCTTACCAACCAGTGTCAGTGGCTTCTTTGGAGCGTTGTGTATAAGATGAACTGCATCAGACGCACAGCCCGTCTTTTTTTGTCTTCATCTAGGCATTCAAACACAACTATGCACTGGTATTCACATGCAGGCTTTGTCTGTGTTCACAGACATAAGCAATTGATGTGATATTGATGATACAACAGTTTGCACATTAGAAAGCCAGTCTCTAATTATTTTAGTAAACAGTATTGACTTTTGTGGCACCAGGCAGCAGCTCTGCTGAATCACAATATCTGTTGAAGTCGAAGTTCATTTACTTCAACAAGACCTAATGCAAAAACAAGCTATTTCCAGGACTCTGCGAGACTCTCTCCAAGAAGTGAGAGGGAGGTGAATTAGGAAAGGAACAGAACCAACATGTGTCAAGTCAAATCATTCATTGTAGGTATTACTGAATACCACTTTACAGTGAGTGACAACTTCAAGTTGGTATACCCCACAACAACTTAAACAAAACAAACATACGTTATGTATTTGCTGTAATAGAAATGTCAGATTCAGACCTGAACTAATATCTAATTTAATGATGATTTAATGGACCCTGAAGTTTATGAGAATGTAACTGATACAGGCATGAAAAATAACACTTTTACATCCAGCGCTGGCCAAATAGCTACATTTCTCTTTCCTTAACTTTAACTTCTCTGAACTCTTTCCATTCCCTAAATCACTCGCCTCTGGCTAGTGCGCAGGCTTAATTTCCTGCTGTCTTTTTGTACCGAGAATCCTTCAGTTAGGAGAGAAGATAATGAAGATGAAGATCACAATGTAATGTTTTCTCAGTTTAACTGTTCGGCTCTAAAGCTGTTACTTTTCACTCTAGCTGTGTAGGGAACAACACTGTTAAAGTAAATAGTGATATACCACCTGCTCTTCACAAATGGCTCAGCGCTGCCTTGTTGCACCTCATCATAATATGCATGTTATATGACCCGCATGCTTCTGTTACATGGAATAAGAATATTCTAGAGGCTGTCTGCACCAGGTTCACGGAAACAGGTGGTGTTTTATTCAGATTCCTTAACTTGCTTAGATTTTTTTTTTAGGAGACGAGAAGATAACATACAATCCTCTGTCAACATGATTCATCAACACAGAGATGATATCTTCCAAACTTAAACTGATTTACCCTTTTTTGTGGGCTAATTTTATTTGTGGCTTAATCTTAAATCTATTTATCTAAATAAATATTTATTTAGTTGAGGCAAGTGTACCTGGAATCTGTTGTTTACAAATTAATCACCTTTTGAACTACATCACACAGGGTATTGATAGCCTTTATCCTTGCTGATGTCTCAACAGTTTTGATTTTGGTTATAAGTTTTCATAAAATATGTTCATTCAGTACACTTTCATGAGAAACATCACTGTCCAAGTGTACTTAGTTTGTGTGTGCGTGTGCCTGTGTGTGCGTGTGCATCCGTAAATGTGAGTACTTGGACTTCTTACAGTCTGCACAGAAGCTACATTAAGGCAATTAAACCTAAAATATTGTCCAGATTCACACAACATATACAGGCACATGGAAGCACACACGCACACACACGCGCGCACACACACATACGGAGAAAGTGCGATACACTTGATGTGTTTAATGGGTCTGTAGTAAATCGCAGCTAAGTGCTTTCAACCAATTTTCCTTTCACAGCTGAGCCCTGACACACACCCACACACATGCACATGTAAGCATGCACACACACACACACACACACAGAAAACATTTTGTACGTGTACAGGTTGGACAGAGAGTGAGAAAATAAAGAAAGTAAAAAATGTTTAATAAAGTCATTGGCCCGGGAGTTTTAATTTATACTGTACATATTGATTAAAAGTCAAAAATATATGTTTCAGTGTATTTTGCTAGACTAAAAATGTCTCATCAGTACTGGTACAGACTATTTGCCTCCATATGCTAAACATGCTTTTAGTTTAATAGTCACTAGTCTAAATGTAGACATGCATCTTTACTTATTTCTGTAAAGCTGCTTTTGCTTCTTCAGCACCAGCAATGATCAAATTTATTTAATTTTTTTAACGGTCGTATATATATTTGGATATATGTGCAATTTGCACGTTGCTGGTTGAAATAACACTTTTATGATATACACTAACCAAGTTTATGTCAATGCAGCAAGATAACCCGACTTGAAACAACCTCAATTAATGTGTTAACCCAGCCGTAAAAAAATGGAATTGGAGCAGTAACATGCTGAACATCTGATTTGCACACGTGCACACCTTCACTGACATTATCGCTTTATTATTGTCATATATACTGTAATTCAAAAAGCAACGTACATGCATGCATGACTTGTAATTTCTTTATCTAGGCCTCTGCTGTGTCCTCTCTGTACAGATGTGGATGCACATCATGTTATCTCTGTGTGTCTCTCTCTGATACACACACGCACACGCTCATGCACACCACCAAGCTTTCTTTATTCTTATAAATCAGAGGTAAGAATTTCAGGTCAGAGGTAAGAAAAAGAAAACAATAACCAAAGCAAAGTAGTGAACTCAACAGGAAACCATCAAAGAAAGCATAAAAAACACTTGTAATTAGAGGGGGAAAGTGTTTTGGCCACATTTGTTTGAATCCTTCTCACCTTCTTGATCTTGTATTTATCTTACACAGAGGTCAGCACTAACTGTCATCATCATTCTGCCCTGCTCTCACATATACTGTGCATGTACTCAGATGAACACACTATACAGTATTTCACTGCTTTGCCCGTGGTCAAACACAAGCAATAAACCATCCAATTATACCACTCTCTCTAAAACTGTTACTTGACCTGTAGCCCATTTGTACGCAGCTCTGTTTGTGTCAAGACATAAGGGAAGGTTCTTTAGGATAAAACTGCCTTTCTCTCTCCTCTCCCTCATCATTGAACTCTTCTCTTCTTTTTTCTTTTACCTCACAATACCTGCCATTCATTCTTCTTATACACCAGCCTTTCTCTTTCTTTTTTGATCTTTGTCCCTCCCATACATTGTCTATTGTAGAAAAGGTTTGTACAGGTCTTTCAAAAGATCCACAGCATTACACAAAGTCAGCGGCAATGCCAGTTAACTGTTGTGACTTCAGTGTTCCCCCTGGACTAATGCAGTACTTTGTCCATTGCACATGTGTGTGCACGTAGAGAAATGCAAACAGTGATTACATAACAACATGATTTGAATCAACGGGGGTTGTTAGCTTCCTGATTTACAAAAACAAAAAGGCCATTAGCAATTTTCCCAATTAGCTGATTGGCTGATAGTTTGATTAATTAAGTGGCTTTAACAGGTCATGGTGGTTTGGTTTCCACAGTATAAGGACAATAGCTAATTGATTTGACACATGATCTCAAACATTGTATAACCAAGTTGAAACAGGTATATACATAAACACACTCTGAGGTTGCTTTTTCAACTAACTTTAACTAACAACCTTCAAACACAAAGAAACTCTGGTCATTTTGCTTTTACCTCCTTGTAGAACAGTGTTTCCCCCTTTTTCTCAGTTCCTTTAATTTGTTAAATCCAGCGGCAGAAGAAGCGGGAGATTTTCATGCCGAAGGCCTCGGTGTTTGTGTTATCAGACTGTGGTGAAAAGGTCACAATAAGAGCAAAGGGAGACTCAAAGTCGTATATGTTCCAAGCAATTTCCCACAAATGAGAAACTTGACAATTTAAGGAATGAAAGTAGGGTAGATATGGGGGGTGTGTGTGTGTGTGTGTGTGTGTGTGTGTGTGTGTGTGTGTGTGTGGGGTAATGTCTGTGTCATTTACCGGAAACACAGTCATAGATTAGATGGCAGTGCTTCCCCTTTTGACTGGAAGACATTCCTATATGTGTGTGTGCGTGCAAGAAAAAGTGAGAGGCAGAGTGAAAGAGAGAGAGAAAGAGTGAGAGAATGGGTGACAGACAGAAAGAGAAGGAGGGAGAGACAGAAAGAGAACTGCTTACATACTCTTATTGTAAGTCACAGTTGGAATTGAATTTGTACAGAAGAGCAAAAAGCGCCAGTTTTTTCCCTGTGTCAACTGTTTTACAACACTGTGTGTGTGTGTGTGTGTGTGTGTGTGTGGTGTGTGGTCTCGCTCCAATTGCTTCACTTTAAATTGCACACACCTTACAAGGCGCACTCATGCACACGCATACATGCATGGATAGGCTTCGTTGAGGAGAAAGGCGGTTTCCTAGACTCCATTCCTCTCTTGCAACACGCACACACAAATATGTCTGTCAGCGTTTACCGGATGTGCACACACAGACACACACACAAACTCTTACTCTTTGTAACCCTCCCTCTTTCTCCACACATCTCTGTAAGACTCACTCATTCACACACGCATGCACAGGTGCACGATGGAGCCTACATGAACTCACACAAAACCACATTCATTCATACATAGAAATACTCGGCACACAAGTCCTCACTGCACAGACACATGCTTTAGCAAACACACATACACACACACACACACACACACACACACACACCTCCTCTGAGCTTATCTCAGTGCAGTATGAAGCAGCTTTTGAAGGCAGTAGGGAGCCAGTTGTTGACGAGCCACTTAATAATTCCCTTGGACAGGCATGAAATTCTTTCCTTTTCTCTCTCTGTCTCTCTTTCTGTCTCCATTGCTCTCGCTCTAATATTCCTTTTCCTGCTGTGTTTTTATCTTTTTTCTTTATTTATTTTTCTAATTTTGTTCTGCTTTGTCTTTTCTCACTTCACGTCTTCCTCTGTTTCCCTTTCTCTTCACTGTTTCTCTTTGTTACTTTGCTCTTTCTGATTTACCTTTGCATTTACTTGTAGACTCAGGTTGTTACTAACATGAAGTTAAATAGGCACTTGCAATGATAGTCTGCTTGTTGAGTGAAGTACTAGCTAATTTTTTTCTATCTATCTTTCATCCTGTGCTATGGTTTAACTTCTCTCTCCTCTGCGGTGTCGCTCACTCTCTCTTCATGGAGTCAGTTAAATTATGATTCAACATGAATGTAACTCAATCAATCACCTTCTCAACCCAATTAGAGACGCTGGTGTCTGACACATGTTAAATCCAGGTTGGAGGGAGGGTCACAGTCCCAGGTCAGCAGACACCCGTTGACCCTTGCAAATAGATTACAAATACATTTTTAACCTGTGTCACTGATTCCTTATCAATCTGCTGTTAAGACTGAAGAGGCACGAGGTAATTCATCTGTGCTTATTCATGAAATAGGCTGCTCTAAAAACTTAGAGTAGGGACGATGCAGGGGCCTACTTTGTAAGCTACTGTAGCTAACTGCTAAGACATGGAAATGTGTTAGCATTAGTGCTAGATTATATATGCCATATAGCCATATGTTGATCAGATGCGGTGCTTTCAGCCATATCAGCCACAGTACAAGACGCCTTCCAACATACAACACCTCTGCCTGAAGGCTGCCAGAAGAAGATAGAGGAAAAATACCCACATCAAGTGAAACTTATTAATGGCCACTTTTTGTTGGTTAAAATTCCCTTAAGATTTTAGTTCAAGCTTTATAAAATAACCTCAATAAAATACAGAGATATCTGGTAATTCTTTTTGCTTTTCTTTTTGGAGAAAATGTGTTTCCCCTCTCGTTGACATTTCTTAAGGCCTTTGGTGCAGATAATGTCGATGTAAACATGATGTTATCTGTACTATAGTTTCCAAGACACTCCAGCCCCAGGATACACATACACACACACACATACATTTTAATACAAATATAGGCTACATACCAACATAAACACATTGACAAACAGACACACGTTATCTCTTGTCCTCTTCTTCTCCCTCTTTGATTTTTATCCCTCCATCTGCTCTCCAACCCTCAAGGAGGAAGAAGAATCTCCTCGTTAATTTATTTTTTTCTGTGCACGTCGACTTTCTTTGTGCCCTTCATCTTCCTCTCCTGCTCTCCCACTTTCATCTCTTCCATGCTTTTAATCCTGTTTGTCCCCACTTCTCCTCCTCCTCCTTCTCCTCCTCCAACTCACCTCTTTCTCACCTTCAACCCGTATAACTGTCTTCTGTCACGTTACATATCTACAGTATCTATTTCTGATTTCAGGCAAGACTGACTGTGAGAAGGAGACAGCGAAAACTAAAAGAATTACAGATTAAGAAAGTGTTTGTGTGTGTGTGTGTGTGTGTGTGTGTGTGTGTGTGTGTGTGTGTGTGAGTGAGAGAGAGAGAGGGCGAGACAGAGAGATCTCATTAAGGAAAGGTCATACAGTGGTGAGAAGGATAGGGCATCAGGCAACTTGTCACCAGTCACATGTGCTTAAACTCCTGAGAGTGTGTGTTAAGTGTGAGTTTCTGTCCATTGTGTTATTTGTAAATGTGTTCATGCCCTGCCCGAATATGCTATTTATATTTGTATTGTATTTGCACATTCCCTTGTTTTTGTGTAGATTTGCTGTCAGCCTTCCTCCTGTTTGAACATCTTTATGTGGTATGCAGGGTTTTCATATGTTATAATATATGTAAAGTATATTTATTCAAGCAATTTATTTAAGTAAAGTTCTATTAGAAAATGAATGATAATCTCATTGATTGTAATGCATTGTTGAGTGTAAAACTTTGTCTCCAAGCTTTGCAATAACTGTGTAAGGCACAAGGTGGAATTATCCAACACAGAAAAGTCCTAAAAATGAATGCAGATTTGTGCAGCAGACTTTTCTTTCTTTGTTTGTACCCAATTAATAACACTGTGATCCCTCAGATTTATCTTGTGATCCTTTGCAAGGGTCCAACCTTAAAAAATGAAAAAGCACTAGAAAACAAACTAACTTACTATAGATGAAGTTAAAACTATCTACAACACAACAGTACCAACAGTCAAAGCAGTAAAATGCTGCCTGTATATTGATGCATGAGTACTAATAATCCAGAAATGTCATACATAATACCATATTACTCACAGGGGCTATTTTCTGAAGAATGAGTTTTAATTTTGACTTTAAGTAAACTGAATATGGATTGGGAATGCAGAAGTTTTTTTATGCTCTTTGTACATTGTACTTTTACTCAAGCAAATGATGAGAGTACTGTTAGTTGAAAAGTGTAACAAAAGTGCAATATGTTAACTGACATGTTTGTGCTTTCTGGCCCCTAACCACACACGCTTAAACCAAACCGTTACCATTAGATTAACCTAAACCTTGTTTTAAACTTAACCTTTAAACTAAATCTTAAGATTACAGAACTGACCAGAATCTGGTGACTTTTCAAAAATATGCTCAATCTGAAGGTGTAAAATGTGTCCTCACAAAGGGAGAGTGACGAGAGCACACACACACACCACCCGAGGTGCACAACATTTTGGATTGAAACTATTTCAGCCCAGACTGTCTCTGGGGGCACGCAGTGAAATATGTACAATGCAGTACATTTATTTTAGATTTCTTCTCATCTTCTCTGTTGGCATCCTGTATGCTCAGCTGAATTCCACGAGAGTCAGATAGGCTAGCACACACACACACACACATACGACACACAAACACACTTCCCATCCAGAAACAGTGGGCTCAGTGAAATACCCTGTAATCAGGCTTGTGTGTGTGTTGGCGGTATTAAATACCCCCTTGGAAACTCAACGCCAAATAATCAAGATTGACGCTGGCACCCAGCACTCGGAGGTGTATGTGAGTGTATGTGTTTGTGTGTGTGCTGGTTTGTTTGTGCTATTTTTGTTGGAGGGATCTAATCAAATGTAATCATGCTGATTACATTAATCGTGAGGTTTATAATAACCTCTTTTTTTCTCTCTCTCTTCCTTTAAAACTCTCCCCTGGTCTCAGTTACTTGTTTATTCCTGTCGCACCTTCAGCATCTTTCACCACCTTCACTCTTCCTTGTTGTTTTCTCTGGGTAGAGATCATGTTAAAGCTCACATGACAGCTAAATTTCATGTTAATGATGTTGTCTGAATAGAAACAACAAAATGTGCACTGACAAATAGGAAGTGTATGTATGAACACAGTGGAGCCAAAAATGAGAAAAGAAATAGAAATTTTAAAATTGACATAAAAAAATTGTAGTTTACTAAAAATAAACCTAAACAAAACTGTAACGTAGGGCCCAATGAAATGACTGTCGCTTATTGGAAATCTAAGTATATTTTGCTTCCTTATTTCATCTGTACATAAAACAACTAGCAGCTGTTTCAATATAAATAAGTACATTATGTTGGTCAAATGAACGGCACTTGATAGGGCTTTTTTTTACAAGGACAAAGAGCTTTAAAATATGGCTCTTATTTAGCTGCTTAAACACAGTGACACACCAGTAGCAACAGACCTGCCACAAAAGGTGCTGGCCTCTACAACTTGGGGTCCAGTATCTTGCACCCAGCCACTCTGTTCAACAATACATATAAAGAATGTTATGTCAGTTTATAATTTAATGTAATAAAGTGGCAACAAGGTAAAACAGATGGTCCAAGAATTTATTAATTTTAAGATTCATTTTCTTTGTCTCTCCTTCTCTTTGTAGGACACAGAAGTGGTGAACACAGCCATTCTTACAGGGCGGCGTGTTGCAGTGCCCATCAAACTGGTTACTGTAGAGACTGATGGACAGGTCAGGGAGGTGGACGACTCGGTTACCTGCAGCTCAACAGACGTGGACGTCGTCAAGGTACGTACACATGCAGAGAGATAATAGAAACAGGCATTATGCATTTTTACGCATTTGTAAGACCAGACATGTACATGTTGTTAAACGAAGACGATCCAAGATCTGAAGGACTTTTTATTGATAACTTTACAGGTGTTTTTCGTTTTTAAACTCAAATAACCACAATAGATATTTCAATTTGAAACCATAGTTATTGGCCGAAATTGCTGTAATTATGTATGTCATTGGCAGTTGATATTTCATTCACAAAAGTAAAAAATGGACTTCACAATATGTCTCAAGTCACGGTCTCAGGTATGTGAAAGATGAATGAACAAATCATCTCTCAAGAGCTTCAGAAATAAAATCATCATTTAAAGTGCAGGGAGGGAATCACAAAAATGTGAAGAGGTAAACTGGGAGTATTTTACACAGCAAGGAATCCATCTCGAATCATCTCTGTAATCTAAAATCTTGGAGGATTTGTGTTGTTCTCTAATTCACTTTGTGCAACAGAGCATAATGAGACACTTAGTATCTCAGTGTGCAGGCTCTTTTATCCCACTCTCTGTTTTACTGAATGTGAAACCAGCTCAGAAATGCTGATACAGTATGCAGGGTACTTATCTGTCCATAAAAAAATCAAATTTGTTTTATTTGTTTGAGCTGAGAGAACAAAGGCTATTTACATATGGCTCAGTGCTAAAGTAAAGCAAAATTTAATCAAGTACCATAAAAACATGTTCAGCTCAACAGATATGGTAATTGGAGAAACCCTTAGTTTTCTGTTTGAGCACTACTAACTACGTCTCAGTCCCATCTTTGAGAAGCTTTAGTCAAAGGTTGTTTCATGTTGTCATTTCAGCTTCCAGACATTATGAAATATGTTGTGGTAGATTGTATTAAAGATATATGAAGGTATTCATGCTCAGCTGATTCAAAATGCCCTGTGGATTTTTCTTGTAAATAAAGTTTCTGTTTACCATTAGTGTTACTCACCAAAACACACTGTGTGTATGCCTGAGGCCAAACAAATATGTTAAATGCATTTCCCATATTTGTATGATTCCATGGCGACAACAGCTGAGGCATCATGTTTTCTAGATGTCCGTCCATCCGTTCTCATGATATCTACTGAAAATCTCAAGAGATATCCCTCAAATTTAGCACAAACACCCACTGGGATACAACAGTTACTCTGATTGGAGTGTTGTAATCAAAGGTCAAAGGTCAAGGTCCCAGTCACCTCACCAAAGGCATTATTGGCCTCCTAAATGTCATATGTCTGTAGCATCTTGAGAGATTCTGGCAAATTTGGCATAAAATATTATTTAGGAGACAAGGATGAGCTGATTAGATTTTGGTGTTCAAAACGCGTTTGGTCTATATAACTCTTTTTCTCTTCATCATCATCAAACTGGTTTGTTATAACTGATTTATGCAGAAAAAGATCCTACATTTATGAAGACACTGACATACTTGAGAAATCCCAGGACACAGCATACTGGGAAAACCTTTTTTCATAAGTGATATATCTTTCTTTAATGAAACCAAGGTGAAAGGTGCAGTGCGCATTAAGCCCCCACCTCACAACCTCAGTGCATGTCATCGCTGTCTCAGTAATCATTTCTCATTTTTTCACTTAATCCCCTCCACAAGGAGGTCAGAGGTCAGGGTCATTTCAAGCTGCTGCCATGGAGCTGGCAGAAGTCCAATGTGGTCCAGAAGGACTTAAGCAGGACAGGCGATCAGAGACAATTTGAAAGACAGTCTCGAGTGCACAGCCACTCTGCCACCAAAACTAACAAACAAAATTACTGTACTTAAACAGAAATAGACTTAAAAATACCTTTACAGAAACAAGCCGATGCCAAAGAATGAAGATTGATTCCTCTTGTGCTATGTTCCCTTTGCCCCTTAGGGCCTAAAATGAAACGCACCCTTGCTGTGACAGTTTCAATATGAAGCCAATTTCCTGGTACAAGCCGACAGGAGTGGTGCTGTTTAAGTACGATCAATAACAACACAGTGAAAATGGAAGGAAATCATTCAGATAGATGTAATGTTAGCACTCTCTGTGTGTGTGTGTGTGTGCGTGCGTGCGTGCGTGCGTGCGTGCGCGCGCGCGCATACATGGAGGGGAAAGAGAGTGTATAAAAGGAGGGTAGTGGGGACAGGTGTTTTGGTGCCCTTATTGAGCATACATGTGAGTAAAACGAGGACACACACAGACATACATACAAACTTACAAGCATTCATTAAGAGATGATTATAGTGAGTCAGCAAACCCATAGATGATGAGCATAAACTGAGCCAGAACACAAGCTTAATGTTAGAACCATAAACAGTCTAAAGCTGCATTTTAGTAACAAGGACCACATCATCAATGAACTGTATTTGAATGATTTATTGACGAGAGTTGTGGGGAAGCTTTGCTTAGGAATCCACTCTAGCGTCTACGCAGGAGGGACCCCCATAGTGAGAAGGAGAGGAAGAGATAGAAGAACCAAAGGGGTTGGATGGAGGGTTATCTAATGGGAGAGTGAGAGAGGGGTGAGAGGGCTAGGAGAGTATTTATAGGGATGCTGGAAGTGATGCGTTGAGATGGCTGCTCCTGAAACTTCACTGATAGCACAAATTAGAAAAAATATAGACTGACTGTCAGCGTGTGTGTATGTGTGTGTCTGTGTGTGTGTTACAGCAACAGAGCAAGATTGTTTGATACTTAATACGTTCCAGGATCTCCCATAATTTGGACTGTTTTTCCTCAGACTTTTTCTCTGTCAATTTGACAAAGTGAAGGGAAACATCTGTGGGATGAGAGAACTGAATATGTTTCAGTAAAGCTGAAACATATTCAGTTCATGTGTCTTTGCCTCAACCATTACACCCCCAGATGGAACCATCGCCTTTCCATTGATTTTGTATGCAGTCACGCAGCCACTAAAAACCACTTCACACTGGGTCTGACTGCACCTTAAGGAGCAGCTTGTGTAATCAGTGGATGAATTATAGCAGCACCACTTTATATCTCCAGCAAACCAGCTAATTCAGATGCAGAGGTGGACACATACATTACAAGAAATGAACTTCTGTTGCACCAGGACCTGGACGCTGGGTTCCAGGTTGAATAAAAGAACACTGTGTATACTTCAAGCAAGGGAATAATAGACTGAGTTGGTAAAATGCTATTGAGGCTTTTCTCAGATGGAATAAAAAAAACAGCTGCATCCATCAGACACAAACAAATTTCTTTGCCAAACCTCTGCTGCTGACATTTTAATTACAATGTGTAGAAACCACAAAATCAACCAATTTTGGATACATTTTTTGGATGGCACACTGATATTATGACAGGCATCAGTATAACTACTGGTTAAAATAGTATTTAGAGCCTCTACTTAAGTACAAGTACAAATTCCACTATGTAAAACTACTCGACCCCAAGTATAATCCATGTATTTAAAACTTAAATAAAAGTATGTCTGTTTTATTAGAAATGTGTACTTTAAGTATTAAAAGTACATTATGCAGATATGAGGTGCATTATATAATGTGCATGTTAGATTTTACTTCTGTAGATGTTAAAAGTGCTCTAATTTGAAATACTTTATCGAGATGAACACAGACATGCAACATCTCCTGTCCGATCATCACATTTTGGTTGCATCACTGTCCTGTGAGAACCACATATCTCTAAAAAGTCAACCTTTAATGAGCTCAGAGAAACAGCCCTGTTTCAGTTATCCATTCAGTGATCCACTGATCCATTCAATCCAACAGGGTTTCAAAAATAGTTTATTTTTCACTAGTTTTAACATTTTCAACCGAAGGTGCATGAAGAATTGACATAGGAAAAGGCACAAGTAACTGAAGCTGTCAGACAGATGTAGTGAAGGTAAAGTCCGATGTTTGCCTCTGAGATATGGTGAAACAGAAGAAAAAGAAAAATACTCACAGAAAGTGCTGAAGTACAATATGTACTTGAGTAAATGTACTTCCATCACTGGGAATAACGTAGCACAGATGAGACACTATAAAGTCACCCACTGTATAAGGATAAGCTGTTAAGCAACCTTAAGCCCTCCTTTGTGCTGATTGTGTTCATCTGTGTGACCGAGTGTGTATGTGATGATAGAGTGGTTGCAAACTATTGTTGTTTGTTGACATCTGATCTGACAGATTTTCTCTCTCTTGCATTTCCACTCCCTCTTCCTCACAAACGCACACACACACACACACACAGTGTGTAAGAGAGAGAGAGAGAGAGCTCTAACACAGACAGCTGTTTGACAATGGCACCCATGGGGTACAGCTCCAGGTAGCTGTAGCTGTCAGTGAGTCACTATAGCAGCTGTAAAGTACAATCAGGAGAGCCTTTGCAGCACACACACACACACACACACACACACACACACACACACACACTCACAAACAGGACTATAGTGCCCTGAGCCGAGGCTCTAGGGCAGCACTTTTCACAGACTTCATACAAAATCTGCCTCTTTTGCCAGAATTGGCAGAACTAAACTACTGTGAGTGCTGAACTTATGGGACAGTCGAGTACTAAACAGCCCATTTAGATGCATAGTGCACGACTAAAAGCATACACAGAGCTTAAAGTGGAGTTAATACCAGCTGGCTTCCATTATTTACATTTGACTATCACTTTTCGTTGGTCCAGTAATAATAAACACAATTCGTCATGTGATGATTTTTTTGTCTATTTTTCCCGTTTAGCCTCTAGAAAGACACAGACATGTTGTCTGACCTGACACTTTTATCACAAGCCTTCTGTCAGATTCAACACAAGTAAATCAACTCATCTTATTTTAAATAACACTGCACACAACACAGTTGCTCAAAACTGATTGACAGCACAGAGAGAAAAACAGAGCACAGGGACAACAAATACAGCCAATGCTCCCAACTTAGCTAATAAAGTGTTTAATAATAAAGTGAAAAACGGAACAGGGAATACTAGGGGGTAGGACCCAAAATGCAGTCAACTGACGACGGCTGGCAGTAAAAATATATTACTTAAAAAACATTACTTACTGAGTAATGCAGGCAGTCCAAATAATCCAAAAACAAAGATCCAAAGATGCAGGAAGACACTGGGATACACAGAGACAACATGGAGGTGAGGTGAACGAGACACAGGTAATGGCACTCAAGAAATGAGACACAGGTTTAGGAAGAGATTATGGTTTAAGGTAAGATCATGGAAAGATCAAGATCATGCATGCAAAACATTGACTCTGTCGCTCTTCAGAGACTCCACCTGACTTGGTCCTTTGCTCCCATCATAATTTCCACAGCCACAAGAGGGCATTTTCACACAAATGTAAATATAGCGTCAGTTTGGGGAACCTGCTGAAACAACTGATACGGGATGCACAACTTCTGTCTTTACATCTGGAAAAATAGAGGAAGCATTTCTCAGTTTGGCAAAACTGTTAAAATAAGATATCTTTGTCAAGCGTTTATGATGTACCCAATACTGAACTGCTGCCATTGAAAATGAGAAGCCACATCTCCATAGAGAGACATGAGAGAGACGTAATACTGCAGGAGTGGCCACAGCAGGGATTCATAAGGTACTCACCTCTGTTGCAGCTTTTACAGTTCCTTTATAGTTTCCAGGCCCCTGCAGTAATAAAAAGCATTAAACCAGCAAGAAAATGAATGAATGAATCAAGGAATGACTGCGACTTCCTTCACAATTGTTTTAACTGTCACATCTCCTTTTTTATTGCAAGTTTGTTGAGCAACCACTTCACTCTGGCTTCATACTTTAACTCAATAGAATAACAGACTTGGGGGGAGATGTGAAACACTCATCTCCCTGTCTCAGCTGTTGACAATTACAAGCACTACTCTGAAGAAGACTGGCGTTCTCATTTGGTTTCACATCACATTCCATAAACCTTTTGTTTAATTACTCATGTTGAATAAACGTTTGCTGGGGATGTCGCACACTGCTTTTCCTTTTCCCGCTAATGTATGGATAAGATGACTAAGACTGTCATTGGCTGCAGTGTGCTGCTGTAGATTTCACTGATGCAGCTTATGTTGTTGGGTTTAGCCCATTTATCCCTGACAACAACATAACCAGTAGCAATGTACTACACAGATAATAACTTCCCGCTTCCTCTCCAGCCCCTCCCCCCTTCTCTCATTCTCTGTCAGTGTAAACTATCTTGTAATGGTCCTCTGAGATGTTGTCATTTGTGATGTGCGTATGTGTATGTGCCGCTACTGTTGACACAGCAGTATGTGTGGGTCAGCGGTGTCATGGCGAGTAGGGGACAGACAGGGGACAAGCGCACACGTACACGCAAATTAGTACCATTATCCTGACCTCACGCATGCATTTCTCTGACAAAGCAAGGAGGTGAGAGGAGGAAAGATGGGATGAGGAATGGCGAGGAGATGATGAGTGGATCGATGAGGTGAGGAGAGGAGACAAAATGAGAGAACGAGGATGTAGGGGGAGTGAAAAGGACACAAGAACTTAGACGCAAAGTAGAGACGCAGACAGCGTCAGACAGTGTTATCTAAAATAGTGCTACGTTTCAGTTAGTCCTCATTTTAAAAGACTTTTCTAAGTGAAAATATGCTGATTAAAGATACAAACATCTATGTAAGCTGAGCAGTCAAACAGGTTTGCGTAAGATTAAACTGACTGTAGTATAAGCGACCTTACACTTCTACATTGATTTTGAACTGGTAAAGATGCTGACGTGTGGCGTAAGCTGCATGTATGTAGTCATAAAGTGCAAAAACCCCCTTTTACAAGATTCTCGTTTTAAAACTAATCAGCGGGAAACATTAATAATCAGCTGTGGATGGAGTTTTCCACCGAGACATGTAGCTGATGTTAACTTAATAAGCTAGCTAGCTAAAGCTGAGTCGGACCATACTGCAGCAAAGCAGGATCAGCCCGACAAACAAGTATCATGAACAGCCCTCAGTGACGTCCCCCCTGACCATCCACACTACAGCCATATTCAAGACTTCAGCCTGGTCTTGTTCCCGCTTGTGCCTGAAAACACAGCTTGTGTGCCATGAAGGAACAGCAGCTTGACAGGAGTAGTGGCAGGAGCTTTTGCAAGAGGTGCAGGCGAGGCTTAACACATGGTCTATTCACACACACCTGGACACACACACACACACACACACACACACACACACACACACACACACACACACATTGGTGCATTTATTACCAATGCTGTACGGTACATAAACCAAAAGTCAATACATGCACACACGTACGCAGATCATCTCACCCAGGCACCCAAGGGATTTGAGCAGTAATTGGTTCATGTGGAGATTCCTTTAGTGATGTCGTCAGTAATTGAATTTGACAAAGAGGAAGACAAAAAGGCTCGGACGTGAGGCAGGGAGTGTATCTGTGTGTGTATGTGCATGCATGTTTGAGGGAGATTCAGGGTGTGTGTTTGTGCATGTGTTATAACAGATACAAAGCAGATTAAGAATTGATCTGTGTGCCATTTAATGAACCGGTTGTAGAGTTTGACACGCGCCTACGTGATCCCACATGCATGCACACAAAAACACACGCACACACTCACATCTCTCTGTCCTTGGTAAGGCACTGTACTTACACTACATCTGTGTTAGGACAGAGATTCAAAGAGAAGCAGTGGTTATTTCACCGTGTAATGAATATCCAGATGCTTCCGAATGGATGAAACACACTAAATGCTGCAGCTCTGGAAGTTGTAACCATTTTCCCACAACTCTCTCCACTTCCTGGCACGCGTTGGTTAAGACTTTGTCATTTTGTTGCTTCAGTTGAATTTTAGTTTTAGAGTTAATGACGTGTTACTGTTTTCTTGTGTAGGTAGAACTGTGGTTAAAGGAAGTGCTTCATCATAGTTTGAAGCCGGTGGACATCAATCAATTGGATGCTGGTTTCTGAAGGTCATATAGCTATTCTTGTCGATGGAGGTGTTAGAGCACATCGCGTTTAGAAACGGAGAAGGACATTTTGTAAAGGAGGTGAGCCTACAAGCTGTCACTACACTTGAATATAAAAGAAGGGGGAAGACGTGGTGTGGAGAAGGTGAAGGAGGGAGAGAAGCCAGAATATTGCCGGCCACAAGGGGGCAGAAAGGTTGAATTAACCAATTGATCGATGAGTTTGTGATTTTTTTTTATTATTTGTGTGTGTGTGTGTGTGTGTGTGCATGTGTATTTACTAAACTGAGGGAACTGCTCACAGAGTCACTCTGTGTGCACCCTCGATCCTCTCACTTCATGTGTAGGTGCAAAGCTGTGCAATGAGCCGGACACACTTCAAATACATGTTAAAGAAAGGAGCTGGCCTTTACAGCTTCTACAGAAACTGTGAAAATGGTATTGAATAGAGCACAACGAATTCAAAAAGGTCCTACAGAAATGAATCAGTGCAGTAGTCAGTAAAATCATGGATTAATAAGTATTAACTAAAAAGTACATCACAATATATGAACACATCCTGTAAATCACTCTAATGATGAAGGTGATACATGAAACATAAAATACATAAACATAAAACAATGTATTTTGACTTGCTGAATTCCCTCCTGAGTCTTTTTCTTTTACTGAAATTCTCAATATTCTTCAACATATTCACCAACAAGAGTCACATACACATACCTATTCAATTCTAACAAAGGACCATAAGTATACAAACACATTTGTCAATCTTTTGCACTGATTTCAAATGAATTTCATACAAGATGTAGAAAAAAACTGAGTTGAGTCACTGAGTGTTGTCCATGAATAAAAATGCTGGAAACTTTACTAAGTCCAAAATATGCTCTGCAGAGATATCAAGTAAACAATCCCTGAAAATGACACAATGCATAAAAACATATCTGGCTGTCATCAGTGCTGATACGGCTCCTATTTTTTCACTTTGCCGGCTTTTTTTAACTATATGCGGTTAAAGCAATCATTAGTGTCTTAGTCAGCACATGTGCCATATCAAATTTTGTTGGAGGATAAAGAAAAAAATCGATAGGCAGTTTTTTTTTTTTGTGACACCAAATCCCTCTGCCCCCTCTGGGTTTAACAATACTACTATTACTGTAATTTCTCTTGAGTTCATTTCCTGCTCCTGCCAAGTCTCGCTTGCACTATGACACACTATTCATAACACCAAGATGAGTCTTTAAGCCCCTTAAAGCCTCTGGAGTAAAACTGATCAAAACTCATTTACTGTAACTCGGCGCGATTAAATCTTTGCATGTCATTCGCATGTTTCCCTTTTTATAGCTGCGGCCTTTTGTGTGTCACGCTGTCAGACCTGACAGCAAGCAGTAAGATATAGTAAATAGCTATGTTGTAATGTTCTGTCCTCTAACAGCAAACATGACGTCTACCTGTAGACGTAATCACTTACTCTTGGTCACTGTGGGAGCTGTTGATGTGTAATTGCATCAGAGGCGCAAGGACAGTTTTCTGTCTTCCATTTAGTGCTCTTGGCAAATAAATTGATTCTCAGTGCTTTGCCACGGCGTTAAAGGTTTCAGAGCTGCAGCCCAGCTGAATTAAAAAATCAATTACATCTTTAGTGTTTAAGCCTGCTTGCTTAGTCTGTATATATATATGTTGTGTATAGATCTTCTTTGGAAGTACACATTCATCCATTAAGTGCACATCAGCTTTTGGCAACCACAAATATGAAATACTTATTTTTTCAGGAAGGCTATCTATTCACCATCTTTAATCTCATGAGTGGGTGTAAATTAAGGATGATTACTGTCACCTGGAGTTATTTATTTAATTATTAATTTTTGAGCTGGATGTCAGTACTGCTGTGTAAATCTGTGAGTAGCGCAAGGCACCAAACTGATGTGAGCAACGAAAAAACAATATGCAATCATGGCATTGTGAGATGATTTGGACAAAAAAGGGGTGTATTTTCATAAATCAACTAATCAAGTGAATCAAGCTTGCCTTTATGAACTAATAAACATTCTCAGCAGTCTGTAACAAAACAATTACAACTGCAGGACAGAGATGCAACACAATACAGTTTAATTTTTCATTTTTAGTATTTCAAATGCTGGTGTGGGACACGACACAGAATCACTATCAGCTATTTAAGTAAGGCTCGTCATCTGAATGTAGCCTCTGACTGCTGGATGGGTAACATGAAAGTAATATTTCTTCACAAGCACAAATACATTTTCAGATCAATGTCACAACATTTTACACTAAATTAGAGATGGAGGTGTGGTTTACAAGGAGATCAACTTCAGTATGCTATAATTTTAAATGTTTGGTTTAAAGTAACCTACATAAAACCACAAATAAAGCAGAGGTTGACTTTAATGAAATCATTGATGAGAAGAAAAAAATTTATTGGCGATAAAAAAGAGAAGAAGTGACAAAACAGGGATGAGGTGGGAGAGGAGGGAAACTGGAAGAGGATTCTTTCCAGGTGCCGTGGGTCATTTTAGAGTCAGGATGGGAAATGAAAGGTAAAGTGGATTAAAGGCAGAGGTCACACACACACACATGCGTGCACACACACACATATACACACACAGCTAAACACAAACATTTTCCATTTAGCAGTAACAGGCTTAGGAAATAGCCAGCAATTTGAAGTGCACAACATCAGACCAGACCATTAGCAACACCCAAAGACATATAGCTGTGGGAGCTGTGACCTTGGGGGGGGGGGGGGGGGATCTAAAACGATTTTTAGACCTCCAGTGATTCAGTTCTTACACCACAGAAAGAGATTTTGTTGTTAAATCAGCAAAGCCCAGAATGCTCCCCAGTGCCTCCCCATAAAATGTTCAACAGATTGTTCAGTGACAAAACTTTCCAGGAAGTGAAAAACTGCTTCACTCGAGCCTTTATAAAAAGTAGAATGCCTCTGTGTCACTACAGCATTCAGCAAGAGTGCAGAAATCTGCCGTCATACATTCCTCTTGCATCCGTCTTGCATCAGAACTGATTTTATATTAAACCTCCACCAAATTCAATTATTTAGACCTCAGTGGTATATGTAGAGACGTTGTTCAATTAGACACTTTTCTACACTTTGTTCACCTATTGCTTTTACCTGCACTGAAATGGCCCCTGTGCTGTGCACTGATGGAGCACCAGAATGCCATTCTGCACGGTCCTCAGACACGTCCACCATCAGAAACTAACCCACCCTGCGAATGCCAAAGAAAACAATAGGGGTGCCCTCCTGACCTCATGCACTGATTCTGATTTCCCTGTTTGACACTTCGGGCTTTTCCAAAGATAAAACTCTGTTCTTTGGGTTGTAGCCGAAGACACTGCCCTCGTTACTGATAATGATCCTTGACATGCAGCTTGGGCTTGGCCCAGGTTTTGATGTTTGCTCTCTTTTGAAGTTTGAGGTCAGTAGTATCAATGCACTAACAATACCCAAGCTGGATCACATACACATACCCGCAAGTGGTGACATTATGACATGTATCTCTGTTTCTTTAAGGTGATCATGCAATGTAACTCAGTATACAGTTTTTGTTCACATCTGCTGCATGCTCATTATCGTGACCTCATGCATTCAGCCGAAACTATCCAAGAACCTTTTGACAACACCTTGTATGTAAGATCTGCATTAACAAAATGAACTGGTCTCATTGTCAGATTATATCTCTAACAAAAGTCGGCCGCAAAGAGGCTAAAAGGGAATGAGCAGATTTGTATGATGCTTTATCGAGAGCGTCTTGTTCTTTGCTGGCTCTGTTTCACTAATGTTGCCAAAAAGAGAGCCACTTTTGTGCTGCTTTCACCATCTAGATAAAGGGATCTGTGATGCTTACTCATCCACTCCCACACTATATCTTGCATAAAAGGCATCGGCTGGAAGAATATTTGTTTTTCACTTTTTGCACCCGTTCAAAATTGGATTGAATGGCATACTGTATAGTAGCAGTAGTAGTAGTAGATTGAGTTAATCATGAACTAATAACATTTAAAATGATCATGAAAAAAAGAAAGACGGGGTAAACAAGGTATCGTGTGTGGTAAGTAGTGTAGAGAGAGTGAGACGTGAGAGAGAGGAGAGGTGTGAAAGAGAGTGAAATATTAAGGGGGAGGGGTGTGTGCAGCAGAGGGTGAATTATGGCTGAGGTGTTATGCTGTGCCCCATGTCACACTCGTCCTCTCACCTCCATAAAATATACCGTCCTCAATCAATAACTAATTAGCTGCTAATTACCATGCTAAAATACACAGCAGAAATCACATAAACACACAAACATCCACATATTGATAACTTAAGCAGGGTGCTGCCATGTGTTGCACCTCCAAACACTTTCTTTTCCCAACACAAACACACACACATTGGCTGTAATTCAGGGCTATGACTTGATGAAGGTCAAAAGGTCAAGAAGAGAGTTTGAATACAGATAAAACCACAAAAAACTAAAACCTTGTGTTGGTCTTCAATAATCCCAAAAACTCTGCCACAGCACACAGACCTGGGCTGACGACTGCATACTTGGTGCTTTTTTTCAACATTAATGACGCATCATGTCTTAGAAACTGCACATGTCCGTCTGTCTGTCAGCACTTTCTCTGCACAGTGTGTTTTTTTTCTCCTTTCGTTGTAAGTCAGTGTGCAATGAGAGGACAACGCAATTCCATTTCAACAAATAAGAAAGCGCTGGATTTCCAGGGGAAAAGCTTCCAGGCAGCATATAAAACAGTGTAAATTCTGCACATAGTCGCCTGGGGATGTACAGATATCATAAGGCCTCGCTTTTACAACTGGGAGTTTGTTTCTTATTTCTATAAAGTCAATTTTTTGTAATTCTGGGATTATTTAAAGTGAAGAAATATGCAATTTTTTCCCCTAAACCATCGATTTGCAAGTGCCAGTGACGCTGATCAGCTCCTTTAAACTTTTAGCTTAGGTGATAGTTCACAGTCACGTTGGGATACTGAGGTAGAAAACCAGATAAATGTCAGATTTGCCATTTCACATCAGAATAATGTGAAACTTGTTTTTTGTTTTTGTTTTTTTTTTTATCAGAGATGAATTTAAAAAGGTGAAAGGATTTTTCTACAATGCTTCTCCTCTGGTCAGCAGGTGATGTTGCAACCGCCACGCTCCCCACTGGCCTGCACCTATCTTTCTTTCTCTCTCCCAGCCAGACATTTTGGCAGCTGCTGTCATGCATCCATTTTGTGTGCCCTCAGGGAACCATGTTGTTTCCTGGCGGTGCATTAGCGCTGCCATCACTAGTGCAGCGAGTGTGTGTGTGTGTGTGTGTGTGTGTGTGTGTGTGTGTGTGTGTGTGTGTGTGAGAGAGAGAGAGAGTATAGTATGGGTCTGTCCTGCCCTGTGCTTGACCTGTCTTTGTGATGTTGCAGTGTTTTTGGTGAAGGGATTTAAATCAGCGTTTTCTCTCTACGATGTGAGCAGCAACTTTTTTGGTCTTGGCTGATTAGAAATAGAACTAAGTGACAATAGATCTGCCTTGTTTCTCACTGAGTTTGTAATATCTGCACACTCAAATCAGTGACATATGATTACCTTTAATATGTACTGCACTACAAATCACTAAATGCACATTTCACAATATGATATGTAACATTTTGTTCTATTTGATTGAAATTGCTGCAGTAGTAATGTGTAATAGTTTACTTGGATTACTTTCTGTAATCTAAATATTAGAATAAGTTGTTAAAAATTAATCATTTCAAGGTTTTGGTGTCATAGAAAACTTTTTACCTTCAAGACAGTGCAGGAAGAAACAAGAATAGCATTTATGATCTGAAGTATGATCTGCATGGACCTCAATTGTCCCAGATGAAGTAATGTCTGCAGGAGCAGACATGTGCAAAACAGTCACAGACCTGGTCTGAAGCTTAGTCCACTATCTCAACATTAAAACACACACTTTCTCTCAATACACACACACACACAGCCACAGAGATATGGTTGTACACTGTTCACAGTTGTAGTCTGTATCCTGCTGCTATAAATTTACCTGCCTATCCATCATGATGACGTAACAAGTGGACTGAATGAGTGAACTCACAAACCCCCTCCCCACTGATAAAGCCCAGCCCAAAACAGAAATTCACCCAAATACAGTCAGTGTGTCAAGCCTGCAGGTTGCCGATTAATTGAAAACCTTTCATTGAAATCTAGAAGTTATATATCTCGACATGTAATGTTAAAACCACAGTGGTTCATTCAGTTTGGGTAAAGGGTTTAGCTACTTTTAGAGCTGTGCTGTTGCAAAATGTCTATGGGAAGCACGAGTGACACTTTACATTTCCTGGAGCATTACTGGATATATTTTACACCTGAATGACTACTAAAGGAAGCCATTAAAAAATGTATTGGGGTATATGGTTGAATTTTAAATAAGCTGTTTATGTGTTTGTAAAAGCCTTGCTGCATGTATGAGCACAAACATATGGACCAGTGGGATTTAGGTGCAGGTGTTTCACTTTACTGGTGGAAGAGCAGACATAGTGTTAGAGAGTAAACGAGTGTTGATGTGCTGTGTACAAATGAGACATTAGGCCACACACATGAAACCTAAACTTGATATTTATTTCAAGATGCTCTTCATCAATAAAGCATCACCATATTAATATTGCTGGAATGTGCTCCTTCCTCCTAGTAAATCATCAGTCCGCCGATGCGTCGCCTGCTGCTTAGCTAGTTCACTTTGAGGTTACAGGAAAAGCACAGCAACCCCGGTGTCCTTTTCCTCCCAGCCATGTCCTCCATCTCCTCCTGGGGGATCCTGAGGCCGTCTCATGCTGGATATATAATCTCTCCAATGTGTTGTGGGTCTGCCCCGGGGGTCTCCTCCCAGTCGAACGTGCCCAGAATAACTCCCCAGGGAGGTGTCCAGGAGGCATCCTGATCAGATGCCTCAACAGTCTGATGCTGTTTCTAGTTCCTAAATTGCCTCAGTTCTCTAGCCATTTCTTTTCCTGCCCTTCTTTCACATGTTTACCACGTCCCCCCTTGCACTCAGCCTATTTAAAAGTTGAGAAGTGAAAACACAGAGGAGGAAAAAAAAACAGCGAAAGGGAGAGAAAGAGAAACATCGTCTGGATCAACTGCAGTATTGCTGCATTTCCCACCGCACCGTTCTCTTGTTAGCAGCCAGCAGTCGGCATCCACTGCAGGGCTATTAACATGAGAAAGGCCAGGCTGTTGAACCGCTTTCACAGAGGTCGCGCGTCTGGCCTATGCAGCATTACACCACTGCTGTGTACATCCACTTAAAGCTTTACTCGCTAAATGTTATGAAACCATGTAGTGTAAAATTGAGAGGGCAAAAACAGGCACAGTACAAGCAGGTAATCACCAGTGTGATTAGCGCCATGTTGAACAAGCTGAACAAACTCGGTCCACTTAGTCTGTCCTGGATGAACTAAATGCATGGAGCATAAGAAACTGTGTGACACTGTGTCTCATAACTTTGCCCAATGGTCTTATTTTCCTAAGACTTTTGAGTTAGTCTTGAAGTCCAGTTTTATCTTTGTATAAGTGTCAAACGCTTTGTACTCATCTTTGTTTCTTTAACATCCTTCTTCCCCATAGTTAAGACATTAAATCATTGCGTTTTCATTCATACTGAGTGTTGTTGGAGCCACCACAGCCACTAACTCGTTAGGCAATGTATTGAATGGATAACTTATTCATGCAGAAAAAGTTGTAGTCATCATTCAAAGCATGCTAACTGTACAATTGTTGTATTTTGTTTTTTGGTTTTTGTTTTAATTTATCTGTTCATTTTCATAGCAATCAAACTGTACAAACAGTGAAGGGTCGACCTGGTTACTTTTAATATGAAAGGAATAACAATCACACTAAGTATTGTAATTATCTACCATAATATTTACACAGTTTTATCACAGCCATTTGTAAAAAGAGGCAGGTAGAGCTCTTTACCAGGCACTGTGGAGAGCAGTATATTAATTCATCCCATTTAATTCCTCTCTGTAACTTTTAACACTAATGCAGGATACAAAAATAAAGAATACATGAACTGTACTACAGTGACGCTTGTATGTTTCATTTAAATATGATTTTAATAGCATGTCAGAAATAAGTAGGAAAAGACCAAATCTTAAAGCAAATATGGAGACACACACACACACACCTAGGCCACAATAGGGCCATACAAACAGACATATTGGGGCCAGTGTTGACTTATATCCCTATGCTAATAAGCATACTAATTCACACAGGGCTTGGAACCTTCCTGAAAAAAAAATAGAAATCATCACAACCCTCAAATACACACACACACATACATATATATACACAAACCCACACTAAGAAAACCCTTGTGCCTTTTACTAAAGCCCTGTAGACCTCCCTGACAGAGACAGGAGAGTCAAAGAAGGAAAGTCTTTGAAGTTAAGAGAGATTTTATAAACTACTTTTTCATTGTCTTACTGGAGAGAGAAGGTAGTGAGGGGGAGAAGAATAGA
This sequence comes from Datnioides undecimradiatus, assembly GCA_008933995.1. NCBI lineage: Eukaryota > Metazoa > Chordata > Actinopteri > Lobotiformes > Datnioididae > Datnioides > Datnioides undecimradiatus. The sequence goes on from WARS01000015.1 coordinate 11,042,021, forward strand.
GGTGAGAAGGAAGGCCTGCACAAAAGCTGCAGAGTTTCCTATAACAGCGAATAAACCAGTCCTAGTCCTCTGATTGGGAGAATGTCCATCATCTGACCAGGCTGTGAAATTTGACCTGGCAGAGGCTGCCTGTTTGTTTATTTACAGTGATTTGACTTGTATTACAGAATAATTGCTGCCTGTTTTTCTTCTGATTGCTGAGTTATGTTGCTATCGACAGGCAGATACAGTTCCAGCATCATGAAATAATATTCCCCTAACACAGAATATCATCAGGAGGGATGTAGGAACTATCTGTTATATCAGTGGCTAAATACACAAGAAACAACTAAACTAAATAAACAAAAATGTATTTTCTTTGTCAAAGTCTAGTTTTATATGTCTTTCTCTCTATCGAGGTTGTAATCCAGCTCTCCCTCTCTTCTTCCTTTTCTTCTTTTCTCATCTCTGCAGGAATATTTGAATAGTCTAAAAAATGGTATACCAATGATATTGGTATTGAGCAAGTTATTGCTCTGTAGTCTGAGTGAGTGGTGAAATAATTACAGAAATCTAAAATATCACCGTTAAAATATCTAACTCTACTTAGAACCATGACTGGCTCCATGGCAGCAACACCAATCTTAGCGGTGGTAAGCAGCAAACAAAAATGCACTAACGATAAAATTAACTCTAATACTGTTATCATTTTCTAACTGAGAGTCAATGCAACCGTTAATGCTGGTTTCTTGGGACCATCAGTTGTTACATACTGTTTATTACTGTAGTCATGACATCAAAGGCCTCCTAGATTTGTCTTTTTTTTCCCCTGGACTAAACAGTAACCAGAGTGCGATTGTCATATAAACAGTGATTTGGAAGGAAAATACCAGAAAAGGTTTTAATGTGTTGTTTTCGAGGGCACTTACATATTTTGACATTAAATTTGGAGAGTGCGACCTGTGATGACCAACAATTCATCAGTTACCTGTGATGACTTGCGTATTTGATTAATTTCGATGTGTCTTTTCTGTCACCTACTGACCGTTTTCTCATAACTCTATATTTCTACATTGATCACGCCCCCACCCCCCCACCCCCGTTGAGGCAGTTTTATTGTGTAGAAAAGCAAAGTGCAAATGGCCATTAGAGAGCATTTTACTCATCCCTTTTCCAAATTCAAAATGACAGGCCCAGTGATATGCTGCTAACTTGCGTGTGTTTGTGTGTGTGCACCTTCCAACCACTCTCTCCATGAGCTGTCTATTATCCAGGCCAAATCAGAATAATATATGGGAGTACAGTCTGCTAATGTTTGCTTGTTTGTGTGTGTGTGTGTGTGTGTGTGTGTGTGTGTGCACAGAAAAAACTAAACCACAAACCTAAATGACAGCCATATGAAACTATGTGCAGAGGCGATTGGCCTAGTGTGGGTTTTCTTAAATGATGGACAGGTGGGAAGTCTAATCCCATCAGAGAGTTGGTTAGTCTGTCCCTCAGGGCCCGCCCCTGTCTACCGAGTGGGCCCTGATTGGATCATACGATTCTTAAAGTCAGATGGATTGGCTGGCCGGAGGCAGAGAACAAGTGAAATGGGCAAAGAGAGAAGGAGGGAGAGTGTGAAACACACAGAGAAAAAGGACTGCAAGATGAAACCTGAGAGTGAGAGAGATGGATGGATTGTGTTGCTGGAAGAAAATATACATCTGAGAGCGACTAATAGGAAAATCCAAGACAGAAAGAGATCGACGGAAGACTGAGAGAGAAGTAACTGTAAATTCAGACAGATCACTTGGCTTGAAGGGAGATGAATATGGATTTAAATAAATGACTTAGCTTGGGGATATAACGCTGGTAAATGGGGGTGAGTGGGTGGTTGAGTTTTGGTACTTCTGAGTAGGTTTTTTAGGAAGGGAAGGGGAGTTGAGTGGAAGAGGGCTGTGATAAGCAAAAAGCTCATTCCACAGACTGAGCATTGGTTTATGCAGTATCACAGACCATGAAAAAGCTTGCAGAGTTGTTTTTTTTCTTTGCTGGTTTGCTCTTTGTTCTCTGGGTAGGTTTTAGGTTACGAAAGAACACGCAGTTATTGTTTAAGACTTTAATAAGCAAAGGTGCACCATGCTGCAACTTATTAAAACTGTGATTCAGACTTCTTCCCTCCTGTTCTTGTCTCGTCCTGAGTGTCGAGACACCAGTTTGAGCTCTGACTTTGCAGAAAAATCACCTCACCTATTAAGCTTAGATTTAATTACAAAAATGCAACCAGATCATATTCAACAGACAGAGTTGGTCAGTGCAACAAACTCCAGGAACATAAATTATCACTATTATGAACTTTCTTTGGAGTAGCGTGCATACACTGGTAACGCTGGTCTGTCACCACAGATGGTCTACAGTCCAAAGAGGAGCTAGGTTTGATGCATCATTAATATTAGAAATAAAGTCAGCTGGATGGTCTGAAATCTCTTTTTAAAGGAGCAGCAAATTCCTGTTGGCAATAGTGGTAAAAACAAATTTGTATAATGTAACACGAGCCACAGGTGCCTTTCCACCAACAGGACCATCGATTTTAAGGTTTGACATTGAAAGAACAAGCGGAGGTGCCTTTGGGGGACAGAGCCAAAGCAGCAGCAGGTGGTTTGACAAGTGCACAGTAAGACATGGGATTGTTATAAGGGCTGAATGTCCATGCACATCATATCGAAACAAGACCATCAATTAACCCCGACAGAAAAGGCAAGAATAAAACATGTCATTTTCTCTGAAACAAGCCTGAGGTCTGTGGGTCAGAGGTTCCTGCATGCATAATATCGTACCTTATCTGTAGGCAGATCATTATAAGTCACAGTATGTACACTTTCAGAGAATTTAAATTTGCTGAAAAAGTGCCACAGTAATACAGGCATCAGAACTTAATGTTGCAGCAAATGTTTGTAGCTTACAGGTTTGTTTTGTTTATAAACAATAAAAAGGAAGCATTATTGCTTTGACACCTTAGAAAAGTTGCTAAAGAACATTTACCGCCCAATTCGACATTTAAAAAAAACTGTGGTAACAAAACTGACTAGAAAACAGTTTTAATACCATGTGCATGTTTGTCCTCGCATAGCATCTCTGTGTGCTTGTTTGTTTTCGTTGACTGTCCATCTTTGTCTTTAAAGTTGTAAAAATGTGAATAAGAAAAAAAAACACACTCTAAACAGACGAGTTTCCTGTCTGTTTGGGTTTTTGTTTTTTGGGGGGGTTTTGTTTGAATTGCTGCTGAGGAGTTAGGAAAGTTTTCAGCAACTGTCTGTGGAGGTTTGTTCAATTGTTGTGGTGTTGCGTGTGGTATTTGGTGAAGGTGAAGACAGTTTTCCTGGCCTCCGTGTGTTTTCAACAAGTCCTAACTGCTGAGATCGACACTTTCCCTCTGCTACTTTTTTCTCGCTGCTTTTCCTTTGCTCCTCTCTTACCGCTCTGTCTCTTCAATTCTTTTCTCGCTTTGCTTTCCCTCTTGTTCCCACTCCTGTTTGTCCTGCTCCCTTCTCTCTCTGTCTTTCTCAGAAACAGAGAGATTAAATCCATTCTTCAGTGTCCTCGAACCTCCAACTCAGCTGTTTACTTGCAAAAACACCAATACACTTGTTCTAAGTCTGTGTGTGTGTGTTTGTGAATGTGTCAGGTTTAGCATTTGTGTGTGTGTGTGTGTGTGTGTGTGTGTCTCCGTGTCCTTAACTGTGTGTAGACCTGCTTCATATTTCAGATACATTTTCCCTTCCTCTTTTCAATTATTAAAAACATATACCCATAAAAGCAGGCCAGTAATAGTGGTTCATTTAACATAATAACAACTAACTCTAGTCCTTCCTTCCTCCCTGTAGGCTGTTGAACAGTCAGCATTCAAATGGAATTTTGTTTATTCCAGCACACGGGACTTCAAAACATTCCTGTTGTTTGAATTTTAAGGGTAAAATCATGTTATTATTTGAGGAGATTTACGCGGCTTGTTTCAGCCACAGTGATATAAAGCTTTTTTGAAGCTTTTAGAAGTTAAAACCTTCATGTGATGTTTGCATCCTGCTGTCTCCAAACTGAATGTGAGTGGTCTCTCATACTTAGAAGTTCTTTCAGACTCCACCGGGACAACCTAATGTCAAAGTCGTTAATGTTAAAGTTTCTGTTTTATTCTGCTCTGTTTTGCATGTGGAATCATTAAAATTTTATCTATTGTCCGCCGTCAGACAGAAATGGAGTAGACGGTCTGTGTGTGAAGCCTTATATACTATAAAGTCAATTCACAAGGGATCAAAGTGCTTTTTTGTACATATGTACCTAAATAACTAATAGATGGGAAGAAATTTGCCACTATTTTTTATTCTATTTAACTTAAAGGAAGATTTTTAGGACATTTTGGGAGATACTCTTGGTGCTAGAGCCAGGTGTCGTGAAGCCTAACCTAGTAAACAGTAAATTGTCATTGTTACAATGTAGGATTTTACAGATTAAACAGACAAGATATACAATGTCTTAGTAAACTTCAGAGCTGCTGGTAAGATGATTCTGTTACAGTAGGCAGAGCCAGGCTAGCTGTTGCCACTTGTTCAGTCTTTGTGCTAAGCTAAGGTAACTGGTTGTGCACTGTAGCTTTATGTTTAACAGATATGAGAGTGATATTGATCTAATCATTGACAATTCTCAGCCAGAAAGCGAATAGAGGGTTTTCTAATAAAGTTGGACTAGTCATTAGGTTAGTAATGTATAGAGCTTAATGAATGAATTATAAGTATCCAATTATATATTAGCACTGAAATCATTCTGCATAAATAAAACCTTTAGTTTTGATACTTTACAAAGATTTTGTAGAAAATACCTTTGTCCTTGCACTTAAACCAGACTTCTGTCAGAGAGCTTGAAAAGTGTGTCTTTTAACTTAACTAAGTACAAGATCCCAATACTTCTTCCACCACTGGTCCCCAGCTGTGTGTATGTTTGTGTTGCGAGTGTGCATCTGATAGTATTCATGCGTTAATTCTTCCTGTCGGCATTTCCACATCATGTGTCTGGCAGCTCTTGGGAGTCTGTTTTGGCACCTTGCTTCACAGCTCTGTGCCATGTGGATACACACATACACACACAAACACACACACACAAATATTAATACAGCAAAGGGAATCCACGAGAAGTTACAAGAGAATTAAAAATGCAACAATGAAACTGAACAAAAAGCTGCAATAAAATTCAATTAGCATCCAAACACGATACCAACTTCGTGTTTACCCTTTAGCTCCAACCAGCTAAAGCAGCTGTCACGTATGAAATTCTGCAGGTCTCCAGTGGTATTGTCTTTAAACCTGCAATAACTGATTTATGGCCACAGAGAAAGGTTGTGATCACAAAGGTGACATAGTATCACCTTTGAAGTTGGTGAACTTGTACACATTTACGCAGATACTTATTATAAGTAGTTATCCAGTTTAGAGTTCATCAGTCTATGCAGCAGAATTAAATTAATCTTGAGTAAACCGAAACCTCCTGTGTTAATCCACTGAAAAGTTAAGAAAGCTATTTCTTCAAACTCCCCAAGTGCTGACAAAATGAAGTAAAAGTTGATTTTTCTTAAATGTTCCTTCAGGGCATTCAGCTGTAGAGCAGAAGTAATTCAGCAAACTTGCGGTGGAAATGACAGACGTGGACAATGGCTTCAGCGGTTGTTGAAGCAGAACCATTGTGCATTCCCTTGACTTCTGCTGTCTTATACCTTCATTGGAAACTGAACCCTGCCACAGTAACCAAGTGCAGTTTTCACACTGATTTACACCTGGAATATAAAAATGATTTGGAGAAATAGTTTGAGGCACCAACAGTCTAACATCCCTTTGATGTTAACAGGCGGTAAATCAGGTTTCAGAGAGAGAGGAAGATGAAGAGGGAGACTGTGCGACGGGGGAGGGAGGCCGAGGCGGAGACAAAAGAAAAAGAAAAGGTCAAGAGAGGGAAACAGTGGATGTAGGGGGAGATATAGAGAAAGTTAAAGGGAGAGAAGAAAAGGAAAAATTGAAAATAAGAGAAAGAGAGGAGAAGGGTGGGCACCTTTCCTTTTATGTTCGGGGAGAGGAAGCTGGGGAGAAGAAAGTGAAATTGAAAGAAATTAAAAGGTGAGAGGAGATAGAGAGGAAATGGTTTAGCTCTGATGTACAAATGTTAACCTCTTTTGAGATCAAAGAGTTTCATAAGGAAGCCAGAAAAAATGTCACACCACACTAAGTGTGTAGAGGCCCTGCGTGTTCTTGTTTGTGTTTACCAGGGAAGGGGAAGCTGTCCTGAGCTTGGCAATTATCAGCCAGAACCTAAATATACCTAAATATCTGAGTGTCAAATATGCTGCTAAATGGCTTGTGCTGGTGATAGTTAAGTCTCCCCATCACACATTTTGCTCTTAAAAATGCCAGCTTATGCTAGCTGGCTAGTTTGTATCACTCGGGTTGAGTGGGACAACTGGCATCATGATTCTGCTGCCATAATGACATCAAGATTAGTTACAGAATGAAAGCACAAGTAACCTTTAAGTGGATTTTGACCACTAGGGGGCACAAAGAAGCACAAGTCGGGCTTATTAAGTTATTAGATCAAATTATGTGTTTGCAAACAGTCTATCTGCTGCTGTTAGTGTTCACACAGAGCGTGAGGAGGCATTCACACGAGGTGAACATGTTCCAGTTTGAGCAAATACAAACGCCTGCATCTGATGGGTTTATGTCTTTCAGAATTTTGCAGAGACAAGAGGGAAAGAGAGCGAGAGAGAGACTAAAGGCAAACAGTAGAAAGAACTGGCAAAAGAGGAGGCTGAGCTCCAAACCAGAACTCTCGCCCTCCCACAGACAGTGCCATTGTGTCTGCTAACAGCAAGCTGGTTTGGGCTGTACAGTTTGTACTCTGTTTGTTTGGGACAAGTTAAGTCAAACAGACAATTTCTTAATAAAAATGGCTGATGAACAAATATTTGAGTCTCGAAAAAGCTGTCAAAAAGAAATGTGACAGCGGCAAATGGAGACCATAAAGATACTGTGCAGAATAGAGGTTGTACAGAGGTTAAAGGCTGAGTGGAACTGCAGATTTCTATTAAACCTGTTGCACATTTAAAAACAATGTAAAAATCTGAAAGTACTGGAACCTGCACATCATGTTTTCTACTGTTGCCTGTCATTCCCAAACCAAGAAAATTAAGATAATGTATTTAATGACTGACTTCTTCAAATGACAAGAAATGCCCAAATTCAGTGGTTCTCAACAAAATGTATGACAGTAAGTCAGACACCCTGTCTGGTCAGCTGCCTTTTACAAATGTGTGTATGGCTGGAAAATAATGAAATAGTGTTTCTGAAAAAGTATGAACACACTAGGGAATCCAGCTCCTGCAAATCAATGTTACAGAAATACATATATACATTTAAAAACAGCAACTGAATTAAATGAGATGAAGGGCGGGAAAGAAAAGGCCAAACCTATGGAAACATGCAAGTTTTACAAAAACAAATGGAATGAGGTGGAAAAGCATAACAGGCTATAGGTTTATGAGAAAGAGACAGAAAGTCAGACAAATGGAGTGAATGTTAAATGTAACACTGAGAGTGAGATCAGATGGGGTGGGGAGAAAGAAGGAATGCGCAGGATAAGTGTAGTGTGGAAAGATGAAAGAGGGCGTGAGAGATAAAAAGGGCATAAAACCTAGCGAAGGAAGAGGAGGGATAAGTGTCGGGTAAAGAAAGACGGGGAGGAGAAGTTATGCCAGGAATGGGTGAACAGTTGTGGAAATAAAGAAAGAGAATCAGAAATAACGCGGGGGTGGGACAGACAGAGAGGCAGAGAGACAGTAAAGAGATTCGGTTTGAAGCAGTTTATGTGATTTAATATTTACACTCATTATAGATTACACCTTTGTACATTTGGATGATTTTAGTCGGTGTTGTCTTTTAAGTCTTTTTGTTTTTAAGCTCTTAAATGCAGAGCATCCACCTAGAAAAACATTGTTCTTCTTTAAAAAACTGACATTAAATAATTATAAAAGGTCGACATAAACTGCAGGAATAGATGACCTGGTTGATGCTTTCTGATATTTCACTTGATTCACATGAGGTACTTGACAGAAAACTTACTTGCTGTATATGGAGAATTTATTTTTATTAGCACTTCTAATGTAGAACATGTGCAACATTTATTAATATTGCCAGACAAGCCTAGAATACTGCATAAATATTGACTGTAGGCAACATAAACAGAACTGCATATATATGTTGTATAGCAACTACAACATCATGGCAAACCATGATATTACACCTACATTGGGTTTTGATCAGTTTCTTTCTTGCATGGCTCTATTGTCTGCAAAACAAGTGGGATGATTTGTCCAGAAAGTGTCTTCTCAATCAGTCACACAGTCAGACGAGCAGGGAGGGTGAAAATTAAAGTGACTAAAATCCTGGCTTTTCCATTGTTCTGCCTGTCAGATTGTTTGTAAGGGTGCTGTCCACTTTCTGAAACACACTGCAACCATAATAATCCAGTGTCTACATTCATTTTGTGCACTTCAGTTTCAGTTTAATTTGAATAATACAGCTTTAAAACTAGATATCCACATTTTCATAATTACGGAAACAGAAAACATGTAATGATGCTTTTAAGGACAAGACGTAACTTCAGTCAGATGGATAAATGAGACATTTCACACAGGCTTGACTTGCTGTGAAAACTGATAGGTAAACATAAGGGTGACCTTATACTTAAACAGCTCCAGTCTGTGGTGATTTGTTAATAACAAATCTGTTGCTGTTTGTTGATGCATTATTGGCCACTTATGATGTCACTTTTGAGCAAATGAATTCAGTGAATTATTGTTGTGCCCTTGTGTCTGGAAAGACAACAAACCCTGAAAATCTCTCTATAATGTGGAGAAATCACTGATCACTGTAGGGTACAGTAACAGTATGTGATGTATCAGACCATAAGTAACTGATGCCATTTCAGTGATAAAAGGAGTTTTTAGCACTCCTGAAGTATAGGTCTCTCTACATCAGTATAAAAATATGGCAGTACCAATACTAGCCTTGCTGTCAGAGTCTTATACTGAAACTGATGTGTGTTAGTACACACATCTTAGTGCATCTGTTGAAGCTGGTCAAGATGGAGCTTGTTTTACTTTTACATTATAAGCAGTTAAAGCACATAGTGTAACTCAGTTGTTTTCCAGCCAAGAGGTGGGGTCCCATCTTAGGGTCAGCAGATGAATCTGGGGGTTCATAAAGTGATTAATGAGGTAAAAAATTAAACTTATACTCGTTCTTGAGAAAATGTACTTTATATCCCTACAGACAAAGTTAGTTGAGCTGTGACTTACTCATGCTGTGTTTTTAAACCTCTGGTATAACTGCACAATTAATTTGTTATTCTGTATTAATTACTGTCAGCAATAAGCCTGTGGTCTAACCCCTTTTAGAACAGATCTCTTTGACCTGTTGATTCACATTTTAAAATGTGGTGCAAAGGTTGCCAGTATTCTTGTGGGTGGTCCGATGTGCTCAGAGTAATTACACTAATGTCTTAAAATTAATGTGATTTACTGGTTTTAGAGTGTTGCATGTTGCATATTTAACACACTGCTTCAGATTGGTGGAGGTGACAACAGCTCCCTGGGTGTTCACAAACCTAAAATGCCACCAATGTGGCAGGAAAGAACTACAGAAGCATATTATTAACCTTTCTTTATAGGGCACTTTGCAAAACAGTGCTGCAAAGTGCTTTATAATATGAATAAAATGTAAGCAATGAGTGACAAAATGTCTTATTTGCTGCAAGAGCATGAATGTTCTGATGAAAACCCGCTCCAGGCTGCGCTTAAGGAGTGCACAACAGAGGCTGCATCTGTTTCTGCGGAAATCACTGAGTAAAGTGTGTTTGAGGTCAGTTAGAAACATCAGACTCTGCATGCACTTTGTCCCAAACTAAACCCAACTCTTCTCTTCTTCATATCTCCTTTTCAGGTTTCTCCAAACTGTGACCAGGTTTTGGTGAACGGGAAAGAAATGCGCGGTCGTCAGTCGTTGGCAGTCAACTTCACCTACCTGCACCTCTCTGCTCAGCTGCAGCTCACAGTCTGGGTGCCAAAGCTACCTCTGCAGATAGATGTGTCAGATACCGAACTGAGCCAGGTTAAAGGTTGGAGGGTGCCCATCATCACTAATAAGAGGTAAATTACCTGCTTTTTAAGTAAACTTGGCAGTGACACTGAGCATCAGTTTGCATTTTACAGAAAACCGAGAAGACAAATATACTTCTTGGCACATTCCTGGTGCATTTCCTTCTTTAAAAAATTAAAGATAATAAAACAGTCAAATACCTAAAACCAGCAAAACATCATGTAACATCTCCAGCTCCCACCAATAAGTTAGCAGTCTACAACAGAACTTAATTGATACCAGATTTTTTAGGTTTTTTTTAACCAAATTTTGCAATTTTATATTGTTACTTATGTATGCCAGTCCTGATACATCTGAAAGAAGCCAACATTTGTCAGTTTATCACCCTAGATAAACCAGGAGGGGGGAGCTGTTAACTTGCTGAAATATGATAAATGGACAGATTTGTGTATTTAATAAATAAATAGTAAATGTAATGAATCTTTGTACCACATGCAAAATAAATGGGTTCCCTGTTTCCTTATAGCACAGAGCAATCCAACTGATTTTCTTTTTAATCGATTAGTCTGCACACACGGTAGACTGCAGTCTGAGACATGGTGATCTATACCACCTATGTCATAATTATAATGTTTAATTACAGACATTATATTCAGGTCACAAAATTATTACAATTTAATGAGGCTGCATGTTGCATATAGCTCTTTTGTGACCGATCAAAACCCACACATGAGCACACACCAACAACAGCATAGGTGAATATGCAAAAAACGTCTAGCTGTAATGTGGAAAACAGAGTTCTCACACGCAACACCGACTGATACAAGCAGGTCTCTCACATTAAACGTGGCATATTCTGAAAACTGTGTGAAAAGTGTGTGAGAGTAGAAAACAGAAAGAGCAGATTTTCAGGCTTCTGAACTTTGGCTGCAGCTCTTGTCTGGTTCATGCACTTGCATATTGTGCCTTGTTTCTTCAATAAAAGGTGCTGAGTTTCAGTGTGTGTGTGGAAAAATAAGGAAAGAAATGTATGAGTCACTGTTGTATCTACTTTGTTTTAAGATAAATTTGTGTGAGTGTCTGTGTGACTTAGAAAGAAAAGAGGGGAAACAGTAGAAACAGGAGGCAGTGTGTGATTGTGAATATGTGTGTGTCTTTCGGCTTTTCGTGTGTGTTTATGTGCGCGTGTGTGTGCACGTGTGATATAGTGCTTATTGAATGGAGCAGTTGAGAGCACATATTGTTCCAGCCAGTCTATGATTTCCTATGAGGTCAAGGCCTGCCTGGCTATACTGATGACAACTATTATGGCTTTAGCATCATTACCACTGAATGACGCATTCAGTCACTTAAACACACACACCCCTGCACACACACATGTACATACACTCTCAGACTGGAGACAATTTTCTCTCCTTTACTTGTGTGCATCTGTGTGAATGTGTGTATGCACATGCTTGCCTGCTGTTTCATGCAGCTTTCTGTGTGTTTACGCAAGGTAACAGCATAACAATATAGAAAAACAGATGTACAGGATATGAATTGATACTGTACATTTAAACTGTGGAGATACCTTCAGGGCATTTATTGTTCATCTTCCCTGCAGGAAGAATGAAAAATCTCATATAATATTGTACAGTAGAAACAAATTATTTTATTAGAAATCTTTTTTCTAAACCAACCCTTTGCTAAACTTTTTAATAGTCTTTGCCACAGTTCTCTTAATTTGCTCTTTTATTTATTTTGTCGTTAAGCTTTATCTCTTGCAGAGGTTGTGTTTTCAAGTTTGTTTGTTTCTGTGCTTGTTCATTTGTTAACAGGTCGTCTTTAAAACTTGGCTGTTCTTAATGAAATTTGGTGATAAGCAGGCCATGTCTCAACATTATAAGTTTTGATTGTTCTTATGAACCACTGCATTCATTTGAGTCAAAAAATGACACAGCTGTCAGTCTATCACTGTGCATTTCAATACAAATCTAGTTCCATGTTTTCCATTTACAAAACCCAAAATTTAGAGAATTACGAGGCAGCCAAGGTATAGTCTCACTCTTGTGTTACTTAAACAGCCCCTCTTTCTCACAGACACCATAATGTTAAATAAAACTCTCAACTGAATGAAATCCAAAAGGCACGTGTTTTTTTTTTCTCTGAGGATGGAGATCTGATGTAGTGGCCATCATCAACCATGTGACAAAAAAAAAAAAACCTTCAACATTGGCTACATTTGTGTTCAGCTGTGCAGCACATGAACCCAAATGAAGTTGCTTTATATAATCTGGGAAATCTGAACTTCGATATAGAGACGCTATGTGTAAGCAAGAAGTTGCCACATTATGACACACAACGTTATTCTTAAACTCATGCATGCATGCTTCTGTGCCTCTATGTTTGATTGTTCATTTGTTTGTGAGTATGTGGGCAGGCACAAGTGTGTGTGCATACTTTGTGTGTACGTGTATGTGTGTACGTGTGTGTGTGTGAGAACGTGTGCTTCTATTTCCCCACCTTGCCACCCTTCCATTTTGTTCTGCTGGGCCTATTTTTCAATTTCACCAATTTCTGCTCAGATAGCCACCAACCCTTGTGCACACCGAGACACAAACACACACACACACACCTCTATCTTGACTAACCACTATCCCACAGAGTGAAACACAAGCACTATTAGGCACACACTCTCACACAGACACATGTGCAACTGGGGCACTGGAAAATGGAAAGAGAATTCCTGTAATATTACCTGGGTTTCACACTCCGGGACAGTTATAGGACACAGAGGTAGTCCTGTGTGTGTGTGTGTGTGTGTGTGTTCTTGTGTGAATGCCTGCCTGCATGTGGTATTGTGTAGATATTACACAGAGGGAAGCAAAGAAAAAGAATGTGTGTTTCTTTGTGTGTCTGTGCATGAGAGAGAAAGAAAGATCCTCCACCAGGGAGCGAGGGAGAGAGGTTTTCTGTTTCAACATTGATAGTGTATTCAAAGCATCCTTGGATTAATTGTATTTCTTTTTTGGGGGTGATTATTCAGCTTCCTCAACTCTGGAATTACACCAAGTATATACTTTTAACATTACTTATTTATATATTTTTAATTTTATATATCAATTTTAATGGTTTAACTTTTGAGAGTTGTGCTTAATTGAGAACACTTCAAGAACATGTTGTATGTTTTAGTTTGCAGAACACCACTGCAAAGTTTACTTTCCAGATTACTTTTTCCATTTATTTACTTTTATTATTTATTTTTCCATGTAAAAACATGAATAAAAATCTAGTGGAATCATATTTATCAAAATGCACTTGCCAAGAACAGCTTAAGACAACGTATTAAACAAATATCACAACAGCCTTTTGTGTGTGCCCTCCACAGATGTGGCTATATGGAAAGTACCACTTTAAACTGTACAAGGAAAGATTTATCAATGCTTTTTCAAGTGAAGTTACAATAGTTTATTTATACTGTTTAATAAAAACTCACCTGCAGACAGGATTACGAGAAGAAAGGAGCACAGGGCCAGTTACATTTTAAATAATTTGCTCCCTCAGGCTTTCCAGGAAACGCACATTGTACAGCTCAAGTGTTTTAAAAGTGTTACAGCTGGATTAAAAACTGAAGTGTCTTTTCTTTTGACTGAGAGTGTAACCTGGAGCGGAGATTATACAGTAGATTACCTCAAGCCAAGTGTGGAGTATAAAAATGGCATTTAATTACCAGATAATCTCACCCTCTCTTCTCTTTTTCTCCGTCTCATTTATCTCCTTTCTTCACAGACCTACAAGAGACAGTGAAGATGATGAGGATGATGAGAGGAAGGGCAAAGGCTGCACCCTACAGGTATTATTTGATTGGTTCGCATATCACACTTTTAAAGCGAGTTCTTTAATCCTTTTCTTCAATGTCACTATGCCTGAAAAAAACCCTTCACAAACTGAGAATGAAATGTGATGCACTGTAAGTAATGTTTAACTCAGCTGCAGTCTTGTTGTGCACTACTGTGCAGTTAAACATGAGACCCTAATTTGACCTTTCCTCCTGACCTTTCAGTACCAGTACGCCTTGGTGCGAGTCCTCACCCATTTTGTCGCAGAACCGTCTGACCCAGGAGGAGAGATGGTCTACATGTTAGGAGCGGACTGGCAAGCTGACATAACTCATTTGGTCTTGGATCAGCTAAAGGTAGGTTTACACCAAGACTTAACCAAATCTTCCTTGAAGAAAAAAATCAGCATTTTGGGAAATATATTGGTTCACTCTTTGACGATCAATCACCACTCCCATGTCTGTGTGTAAAATGATAGCCTGGTATTTTTGTCTCCCCCTTCTGGCAGTGACAGTAATTACACAAACACCGTGAACACTACTACTACGGGGTGCACTTGTTTGGATGGGCCTGAAAGTAAAAGACATTCAGCTGTTTGTAAAAGTTCTGCCCTATTGCTTTAAGTACATAAACAAAGACATAATGCCGATGTAATGTGTATGTTAGACTATGCTAGTTGCATTCTGTAAACAGTTTCTTTACAAACAATAGCTTTTACTTTCCCCTAATGATTCTGTTCAGTGTCACTGCTGGTTGCCTGGCAACCTCATTGTGATGACCAGACTCCAGGAAGTTGCTGCAAGCACTGGCTGTTATTTACAAGTGAACAATTACAGCTCCTAGCTGCCTTTAATAACACAAGTTATTGTTTTTTACACTCTGCTCATGTGAGTTTATAGATTAAAGACTAAACATGCAAGGCAGAGCGTGTTTTAAAGCAGCTGATAGATTTCAACATTTATCAAGCCAGCTGTTTCCCTGTATTTTCATTGTCATCTTCCACTCTAAGATCCAGCTCTAATTCACAAACATACAACTAGTATTGATCCTTTTATCAAACTTTTGTGACATTTTTTATGAAACATTTCACAAATTGTTGAAATTTTCCATTCCCTCCAATGAGACTGATGTTTGACTGTTAAATAACAGCTAAAATTAGGATTTTTTTTTTTTTGAAGTAGCTCTAATCCATAATAAACTCATTGTTGAAAATCAGTCATGAACATATTAAATCATCATCTTGTAAAAGTGTCTGACAGCTGTTTCTGTGCTCCACAGGTGGAAGATCCTCGCATTGCCAGACTGATAGATGGACGAATCCTGATCGGGAGGGACCTGGGGATCACAACTATACAGGTATACATCCTCTGCTTTACACTCTCCACTGCACAAGTGATCCGTTCTGTCCTCTTTGATATTATTTTTTTAAAAACTATTTTGCTTGATTTTATCATCAAAAACCACAAAACCACCCAGTCTCCTAGCTGAGGCACAGTTGGACAACAAGTTTGCGAGAAAGATTGTTGAAAACTGTATGATTATGTGAAGCACAGTGTAATTTAGCAACTCAAATTGCAGCCATGAGCACTCCAGTGATGTAAACATTATCCTCTCTTTCTTCCCTCTCCTCTTCCTCTCTTGCAGTTATAAGCCTCGCCTGCTAGCTCGTTACACAATTAGCCACAATTAACTGTCGGATTTGGCCCTGACATTGCAGTGTGATGTTCAGCAATTACGCAGAGACACACACACACACACACACACACACACACTTACACTGCACCCAGTGAAGACACTTGCACACTTGCTGAATTCCAATAAGCCAGTCCATTGTGACTGAATGTGACAGTGGAGAACGGTCCTGTGGCTTACTGTCTTACGTTGTAGTGGTATATGCTGTTACATAGCAGAGCTAAGGCAAAACCACAGTCAAAGCCAGTATAGTTTTGGTTGTAATTTATCTTACTTTGCTGCATCTCCGCTTTCATGTAACAATAAACCATGTATTCTAAGTGCTTACATTTGCGTGACTGCCCTGAAGAGTGTGTGGTGCACAAGGGTCTGAAGTGGCTTGGCATTGAGTTCAGCACGGCAGCGTGGGGAGGTGGGGTATCTCGGGGATTTGTGGGAACAGCTGAGTGCGTGTTCGCATCCTTTCGACAGGGGACTGCTGCGTGCATGCACACGTACACAGGCACACACACAGATGCACACATACAGACAGCTGTGCTCTGTTTGGGAGCCAAGAGAGAGAATTTACCCAGCATTCCCATCGAGATGCCAGAGTCGACAGCCGTCATTTGATAGTTTGACATTTCAATTTTACCCCCCAGCTCCGTCTCCCCGAGTCTCGCCTCTTCCTCTCCTCCCCATCTCTCTCTCTCTCTCCTTTCTCGCCCCCAGTCTCTCTTTCTCGCCCTCTTATTCTCTGTCTGTCTTGAAGAGCAATCCCAGAGCCGTCAGTCATTGCATTTTGTTACCTCGCTGAGGGTGGGATTGAGTTTGACGCCCCGACACGTTCGCTGAGAGATTTTCTTTGTACACCAATCAGATCTGCCTGTCCTCCTGTCGCCGGGCGGAGTAGTACACTACAACACGGGGCTCCTAATCTCTATCACTGTCTGTCTGCTGCTCCCTCTCTCCATCTGTACCTCAATCTCTTTCGTGCTCCTTCTTTCTGCCCCCTCTCACTTTCTGTCCTCCTCTATTTGTCATTGTCTCTCTCTCTCTGACACCCACTCCATTTATTTCTCACTCGCTCTCTCACTCACAATTTCTTACACACTTGCTCTCTCTGCTTTTCACTCACTCCCTTTTAGTTATTTAGTGTTGGCCTTGTGCTTTGTTTATGCTAAGTTGTCTTAGTTGAATGCTGACACATTGGAGCACAGCTGGGAGGCAGACGTGAACACTGCATGCGTACGTGCGTGTGTGTGTGTGTGTGTGTGTTTCCACTGTGTGTTCTAAACCAGCATTTTCTTTCCACAGACAATTACTGGCATTGTCACCTTTGTCTGTGTGTGTGTGTTAGTTTTCCTAACTTTAGCACCTACTGCAAGTCTATGGCCCATAGCACTGTAGCATTAACCAGCTCTCACTGCTCCTCTGTCAATGTTAAATACAGTACCTCACTGTCACCTTAAGGCAATTATCACTGAGACAACAACAAAAGATCTTTCATGTACCTCTCCAGTGTCGTGTCTTCCAGAGTTCCCTGTATTATACCTGCACTTCCTAATTTCCTTTACTTTATGTAGCATGATACACAAGATCTCAATGTTCCCATTTTGGAACATTTTCAGACACAAGCTGCCATTCCATCACCTGTCAGACAAACAGCTTGCCATGTAATGTGACAGCTGCTAAACCAAGAAAGCACTCAGTGTGGTGTTTGGGATTTTTCCCTGGAAAGACCCACCAGGCACTGAGTGGTAGAGAAGGAAATGTAAAGCAGTTATGGAGCGCAACTCTTTAATGAAAGTTCAAAGGAACTCATGTTGGATCTGGTTTTCTTTGTGTGTGTATGTGTTTGCAGTTTTAATAATGTTAAATAGATGCAGGGTGTAAAAACTTTAGTTGTTTTGAACTTAGATTAGAATTCGACCTTAAGTGTCACTTTACACGTGTTTATAGGTTGTTTGAACTTTCTTTGCAGGTTCTGTCACCACTGTCTGACTCTATCCTGGCAGAGAAGACTGTGACTGTTTTGGATGACAAGGTAAAATAACATTTCTTGGCATGTGTCATGACTGTGTGTTATTAAATCCCATCTTGCAGATCACAGATTAGACAGGGAGGCCGCATGGAGATGAGCCTTGAAATTTAAGCGATCAACATACAAAGTGTCTCACAGAGCAAGTAAACACATGTTTATTTAAGCTCCTAACAAACCCCTTAACCCAACTTACTGCTTTGTATTGTACTTTGAGCAACAGAGTCTCAGGTCATTGTGTTATAACAAGATATAAGATGGGTGATGTGATTTGGCTACAACGAGAGCAATCAAGCAAAAGTGTAACTTTTTCATTGGCTCCTTCTGCAAGTGACCTACAGTACCTCTTGCTTGTCTAGGTCACCATCACAGACCTCGGAGTCCAGCTGGTTTCGTCTCTGTCCCTCAGTATGTCAGCGAGTCCGGGAAATTACCAGGCTATACAGCTAACCACTACGGCCACAGATCTGCTGCATACACCCAAACAGGTAGGGAATACTACAGGGATACATTTACCTATACATGCTCTTGCACAAATACAGATCTAAATATGTACATTTCTGCAAGATATCATAACCACCAGGATTTGCATTGTCAAATTTCAGAATATAACTTAAAACACGTGCAGACGTTTGATAAAGATGCATCAATGAGACAGCTCATTGACTCTAGGCTTTTGTCACACACACAGACACATGGACACACACGCATTGGTGGACTGCAGGGACTGCTGTTCTCATCTCTACAGTAATGCCCCAAAGGTTGTAATCATAGAAGTTAAACAGTTATTCTGTGCAGTGGACATCATATCGCTGCTATGTCTCCCATAATCAGTTTCTAATTAGCAGTGCTTAACTTCCAGGCTGTAGCACTACTTAGCTACAGTTACAACCACCTGAAGGTCTACAGTAAAACACAACTGTTAGCCAGAGCTGCAAAAATGCAGTTAGTGTTTGACAATGCTTCGCAAAATCCACATTTGTCATATACGTGTCCAACACAATTAAAAACAAACACATTGCTGACTCTGATCACATTGCCATGTGTTATTTCATTGCACTAAAGCTATTATCCTCTTACCTATTTTTCTACACACACACACACACACACACACACCTATACAATCCCTCCTCCCTCCCACTCTTTAATTTTCTTTATCAAACAATACCCAATGTTATGAATTAATTTTACCCAGGGGCTCATTGGACAAGAAGTAGCTTATTACAATGAAAATACAGATTTGATCTTGCATTTTATTCAAACGTTGATTTTATTTTATTTTTTGCATTTATTTCTTTTTTACATTATTCACCATCACCAGTGGAAATATGGAGAGTGATGGAGGAAAAGAAAGTAGGGTGAAAAGAGGAAAAAAACAAAATAAATATAGAGTGAGGGAAAGAGAGAAAGTGTTGTTCCACATGCTGAAGCTTCATTACTTTTGTAGGGAGGTTTATTTCTGTGTTATACCTACACAATACTTTCTGTGTTCTGATTAAAGAGAGTTAAGGGTTTTATCAAGGGAAATTAGTGAGGCAGAATCATTTAAAGACAAGCAGAGAAAATACATTATCTGCTATACTGTTTTTATTTATGGAATGCAGTTGCTGTAGTGTTTGTGTGTGTGTGTGTGTGTGTGTGTGTGTGTGTGTGTGTGTGTGTGTTTAGGTTGTTAGGTAGGGGGGTGGGGCTGCGGATGCATGTGTGTGACTGAGGATGTCCCTCTTTGTGTCCAAGAGTAACAACAACATATTTCCATTGTGCTGGAGAGATGAACAGGTGAACCACTGGAAAAAATGTCATGCTGTTAAGCCATCCAAGGTCGACATCAATGAACATCTCTTCTTTGTATATTAACAGTAAAGTAGCTTTTAGATTCGAGCAACTGGCCCACTGGTACAGCAAGCTGAACCTCCTCACATCAGGAAGGGATCTGTCCTTCCACCTAATTAATGTCCTTTAGGCTATTTTAGGTCCTTTCTGTATGTATTACCTCAAACTGAAGCCTGCAGTAATCCTTCAGTATGTCACCACCCTGCTCATTGCTTCCCTGTGCTCTTCAGATAGTTGCTAACTGCATCTGTTTGTCTTTAGCTGCACCAGGATACAATGAGGTTGAGAGTGGTGAGAAACCAAAAATACTGAGCGTACGGATGCAAAAAGCTCCACAAAGCTGCAAAGATTGGTGACTATTTGTCAGTATTAATAGAACTGTCATGTATTTCACATATTTGACCCCTTGTTAATGATAAAATATCAATTAGTGCAGCTTTCGTTGGAAATGGAATGGAACAAATCTGGATGGCACAGGTGTCCCTAACAGACCAATTAGCAAAATTATCCATCTCTACACTTTAGCAAAAATCATTCAAAAGTCATTCAAAAACTAATCATTTCAATATGAGTGTATCAGTGTGAGCAATTAAAAGTATGTTTATGCAAATGCTGGAAAAAAAAGTGCACTTGCTGGCTGGTTACACAGATTTGTAGCGCTTCCGTGTACACATACCACATTTTTATCAGACTAGTGGCATTAACCAGCTCTCACTGCTGTCGATATGTCCTTCGCATTGCTGATACACTGATTATTAGATGTATGTTCTGAGAATCATAGACTTACTCTGTTTCTCAATGCTTTTCAGGAAGCTGTGATCAGTGCATGGATCCAGTACAGTGATGGTTCGGTGACACCTCTTGATGTCTATGATCCCAAAGACTTTCTCCTCTCGGCCGTGTCACTGGATGAGAGTGTCATCTCCATAACCAATCAGGTACTAGCCATTAGAAGTCTTTGTTACCTAACCTTTGGGTTTAAGCTGCGAAGGAAAAAGATGGAAAAAAGTAAATTAAAAAACCCAAAAAAACAGTTAAATATTAACAGAAAAAACTCAACAGATTTTACAAACGGCACAGTATAGTGGCCAAAGTACAACATTTGTACTACTGTGCCTGTTCACCATTTGATTCCTTCTATTTTTAGGAGCAGCACTGGCCTATAGTGGTGGCAGAGGGTGACGGACAAGGAGCACTGGTTCGTGTAGAGATGGTCATCTCTGAGACCTGCCAGAAATCCAAAAGGAAGAGCGTGCTGGCATCCGGAGTTGGCAATGTAATTGTGAAGTTTGGAGCAAAGAGTGAGGAAAGAGGTGCGATGGGAAGAGGTGGACAGGACGATGGAGGAGGGATAGACAACAGCACCAGCGAGCACCGAACAAAAGATGGAGAGTGGAAGTCCAACAGCGCAGCAGTGGACCGAGAAGAAGGAGCCATGAGGAAGGTGGGATGAGAAAATGGATAGAAAAAGGGCAGCACTTGTTTTTTTTCTGTATTTTGAGTGTAGTTGGTAAAAGAAGTTCATCACAACATTACTGGATAGTCTGTATTCTTAATTAATTGGCTCTTTTAACTAGTCTGCATTTTATTATGAAGTACAACATTCTTAAACCCTATTCCTTTGATGTTGAACGATTCGGACAAAATTGTTTAACTAATAGAAATCAGTACCTGATGCAAAATGCAGTGAAGAGTTGAAAATTTAGCAATTAAAATGAGCATGAATATAGAAAAACAAAACATTATTTCTTTAATTAGCTTCTCTTTCCTATTAATCAGGTTAGCACAACAACCAAGAGCACAGTAACCCATCGTGCTTCAGGTGGTAAGGCTGCCAGTGGAGGCAGCAGCAGCAGTCGAGGCGGAGGCCCCAGCCAAGCCGGGGACTACAGTAGCTACCCAGCACAAGTGGAGGTACCAGGCACTGGGGACAGTGAACTGACCCAGACCACTAGAGGACTGTCAGACCTGGAGATTGGGATGTATGCTCTTTTGGGAGTATTTTGTCTGGCAATACTAGTCTTTCTCATCAACTGTGTCAGCTTTGCTTTCAGGTAAACTAATAATAATTATAATAATAATAATACATTACACTTATATAGAGCTTAACGTGACACTTTAGACGCTTTACAGAGAACATAACAAAAAGAAAAGTAATGTGAGGGTTAGGACGGGTAAGTGGATACCTCTGTGTGGATCAAAACCTGAAGATAATTTTTTAAAACCTACTTAAGGTTTCCTTCTGTTGAACTACATTTTTATGCTTTTATGTTTCTTTACAAATCCCCTAATGATTCATATTTGTAATGAACTACTTCACCTTCACTCAGGAGAGTAGATGCCCCTTAAACATCTTTCCTTTTTTAAACAGGACTCTTATTTATTATTAACATATTTTATGTATCTGCATCGCTTCACTCTGTACATTTCTACTCCCTAATTAAATAGATGCCCATTTAGAATATTAAGAAAAAAACTTTTTCAAACTTTTACTTCAGATGTACTTTTTTTATCTGCAGATACCGTCACAAGCAGGTCCCCGTTCTGGAAGCAGGTGGCAACATGAACCATGCACATGACTGGGTGTGGCTTGGCAATGAGGCTGACCTTTTAGCTGACCACTCTGACCAATGCCAGGGCGCGTTGCCTGATGAGTGCACCACCATCATCGACCGGAATGAAGGAGGATATGAAGAGAACAAGTACCTGCTGAACGGGGCTGGGAACACCTTGGTGATGGGTGTGAGCACAGGCATGGGCACCATTAGTGCGAGTGGCAGCACAGGTGGACACCGAGGCATCACCCATGGACAAACCTTGCCCAGATCTGTTCAAGAATCGCATCAGTGCCTTTCAACAATCACCACAGGGGGCAAAAATGCCACCGGCCAAGCAGAGCATCTGAATAATTCCCCCCGAGCCACGGCTGCAGCTGCAGTTGCAGCTGCCAAACGCAAACGCGTCCAGTTCACTTCTTTTGCCACTGTCCTGCCCAATGATAATTCAGGCGGGGGTGGCCCATATACCAACTCTTCAGTGTTGGTGACCAATGGGAGCGAGGATGACATCAAGTGGGTGTGCCAGGATATGGACCTGGGTCAGTCTGAAATCAGAACCTACATGGAGAGACTACAAGACAATCTGTGACTGAGTGGAAAGAGACTGAGAAATGGAGGGGCAGAGGATGAGTGCAGGAGGGGGAGCATGGACAACGAGTACAATTCACCTGTAATGCCTTTGCAATGGATGAAGGGAGGGAGAACAGGAGGAATATGAGAAGAGTTAAGTGAGCACGGCGAGTGTTGAAGAGTTTAAAAGGTTATTGAATAGACAGTGTAGGGGATGCTTACATTTAGCTCCCCTCAGGCTGTGGAAAAGATACTGTCATCTCTAGCTCACTCTGAAATCAATGGTAGCAAACATTATGAATTTGTTTTATATTATTCATGGTAAAAATATTAGTGTAAAAATCAATTATAAAGTCATTACTGGTTATGAATGTTTATTTTCAAAATACCAGTAAAGCATTGTGCTATACAGTACATTCAGGGTATGTTATTGGACAAACATTATGAAGCCACTATACATTTAAACGAGGATGGCAAGAACTATTTTTTACTCATGTGGTATATTGCCAGCACTGGCAGCAGCTGTCGATTGATTATTGATAGATATAGTTTTAATATACAAACCTGTCAATAACCTGCCACATCTGATGAATGATTACATCTTGAATCACCACTTATGATTACTAAAGTATAGGTGTGCATCAAAAGCATACAATCTGTTTATTTGTACAATCACGTGACCCATTTGCATTGATCATAAATAAAATGTAACATGTAAAAAATATACAGTATATATTCCAAGTACTCAACTATGAATTCAGGCACCAGTGGGAGCTGCCATTCAGCACTGAATACAGGCGATCTTACTCTTTCCTCGAGCAACAGAGTGTGTCAAGAGTTGGAAAATGAAATGTCACACAAAAGACTGTTTCTCCCTTGGATCCAAGACAGAGGCATTTAAACTTGCACAATTACAAACAGGAAAGGACATTAGCCATATTTGAGGCTCACTTCCTGTTTCCTGAAACCTTCCAGCCAATGATGGCTTCCTCCCTGTATTCAGAACCAATCCCATCATCCCCTGGCCCCTCTCCTTGTCTGTGATTGGATGGCAGTAAAAACTTGTGAAATCAAGGACACAGTGAAGCACTGTGAAATACTGTCTGTAAACTAAAAGGGGACCGACTGAGGTGTCTCATATAAAAAGGAGGCTGCTTGGGCTTTGCGAAGCCTGACCGAACACTAAATAATGAGGATTATTTAAACCAGAAACCACGTAGGCAACAACACAGACCAGAGTACCTACAGTGTTACACAGCTGGAGCTAAAAGGATATACTGAATGACATTACGATACAAATGAAAATGGAGAGACAATATCTTATGAGTAGATATGGGTTCATGAACATGTTTGTTCTTGCTGAACATAACTATGTTTTTTTTCCCTTTTATTTGTTCTTTTTTATAAATATAATGTTTTTATGTTTTTTGTCATTCTGTTTGCCCTAATTTGGGAAGATATTAATTGTAGCTTTTTATTTCAGAGATTTATTAAGATTTTAAGAATATATGATTCTTTTTTGTCTCCTAGAGATTTATTTATTTAAATTAACATTTGAGAGGGTGAGGATGGAAAGAAAGGCCAAGGGCAAGGACCGAAAACAGTAGGCCTGCTGGTGAATGATAGCACATAAGAGAACTAGTGAAAGGAAGGAGACAGAACAGGCAGAGGTTGCCTCACCTTCGTTAAGCTCAGGTGACGAGTCATGAAGAACTGACAATAATAAAGGAGAACTGTAAGATTGTTAAGATTGCAATATTTATTTATAAATGTGTTACTGTTTCAGAGTACACTGTATGTTGTAGATAAAATAAACATGCTTCAAAGTGCTTGTGAATAAGATTGCAGGTCACTAGCCAACAACATGGTGATATTTTGTACATTTTACAGTGCAAATATGGTACACAATACTATCTACCACCACAATGTGAAAGTGATCTTATTGGTTCTTTTTCTAAAAAAAAAAAAAAAAAGTTCCTGTCTTTGTTTAAAGTATTGAATGAGTTCTTGTCTTTGTACAGGGTAGGAATCAGTTTACCTCCATAATGAGATGTAAAAATGGAGGTAATCCATCGTACATCACTCTCAAAATTGCTTGAAGTTGGTGAGTCCATTTCAGAGAGAAACCAAACCAAATGTTAAGATGTTGGGCTAGTCCAAAAGAAAACAAAGGCAAAATCTGGATTCACCTCTCTGTTTTCAATCATTTGTTCAAGAAGACACATAATGGAAATGCACATGAATCAATGGCCAAATCATCAGGTCTGAAAAAGAGAGAGTAGTGGATTTAAAGGGACAGATAGCTTGGAGAGACACAGATAAGAGACCTGGCCTGACTCCCAGTGGGGGAACTAAATGGGCTGCACAGCCTCCACCAAAGCAATAGATATTTTGACTGATGATGGCGACTATACTGTATGTTCTGGACTCATACACATTACTGTATCTCGCCTATTCTAACGTAGCTACGAGACTGCTGTGATCAAAAGGATCAGTCGAACGGGTACAGGTTCGATAGTCGCTTAAGGTAGAAGTGTAGCAATGCTCTCAGATGAAAACCTTTTTGACTCTTATGCTAGAACTGTGAGTTTAATCCTACTTTACAGCCTGTGACACCCATTTTACCCGTTGTATAATTTTAAAACTGTATGGATGTCAATTGAAAAACAGAAAAAAAATTCAAGGCTATTTTTAAGAGATTATTTTTGGGGCATTCCAACTTTTATTTGATACCACAGAAGGACAAATCTACGGTATCCACACGTAGCCTATATGGAAGGACCACTGTTTACTGACTGATCTACTGCTGAACTTTGGCACAAGTCCAAAGAGGAATTGTTTTAAAAAGCATAAAGGTTTGGCCTGTTTGTCATCTTTGCAGCTGTCCAAAGTTACACAGAATGACCAGGTTAGCTGTCAGTCTCAGCTAGAAAGTCTTAGGTCTTGTTAATTTACAGTAATTTGGTTTCGCCATTAACACTGAACAGATGGATTTTTTGACACAGACAACTGTTGGTGCAGAAACAAGAGCACATTTGGTTTTAATTTTGTTTTTATTTTTAATATTCTCTCAGAGGCCCCTTTGATGGTATACATAGAAATAGATGCCTCATATTCAGGCCATCCATCTCCAGCTGAATTTTCATATGTAACCAATTTGGAACAGCAATTATTAGCAGGTGCAGAGTTGTATGATATTCAGTGTGGCGGCAAGAGAAGGGATTGGGCATACAGTGTGTTCGGTCTTCTGTATTCTGTACTCAACATAATGCTGCGCAGAAGCATTGAGTTTCCTTCGAACCTTACAGTACAAATGCAAAACAGTTTTATATGAAGGGACGTCTGACAAGGCAGGTTTTGATGCTTTTGAACTGGAAGCTCAAGCTGCTCTGTATGTTGTCACTCAGCCTCGTTATAGGCACTTGTTATGCTTTGTGTCTACAGAGGAGAATCTGCATATAAGGTGCTGCCTTACTTTTTCAGAGATAAAACAAGGAGACCTCGTTTTCAGAGGATGGTTTTACATTGTTAGCTGCTGTAGATGTCCCCTATCACACCCCTGTCTTGCACTAACACTCAAGTGAAGTGACTATACTACCTTAGGCCCACTTTAGTTATACACATGGTAACATGCGTCTATCAACCAGCTTGTTTTCTGAGACCAAAGCAAGTAACTTCTTACAGTAAAAAATAAAGAACATGTTTTTCTTAATGATTCCTCTCGGATGACGCCAGTGCACAGCAGTAGTTCAGGCAGCAAGCAAGCAGTAAAAAACATGGGACCTCTACAGTGGCTACACTGTGACGGTGCTGAAAAAAAAATCAAACACCTAAAAAAGCATATTCTCATAAGCAAAAGAGCTGAATTCATTTGTCATGTATTTACAGTAAGAGGGGCACATGGGCAGCAGTTGAATGTGCTACAGGTAGAAGAGGTGCCAGTGGACATTAGCCCAAAAGATTTTTTTTTTGTTTGTTTTGTTTTATTTGTTTTTCTTTTTGCTATTGTCATTGTTTAAACATGGTTCATGGAGGCCAATAAAGACCCATAACCAAAAACTGACAGCCTTCTTCTTCGTCTTTCATTGTTTAATCCACTGAAGTCATAATAACAGTCAACTTTAAGCTTCGAGCCACAACAATAATGACAACAGCTACAACAAAGCTGTCACGTTTAAATCTTTCATGGTGATGGTGGAGTAGAACATGATCAGAAAAGCAGGTACAATAGCTGAAACTAAAGCCATGCTGTTTTCAATCTCACTTTTGCATTTAAATGTCAATTTATATCAAAAAGGCTACACAGAGCTGACTTGCAAATGTAGGAAAATGTGACATTAAAAAAACAAATGCATGTTATTGGAAAGGGAATTCTTAATGGAGTAAAAATAAACCATCAACTTAATGTGAACTTAATGTGGAATTAATGTATCCAGCATTTTAGTAATGGTAAGTATGTCTGTAGTGTGTCCGAAAACACTAGACAAAGTTTGTAGCTTTTGATCACTTGCTCTTTTAAACCAACGTTAATATGAAGATTTCTGGTCTGTAAAAACCCAATCAGCAGCTGTGCCATGGAGGCCCACAAGACAACAGCAACAGATTTTACTGATTAGCACTCTTTCAATCAAAGAGGAGAAGCTAATAAAATCATCTGGTGGCATCTTTGGGCTTGTTTGAATGGAGCCAGGCCAGAGAGGAGCCAATCAGTGCTGATCACTGTCTAGCTTAGAACAATGCCTGCTGGTGATGAATTGTGTCGAACGTAAACTGATGTCAAGGCATCAAGAGGACCAGACATTGCAATTACCACCACCAGCATCAGCTATATGTACAATAGGAAAAGACTTGTTCAGGAGTGGGTTTCAAGCTATTTAGCTTGAACCTTCAGCAACAGTACAATAACAATAATTTTCCTTTTTGCTCACAAAGCAGATACTGGTTGGATGGTTACATTTTAAAAGTGATTACCTCTGGGGACCACTGATCCTTTGAGATCCCTTGCTAATTTTGTCTGGGCTCTAATCACCGGGTTTCCGGGTTTTAGCTGCCGCTTGGAGGCCCAGCGGGAGTTTTGATGATGGAAAGGCATTTGCATCAAAAGTTAATTAAGATAATGCTTTGTGGCCCACAGGATTATCACAAATATGTAAGAAATAAGATATCAACGGTAAATTTTACATTTGATCTGAAGTGCCTCAATCACCCTGTGGCACACTGCCCACCATCTTACAAAGCATGCATAGGAAAGGAGAGGAGGTCAAAAGCTTGACCTGCTGTCTGCAAAGACATACAGTCATGA
Source organism: Datnioides undecimradiatus (assembly GCA_008933995.1). Classification (NCBI taxonomy): domain Eukaryota; kingdom Metazoa; phylum Chordata; class Actinopteri; order Lobotiformes; family Datnioididae; genus Datnioides; species Datnioides undecimradiatus. The sequence continues at coordinate 11,069,971 of WARS01000015.1, forward strand.
TACACTCCTGTCTAAATATTTCAACATGATACACTTCAGTGCAGGGATGTCGCATGTAACAGGTTTGCCTGTTGCTGAGAAAATATGTGACAAGGAGGTTTTGACATGGAAACCCCATTTATGCAGATGTGCAAAACTGTGTAAAACTGGTGATGCTGTATCAGTCAGTCACCTTTCTGCGTTAATCTTGACAATTCCACAATAGCATGGGGTCATTATAATGTAATGTCAGTAATGTAAGTGTTTTAATATTGCTTTAATCTGATGATGAGGTTTAAAGATATAAACCACAAGATGTATATATTAATCTAGAGAAATTTTTACCATTATCAATCAGATGCATGGAGAGATGAGCTTCTGCACATATTTGGTATATAATAGTATAATTAAAAATACTGCGCACTTAATAGGGCTTGGTCACTGTCATTTTTGAAAATAAAGATTAAATATAGTCAGTCCCATTATCAAGTATTTCCTTTCTCGTTTGAGTCTCGTCAAATGGGTGAAACAGCGCCCCTCTGGTTTGTAATGGTGGATAAACGTCAGTTAACGCGTGTGGTCACAGATGGAACAGCATCCTCACAGTCAACACCGGGGTGGGGAGGCCAGGTGAGGTTCATTACCGAATTCAGAAAAGTTACCAAACAAAAGTTACAGTCACTGCTGTGCCACAATATATTAATAACGAAAAGAAACAGAGGACAAGTTTCGTTTCGGCCTGACACAAGCGACAGGAAATTAATACCATTTAAATAATATGAGAAACAAAACGGTAATGTTAGCTTGTTGATATCAGCTAACGTTACAGCACGTTTGTAGTCAGCAGTGATGGAGAAACGAGAAGAAAAGAGGAAACTGGACCTGGACGGCTAAACGTGAGTCAGATACTCTAACTGTCTGTCTGTCTCTTGGCTTACTGTTTAACTCATGGTCAAGTGTGTTACCTTGGCTAGCTGTGTGTATTTAACCTTCTGCTGTTTGGTTACTTCATGGAGTAAAACGTTGTATTAGCTAGCCTACTGACTGATTGTAGCTCGTTTCCAATGCGGGTGTTGTGTTAGTGCTGCTGCTGCTGCTGCGTTAGTGCTGCTGCTGGTCGGTTGTTGTTTGTTTTTCAGCCACTTGTTGCTTGTGTGTGTTTTGTGGCTCAACCTGTGCTGAGGATCTGCTAGCTGCTTATGAGAGTTTTTTCATCCTTTCTGTTTTGCACAGTGAATCATTAGCCTTAATTAAGGTCCTCATCACCTCTTACTGGATTTGTGTATGCCACACATGCGGACTAGTGATGTGTGGTCATATATTTGATATGTGCAATGATTTGTGATATGATGGTTGTGTGTTAAGTACATTTACAAAGTACTGCACTGCAAAATTTTGAGATACATGTACTTTACTTGATTATTTTCAAGTTTCACCACTTTACTCTTCTTCTTCACTCCATTCAGTGGCAAATAGGGCACTTTCTACTCCCCTTCTACTTTCAATGTTCTGTGATGACTTGAGAGTCACTTGTTACTTTGCATATTCAGATTTTTATTACAGCATGTAAACAGCATGGCATACAATTGTGTATAGATAAAACTTAAATCAGTCACCATTAGGAAATCCCAAACTACCCAGCAGCTAAAGTATATAAATTAGTTGAAATAAGCTCCATCTCTACAGGCTTTACAGACACTATAGTGGCATACACCTTAATGATAAAATAATAACATCTAAAAGTATATTATTCTGAAATGGACAATTCTTCATAATAAGTTCTTTATAAAAGCATTAGCATATTTTTGTACTTAAAGTATCAAAAGATACCGTAGTATAGCTAATTTTACTCATGAACAAGATCTGAGCATGTTCTCATACATCATGTGTCTATGATATGTGAACGTAAGTATGTTGTCTAGATTTGATCTTAAAAGTTACTCATTCAGTGTACTGTGGTTTGTAGCAATACACCACTATGGTACAGTATTACACGTCTAAGTTTGTAAACATTGTTGGTCATGACACAATATCTTCATTTACACTCTATCTCTTTGGATGACCTGTCTGACTTGGCTTTTGAACCACACCACTGCTGAAATGGACACTTTATGGGCGTTAATTCAACTGAGTGAGGGGCTTGGAAGGTCCCAAGTTTTTGGTGTTTCATTTTGAGAAATACTGGATATTTTCAAATTTTTATAGGACCCTACAAATAAATCAAATGTAACAATTCAGTAGAGAAAAATGACTCTCATCGCTCCACCAAGGCCATAATCTGTTGCCTCATTTCATGCCACAAGCCCAAAAGGCAAGAAATCACCTATTTAAGTGGCACAGGCAGCTGGGACCAGTCTGGCCTATGCAGTTTCATTTAAAACTGACCTCTGCATTTATGAAGTCAAACAGATACAAAAACTCCAACAACCAAACCAAAAATGGGAAAGATCAGTTACTGGCTAAATATATGACTGAACTGAGAATTTTTGTCTTTATATACGTGATAAATCAACAGCCTCCCCTTTTCTGGAGTGCTCTGTGGGGGCAGATAGTAAATACAATGAGTTTCAGAAAATGGCTTCAAGTAGAATCTGCTAGACAGGACTGAATAAGATGAAAACTATAACACTGACAACTCCCACACAGACATGCAGCATTAATGTCTGTCTGTGTTATCCTGACAACACACATTTTTATGAACAGGTCAGGAACAGTTGTGTTTTCACCTTACTGTGGTGCTGCAAAACAAAAATGAGGTGTCGTTTTCTGATATTAAGCTTAACAGAGGTGTCAGTATCAGTGCAATCAAGTACTGCAAGTCAAAATCACATTAAAGTGCCTTATTTAAAATGTGGTGTTAACGTGCGGTGTGTGTATTTTCTGTATCTACCAGGAATAAATCAGTTGCTTCTGGGTCATTTTTAATACTAAGCTTGATGATGGTTTATATCATATTTACCAGTGGCCAATATCTCAAAAAGTGGTTGCTAAAATGACTAACTGGTCTGTTCTGATCAGATAATTTGATGAGATTTTGTCCACAACTTCGATTTCTTCCTGCTCATAGTACTCAGAAGATCTGTGCTGACTCAGCTATTGAGTATTTATTTATTTCTTTATTTATCTATTTAAACTGAAAAAAAACCTACTTATAGTACATATGCAAACACCACTGTTTGAATATCTTTAAATAACCCAAGTCAGAATTCTTCCCCTTTAAATGAAAAAAACCCCACAATCTCTCTCTTATTTGATTGATCAGACCTGAAACTGATCAGTTTAAGCTTTTTCTAATCCACAGTGAGCAAAACATTATGCAATGCTGAATGAAACAGTGCCATCACCAACACCACGTCATAAACGTTAGTTCAGCACTTGTTATACTGACATGTTTCAACATTTTGGAACCATACCAAAGACCAGTGGTGTTGTTTTTTAATTTAACCTTGTTTAACTTGAAAACAAAAGTATGTCATTTCCTCTTTGTTCATTCTCTTACTTATACGAAAAAAACAACTATGTTTCAGATGGAACTTTCTTTGTACAATACATCCTACTATATTAAAATTTATAAAATATATATTTATATTTTTAGTAGGCAGAACGTTTGAGGCTGTATGACTGAAAAACAAATCATGATCAGAAGTAAATCAGAAAATAGTAAATTAGGTTTTAATTATTAGTGGTGTCAGTTTTTCACTTGTGAAGATTTTGTTAATTTTTTTTGTCAGAGATTTCATTTGGCCTCTGGTTAAGGAGTAAACAATCAAATACAAAAAATTATTTTAATTTTCTCCCTGAGCCTCAGTTTGAGGAACATGAGACCACTTGTGTGACCCTTTACCATGTGGAGCCATGGGGATGCTGCTCTGAAATGTATTTTACGCCCCAGTGAGAATGCAGCTATTGAGAGAAGGCAGGCTCATGAGGGAAAACAAGAGCAGAAGTCCAAATCTAGACTCTTATTACTTGTTATGAGTAATAAGGGTCACAAAGAGCCTCTCAGGCCATTTCTTCAAATATCACCCCATTTTCCTCCATCACATACCACTCAGATGTTGTTATAATGCATCTGAGTGTGTCTGTTGTGTTTATGGGTGTCTTTTATGTGCACCTTCTGTGTTACCTACGCTCTTCTATCCCTGTGAGAACCGAGTTACTCTAGCAATAGGAAGTTGAATTAAAATCTTCAAAGTAAGAACATTTAGTGACTTGCATGTTATCATTAAAACTTTTTTACATGTGTTTGAATGTGCAAATATTGTGAAAATCATACACGTGAGTATCAGTGTGTTTTTGTATGTTCTTGTGTTTGTCTGTGTATGTGTGTTAGTGTGCATGTATGTTATGATGACACTATCTGTTGCTGTTATAATAATATGGAGTTATTTCAGAGGAAGCACGGTAATGACAGAATTACCTTCACCTTGTCAAAATAGACCCATAGTGTTTTTGTCCATTAGGGTAGATACACCTTCTACTCTTTCTTTCATGCTTGCATGATGCACGCACAGCCACACACACACACACACACACACACACACACACACACACACACGTAGGGCCACCACGACTGTAATACACACCTTTATAGCCCTGGCAAGGCAAGGGCACTCCTCATATTGCCTCATATAACCCTGTGAAATGGAACATACAATTTCCCCCTCTCTCACATGGCTTATTATTAGCCCCCGCCTCCTACGCAGTCTAACGCAAACAATAGTTACGTGTGCATTCAAGTCTGACTCAGTGTGTATGCATGCAACTCAGACACATCTGAGCACATGCGATTATTTTCTCATTACAATTATGTCGACAGTAAGGGTTTTCCATTGAGATCATAGCACTGTAGTGTTGTTAAAGCATTGTTGCTTTGGACCAGTGCAGAATTTTCCCACGATTTACCTGAACTAGGCAAAGTTCTCTCCTGAAACCTGCGCTTTCATGCCTGCCATGATGGTTTTAATCATTTCGGAGATAGGTTGTTACCACTCAAGCTGTCAGAGATGCTGTGTGGATCTTTAGCCACCATGAAGAAGAGTCTGATGTGAAAAGTCATCAGTGTCCAAAGAAAGGGCACAAAAAAACCTGCCATACTGCTTTGAATGACTTGTATCATATCAATATGCGTCATGGGTTTGTATTAGTTGCTGATTGGTTATAACTTCCAGAAACTTTCCCTTCTTCTGTCTGTATTTCTGGCTGTTAGGAAAGAGCTGGAGCTGCTGTAACCAGTTGGGCTGGTGTACATTGGGACCTAACATGATTTACATCTAGTGCTTACAAAGACCTTTTTTCTTTTAGATCTTAGAAATGCATATATAGCTTGCGAATTTAAGGACATAAAGGAGACAAGTTGATGCTGTTTTGAGTTTGTCCTTGTCTACGACAGCTTCACCAGCTTAGCTTCTGCCTCTTTTTCTTTCCCATTCGTTCTGTCCATCACTGTCAGTTTCCTGCAGTTGGACACACACATTCACTCTTCTTCTGACTGCCCATGCAGGTAAGCACAAACTTAACTGCAGCTTCTTTATTTTCTTTTTCTTTCACCTGACCCTCCCTGCCTCTGACCATCTGTCTTGCTCTCTAACACACAGTTTCTCTCTCTCCCTCTCTCTGTCTCATTTGCCCCTGCACATACAGTATTCCACTCCAATTTAGAGCTGCTTTCCATTAACATGTGTTTTGTCCATCCCTGCAGGCTCTGCTCTGCTACACTAGTTGATTTACAGCTCTTATCAAATACATATTGCCAAGCGAGTGAGACGTGCAACCTTTCATTTGCACGCCGCCGCCCTGCAAATTCGACACGCTACATTAACAAGAAAAATGACTGCTGCTATGCATGCCAAGAGCTTGTGTGTGTGTGAGAGAGAGGGAGGGAGAGAGAGAGAGAAATAGAAAGTGCCACAGAAGGAAATACTGTACAGTAAGTGTGTGTGAGTTTAAGCTTACCATCTGTGTGGGTGAGAGAGCAAGGGAGAGTATGTACGTTTGAAGGTGTGGAATTTATGGCTGCAAGTGTGGGTAGGTTCAACAGTGGTAAAGTGTGTGTTTGTCAAAGAGAGAGCGAGGTCAAAATGGTCATATCACTGTGTCCTGGCTGCCCATCAAGGGACACAGCATGCTGTTGCGGCAGTGAATGTGCAAAAATAGCATTTTAATTAATTGCAGAAGTCCTATTTTTAACTCATCTGGGTGCATAAACCAATCTGTATAATAATCTATATCTGTATAATAATCTATATTTTCACTTTACATTTAATAAATACAAAACAATGCTTTTATTATTATTTGGTGATACGAAAGGTTGGTCTTTAATTGACAGGATATAACCGAAAGTAATCAAATTTTAGACAGCATCCGAGTCTATCAGCTGTAAATGAGGTGCCTTGGGATTAAAAACACAGGGGCCAATAGAGCCTTAACCCAGATATACTGACGAGAGGTTGAGGGATATCGGCATTGGTAAACATACAATTCTCTGCGTGTGTGTCCATTTGCTTAGCCATGGAGTAAGTCTGTCCCTAAAGGCTGTATTAGTTTGGTAGTCACGTGAAAGAGCGAGAACATTATTTAATCAGTTACAAAAATTGCCTCTATTTGGTAATAATACAGAACTGATGTGATTGGAGTTGTTAAAAAAATCATTCATTTGTATAAAAATGAACCTGCTACTCTAAACATCGTTCTCTCATCAAATATTTTTTAAATGAATTCATGATTAAACTTTCTGACTCCACTGGGCATTTTCCCGTTAGATAGAAGCAGGTGTTGGTGAAACCAATTTTTTTAATTTGGATCTGTTGAGCTAAAGGCCAATGTGTGCTACTTCTATTTTCCTGCCTGAAATAATCATTTGCAGTTTGACTTCATGTCTAACAAGTCAATACAGTCTATCGCACAGTCGATCATCTATTATTCCCCATCTTGCCTTAATATCTAATTACACATGCGATTTGTTGAGGTTAAAACAGCTTTTTTTACATTATTCAATAGATTGTGTGCAGTTCCCATAAGGGATGAAATAGTTTTTTCATCCATTAATTTTGTTTGATTGTGCTTGGTAACCTATGCTTTTGAACAAGTACAAACAATCTGCACTGACTAAAAGATTTGGATTAAACACATTGTACAAGAACACATCAGGACTGGTTTTGCTGTCAGACAAACAGTTGCTTGTTTCCCTTCTCAAGCCTTGCCGCTTTGCAAAAAGCATTGACTGTAAATGACCCAAGACACTGTGAGGTACTGGTGAGTCCATTAGGAGGCTGACTTATCCCAGTCTGCCTATGTATGCTGTTGAAATTGATGAATGTGTAGTCAGGAAGTTTATTGCAATGCTGTAGCTTTGTATACAAGCTTTCACACACACACACAATCTGTGATATTTCTATTGTTGTGAGGACCTTGGTTGTCCATTTAAATTTCCCGTATTTTACCCTTAGCACTAAAAACTGCCTCTGGAACCTATAACTTCAATCTATTTCTTTTTATTTATAATTATATTATTTATTTTAGTTTTACCTATCTAGTGCAAATCCATGTCCTGACTCTAAGTCATCAGAATCTTCTTATTTCCTTTTCTTATTTAGTTCTAACAACTTTGGAATCTTGTTACTGGCCTTTCTCCTGTTTCCTATCTTTTCCTCTCTGTACTCCATGGTATATGTAAAAAGCGTTTGTTTGTGTGTGTGTGTGAGCGCACATTCATATCCTGTTATATTCACTCTCATTTTGGGGTCAAGCTTCCTTTCAGTGACAAAGGCTGAACAAACTAAAGCCGTCTCTGTCTTTCTCTGTAAACTTTACTTCTGCTCAAGACAAAGCTGCGCCTCCCTTTTACGAGTGCTACCTGCTGGCAACAGAATGAGGAGGACAGAGGACAAGAGAAGGCTCTTCATACTACTTCATATTATTAAAACTAAACTCAGTATTTTCCTCTTGGAAATATAATTTATTTTTCACATTTAAGATTTGTTTTTGGAGAAGCATAACAGTTTGATATGGTAACTTGCAAACACAACTGTGACTGTTCTAGAAACTGTATTTAGGTCCTTTTTAAAATCCAAATTAATTCTTTAATGATGAAAAAAAAACTGTGCTTAAGCCTACACCTTCTGTTCAGCTGTTCAAATAAAGTCAAAGATAGTTTGTCTCTGTTGGTATTGGCCGATAAATCAGCTGTCTGCTTTTTCCTTCACCAAACCATTATTAATTAGTTTGTAGATCATGATATTAATACATGGTGGCATTTTTCATTATTTACTGTTTTCAAGATACATATTTCCATGGATATACATACAGCAGAGAGAGATTGGTACACAAACTGTACTTTACACCCAGACAACGAAATTGCATTCTGTGTCAGTGGTGTAGCAACTAATGACCTCATTACTTCTAGCATACATGTATATAAAAGACACATACATTCTGAGCAATACATGGCATCAGACTTGCAAATGTACTGTTTACTTACACACAAAACACCAAAAAAAAACCAACCCCAGAACCCCAACATACACAATTAAAATCCAGTGGCCTATATCCGTGGATACGCAGAGGGGTCAGAGTGCAAGATGAGCTGGACACCCTTAGTCTTTCAATAACACACACCAGTACATGCACACATACACACATCAACACTTACACACTCACACACACACTATATGTGTCCAAGGTCTCTCACTGTTGATCATTGACTTATCTCAGACCAGTAGATCTGCAGTGGTGGGCCTGCAGTCCTGCAACTACTAAACTAATTCTCTCTCACGTAGAAACACACACACACACACACACACACACACCTCGGCTTCAGGTATATGCCTTTTCAGCCCACCCCACTACACCATCTGTCCCACCTCCACTATTAAGAGTCTAGCAAAGTCTGCCTTGATTTATGACCATGCCTGATTGTGTGTGTGCATGTGTGTGTATGTGTTTACATAAGACTATACTAATAAGCTATGTGAATACTGTGTGTATGTGTATGTGCGTGGATGCGCGTGTGTGTGTAGGTGTGTGATGTATGATATGTTCAGTCAGACACAGAGCCCTAAATGGCTCCTCATCTATTCTAGTCCTCTCTATGTAATGACAACTGGATTCTACAAGAGAAGAAAGAGACAAACGTCAAATGAGGCACAGAAAGAAAATAAGGAAGATAGAGTCATGAATGTGGAAAATGAGAGCTGAAAGAATGACAAAAATGAGAATGACAGATGCCAGCATCATCCCCGTCAGTATTCCACACATAACTTATCACCAGAGTCAAAAAACCGCAGTGCTGCTGCCACACATGAAGATACACTCCCCTGTGAAAACACACCACGTCATGTTGATCAGACATTAACCAGGTTTGTTTTTTCATTTCTATATTCACTGATGTTCAAATTGCGCATCATGTTGGCATAGAGCTTATGTTTTTGCGAGATATCTGAAGGGACACGCGCAGGGATATTCTGGCACAAGCAAAGTCGTCCTTGTAAATACGAGACTGTTCTTAATAACCTGCTTGCTAAAATAAAAGTGATAATCCATGTTAAGGTTATTTGTTTTCACCTAGTAGTCACACAATTAGTAGTATGATAAAGTAAACCAATAACGAGATTTAAGTGAAAATTTTACATGAAGGGGTTCATGGTCAAGTAGTTTGCAGCAATGGCTGTACTACATGCACCTTCAGTATATTGAGGCTAATAAAGAACCAACAGTGCTCTGCCATGTGCCAGAACAAATATTAGAGTTTGGCAATCTTCTCTGTGCTGCCAGTTTGTTGAGGAACAAGACTTTAAGGACTGAGGCTGGGCAATGAGTTGCACCAGCATGAGACCATGTGTTTGAAATATATTCCACACAATTAATTTTTTTTCTTGGCACAAAAATGGCTTGAACTTTAAACATCCAGGTGCTGTAATGCTATTGATTGAGTATGGTGAACTTATTGATTGCTTGGTTGTGTTACAAAAATTCTCTGCTGCACCAACGTTAAATAAAGAGAACATTATGACAGGATTTTGCTTGTTTGCTGGTGTGTCTTGATTGGGTGATAGTGTTTGGAAATGTATCCAAGGTTGCAGAAGAAAATGACTGACAATTATTCTGATGTTTGGGGAATTATTAGTGAGATGAGGTGGTACAGTCATGTTTTCATGTTTACTGTTTCCCCAAAAACAGGTGAAACTGGGAAAACAATAGGCCCAGAGGGGAAGTTTTCTCAAAGGTATTTGTGGCAATGATATAATGGCATATAGAAAGGTGGGATTTCATGCCATCTTAAATAGCTCTGCTGCCTTCACCATTTCTTAGGAAAAAGATACACTTGTTGTAACAGAAACAAGATTTTAAATTAAGAGTTAACATAGGTACCCACATCTTAAGAGTTAGTAGCGCTATCATACTATGATAGTGCTGTTCAGAACGGACTTGGAGATCTAGATGCAGAGTGGGAGATGGTCACTGCTTGGCACTGGCCATCTTAAGAGCCACGCCATTATTCTGAAGTTTGATTGATGTGAACAAGTTTTATTTTTGAATGGTTTCACTCTGTAGTGATGGATTGGTGAAAGAGTGTTTATCTTTTAATAACAACTGCAAACACGGAAATATAAGATTGTACAATACTTAGTAGGAGAGAGATGGCGAATTAATGCTATTTGTGTGTGTGTGTGTGTGTGTGTGTGTGTGTGTTTGTGCGCGCATGTGCGCTGGTGGTGCAGGTGTAAGCTTGTAGATTTGTGCTGCGATTGCATTATGGTTGTGTGTGTGTGGATAGGCTAACTTCAGTGTATGCATGTTCCACTCTGTGTCCACATTTTGGTGTGTGTATGGATGTTTGTACCTGTATATCTCTGGTGGTCCTACAAATGGCTGATACAAATTATATCCCAGTATCAGCCATCTATCTGTGTGTGTGTGTGTGTGTGTGTGTACACGCCATCCCCACATGACCATTCTTGGTGAAAATTACTTTTCTTCGTGACGCTTGACGTTTCTCTACATTTTTTTCCCACTCTCATCCTCCCTTCAGGTGAGCTCTGTGCCTCGATACTGTAAGACTTATTTACATTCACAACCGGGCTGAATCCCACAGGACTCCCACAGTCGTCCAGCGTGTTGCCTTGACAGAGACAAGCGATGCTTTGTACGGTGGTCCTATCCTCGTTCTCTCCAGCATGGCTCAGTTTGTCTTCTTCTCTTACTGGGTCACAGTCTCTCTCTCTCTCTCTTTCTCCTGGCTTAGTTACTCAGACTTTACATCGACCCTGAAATTGCTAATCTTAGTTTGTCTAAAAGAAGAAAAAAACCTCTGCTGCTCTCCATATATGAAAACTATAATATTTAAAGTTAATATCATTAAACTGTAAATGTTCCTTTACACATACATTTTAGTCGCATTTACTGGTGCTAGGCATCATGTATTCAAATCTGTGAAACGTGTATGTCATGCCCATTGGGAAAGTTGTGATATCTTATATTCTGTCATGAGTTGGCTTTAGCATGAAGATTAGCAATGAGCATGTTTACTGTCTCTGGATATGAAACCCCATACAATAGACTGCCCAGAATATGCTGTCATGCTGCCATCTTGCACTGATGACAAAATTGCAATCCAGATCTGTGCAGTAGATATCAGGTGTGGAGCTCAGATTGGGATTGAAGTACAGCCCGTATACCTGCCCGACTCAGTTATGTGCACCCAAGACCTGTTGTTCATGATGACCAATGCCCTTTTCTTTGCATCAAATAATTAATTAATCAAAACAAAACACCTGAACTTACATCAGCATAATTAAAGCCAATCCTAAAATAACAAACCTTTTTTCGAGAAACCTTTTCTTTGTTTATTTATTTATTGCAGTTTTGCGCACCTCCCATCCACTAACATGACAGAGTTTATGGCCTACACTGCAGCCAGCCAACAGGGAACAATCAGATTGTTTTAGCTTTACTTTTGAGTAGCTGTCAAGCCGTCTGTCTTTATATACAGCCATGAGCACTGCCATAACCATGCTCCAGACTGTTGGTAAAGGTGGCATATATATATATGGTAACATACATACTCCACCAGTTTTCAAAACTGTAAGTCAGATATTTTTAAATAGATAGTTTCTGCAGTGGTCCATCTGCCTCTACACTTCTATAACTGCAAGACCCAGGAACACCAGTGACAGTAAAATTATGGCCCAGTAATTGCCGTGGTGCAGGGTTTGGTCTTGGGATACCATCCGTCTCCAGGCAGCCAAACTACTTTTCAGGAAGCAACCACTGGAACTGATTTACCTCAGAATTTGTTCGAGGCACCTTTCTCTGCTTCCTTCTTCTTTTTCATTTTGCGTACTTACTTCTTCTTTCATGTCATCAGCTACTTTTTGGTTTTCATCTTTTTTAGTCAGAATTTAGTGTAGATGCTGTCTCTTGTTCTTAAATTTGATTCAAACTGTAGTTTTGCTAATGAATAAGTGGTAAAGTTGGTTTACAGCTCTATTACAGCTGCTGAGACAGACCTGCTCTTTACTTTAACTAATTAGGTTGTGGTTAAGCCACATCAATTCTAGGTATCAAATCAATCTCAAAGAAAGTGTTTATGGTGACTTTCAATAATCTAAGAAAAATGTGCAAGTGAGAATTTGAGTTTCTAAACAATAAAATGGGTACATATCTTTTCTTGTGAGTGAGTAAGATTTTTGTCCCCAGATATGTGTATGCCTTGGATAAAAAAAGGTGGATTTTGTGGTGTTTGAGATTTTATTCGTGTGTATGTGTGTGTGGTAGAGTTTGAGACTCCTCCTTTGGAGAGGCTGATGGGATGTTAGGTTCCATTTTAGGAGGCAGCCATGCTTATAAATCGCTTGATGTTGTTTTGCTGCAGCAGAGGGGAAACATGCACAAGAGATGAAAAGTGCTTGAAAATGAAGAAAAAATGAATGACAAAAGGGGGAAGTGGGCTGATTTGGGGGGAAAAAACTGTCTCTTTTGTTACCTTCTGACTCTCTCTCCTTCTCTTTCTCCACCTGAGTGATTGTGGCTTGCCGGTGTTTTCGATTGTGCAGAGAAGCATATCTCTTTCTTTCCTTGTTGGTCTACCTCTCAGAATGCTTTCTTAAATCGCCAGATCAAAAAAGTGGAGACATCTAAAAGTTTTTGTGGCACAGATGAGTGAACAAAGAAATAATTTCTGGACCAAATCTTTTCCACCAAAGTTAAAAGTCTGTCTCTGTTTTGGATTCCCTGTCAAAGAAAGGGAAATTCTTTCTTATTTCACAGGCTAAGAGCATTGACACTGTCATGTATGTGAGGGAGAAAAATGTTTCTCCCTGTTTGTAAGTATCCCTTGCTGGCATTACAGTGTGCTAATGTATTCATGTACAGTGTGAAGTACAAATCTATGGAGCATGTTTTGTTTTTTTAGTTTGTTTAGTTATTGAGGCATCTTTGTTAATTGTTTCTGGTTTAAATCTTTCTGGTTAGAGAGAATTTAAGTATAAAGTGTGTTAAACCTGGGAGTCAATCTGTAGATGGTGATGGATGTTTACATCAACAGCTTTGGTAATAATTTTACTACTTGTGTTTATTTTAACTTTCACTCTATTACTATTGTGTTGCTGTTCTGGCTGGTGTCATACCGTCTATATAACAAATCAGTATTACCAAACCAATATGCTGTACACTTTGCTGGTTCTTTTCAAGTTCTTGTTATGTTTCTGACTTATGTAAAAAAGGATTCAAGTAATTTTCCTTGTCATCAGTCTATACAAAATACCCCAGAATGACATTTCAAAAATGTAATATGTGACAATCAATTTACACAAGTCAATTTACATAATCAGATCCTTTTGTATTTCTGACTACTGAGCTCTAGTGCAACCTACTTTTATCAGGGGTTGTGGAGATGTATAAAACAAAAACCAAAAACGATAACAAAAAAAAACTGACTCAGGGCATAATTGAATTTATGAGACAAAATCAGAAAAGGCACAACTGTGAAAGGTCTCACAGCTGATAGTGTACCTGTCCATGTGAAAGTCAAAGTGAAAAGCAGCTCTTGAGTTTTGACAACCCAAAACATATAAATGCAAGCCATGGTTATGATGGCCAATGTGGTTTTTGAATATGTTTTATTGTAAAGCTGCTATAAATGTTCATTTTTTTGTTCTAATTAATAATATTACACTACAAATCTCATGAATAATGGCCTATAGTGCAAGTTCATATTGTCAACATTAGTATTTGGCAGCCAATAATTAAATAATTACACACTTTTCCTGAATGCAGCTATATGTATTGCTTTGTTTTATCTAGAAGACCTTCCACATGCTTCATTATGGTGCATTGCTACCAGGTGGCTGCAGCAATAATGCTACAAAGCAGTACAAGAAACCATCCAAGACAAGGATGACCTAGGCAATTTTATTACTTTAGTTTTAATTAACTGAGTACTAGTGTGCACAATAACTAGCAGTTATGTTGAAAGGATTAGCTATTACCAGCTTCCTTTTACTGCAGCCCCAAACTTACAAAAGAAAGCTGCTCCAATCTTGTAGGATCATCTTCAAGACCATTTAAGGTTATTATTCCTACATGACCAATTAAAAAATGTAGAGTTTGAATGCTTATGTATCTCAATATTTCAGTCTCTTATTTTTCATAAATTCATTCATTCAACTCTAAAAAAAATATATCTTCTTTGTTATAGTGGAGTGTTTTGTGTAGTTTGACGGGATTCGAAATCCATCTTAAGAGTCTGAAACATAACCGTGACTACATGGCAGGATGGCATTTTCCTTCCATGAACAGATCATTTTTAACTGTGCACACAGTGTAATTTTTACCTTCTTGCCTCTGGTTTAGAACAAATCATATAATAATCGTAATCAGTAGTGTACTGTGTGAGTTACCACCTAACTCTTCTGTTTTTTCTTCAAGAGTTTCAGGAACAGGTGATGTCTTAGTATGGCATATAAGTGACTCTGAGTATCAGCAACTCTGGAAGACCTTCTTTTTGTAGTTGTCTTAACAAGGTACCTGGGCTATAGTGAATGTCACATCATTCCTGTGGGCTGGGTTCCTGTCTAATTGTATATTCTGCACCACATTTGGCCAGGACTATGGAATAATTATGTGACCTCTGCTCACCTTTCTAGGTGTGAGACAGTGTCTACTGCAAGAATATGATTTGTTTAGTACGTCAGGGTCTGACTACAAAATACTAATACAGCTATTTGAGATCAAGTCGTTGTGTCAAGATTAAAATACTCAAATGTAATTTATTTTAATCACGCTTTGTTTTTGCTAACGAGAAACTAAACTAATTCAATAGGTAGGTTCAATAGGTATCAACAAATCAAGATGACAGTCTCAAGTGATCAAGTGATTAAACCCTGCTGCTCCATGTGAGAAGAAGGAAGCGAAACAAAAAAAAGTGCAAAAAGTTTCTCAATGATGTTTTCTAACAGTCTAAGTAGTTCTTGTCATACTGATGTATGTTTAAGCATTGTTTATTTTGATTAGGTTGGATTAAAGTAGTAATTTGATGCCATGAAACATTGGTGTGATGTTACGATTTGGACAGGTGTACGGGCAGGACAACAATAATACCGTTGCTGTAGGCTCTGATCACCAGTGAGCAGACTCGACATGCAAAGTGACAGCATTCATATACGGGATATTTTGGTTTTGTTTTCATACAGTAGGAGGTACTGCAGGCATGTCCTCTATTGTTACATACAGTCTGTGATTCCACCAGTCATTGTAGGTGGGACTTCAATTTTAAATTCTTATAGTCTTAATGGATGTCATCATTCAAAATGGTTTATATAGTACTTCAAAGACTTTTTATTTTTAAGTTATAATGACGATTAAGTTATTGTTGAAGTTCTTACTTCTTATGAAGACCTACTGAAGTTCTAAAGTGAAACTGGGAAGCTCCAAAAATGCCTTCTTTTTCTTTCAGTCTCTTGTGCAGATGAATGCATGCTTGAATGGAAGCTATTTCTAGCAAATCAAATCTGTTTGGACATTGAATTTCTAGAGAAGAATGATCTGTCAGTGATATCTCAACCAGATCCGCCTTTTGGTGGGCCATTCTTTTCAGTGAAAAGCTACTCGATTGCCTGCCTCCTTCTGTTTGGAATAATTTCAGTGTTTGACTTCACAGAGGACTGTGAGACAGATTTTTCATTTAAAAATGTATAGAAACCACAACCAATACAACCAACAACAGCATAAATAAACAACACTTTTGTTTAGAACTGGCGTGTTAAGGCTTCCTTGACAAAAAAGGGTATGAGGGGAAAATGTGGTCACATTTTATCCATTAGACGTGCCCTTGGGGAAATGCCAAATAGTTAATAGGATTATAGTTGAACAAAGTTAATGCTAAAAGCAAAGAAAGCTCAGGGTAACAATACAGTTCTGCTGTCTAGCACCAACGAAGTGAGTAAGTGTGTGTGTGTGTGTGTGTGTGTGAAGGATGTCAAAAGAACATTTTTTTTGTGATATTTGCCATACAATATAACGATATATAATATATTATATATATATAATATAATTACTATAAATACATATATAAGGATGATTTCTTTATTCTTATTCCCAGCTTCTGTGTGTGTGTGTGTACATACAGTATATGTGGGAGCGGAAAGAAGACAGGGCATTGGGTTTGTTGTTGACAAGGATGCAAATGTAATAAACCTCCTATTCATATTGACAAATACAGTGTAATTTTCTTGACATTTGGCTGCTTGCTTCATTTAACATTAGGATACAGAAAAGTGGGAGTTTTGACAACCATGATTCGCTTTCCTCTGTACATGTATCCTATAACGGTAAACCAGATCATTTTTCTGGAGCCCACCACAGATTTAGAAAATGAAATGATGAATTTAGCAGGTAGTCTATTTCACGCCTAAAATAAATTCATGATTTGTTTTTAAATTGGAGCCATTTTCACTCAAATTTTAGTCCTTGCCAAATGCCTGCAGCTGGGAGAACTTAAGGTGAGTTGAAAAAGGAAAAATCTGTTCATGTTCAACTAATTTGCATCAGCAAATTAATTTTGTAGGAAAAACAAAATGTTGCTAGGTTTGTTTTTTCATCAGCATAATAAGAAAATGTTTGTCTATGTCCTATGTTTTTCCAACAATTAACAACGACTACTTCTCATGTCTGTCAGTGTAATTAAGCAAAGCAAATCAGTGTTAGTTTTATAGGCGTCAGGGTTAACTGTACGGTGTAACAACCATGTGAACAGGCGAACAAAAAGAACAGTTAGGTTGATAAGAACAGGTAGAATCTTCTTCCTGATACTGCTGATGGCCATCTCCGTCCCACACTTCTCTGTTTCTTTCCTCTGTGCTGCTCTTTTGTCCTCTCTTTTCCACTTTTCTCATCTTCTGTCTTCTCTGTTTTGTCCCCAAACTCTCTCTTCTCTCTATTCTCTGCTCAGGTGAGTAATGTCATGTCAGAACAATAGCCTATTGTGTTTTATTGAGCTGCCTGACGTCCTGCTCTCTCCATTTCTTCTTCCCTCTTTCCCTCCCTATATTCAGTATCCTTCAACCCCCTCACTTTACCTTATCGCCTCTGGAGCCCAGATGGATTGATAGTTGAATAGAAGGAATACTGAAAATGTACTGGAGGGAAAATGGAGGAGAAACAAATCAAGGAAGATGAGGAAAGGATGTCTTGGCTTTAACAGTTGATGAGAAATAGGGATTCAAGAAATTTGTGAGAGTGAGTTCTAGTAAAAAAATGAAGTAGAGTGTATAGAAGATGCAGCTAAGGGTGTGGGTATTCATGGAGAAATGCAGGGCAGGGAGGGAGGTGCAGAAAGTGAAAGGTGTATGGAAAGAGCGTAAGATCGAGGAATGACAGAAAAGGATGAATCGAGGAAAGGATATGCTAGAATAATGGCTGGTCAGTGTTAAGGCCTTTAATCAATGCTTGATTAATACACTGCTTAGCCCTGGCAGAGGGCGGGCTAACCTAACGCTTCCTTCTCAGATTGATTGGGGAGAGGGCATTCAACTCTCTCTCTCTCTCTCTCTCTCTCTCTCTCTCTCTCTCTCTCTCTCACACACTTGCAGAATCACTCATGCATCCTTTGTGCTGACATTGTGTATGAACTTTCAAGACCTCAGCTTGTGAAGCATCCTGCATTTTAACCTTACACACACACACAACTTGAATCAAACTTGACACTACCTTCTGTATGTAAGCGCAGCACTAATTTGGCCTCTCTGGTTGCCAGTAGCCAGTTTTTAGCAAACACACTAGGCCAAATTTGAGTTTAATATATTTGTGCACAACAAATAACCTAACAAGAGAAACTGAGAGTTCCTCTTAGAACTCACTGAAGTCAAACCTGCTCCTTAAATGAATTTTGTGAAAGATAATTTGTTTTCCCTTTTTTAACATACATACAAACGGCCACAAACAGATAGTAAAAATAATTATTGGCATATACAGATTTCAGAATTACAGATCACTTAATTAAAAAAAATATATATATACATAGATATCCCACAAAGTTTCAGTTAAAAACTATAATGCATTTACAAAATTATTTCGTCTTGAGAGATGCAAGAGTTATTGCTTCTGTTTACTCTGTTTATAAAAGTGTCCATGCACATTTATGGCTCCACAGTCCCAGAAATTGCTGGCACACTTAAAAAACACTATGCTGATTTTTTTTTTTTTTTACTGTCATAAAAGTAGAGTACACTTTGGTTGCTGCAAATAGATGTGGTTTTAAAGATACAATAGTGTTGTAATGTGTTGTTTTTTTTTAAAAATACTGGCAGTATTTTTCTCAAGTGTTTCAAAATTGAAAGTGGTTGGAAGAGTTGATGGTCATTATGCCTTTTCTTTATGCCTGCAGCAGTTTTTCCTCTCCCTCTTTCCACCTTTGTTTTGCTGCCTTCTTTTATCCCACTTTCACTCTTCTTCTCTTCTCCTCCATTTCTCCCCTCTTTCTCTCCCAGCCTACCTTATTAAAGCAAGTTGTGACCTTGGAGGAAAATGACAGACAAGTGTGCACATACAGCGACGCTAACACTCAGGTGACCTTGGATTGTAGTGACACACAGCATTTGAAGATTTAGGCCTTTTTACCTTCTTGAGGCTGCATTTAATAGAGCTGCTTTATTGGGTGACTGCACCTTTTTTATAGCTTATAGGCCTGACGCTGATACAGAGAGACAGACGGACTGACAGGATAGATAGATACTGTAATAAGGTAGGCAGAGAGGCACAGACATGGATAGACAGAATGGCTGACAAACATACCAATCTACTGTACAGTAATTTATAAGAATGCAAGGGAATGTACAGATGGCTCACAGCAAGCAGTCAGGAGGTGAAGCTGATAGCCGTTAGGCCTCATGAGAAATCCTGTGTAGCTTAATGGGAGCAATATTATTACACTGCCAGGTTTACAGGGTAAAATTCCCTTTGTAGGAAAGCCTTTGAGAGAATTTTGACTTAGACATTGGAAAGAGGTCTTTGGGTAAGAGGAAATAAATGCTAGCTGCTGAACAACAAAGGCCCTAGTTGAAGAGATTGTATTTCAAGCTGCATTGGCAAAAATCATGTAAAAATGTATCACCTGTTCAGCCTAAATGACAGAGCCGAGCACTGACAGAGACTATCCATTTCCCATAACTGACACATTACAGGATTTGCCCAGATTGTCTAAAACATTTCTGATGTGTCTGTATCGTGGTCTGCACAAAGTGACTTGATTTACATTTGAAACCTAACTACTGGTAACCTTTAATGGACAATGAAGCAGAGACAGCATAGTCACACACACAACAGTGCAGTGTTTTGACTCCAAGATCAGACAGAGTGCTGATCCTGGAGCTGGCAGCAGTCCCTCTGCATTGGTGAGCTGTATTTCCAGTCTTTGCCTCAACTGATGTGCCTCATCATTTGCCCCGCATTTGAACTTTTCTTCTTACATTGTGTTGATGAGGAAACCAACAGTCCAGTCAGCCCTGCCCCTCCACGCTTTTAGAGAGTGACTGTAGTGTTATTGCCTGAAGTCTGTTTCCCGGTTGGGTTGGTAATGCCCGCCCTTTTCTGACAGGTGCTTTCTGTGATATTATCCTTTGGCAAAATAAAAAAAAATTATAATAATAGAGAATGAAATTACACTTTGTTGTCTGTCCTTTTCCCCTATTGGTAAAATCCTGTTTGGTAACATTTCTTATTTGTAAATCTTGAAAATTTTCCAAATTGTAGCTGTAAACTGAAAGTCACCTTTGTCATGACTTGAGACATTCTACCACCAGGTCTTTGTGACTTTATATGTCTGTTGCTGTCTGTTTGAGATGTCCAACTCTGTCTCTATCTATCTTACACCATACGTCAGCCTAAAATGGATCGGTTTAGCACCTATTGTTTTCTCACATGTGGGTATTTTTCTCTGCCAGTCTCTGTTTTTTATTGTCACCCTAAGTCATTCTCATTGTTTGTTACCTGGCCTTTCCTCCCACTTGCCCTCTTTGACTCCTCTGGCATCTCCTTTCAGTGTTATCTCAACCTATTTTATTGTCTCTATTCAGTGTGTCTTCCCTTTTACTCTCGCTCCATCTCTTCCCTTTAGTATCTTTTTATATGGCTCATCCTTTCTTTTTCTTTCTCATATTTGCTTTATTTTTCACAGGTCAGTTTTATTCATTCTCTCATTCACTCAGTGAATCAGTGAATTTTCATCCCTTCCCCTTTTGATGTTCATTACATATTTATCTCAGGTTCTCCTTTACAGTAGTGTCCTTTTTAGGAATATCATATTAGTAAAGCTTGACTGACCCTGGTCCAACTGTCCAGCATCTGTGTTTAAGGGGCGTTTAAAAAAAAAAAAAAAAAAAAAAAAAAAGGAATCTGGTTATCTACTTTACATATTGTGTGTTACTGTGTCTATATATATTGTGTGCATAATAATGCAACACTGTCGTTTTAAGAAATAAACGTTGCCTGTGCTATACATAGTACAAAACTTTCAATGTATCTGCTGAAAAACAGACCAAGTCTGTAACGTCATACATTGTAGTTGAATGTCAAACTTGAAGCAGTGTATCGTGGGTGACCTGCCAGAAGACACTGGACCAAATGGATCTTAACGCATGCAATGTTCGGATCCTCTCTTCAGCAACTACAACTAGAACTTTGAATAAACGGTGGTCTATACATTTAATATGAGTATGTGTTGATCAATTTTCCTCTTTGTCAAAATAGTTTTATTTTTAGGAAAAACCCATCCCAACTAATATATGCACAAGCCTGAATACAGACTGCTGTATCAAACACAGTTGTGATGAATGCTGAAGATGAATTAGTTAACTGAAATTCAGATTTTATTCTTTTATTCTCCCTTGTTGGTCAAAGAAGAGAGGAAGTAAAAAAAGGTGGCAGAGAAAAATTCTGCTCGGGTCAGCAGTGCCTGCATGTGCACACTGTATGTAACCATGTGTAACTGCGTACATTTGGGATTTCTAGGCTGGAGGAAGTGAGAAGGTTGGGGAACATGTCTGGTCCAATCAAGGCTGGTATTTCTCAGTGCACAGCCATTTTTTAAGCTAACTAATAGCAGCTTGTTGCCCCTATAAATCACCAGAACAGAGTTAAAAATGGAACCGTCACCAAGATGGAGAGGGGAACACCATGCCAGGACATCATTTTAATACAGTTGCATGTATCTGTGTGTTTGAAAAAGAAGCTATGGGGGGATAAGAAAAATAAGGGAGAATTTCACCTCCTATTCATTTGTATGTATGTGTGTGTGCTCAAGATATGTGTCTTTGAATGTGTGTAAATCTAAAGATGCATGACTGAGCCCCGCTGTGAGAGACTGTCTCTTTTCTAGGCTTATCTGTCTTGCTGCCAGAAACACATGATCAGACCTGATGCTTCTTTTATTGGAGCAACAGATGTTGGCTGTTTAGTTTTGTTCTCCCAGAGAGTAATATTCTCACCAGAGTTCCTTAAATCCAGTTTTCTCAGTGGGGCAGATTTGCTTCAGAAACAGCAAGTAGGCAATGTGACAAAATACGACCAATTGAGCTACATGGATGGTTATGAATTTCACCAGATTTGTATTCTGCTCAAACCTCTAGGATTGCGACACCAGATGGGTCTGTTTTTATTCCACAACTCTGAATTAAATGATCAATTTATTAGTATTTACTTGTTAGCAGCTGGTTATATTTGGACATTTTGGTTGTAACTTTGATTCACATGTAAAATTACAGTTTGCAGGTAATGTTGGGCTGGAGGCAGAATTAAAGCATGAGGATTAAAAGAAGCACAACATTATAGTGGCTAGTTGGGTCTATAAATGAGTGGTGATAAAATCTGTATTTGTACAGTGTAGGTCGGTTCAGACAGCAGCTGAACACAACAAGGAAACAAACAACGATATATTGAAATTGAAGCAGTCTAATTACAAACAAATATTCCTCTCTTTTACTTTGATGACCTCAAATAATAACTTTTCTCCCTTTACATTGTTCAAACTATTAGCGCGAGCTGTGATTTATGTCTTGGCTTTTGAATGCATGACTAAATTGCCCAATGAAAGAACTGATTTCAAATCACATTCAGTCAGCATTTGCTCAGTCTTATCTGAAAAGAATAAGCATTAGACAGCTGCCTATTTCATTGTTTTTTCTTTATGTTGTGGCAGAAGTCTGACTAATTCCTACAGCTGCACTAGAAAGTAAAAACAAATTTGAGCTAATTTGGCCCATTTTTCTGTTTTTTTTTTTTAAAGAAATCTTTCTACTCTCACAATATGTAAATCATACACAAATTCATGAGAATAGTCAGTAGTTTAAGTAGTAGTAAGTGTCCTTCAGAATTTTCTCAAAGCATCTTCCTTTTAGATAGTATTTCTGCCTCTACTTGGTTACTTTTTTTCAGATCTCCTGTCTTCAGTGTTACTGTCAGTCAAGTGAACAATATGGTGCTATGAATGGTATTGCAGATGTTTTTGAGACCATCTCTGCTGCTATTCCAAAAATAGGATACTTTCCCAGAGTTCAAGATTTAATTCAGGTAAAGTTTTGCAGACAGTTTAATGCTGAGGCAGATAAGGCACTTTTGATATGTGAGGTGAGATGGTTTGTCCCTCAAGCCTTCATCCTCAACATAAATAATCTTTTCTCTGATTTTTAGATTGAATTCAAATCCCCTGGTATTCAGCAAAGAAGTTCGGACTGATACGTTGGGTCAGTTTGATTGTGTAAGCATCTAGATTTTGATGAAATAATGAAAATAAAATTTATTAATTTAGCAGGATTAATATTCACTTGAGTCACCCTATTGTGTTATTAAGGTAGAGCAATTTTTTAAAATTGTAATTACATGTAGGCACAGTTTTCTTTTTTTCCAGCACCTCTGGGAACCATTGCTATTATTTTTTCATACCCTCAGAAATTAATGATTGAGCACTTAGTACTTGAAATGGGTTAGGTGCTCGTTACAGCACTACATGACTTCACTACTCTACAGGACTGTATTATAACCAGCCTCAATCCAGGCCTGTATGAAAATATATGCACATCACATTTGTGCAGTTGGTGTAGTCCCTACTGGAACAAAACAGTGTTGTTCTGGGGGAAAAAAGGATAAAAGGTTAAAAAGAAATCATCATAAGGTTGGTAATGTGATTAAACTGTTTTTATTCAAACCATGAGAAATGTGTGTGGTTGAAGGTGCTTCCATTGCTAACAAGAGACAGTCAAAGCTTTAGCAATAAATATATTAACTGGATAAACCTGAAGCTTATATAGCTAAGATACAGCACCACCCAAGGAGTCATACACACACCTACACACACACATTCACTGATTACAAAAATGTAACAGCACCACAGGATCAGTAGCATGTCAGAAATTCAGACACTAACCAGACACATAAGACACACCTATAGCTAACCTAACACCTCAGTCTTACTATAACCAGAGAATGACTCTCTTGAGGAAGAAAGGCTGGGAAAACACTCGTACTTTAGAGGATCTTCGCCATCGCGCTGTCCCCGTGGAGCTCTCTGAAAGCTGTCGCACAAGGCAGGTGGTCTCAGATTTCATATCTCTGACGCCTCTTGTTATTTCATGGAGACTGTCAAAGAAATTGACTTTATGACTGCCAACAGCACCAGACTCCCCGCAACAGCAACATGTAGAGACAATCATCACAATTTTAAATTAACAAAGGATTGTGTCATATGGCGGGTAATTATTATCCACAAAGACATTAGACCAGAGAGAGAGGACAGACGCTCATAGAAAAATAAAGCAAGTTAATGAAACAAGACAACACACAAATTAACAAACAGACACTAAAGAGGAAATGGTCATGGAATTATCAAATTGTAATTGACAGCAGAGTAAACAGAAGCCATCATCTGCTGCTGAGTGTCTGGTATTGCCTCTGATTAGACACATTCATGATCATTTACAGTTCTAAAACATATTACAAAGTCTGGGGGGGCAGCTTTAATCCAGGAATAGACTGATTATGAAGATGTCTGAACTGCATTGCATTATCTCAACTCTGGAATTCTCTTCTTCCTTCCTGACTTCCTACTGTCACACACATACACTCACAAAAGTTTTCTAATATTTCTTCAAGTGTAACAGTCAGTTATCTGAAGTTCTCCAGACAGATTATATGTCTATCAGACATCTCTCCATCTGAAGGCTATTTTACGAGTGAAGCCCCTTTCAAAGGGCCAGCCACTGATCTTTCGCAGCCACAACTTTGTCAAATGGCACACAGTCACAGAAGACCCAACAAAGATTCAACCAGTAGATACCAATAGTAGATGACTCAGTTGTTTAGCTAATCTAATGCAGTAATATGAAGTTAATCCCAGTGGTGGCCCAAACACATGATTCTTGTGTTGATAATAGATATTGGGCAGAGAAATAAGAAACTCTATCCTATGCACCAAAACAAAAGAGGCATGCTTGAATTTGTTAGGCATGCAGGCTTCAACTGAAGTGAAATGATCATGAATGAAACAAGCTGACAATTATTTATCAGTACATGATCAACTTGGAATAAACTGGAACATACTGGTGACTGCATTAAAATGTTAGGAAAAAGACAGCAAAATGTATCGAATAGACTGAGAATGACTAAATAAAGAAAAGAAAGTGAATAAAGAAAGTGAAATAAACTGATGATGTCGCTTCTCTTGCATGACTTTTAAGAAAAGCTTTTAGAAATAGTTACCATAAGATAACCATTTGTCTGTATGATTGCATACATTATGAAGTTTTAAGAGATCTTACTGGCGTCACTGAGGATCAGATTCAGAAATTGAACTTCATAATTTTCCAGATGCAGGCGAATGCGTCATGAAAATTACAGCTGTAATTCTGCAAAATGAATAGTTTGATTTCACCTTTTACAGAAAATGCTACCTACTGAGACTGAATTACTGCTGCAGTAAAAGTAAGGCATGCTAAACGTTTTGAGTCATCAAGGCTTTCCATATACTGCATAAATGAGGAGGCCAGAATTTTGTGTGTTTCTGTTATAGAAAGTTGTCTCCCTGGGTGCTGAACTTTCTTTCAAATAGAAGTTTGGATTTTTATCAAGAACTTAATTTGATGTTGGTTAACTTTTCTGCTTCCTTTAAACTGTGGAAGGAAATCAGTAGTGCACCATGTGCCTTCTTGTCTCTTCACCATGGACTTTCATACAACCCTGTTGTTTCCATTTCCTTTTCTTATTGCCTCTGTTTCATTTTTATCTCTTCGGCAGTTTTCATAAAGAAAGTGGGAGTTTTTTTTCTCAAAGTAAGAAAATGACATTATTTTCAGAAGACACATATTCCTCTCTTAACACACACACACCCATACAGAAATGCAGTAACCATTACAAAATGTTCACTTTATTGGTTTTCATTACTTCCTGAACTAAACTTTTTGCTTTGCTTTGGAGGAACTGCTCCTGTGTTTTGTTAATTTTTTAATGTATAACAAATCTTTTTACTGCAGCTTAAGCGACAACTAGATGCAGTAACAGTACCTTTCTGGCTTTCACCCAGCAAAAGTAGGTTTGCAAGTCCTCATAAAGTTATCTTTTTAATTTGTTATTTCACAAAGTCTTGGATGAATATCAATGTTCCCAATTCCCAACAAAAAAAGGCAGTAATAAACATGAGGCTGTGATTCCTCTCAGGGACCCGATTCCAAACATTCAGGTTGGCCATCATCTCCATGGCAACAATTCCCTTCTTAGCTACAGCGATGGATAAACCTTTTATCTTCGATACGTGGTTCAAAAGAGGAGAGATGGCATACCAGAAGAAATTGAAATGAAAATAATGACAGGCTAGAGCTACCTCGATAGAGGAAATTGGGGTTAATGAGAGTGCAGATTATTTCCCTCTTCTCCGAATGGCACCGGTAAGTGGTCTACTTACCCCAGAGAGCTTGGACATACAGGCATGTACACACACACACAGACATGCTGCGGGGTCAGTAGATAATGAGGCCTTGTGCCAAAAATTCATAACATGGCTATGACATTAAATGAGTTGGTAAAATGAGGGTGACAATTAGGAGTAGTCTCTTGCACATCACCCTGTTGACATTCTTGTTGTGTAGTCGCATTAGTACATGCGAATGTAACAACTGTCTACTAGGGATTTCTTCAAGGTTTATTCCAAAAACGACAATACACAGCAACTAACTGGCTGTAGACATCGACTTCCACACAACTTGAACATTGCTGAAGTACCTGTGAAAAAGTTCCAAATCTGTCAAGAAAAACACATGAAAATATACTTAACATACTGAAACTAGTCTTAGTTTAGATTAATGTTAGGTCATGAAAAAAGGGCTACTGAAGTTCTGCCCTAAAGAACACAGGGGGGGTGGGATGGGTTGTTAGTCATGTCTGGAAGCTTGAGATCAATGGTGTTAGCTCAAAGTGTTGAGATGATCTACCAAAGTCTACTTGTAAAACCAGTGAACAAACTGAAAGGTGGACACTTTAGAGGACAATATGAGCATTATTGCAAAATTTTAACCAGTGGTAATCTGGTTGGCAGTGTGTCATTAGAATTTATCTCTGCCCTCAGTTTTTTTCCCCTCCCTTAAACTCAGTTTGAAATGTTAAGGGGTGTTAATCCTTTCTTGAAATGAGGGCAAAGGCTGTCAGGGGTGCGTTCTTTGACTGGCAGGTGCCACTGAACAGTAAGGGCTGTTATTAACATTCGTCTGTTATGCAGAGACTGTGACAGGGTGCCATCGCAGCTGACTGCAGGAAGCTCTCTCACACTTAAACATGCGCACATGTGTGACTGTCACCTGGAATGAGCGTGCGTAATGAAAGGCTTCTCTTCAGAGAATAGAGAACCCTCAGATCATTATAATGAAACAACACACACACAGACACACACACTCACACACATAATCCAACATACGGCAAGAGATACAGCTGTGCAAGTAAATATACTAAAGTCGTCATGCATGTATAGATACAAACAATATCAGTACACACACACACACATACACACACAATCAGGATATGAGTGTCTGTGAATGCGCTTCTACAGGATGTTAAATTAGACACACACCTTTTGAAATATTGCTGGGGTATATTATACATGCGAACATAAGTCACGATTTAAATTAGATTCCAAGCAGGCCTTTGAAATTGCAAACCAAAAGGAAGCTATTGATTTTCCAATCTGTATGCATGGCTTCTCTATAGGCGATGAGTCTCAAATGCAGACACAGCGTACAAATTTATACATGTTTTTCTAAAAATATGGCATGGCAGACCAGACGCTCTCATTGCTGTTTGTTCTTTACAGCTCATTATTTTGACGTTGTATTGTTTTCCCTGAATTCTTTTATGGACATACAGGATCAGAAATGAAGTGCCCAAGAGGGTGCTTATACTACATCTTTAAAGGTTTGTTACCCACTTTTAATCTCTCACTTCCTCTAAGATTTTTCATGTATAATGAGAAAGCTGCAAAATGATAGGAACATGATTTACATTGGTTTGAGGCTTCATCAAAGGTATCCGTGATCAGAGCGTCAGTGCAGATTTCTATGGTTTGACTGGTTTGATTGCAGTATCATAACTGTACAAAACTGATGCATATGAAGACTATGACTATGGCACATTAAAAGATGAGCAAATGTATTAAAAAAATGAATAACCTTGTGATTTTAAAAATTATTAACTTGGTCATGGTAGCTCATGGTAGCATATAATTATATTTTCCATCTGACCCCAGGCTTTCAGTTTCAAAAATAAGACTTTAACCATTTCTTAATTTGCATTTTTAAATGTCATGTCAGTGTGTCTCCATGATTTCACTAACATTCTTAGTGTTAAACTCAAAAATGTAAGATAAGCTGACTTCACTAAAATGTGCTTGAACCTGATGAGCAGATGAATAGATCTGCTCAATTTGTTAGGACTCTTTCTTATTCACCAAACTTTAGGTTGTATAAGTGCTATATTAATACATTTTGGCACTAGTTGTGTATGTGTGGGACTAGTTCTAATATATTTTACATTTTTCTCTTTTCCATACAGTATGTGAAATACAAACTATGAGCCATTTTGATTTTTTTTGTGAAGCTCCTAAAAGTTCAGTTTGACACCACAGGTGTTATTGAGAGCTTGTTTGTTTGTTTGACTGTTGATGCATGGGTGTAATTGGTTCCAGCATGTTAATGAGTGAACCTACTGAGCTTAGACATTTTTAATGTTGTTTACATTTAAAATGTGTGATACTTCTTCATTTTGCTCTGCTAGACATCTGCACTACTGTCATACAATGTGTGAAACAGAAGCAACGAGCAAAGAAGTTTGCTCATTTTGGCTTTTATTCCTCAGCTAACCCTTAGCTTAGCTAGCATCTCTGGCAAGCTAGCACTCTTTTTTAGTTTTTTGATAAAAAGATAGATGGACTAGTGAATTAAAAAAAACATTGACCATGGCCTCATAACCAACATAATAATGCCTCAGATAATTCACAATGTATTAAGGCTGAAAGAGGTTTGTCTTGTTTTTAAATTTGTGTTGCTGCAAAAGTAGGAATATTTGGGTACAGTATGTTTTCCTTTTGCATTCAGTGACATATTGAGAGAGGAAAAGACTATGGAGCACCTTATTAATCAAAAACACAGTTCTCTGCAGTTGTAGGAATCTTTTTAATTGATTGCATGTCGTTTCTATCAAATAAGACGTTTTACAACAGGCCATCATGCTATCATCACACTTTGCCTGTCTTTTCAGAGTTGCCTGTCTTTTGGAGTTTACTTCCGTATAACTTTAAAACTTTGTGTCACAACTTACTTTAATTTAATTTTTTCCTCACTCAATATCCAGAATATTGTAAAAGTTATAAAACAGGTCATTTCCCTTAACCGCAAGCTTTTGGTTTCACCTCTGCACAAACTGTGTGGGAAATGCTATTTGGTTGGTTATGGTTTAGCCTCGTAGAGCCAATGTCTAAAGTTGGAGCAATTTGGAGGCAAGATGTAGCTGTCATATAAAACAGGAATCTAATCTTCCAGGGATTTGGGCATGATTCTGAAGTGAGGCAGAGGCAAAATTAGGTGAAATAAAACATAATATGTGTTTATTTTTTGTGTGGTTGTATTACCCTTTGTTACTGTGCAGTGGGCCAGAGTTATATCGTTATTGTGTCAAAATGCCAACTTTTGTTAGAACTAAAAACTGCAGAGAAACACTTAGTCAGTTGCTGAATCTGAGTCACAGGGTGTGTGTTGTATAAGTTAAGTTAAAGGCTTCTGGACAATAAGGAAGCAGGAAGCACTTTCATTGTTAAGCTTCTCTGGATCTCACGTAAATATTGAGACAGAAGCCATATTTCAGCTAGCAAAACATTGTTTAACACTCACTGAGAATATCAGTATGCAGTGTGGAAGTAAATGATGCTGCAGGAGGTTTGAGAAGTTTCTAAAGATGTCTGGGCATTTCTCCCACCGTGACACCATGACCACCATGGTCACTGTTAGGGGTGGATATTCAAGGAAAAGCTCTACAGGTGGGAAATATGGTTATTTGCTTTCTCTTCAGGAGTTAGATGTGAAGACCAAACACCCTCCTAATTTTGTTGGAAGTATAAAGCTAGCTTCAGCCAGCAGGTGGTCAGCATAGCACCTTATCTCATAGACTGGAAACAGAGGGGAAACAACTAGCTAGCACCAAGATGTTTTGGTTCTGCAACCAGTTACATGCTTTAGCTACTTCTTTGCCATCTCCGCTTGTTCCCTGATCACAGTTTATCACTGCTTGGATTGATATAGATTTTCTCTTTGAATTCTCAGCACTTCAAAGCAAGCGTATTTTCCAAAATGTCGGACTATTTCTTCAATTCTGAAAATTTTGAAAGTACCCATGAATATGACAAACTGTCCAGTATTTATTGCATTCTCTCTAAAATTCTTTGTTTTACTTATTTACTTGTTCGATTGTACTCTTCTCTGTTTTGTGCAGCCGTTTTATGTCAAGACAAAATGAAACCCACTATACAAAATGAAGTACACATTTAAAAGTTGGTGTATTATTTAAATTATGGTTTCAAAGAAACACTTATTTTTCCTCAAGTAAAGTATATAATTTGTCAGTTTTTGTATCGGTTTTGAAATTCAGGTCTTTTATTGGCAGTATCAAACAATTACAAACAATACAAATGCATATAACCGCTCTAAATCCAAGCAGACAAGAAAAGTCATGTTTTTATATCAACCGTTCATTTACAGAACAAAATGGCTGATGACTCATACAGGCATATTTCTGGACAGGGTGTGGTCATCATTAGCAAACCTCACAATGACATTTTCCACCACGTGGGTCACTATCTGTGATGCATTGTGTATATGAGCATGCTTTGTGGCATAGAGAGATGGAAAGCAGCAGGAGATAACGGATGCATTTCTTATGTATCCCAGGAAAAGGTCACAGACACTCTGATGCAGTCATACAGTGACAGGGTATTGAGTTACATGTACAGTCATATTCACACTGTACAAGTAATAACAATAATGATAAGATCAGAGACAGTTACAATACAACATTCATGTGTGTGTGTGAGAGCAGGTGGTTTGATTAAGGAGTTTCTGATATCATGCTGCTTTTCAGACTTGTTTGATTACAGGTGTAGGCTTGCTTGATAAACAGGCCACCTGAGCCACCAAATGCAGGTTATTACCGAAGTTCAACAATCAGACAGAGCTTTGTTTTCACAACCAGTCGCTGTGGCTTTTATCATCCCCACCCAAACTTTTTACCTAACGACGCCTTTTCACATTCAAGCTCCTCATGTTTTTTGTTTTCTGCATCCCTGCCATGGTAGCTGGGCAGAGTATCAGCCAGAGAAAAGTAGGCAATCCCTATTAACATGAAAATTGGTTTCTAAATGACTACGTAGTAATGAAGTAATGTCATTGGTTGATCAAGTGTTGGAGTTTCACCATTGGCCGCTGCTTTATCAATATGAATATGAAAGATGCTAAGAATCATTACATACTGTAAAAACAGATTCTTCGAGTATGGGCACAGCTTTCTACGGCTTTTACTTGTTAACTGTCTTGCAGATTGTCTTGTTTTTCACTTTGATTGTAAATTGTTTAACCTTTACTTTTTTTTTCTGTAAAGCACATCATATTGATTTGAGGTCAGTGTGTTTGGTAGGCTAACCTTTACCAAAGCAGTGTTATGGATATTGGAACTCAATAGTACGACAGCAACATCTGTTTCTATTACTACACATAGTAGTTAACTTTCTTGTGAATCAATACCAAAAGTGTTGGACAGGAAAAAATAGTGCCAGTTATTATTTTGAAGTTGTGTTTGTGCTTTACAATGAATAAGTAAAATTATCTCTGTGTCTGTCATCATGTCTAATAATCATTCTTTATAATGTCACACTTGGGTCACTGGAAAACATAAATGCCAAGTTGGGGCTGAAGAACAGTGCTCCTCTGGATTTTGTTTAACCTGGCTTTTATCTTCCTAAAAAGGGAATAACATTGAATTCGTAAGCAGCACCGCAGTCTGACATAATTACAATCAGGGACGATCTTGAGTGAACTTGTACCGTCAGAAGTGGATGAATTACCACACTAGTTCGATTTTAGCATCTAGGTGATAATTTGTTTTTTTTTCCGCTTGCTACCTTTTGAAGCAGCTTGTTGTTTTGAAACAACTGACCTTTCTCTTAATAAGCTGTGTGTGTGAGTGAAAGAGATGGCGGGAGGAGAGAGAGACACCATGCATGCTTGCTAAGAGTGATGTTTACATCAGAAACTTTTCTTGCTGAACTGAAATGTCAAGTGCAATGTTTTCTTTTCGAAAAATTGACCAAATTAATTGCTTACTAACTGCGTGAGTGTGCTTGTTTGGTTTGTTTATAATCTAGGCATAAATGTGTAAACGGGGTTTGCCTGGAAATTAAATTGCAGCATTTGAGCCATGGCAATTTTGAACACACTTTTTCTCCAACGTTAAAATAAGCCAGATCGCAACCTATATGGTAGAAACCCTTAATGCATGTACTCAGCTTCCATCTCAAAAAGAAGAGTAGAGGGAAACAAAAAGGTTTGGGGAAAAGAAGAAGTCTCAGACATTTGAAAAACAGAACAAAAGAGAGGCAAGTATGGCTGTTAAAGTTGGAGAAAAGTACAGGAGCAAAAGTCTCCAGTGTTCAGACAAGAGGACAAGGAGAGAGGATGAGCTTGCAGCAGAAAAGTGCTGAGAACAAATGAGAAACGAGCAAGTAGGGAAAATCGGCAATAAAAGAGAAGCAGGGATGAGCTGAAGAATGTCTTGTCAATGAAAAACAGCAGAATCGAATACGAGTGGCAGGCGAGAACAGTGTTGCAAGCATAATGGTGTGCAGCAGAGAGGAAGGAGCAGACCGCCGCGGTAGTTCATTTGTTCTCTGTGGTCTGAAAAAGGCATAAAGCTGCATTTTTGCAGTTTGGCGGCATCAAGTGACAGTGAGAGAAAGCCAGACATTTGCTTTTTTAAGCAAAACATTTTGTACAGTAAGGTAAGAAGTTTAAACACATTCTTAAACCTTATAACCTCTATACATTTCCCCAATAACAGGTGTTTGTATATGTGAGAATGTGTGTATATTCATGTGAGTTAGATTTGGGCCTGCATAATGTCTTATATATTATATAGCATATGAATATCTAAAGCATTAAAATACATTGGTGTATTACATTGGTGTGCATTTTAGGCAAGTGTCATTGTATGATTTTATTTTATTTTTTTTGCATTTGCAAACCAAGAATATTGCAGCTTTTGTGTATCTTCCATGTATGTTGTTGTGTTGTGTTTTTATGTGTGTTTGTGTTCATATGTGGGTTAATGTGGATAACAGCTCTCCACAGTGATGGAATATTGATGGGACATAAACATGACGTCCTCTGACTACAGTGCCCTGGAGGGCCATAAAACATGAGAAGGCTCTCACATTACAACTCACCAACAACACACTGCTCTGCAGCAGCTGACACACACAACCTTAGAATATCTCTATGCATACACATGGTTCATCAAAACCAACCTTAAAACAGTGTTTATCGTTTTACTTTTTTTACTGTTCTTTTTGAGGGTGCTGCTCAGTCTGCAGGATCATGGCCTAGAAACTAAAACATTGTGCCACTATAAACCACTATATATCAAACACTCTGGTCTTTGATGGCAAACACTAATTACCTTGATAAGAGGACAGGGAGGTAGTAGGCAGAACATAGGGGGCAGGTAATATATGTGTTTAAATTGTTGTGTCAGTTAAAAACTACTGTTGTCCATGAAATCAAAAGCAGGAGCAGAGCCATGTGTGGTTGTGTGCTTGCAAGTAAAAAGCATGAACTCACTCCCCTCTGGAAACACTGCCTGGTTTGACTAGTTTTAACCACTTTGCAGCCATTTCCAGCATTTCAGGGGTTAATATTCCTGTTTGTATTTTCTTTGTGTGCATAGAGGTAGTTTTCTTTACTGTATGTCTCATTATATGTTGTATTTAAGTACAGTGTATACTGATATGGACAACCTGTAATCCAAGGCAGTCTGTTATAATTAGTAGGTAAGGTATGCAAAAACCTGCCAACACTGTAGCTGAAGTCCCAAACCTTTTGGACTGCTCAGTTGTTGTTGTTGTTTTTGATATATGGAAACATCTACACACATGAATGTGTAGAAGTATGTTATACTATAAGAAATAATAAAAGGGACACAACACAACACATACATCACGTGCTCATATCTGCAAGTTCTCCCTATAATCATTTCACTTTTGCACACTATTTAAACTCTTTATCAACTATTCCATAGTGGAAATGTTGTGACATTGCTGAATGAATACACAAGAGCAGTGGATGCAGTGGGTGATGTTCTTGTTTTCCAACACACCTTTGTGCCTTGACAAATTCCCACAGCCCATGAGACCCCAGAGACCCATTTGGAACCCACTGTTACGTTTCAACAGTACATGCAGTCAATTACCATTTCCATTTTATATTTTAGCCATTTTGCTGGCACTCTTAATCTGGAGTGATTTATGACTGCAATCACCAGCTACATTCACAGTGTCAGAAATTGAACTTTCATCTACCTCTCTTGTACTTTTTGAAATGTTAAAGGTGTAATCTTCCCAAGACCAGGTGGTACTCCATGCAGGTTCTACTAATGTCCAGGGATTCTTAATTTTAATGAAAACTATGAAACAAATTATGTCTGTCAGTGACTTTATTTTTCCATGACTTGAACGAGATGTCACTAACATCATTAAATAACTTAACTTTGACTAAAGACAATGTTATTTAAAACAAATAAAACTTTCTTTTCATTTACAAATGATCATATCCAGGTGCTGTGTGACTGCACTGGCAGGACACAATAACCAGAGCCAAGACCTGGAGTAACTCATATCAAACATTTTACAGAAAGCATGTTAAATAATAATTCTAATTAATTAATAATTAATAAATAATTGACAATTAGAACAAGGCTTGGGAGAAATAAATGATGATGATATTTGGGCCATTTTGATTACAATAGAGCTGAGGGTGAAAAAATAACATATTGCTTTATCATAAAGAAAGCAGAGTGGCCATAAAATACCACAAACCTGAAGAAACACATTCTGATTCACCTTGAGGAAATGGAGGTAGTTCAACTAGATGTCAAATCATTTTTTTTGAGCCTTTTTATATTAAGGCAACTAGAAAGGCAATATTGTGGTGTTATATTATAAAGGTTGTGTTTTTATAGCTAAACCAAACTCATTAAGTCATGCTATTATATTGTTGAAGAGCTGAAAATAGGCAGAAGAAGTAACAAAGGTTGAGTTTAACAAGCAAGCAACCTAACTTTTATCATTTTTCAGTGCCAGTTGCCCAGGCGATGCCTACATTTGCCAAGAATTTCTTCAATTTAACCAGTAATCTCACAAGAGGCTGCTGCAACAGAGCAAGAACCATACCAGAAAGAAGTGCGTTCCTCAAGCTAAACAAGATCTAAACATTTTTGATTGAATTGAGCCCCAGTTGTTAAATTGTATGGCTTCAAAATAAAAATGCCAATTAGAATATCTTCTGTCTTGATAAATGAAAAGTTTTGTAACAAATTGATACTGCAGGAGCAGGCCTAGAAACAGGATCAGTGCAGCAGGATGACTTTTACATGACTTTTTTATTATAATATGTTGATTGTGTACCCCACTCAACATATTCTATAAATCTATCAATGCTTTAGATTACAGAGGACTGATTTTATAGTTAGGACCTGCAGGCGGTTGTGAAAGTAGTGGGATTTGTATGTAACATGGGAAAAGGATTGTCTAAGAAGCCACCAGGAAGTGAATTCCTCTGCTTTTAAACATGGTTTCTTTAACTAGAAGTTTATTTATACTCCGACTCTGTCTCTGACTCTACTTTACTACCTTAGCAAATTTTTTATCCAATTGGTTACATATCTTTCCTCCTTATAAAATGCTTTGATCACCTGCAAAACAAAATTTTCTTTGGTCTGTGTTCTCTTGCTTTTTTTCCAGACATAAATTATACTTCTTACTGTGACCCCCCCCCCCCCCCCCACTCACATTCATTAATCCATCCAGCTTCTGCTCTGAAAGCTCCCAAAATGAAATGAATTGTTTTTTATGCAAATTTAAATGACATTAAGTCAACTGATCTTGATGTTATAGCCTGCTTGTTTCTCTTTTCTTCCTTGTCCTCTGTCCTCCATTGCTTTTATGTTTTTTTTCCAACCTTTTTTTCTTGCTTGTCACGTTAGTTCCCTTGGTGTTTGGAAACAATATTAATTTACCACTTGAAGTCCTTCAGGACACTGTTCTGTTTTCCTGCTAATTTGTTGCTCTCTGCATCTCTCCAATGCCTCGTCTCTCCATTCTCCATCTCGGCTTCTCTCTGTCTCTCTATCAACTTGTAATTCTCTTTGTTTTATTTTCTCTTTCTCACCCATTCTCACCCTCTCCTTCCGTCTTCCTCTGTACTCTCATGAGGTTCTGTCTCTGTAGACTCCTCACCTTCATTGTTCCTCACCACTCCTTTCTCCTCTAGAGTCGATCAACATGCTTTTCTTTACGCACTCTTTTAATAAAATCCTCTTTCACAGTACTTTTTCTTTTTTCTTGACACTTGTTTTTACACCATGCATCTCTGACCGTGTGTTTTTGCCAAGCATAATACAATTACAGCTGACTCTGTAATTCTTACGAAACACCTTTTCATTTTAA
Source organism: Datnioides undecimradiatus (assembly GCA_008933995.1). NCBI lineage: Eukaryota > Metazoa > Chordata > Actinopteri > Lobotiformes > Datnioididae > Datnioides > Datnioides undecimradiatus. Next base: position 11,106,734 of record WARS01000015.1, read on the forward strand.
CTAGTGTACTTCCATAATAGTTTAACCTAAATCAAACATGCTGATGTTGTGATCATCAGATGTATGCTAGTTCTGTCCAAAGTTATCACGGTGGATCCTCTAGCGGTGACTTTTACTTCCACCTCCCCTTTCAGTGGGGTGTGTGAGGTATTTCTGCTGTTTTTAAACAATTTCCCATGACTGCTCAGCACTCATTCAGTTCAAAGGTTTAGAAAACTTGGAAAAGCACAGTGAAACCGGAGAGGCTGGATAGACTGGTCATGTAATGGTCTGAAAGTGGATGTGCAGAGATGTTGAACCTAGAGCAGATTAGAGCAACTGGGGTGCACAAGAGAGAACAAGAACAAACTCACTGATGATTCTAACTCTTTCTCCGGATGAGGACATCAACAACAATAGTGTTGCCTCTAAAAACACAAGTACAGCAGCTCATTGCCTAATCAGACATATGACTTGGAAATGACAGTGTTGTGCACAGGGTAAAATCTAAACCTTTAGGATGGTTTACAGACACTTTTTTTTTAATGTGTCCATAATGGTAGATGATCACCTTGTGAGTCACATTATGTCCATATATTAGCTGTCAAATTAGCCAATTTTTTTTGTAGCACGTCCGTCAATACCTAAAAGATTTGGGGTGTGTCGCTGAAAGATGCTCTTCTCTTTAAAACTTCGATGTGATAAAAACATTTCTTCAGTGTGAGCAAAATGAGAAACAATGAAGTACCTTTCTTCTAAAGGGGAATTAATGCCAATACATAATTAATTAATCACCAGTAACTCTGATGCATAGTTTCACTGATGTTTACCATATGGCTGGCATAAGTATTTGCACAGTTTTTATTTAATTAAAAGGTCTTTTTAGATTAGTTTGGGCCATGTGGTGTTTATGAAATGCTGTGATCAAATCAGATGTTGGCATTTTCGTAGACTGCCAACACCACTGCTCATTTCATTCTTTTTTCTCTCTGTTGGAGTGGAGGTTTGTAACAGTAAATGGATGTAAGCAAAGCAATACTTTGTTTGCAGTTGAAAAGGTCGAATTGGCTATTGGGACATTTTGGTGAGGTTTCATATATGCAGTTAATACAAAAACTTTTTCTGACATTTATTCCTTTGATGCAGTTTGTTGCATTTGCATTGCGGTTTGTATTTTCCACCTCTGTTCTCTCTGTCTTTTCCTAATCTCTGTCTTCATGTGAACTCTCTTGATACACAGAGAACAAATACAATCACATATGATGCCTGATTGAAACACCACTGAACTGCTGGATGCTGTGGTTAATTACCTGACTGGAGATCTCTTACTGTTCTTAGCAATTTAAATTAAGCGCATGTGTGTAGATTCATCCTGTGGATGTGCATCCCTTTTCTTCTTCTTGTGCACGCGCGCGCGTGTGTGTGTGTGTAACCCGCAGTAATGGCTGGTAAGGGTTATTAATTCAGTGTGTCATTATCAAAGGGGAAACATGTTCTGCTTAATCAGCTGCTACGCATGGATAGCAGTGCCTCACTGTAGGTGTATGGCTGTGTGTGTGTGAAATGATTAATATCCTACTGTCCTTAAAAGGTCTTCTGAGGTCCACTGTTTGACTTCACTTTTGAAGTGTTTGCAGGGTTGTTTTCAATCAAGTAATGATGACTAAAAAATCTTCACGTGGTCCACTCCAGTGCACATAGAGGAGATGATGACGACGACGATGATGATGATGATTGTTGTTGTTGCTGATGTTGTTATTATTATTGTTATTGTTATTATTAAGTTCGGCATATGACCTTGTTTTTATAAATTATTCTTGAAGATCCAAACAACATGTGGCATATAAAATCAAAAATGTGATTATGACTAAAGAAAATATTACATTTTGCGACGTATAGGTATAGGCCACTGTAGACCTCTGACACTCCATCTGCTCAACCCACACACACACACACATACACACACACACACGCAAGCACACCAGTGTTAATCCACAAGATTAATGTTTTAGTTTTTGGTGACACTTTGGCACTAAGCTCTCAAAGCTGTGTTTGTGCTATTGCTCACTTTCAGAGCAAACACATACAGAGACACACACTCACCAAAAAAGGAAAATCTCTCTCTTTCCATCCCACCTCAGTATCAGTGTGTGTGTATTAGGTAAATGTCCTGAGGGTGTCTGAAGTCTGTGATCTTCTTCCCTGCTTGCCAAAATAAATCACTCTACCTTTCCCTTCATGATAGACCGTCTCTTTCCTCTTACAGAATTTGTTCTTTGGTCTCCTACCTTTTGAACTCTTGTCTCATGCGAAAGCATCATATACTCAATGTTTCCTGATAATTCAATACTGCATTCACCTGTAGCAACTCCTGTAACTATTGTTCATGTGTATGACATGTCTCCTGGAGGGGACGAGTTAATGAACACCAGTCATACATTCTAATGACTTGAACTTTCACATGGAAATCGGATAAAGAATCCAATGCAGGTGTTTGAAATCTCCCGGTCTGTGGGACCAGCCTTTAGATTTTTGGGGCACTAAGGGAAAAAGAAAAGCCACAGCCATCCACAGAACCACTGACGTGCCAGACTGAGCTCAAAGATGGCTGTGGCTCTAGAGTGGAGGACAGAGTGGGACTGAGCAGTTGGCCATCTAGACACAAACTGGGGTCTGATCAGCCTCAGCTGGCTGCCTAGAATAGGGTGTATGATAAAAGATAAAAGAACCAAACGATTCCAGGAACATCTCTGCATCCAGAAGGATCAGTACTTTTCCTCTCCCCGTGTGACTTATAGTAACAAGTATTGCTAACATGTAGGACAGTTGTGGCTCAGTGATAAAGCGGGTCGTCCCGCGGGTCAAACCGCCAATCCCCGGCTCCTCTGGTCTGCATGCTGAAGCATCCTTGGGCAAGATGCTGAACCCCCAAATTGCCCCCGATGCTACGTCATCGGTGTATGAATGTGTTAGAAATCCTTAGTTTCGTTTGGTGTGAATGGGTGAATGAGAAGTGCTTTGAGTGGTCACATGACTAGAAAAGTGCTATATAAGTACAGGCCATTTACCAAGTCTATTTGCCATTCAGTCTTATTTAATAAACATCATGTCTACTCCATCCTTCATATCTGTTTAAACCTGTTATTTCCACAGGAATGTAGAAGCACATTTTGTTTTAAATGGAAATTCAGAATGCAAATAATAATGAAATAATAAAATGCTATATAAAGCTAGTTAGGTGGGCCTTTTTGTTTATACTTTACCTTCGTCAGTCCGCCTCGCTCATCCTCCCCTTGCATCTCTTTTTGGTGCCTTTTATTGGAAGAGATAATAAAAGTCAAAGATAAAAATGGGAATATTTCTTTCTCTTTCATTACTTTTGTCTCTGGGATTATCTGATTTCAAGGTGACTGCATAGTGATATCAAGACTGATGTGTGTATTGCTGAATTTTCTGGACTAAAAATAGGTGCCACTACAGTATAATCCAATAGACAAGACAGGCGTGCAGATGCAAACACACACACACACACACACACACACACACACACACACACACACACACACACACACACACCTCTGTTTCTGTGGCTTAATAAAATGTATATGAAAATCATATAAAGCTTCACTATAAGGAATAAGGCAGAAAGAGAGGGAATAACAAAGCTATAAAGCCATTTTCAAGAATGGTGGAGGAATAAGGGAAAAGGGACAAAGTGGAATATATATAAGACAAAAGAAAGGCACTATTTGATATGTGTTTAATATGAAATACCTGCAAAGAAACCCATATTACCCTACCCGAAACAAACTACATCCAATGCCTGTTGTTGCAAAGTAATCTGGTAATCCAACTTCCTTTGGTGGTTATTAAAAACGTACCTAATCACAAATTAAATAACACACTTGATAACATTCATATGAGCTCATCACTCGATTCTGATGGCACAGAAATGGAACCTGTTCCCCAGACTTTTCTGATTTAATGTTGGCCCAAACTTACAGCAGTGCAATGAATGACATGAATCAATCAGTCAGCATTAGAGTGTACACCATGGCTGACAGTCCAGGTGATGTGAGATTGCTGACCTGGAAATATGGACATTATTTTTCCCTCCTTGAGACCAAGGACAAAAATATATTGGTGAGTTGCTGCCTGTCTGCAGGGGAAGTTAATTTATATGAAAGAAAAGCAATGAATGCACTTAATGATTTTGTTTATTTGAAATTATTTTAAATTAATAATAATGTGTTAGTTGTCTTGCAGTGGTTGACTGTTGTGGTCGGGGTCTGTATCTGTGTGTGCACAGATGTTATGTAGTCATAAATGACCATGTAACTGCAATTTTTAAAACCAGTTTCATCGTCATTCTCATTTCTTCCTCTCCTGATTTCATGCCTTGCTCTCTTTCTGACACCTCTGTGTTGTTGTGCCCCCCACACCCCTCTGCTTCTCTCCACCTTGCCAGCCATTTAGAGAGGAAAGCATTTTCCAGGCTTTATCCCTGTCTCTATTGTTATTCACCACTGAGTGTGCTCTGTGTGCATGTGTGTGTGGGTGCGTGTCACGCTGGTGTCTATGCATCTTTCCAGTGTGTGTGTGCCACTTGTCCCAGTGTGCTTGTGTGTATTGTGCCTGCAGTGATGCGTGACTAATTTAAAAGCTGGTAGTACATCTCCCCTTTAACAGAGAGGCCAGAAAGCGGGTCAGAACACACACACACACACACACACACACATATGCAATCACACATGCAATCACACACACTCACATAATCACACATATATACACACACATAAGGAGACATGTCAGACATGCAGTATACTAGTATCACAAAAGGTTGGAAAACCCACACGTATGCATTGTCACATGTGGGGAACAGACAAACATCAACATACAACTGAGCACACACATACCCACACACACCTATACATTCAGTGTGTCAGCACTGTAATGAAATGCTGCTGAGGCAGATTAGTTGGCTTTACTGGCAGAAATGCACATTGATGGGTATCCACTGTGTGTGTGTGTGTGTGTGTGTGTGTGTACAGCGGTGTTTAAGCGGAGAAAGCGAAACATAGCATAGGCCCAAAACAGCGCGGTAGAGCAAGATAATGGCAGCAGTTGCTGTCATCACCAGGACATTTGTTGTAATGTAGGGAGAAGTTTGTCAAATTATTTTACACACAAACAAGAAGTCAGTTGGACACGCACTCTCGCATGCACATGCCCATGCAAGCAATGTCAAACAATTGGTAAACATTTTTAATGCTGCATTTGTCGGGGTAATAATGAGTTCCTGGCTGGGAGAGGAAAAGGAAAAGTCCTATAACTGTGTCACAATGTTTACCATAGCACTGACTGTGCACTTAACTGGCTGAGCGTGTTCGGCTATGTCACTGGCGTTAACGGAGCCGGGCTTGGAAATTGAAATCACTGCAGAGATACAAAATAACAATGTGCAGCTCCTATATTGAGCTATACCCGGCCTCACTTAAGGGCTGCAGATTTGTGACATAGCGCCTCCCACTCACGGTCGTCACTGGGGAAGTCCACCGAGCTGTAACTCCACTTTTGTCCTGGTTCAGGTTCAGCACTGTAGCTGCATCTGTTAAGTGTTGTAAAATGATAAGCTTCGAATTACCTTTATTTACAGCACGTCTGTTGTCAGGTGTTGCAGGTCACTGTGCTGGTTTGTCACGTCTTCAAGTTGACAGTTCATTTGCTGAACGTTGTACTCCACACTACCACTGCCAGCTGACCCACTGTGCTCCTTGTGAGTGGTAATTATTTGATGAATCAGCCCAACTCGCTGCTTTTTGTGTCTTTACCTTGAGCTATCTGTTTTTCTGTGGCAGCCAATTCATAGAGCCCAAGGATTGTCTGCATACTGACATCAAGAACAACAGCTGTACTCTCCAGTTGTCCCATCTGCCTTTAGGTTCAATGAGTAGCTCTTGAGTACAAAGTATAGGCAGCATAAGTCTGCATCATAGTTATTAGTCATAGTCATTAGTCATAGTATTTTATTGACAAGGAAACATCTCATCTGATGCAACAGTGGAAGAGATTACCGGTTTGTGGTAAATTGGTAAAATGTCTTTGTACTTTTGCTGGCAGCACTCACTTTGCCACAGCTTTGCTGGTTTTGGTCACCAATGGTGAGAATAAAATGGTCCACCCCTCTGGGGACTGGCAGTCTATTGAATTCAACCAATGTACTGGTTGTAAGACTTTACAGGATTTTAAGAAGAACTTAATGTATTTATTTATTTTTAATAAACATCTTAACCACAGGTAGTCACTTTGTCAGATATAGACTGTGGCTAGTTTCCAATGGCAAAGCCGGCTGTAGCTCTTAGATTATTGTAGTCATATAGCTGCCCTGTCCTGAAGTCAGTGAATCTGGTATCACTTTGCAATGGATCATGGACTCTAAATTTTTCTTCAGACACTTTTTTCTTCAAGTTAATGGGAAAAAGATGAAGTCTCCATCATGATCCATACCGTGGAGTTTTGCTCCAATGGCAACAGTTTCATAATTGGTATTATAATAGAGCCAAGCAAAAATTAAATCAAGACCTCATTTATTCTGCTCCACTCCGCTCACAGCCCGCTCTAAGCCACACCTCCCGGCTTCCATCTATTCATACATTTCCTTTCTAACCTCTATTATCTTTCCATCAGTTTAAAAACTAAGAGACAGCTGTTTCCTTGTTCACTTCATCTCATCGTTTAAGTCTAAGAGACTCACTCCTATCACTTAACCTTTGTCACCCTAATTAGGAGCCACTTCCACCTCTTGATGACAATGCCCTCGTCCAACCAACAGCCCTCCTTTAACAACATCAACCCTCCACCCTCTATATTGACAGGTGGATAGTTACCAATTATTGGCTCATGGAGAGCCAGATATTTATTTATAAATTGTTTGTACCAAAAATTACACACGTAACGCACTCCATCAATATTATCTGTAATAATATTCACAGGCATTTAGATATGTTAAACAACCCAACCACACCTCAAGAATGAAGCAGCAGTTGTTAATCCCGTTACACCTCCCGAAATCCAATAGCTAATGTTTCTTTGAACAAAGGACTTGTCAACCCCCTAGAGAGTATCTGCAGCCTGTGGCCATCAGTAAGAGAAACTGTGGCACTTACAGTGATGACTGTGTGCTCAAGTGGATGTGTGTGCTAAAGGCACAAACACAGAACCCATGCAAGGTTTATGAATATGACTTTATTGGAAATCTGAGCCAGAGAGAGATGTAGTCACTGACTGTAAAGGTGGAAAATTTATTTTAATAATATACTGAAGCTTTTTTATCTCATCTGTGATGAACAGGTGGTGCACATAGAACATAGATTGTAATTGTTTGTGTAAAAAAAACAAACAACAACAACCAAAACAAAACATTATTAATAAGAATTATTAATAGTAATAATTAACGCTTGGGCCTGTCTTCCATACACTTTTTCAAAGTGCTGAGAAAATACAAAACCTTAAATTAAATCATGTTGGTTACACTTAATGACCATTAACAGTGTTTGGGTAGCACAGTGCTGCTGTGGGAATCGTAACTGTAAACTGTAAGGCATTACTACAAGTGATGTTCATTAGACTACAAGAGTGGTCAGTAGAGGAATGATGCTTTAGTGCAGATTGTTTGATGCAACTCAGGTTGAGCTCAGCTCACACTGACACAGATGTAAAAAAGCAAAAAACAAGTCTGCTATTTAATTATGATGCAATATGCAGGCTCTCGTTGTCAACCCCATACTGTCAAAATGTCTGACTGTCAGTCACAGAGAGAGCGCCAATCACCTGCTCATATCACTTTTACTTTAACAGGTTGTGCCTGAGCGTCATAGCCATGGATACTGGCAAAACTGTACGAGTGATGTAGAAAGCTACATTTAGAGGCAAATAAAATACATCCATGTGCTGAAGTTCCAAAGAATTAATTTAGCATATTTCAGCATATCTGAAAACTGCAAGATCTGCAATGTATAGTGGAGAACACCCGTTAAATTTCAATATGTGGATTAATGTTAAGGTAAAGCTCCCTGAAATTTGAATAAATAGGAATGTTCACGCACCTGAGGACTCTGACATGTTTGACAGTCAACCAGTGACAGCCAATAAAGCAGCACTTAGCTTTTATATATTACCATTGGATCAGATGACAGTGTAATTATATAATTATGTCTTGGTCACTCACATTTGTCACATGGCCAGATTCTAAGTAATTTTCTCATGTTACATGTAATGTGTAAATTTGTTTGCTCATATTATTATATTATAAAACAAATGTTCAGTGAATCTGGGCGTTGCTGATGACTTTGACGTTCACCCTGAGTCTTTGTCAGTGCTCGTGCAAACTGTCCGGTAATTCTTATGAACAGAAGATGAGAGTGTAGAGCAGAAAGTGTGGTGTGCTTCCACAAACTGAACATCTGTTGGTAAAATGGGTTTGTATTTATGTGAAAGGGTCACTTATTACATACTTGAGGATTCCCCATTGATTTGGACTGAAATTGCTGGCAGTAAATATAATATGATACAGTGACGTGAAGTCCCACTGTTTACAACTTCAACCCATTATATTCTCTATTCCCCCAGCTCTCATTCCTCAATGCTAATCTGACAAAGCATCACTTTGATGATCGGCACTGACTCTGCGCGTGTGTACATGCACTCAAGACTTGTGCAGTGGCTGTGCATGAGTGTATCTGTGCGTGCGTGGGTGTGTGTGTGTGTGTGTGTGTGTCTGTGTGTGTGTGTGTGTGAGGAAGTCAGGAGAATAGCCCCTGTGGAATAGCAATCAGCAGAACAAAACGAGTGTTGAAAAAAAGAAAAGAAAAGATGAATAGCTGTTGAAATAACACAGAGAGAGGGAGAGGGGGCATGTTGACGGCTCTAATTAAAATCCCGCCCATTAGCTCAGTGTAAATTGGATGATTTATTCTCCCAGGGGACTGACTGACAATCAAATGATGCTGTTGGTATTAAAATGAATGTGAGAACGGGTATTATCATGCTTGTGATGTGAGGATAGCTAAATGAAAATTGTTGTAGTTCTGATACCAGCAATTCCCACAATTCATCAGCCAATCGGAATCACTTGATCTCCAAACATGGCAAGTTCTTGTGCCGATGTAGATACATTTAGTGAGGCTGGTGCGCAGATTTGACATGAACGTGCTTGAGTATGTGACATCAGTATGTGACATGATTCAGTGAATCATAATTCAATTGATAGTGCAAGTGGAAAATGAGGGGAGTTGAACAGAAAACTACTTACACAGAGAAAATGAATAAAGTTACATAAGTTCCTATTTCAGCAAAGTAGAAATGCTAGATGTGTAGAGATGTATGTGGGGTGATTGTGGTCGGCAGGTTGATTTGATAGAGGATCTGCAATAATCTTAAAATACTGGTGATTCTGCTGGTATGCCAGAAACGGTAATATTTCTGAAATTCAGGGCTGTTTTGCTGTTTTCTCAGGGTGTTTCCACAGCATCAGACTGACTGTTTGGCAGCTCATTGTTACTCAGACGAGGCAGTATTGCAGCCCAGTACTGTTACGTTAGTATCGGTGAGGCCTGATTGCAGGGTGTGCTTTTGGGAAGTTGTGACATGAGCCAACACTTCAATTGAGGAAATGTTTGGGTCATTGACTTGTTTAGATCAATAACTGAATAAACAATATCACAAACATTGGTTTAATTGTCAGAAAACACCACCTGTGCCAAGCAGTTTGTCACATGATGGTGCTTTTTTAAAAAATACGGTTTCTTGTCATCCAGTGTCTTACTGTTTCACCCCACCCCCACACAGAAATACAGCTTAGAGTAGCACAGGGACATGACAGCCCCATATTCTGGCTCACGAGTTATTTTTGAGCCAGAAAAGTACTGACTTGTCATAAGTCACATATTTCCACGCCACTTAGATTAATAATGTAAGATTAGAATGATCCTTGATTAACTGAAATCTAAATGAATCGAGTGAACAAAAGACCAGGCCAAACAAAGAAAACTCAAATTAGAAGCATCCATTTCGGTCTCTGCTGGTGTGGTCTACGATGGCTTCATAAGCGGGTAAAATGATGCAAATATGGCCATTTTAAACAATTACAATTCTTAATTAAGACACAGAGAATAAAGATTAAATGGAGGTCATTAACTCACCACTTTGCATTATTACCGGCATTAGATTTGCATTAGTGTTAGCTGGGTGCAGCGATCTCCTGCTTTGGCAACACATGGCCTCTTCCATGGTTTTTGTGTGTGTGTGTGTGCGTGCGTGTGCTTGTACTCTACTAAACAGAGCATGTGTGATTTTGAATGTGCTGACAAATTTAGATACTATTGTGTGTATGTGCGTATGTGGGGGAGGGTGTGCTTGCTCATATGTTGTATGTAGCGTGTGTGTGTGTGTGTGTGTGTGGACCTCTAAGATTGGCTGAGTTATTTAGATCCCCCTGGTCCTTCAATAGAGGACTTCAAATTGATTTAGCTGAATTGCCTTTCAAAGCTATTTCAATTTCACCCCTATGCAAATTTACACTCCTCTCTCTCTGTCTCTCTATCACTCATTCTCTCTCTTTCTCCCTTTCTCGCCCTATCTATCTTACTCACCCCAACTAACTTTCCTCCGAGCCATCCTAGCTGCTTCACTCCTTTTCGCCTTGTCTCCCTCTACCCTTTTTTAAATTACTATTTATTTTTCTAGTTCCTGTCTCCGTACACTTTCCCTCTCCTTGCCTGCATATTCACTCCCAGTAATAGTGTGCAGCACATAAGAGGCCATGTGTTAGTGTAGCAGTCTCACAGCCAGTTAGCTCACTTGTCAGCAGCGTGCGTGTGTGTGCGCGCGCACGCACTTTTGAGTGTGTTAGGGTGTGACAGCAGAGCAGTGAATCATTTAGTTAGCTCCCCTTGTCTGCGCCGCAGTCTGACTCTGGTCTGTACGTGTGTATGCGTGTGTGTGTGTGTGTGTGTGTGTGTGTGTGTCAGGCGGACTAAGGGACCTTGACAACATCAACACAATTGCAAGTCTATAAAATGGCGGCAACGTTTTAGCTTATGTACCTGGAAATGACTTCTGGCATAAACCGCTTGTCAGCTTACACGCACGCACACACACATTCTGAGGTAAAACACACACAGATATACACACTAACACACTGCCCTGCATCCTTACACACACACACACATACAAATACACAGACAGAAACATAGAGCTGTCATGTTGACAGTGAGGTTAACTAACTCTCTCTCTGTCACAGTATGCACATGCAAACATATATTTTCTGTGAAACACACACACTTTTGCTGCGTGCATGCACACATAATGCACACTATGTCTCCTTGTAAATCTGTACACACACGCGCGCACACACACACACACACACACACACACACCGCCTCTCTGGTGCTGCCTTGCTGCATCTTTTACTGAGGAATCGTTAAATTTTTTTGATGGATTCAGCAGTAGGGGGTCGGACTGAGATAGTGTCTATTGATTTTATATTTGGCAGACTGTGCTCTGGCCACTTAGTCCTGCAATATACCTTACTCTCCCTCTCTCCTTTCCTCTCCCCCTGCTTTCACTCACACCATCAGTCTCTGTTTCTCTCCTCCTGTATGCTCGTCTTACTCCTTTTGACTTGCTGTCCCTCTCTCATCTACAAACCCTTTCTTTTTTTATTTTGACCTTTCTCTCACTTAATTAGTGTCTGTCCTCTTTATATCTTAAATGCTCCTTTATACTCTTTCCCCACCACACGATCATCCAGCTTTCCTTCTCTCACTCTTCCCCTCCTGTCCCTCTTCACTCATTTGCTGTCTTAATCTAATTATCCTAAATATTTTCTTGTCTTTTACTTTTTCCATGTCATTTTCTCCGTCTAATTCATTCCCTTTTTCAGACCCTTTCACTCCATTTCCCCTTAATCCTTTCATTCCTCTTTTCTGCTTCTTCACCTGTTTTACGCCCCATCCATCCACATCTCCCTCCCACCCTGCCTGCCATTTTCTGCTGCCTCATCTTTTTATTACTTTTTCCCACCATCCTTCCTCCCTCTTTCTTCACCATTCCTTCACAATATTTCTCTGGCTCTACACACCCTTTTGTCCTTTTCCTGACACATTTCTGCTCCCTAATATTTTTTACTATATCTTCGCTCCCTATTTCCCTTTTCTACCTTTTTTTTTTACCCATTCCTTACGTCCTCCTCCTTTCCCAGCTCTTTGCAATTTTGTCGCTTTTTCCTTTCACCTCCCTTCACACACACACACAGCCTATTCATTGTACTTTTTACACCTGTCTTTTCTCCCATCCCTTCTCTTTTTCCGTTTTCCAACTTTACTCGTTTTCCTGTATTCTTTCATCTTGTCTTTGTCATTTGCAACTCTCTATGAATATAACAACTTTGCTGTTGATGACATTTGAATTTTTATTTTGTCCAAATCTCCCTCAGTCCTCCTCTGTTTCCTTTTATATTTCCTTTGGTTTCAGCACGTTTGTTTCTTAAGCTGCCAGCATTTCTGCACTTTATATATCATTGTCAAATTATTCATGAGAACTTGGTATAATTACCATAAAATAATGAGTCCATGGTCAGGAGGATTTGTTGCCTCTATTGCGTGCCAGTGGTAATGTTGTAAAATTGAAAGAGGATGTGCAAGAGGAATGGGCACAGGGCAACAACCTTCCTCTACTCCGTGAAAACATGTAAGCAGCGTAGAAGAAAATCCTCGTCGTGTCATGGAGGTATCCTGCAAATTTCATCTGACATCTGATCCAATTCAATCACAGACTGTAAAAATGTAGATGTAGTGTGTGTGGCGTCACTCATTTGGAAGGAGATTTTGAAGCTTGGAGGCAGGATTTTCTGTTTTTGTCCTGAGCCAACAATCCTAATTTTGGCACATGTGTGGAGCCTATAAGAAACACGCAGGCAGCAGCCACCACAGCTGATGTAATTATGGCAAAGAGAAAACTCAAATATATTTTTCTCTGAGATTTACAGACTGTTTATTAGAACAAAACTGGTCAAAACACGTTTTCTTTTGCTCTGTGAACAATGTCCATCAATTGCAGGGCTGGACTCAAGGATCAGGTGCATCTGAGGTTTGGCAACCACTGTTGTAAAGTTCCAAACTAAGTTCCAAACTAACTGTAATTGTGATTTATTGATGTCAGAATGATGTCAGACACTGATGCAACACCCAAACCAAGTGAAGGTGTTTTTACCTTATTTTCTCTTTTCTTCTCGTCTTCTTTTTCTTCTGTCTCGATACTTCGCTTCCTCCTCTCTTTTCCTCATCATTAGCGTGTGTGTGTGTGTGTGTGTGTGTGAGAGTGTGTGTGCACACCCGCCCATGCGCAAGCGGATAAATCATTGTATGAGCAGAGAGCACTATTTTCTGGATAGTATGGTTTAATGCCTTTGCATATGCCTTTCCATATAAGTGACTAGGAGTAAGCGAGCGTGTGTGTGTGTGCGCGTGTGTGTGTGTGTGTGTGCATGCGTGTGTGTGTGTATGCGTGTGTGTGTGTGTGTGTTGTGTTGAGTGCTAATATTTGCTTTGTCTCTGTCTTTACTGTAGTCAGTGTACCATGACACCTGTTTGAACTAATTAACTGAGTTGACTGAGGTGATTAGATCTATATTCTAATACCAATATTAGTAATCCTGAAGCGTAATGGACTGTCACTCTGAGCCTCCAGCCATTTCAATATGTTAACATGAAACTCTCTTCTTTCTTTTGCCCATGTCTCACTCCGTGCTGCCGCTTTTCATCAATTTTTTAATTCCTCCAGCTTGTTTAGCTTAATGAAGCGTTAATTCTATTATTCTAATAAAGGGACTCCTAATATATGTTTGACTAAACCCAACTGAGAGTTCTAGGTGTTGTTTTTAGAAGAGTACTACAGTAAAGTATACATTTTGGGCAGAGAAACCTTACCTGGCGTTTAATATTTGATAATTAGATATTTACCTGTTCCACTCACTGGCTTTGGTGGCTTCATACACTTCATTTGCTTAATGTTGTCTGACTTTTTCACTGTTTTTATGTGGTGTACACAAGTTGAGCTGAAGTCACACTTTGTTGCTTCTCAGAGTGACATTTTCAGATTTTCAGATTTATAGATTATCAGCTGAGTGAACAGGGAGGCTGTAGACAGTGATGAGAGGGGTAGATAATGTTCACATGGCAAAACTGCTTGTCAAAGGCTCCCAGCAAGCTAAAGCTCAGACGGAGACCAATAATCCTAAAGTCAAACGGCAAGTCACTCTCTGCCATCTGCCCCTGCATTCACTTTCCCCATCAAGTGTCTTAAAGAAGAGAAATGCAGCAAAAAACAGGATATATGTTTCTCATTCATTTAATTTTAATTTTGATATCCCCATCTGGTTCTTAACCACGCGCCATCAGCATCCGACAGTTGTTGTCTTCTCTTGGTTAAAATCCATCCATTCAGTAGTAAAATGTGTTCATTTTGTCTCCTTCTTCATTTCCCTGCAGGAAATGTCCTAATGCTGCTCTGACAGAAAGATAGAAAACAACACAGGGGCTCAAAAGTCAAGTGAGCAGCTTCCGAGGCTCCAGAGAGATGTGCTATGTTGATTTTGACCTTCCTCTTCTTAAATCTATCACTATGAAGTCCCCCAGCTTTATGTGGGTGCCACACTGATCACAGGAGTACTTCTTTAAGTCAAGCTGGTCAAAAATAGTTTAAAATCTCCTGTTCGCTTTGTACAACCTGACCAGAGGGGAACGGACCTTAGATTAAAAGCCCTTTTCTTCATCATTTTCACAAACAGACTTCTGCCCTCTCCTCCTGTCTGACCCGTTCTCCTGCTTCGCCCAACTCACACTTCCAGCCTCCTTGTCTTCCAATCTCTCCCAGTCTTTGGAGCGTGAGTGGAGGCATCTTGTTCCAGTCTGTTGGTTGTTCCTTATCAGGCCTCAGACCAAATAACGAAACACGGAGTCTGACAGAGCAATCAGGCGGCGACAACATAATGCAGGGTGAGTTTTTAGCCTTCTGTTTGTCTGCCTGAAACAAATGAAGCCAGCAGGGGCACTGGCTTACATCAGGGGACAGCTTGTCGCAGATAATGCTCTCATTTGGAGGGAAATTGACCCTGGGCGCTGAATCCGCTACAAGATAAGTTAGTCTAGCTAGAATGCTTGTAGGATTTTGTTGGAAGGAGCGAGGGAGAGGACTGTAACATAGAAAAGAGGAGAAAAATGTCAATAGAAGAACTTGAAAAAGAATTTTAGGTATTCACTCCCTGTGCTTTTTGTCATATACTAGAGTTTCAGTGAAAAGCAGTGAGCTGTAATATCACAGTGATGATCATTATTTCAGTTGTAATCTGTCATTAGTGCTGGTGTCAGCCTAATAGTACTTCTTGCACTAGTACATAGAACAGGAGTGGTATTTTCCTCCCAAACCAGGAGTGATGTATTTAATCATCAAAGTAGTTGCTCTCCTCTTTTATCAACTCTCCCGTGGCCCTTTGCTCTTAAATGTCACTGATTACATTTACATGCACATCACTACGCCGACTACTAGAAGTAATCAGCTTTAGGTGATTTTTCGATTACATTTGCATAGTCCCAACTCCCAAGTAACACCATCGGGTAACACTTCATTTTATCCTTTTACAAATTTGCAAATTTCATTGGTCCGTAGGTTGTAATTAACACTAATGAACGCATTTGAAATTTAGTTACAATTACCCCCAAATAAACAGAGAATGTATCTAATTATTTTTCGATAATTACCCCAAAATTCAGGAAACTACTTTCTAACTTCTGCTCTGCAGGCAACTAAATTAAGCTTAACTTTAAACATAAGTTCAAACATAAAGAGGAAACTAAAGTACTTAATGTAAATGTGTACCATGTAAAATGTAATCAAAGATACTATTAACAAGTAAAACTACTTTTATGTAAAGCCCCCTAATGCATGTAAAGCTTAACTACATGCTCTTCTCAGAGTAAATTCTAATAATAACTTTAAAATGTAACTTCATAACAAGCTGAAATCTGGATGGTACCTGTTGTTACCTCTATCTGTTGCACCTGAGAACACATGTAATGATGTTACAGCGCAGTGACCACACCCCGTGTATATTTGTTACAGAATGGTGAGAACTTTAACCACTGAAGGTCAGGAAAAGATTTTCAACTGGTCTGAAGTTACTAGTCAACTTTAAATTAATCTTCAAAACCAGTACAAGCATTAAAACTAAATTTCAACCAGTATTAACCAGTTGAGTTGAGTGTATCATTATTATAAGTCGGTTAAACATAACAGATTAAACATATTTATGACACCCAAACTGTGCATTAAATTATCAAAAATACATACAGTGCAAACTGGGGCATGAGAAGAAATGCTTTCAGGGATATGATACATTATATACTATACATTTTAAGATGCTTTCTGTTTATTTTCGCTTGTTTTCACTTATTTTCACTGTTTGGAGGCAGCTCTGTTTCCTCCTTCTTGATCCTGCTTTCTCTCCTCTTCCTCTGTTAATGCTTGTGACGTTCCAACCAGAGCCCGATGCTGATTTTGTCCCTCAGCTGATGGGTCGCAGTTTTCATGTTTTATTTTTTACTCCTCAGGTTCTAATATGTAATGTCAGCCCTGTAATAACGGTTCAGTATAGAGGGCAGTGGTGTGCTTGAATGAGAATGACTGTGTTTCTGTGTGTTTATGCATGCAAAGATGCTCGCAAGTGACTTGATGATATTTAACTAGTCTGTGTGTCTGTGTGTGTTTTAAATGTGCTCACATGTAGATAAGTTAGGCGCCAGTATGTCATATTTAACCAGCGGACAGGATGTATTTGGGGATGTTTGGTTAAGCAGACGGAGCGTGCCTGCAGGGTCCTCCAGGGCCCAGACCTCTATGATCCCATTACACCAGTGCCACCAGGACACTCCAGAATGTAAAACCTCCAGTGTACTGGTAAAACCTCATACATCCAGCATGAAGAGATGCACTCATTCCACACTTTGATTTTTTTTCCCTCCTCTTCATATGCTAATACAGTGTTCAATTTACATAGTCGTCATGATGGACCCTCTTACATGATATCACAACGTAGATTATTGGGCTGAAAAAAAGATATAAGTAGCAAATGGAGATGTGAGGTTTGCGTTGGACACCAGTGGAAAAACAGCTCTGTCAGTTTGTATTCAGACAAAGTGTAACCAGACCAGGCTGACATAAAATACTAAACACTTGTCACTTTAGCCTGCTCATATGGAAAATGTTCCTTGGAACCAAACCATAGCCGGTTTAAAAATACAGAGTTTTGTTTACAACACAACACTATATTTTTAAATATACATACTTTAAGTCGTGCCCTACAGGTCAGAAATATGAGAGTTTCGTCTCACTCACCTACTTTTTATAAGCTGAATTATCCCAAAATATTTGGCATATGAGTGAAATAATAAAATTCTTTTAAAATGAAATTCCTAATTTAGTATTGATTCAACACATTTTTATTTCATTTTTTTTTCTTTTCTTTTTTTTTTACTTTTTTGGTCTTTTCACTTATATGCCAGATAAAATCCTCCACTCTTTGCCTCAGAGCAGCAGGAAGTGCACCAGAACAGCTTAAGTCCTTTTACTACCGCATCAGATTTTCCTAACCTAGTGCAGGAACCACACAGGCAACTTTCTAGTTGCCAGACAGCCCCTTTAAGCTCTAGAGTGCCGAACAGATTAAGAACAAGATGAATTAATTTGCTTTTACCATCTGTGGTTGGCAAGATTTGAGAATTTTCTGGCAGAACTGAAGTTGTCAGTGAGCTCTTAATGCTCGCTTTAAATGAATGGTTATTGAGGAAAAGTACACATCTTAGGTCTTCTGACGGAAATATGTAGCACTGATGTGAGGGAGACGAAGACAGAGAAAATGAAATGAAAGGCAAAAAAGATGAAATGCAATGGAAGAAGAGCGCTATGGTGATTGGGATACATTTCCATTTAGATGGGAGGGCAGAGTATTTTTCTGAGGAGAGGGACGGCGTTTTGATGTGAATCACTCTGCAAAGTCATCACAGTAAAATAGACCTTGTATTTTGCATCTACATGAGTTTGAATCCAAACTTTCAAGGAGTACATCATAAAAACTTTCCCAAACCCTTGGACTCAACCTCCTGGGCAGACATCAAAAAGAAACTGTAATGTAATCTTGTTCTGAGAGAGAAAGATGTGAAATTGAAGCGATTATTTCATCTATGTGTCTCGAACGCGTGTGTCTAGGATTGTATTGAGTTGCCTTCAGGCTGCTTAACCAGCAATTTCAACATTTTTGGGAATGTGATCATTAGCTTTATCCTTGTTCTTACACTAGATTGAAACTCAAATTGAGATTTCTGTTCTGTAGTTGAAAGTTTTAGCTTCTTCGCACGTAAAGGTGACACAATAGAAAAACACCTTGTGTTTTGTCACTCTTTGTTTCTCAAATATTTGTGAAGAACAAAAAACCCTAAGGGAAAAGAATGACAATACAAAGAAGTTTTTTAAGTGTGTGCGCGTGTGTTTATACCTTCAACATGCAGACTCATTCCTCCATCATCAGTCTGGAGCCAAGAATTCTACAATATGGTGCATAAATATGGTGCAACATGTTTGGATTTTAAAGTACGGGAAAAGATGTGTAATTATGCAAGTAGGCAGGGTGGATAATCAATATAGAATTTATTATACCACCGAATGAAAAACTAATCTGAACCATGTCCTGGTGTAAACTGTTTATGTGAGGTGATTTCCTCTGTGACTACAAATGTACAAGTTCAACTTTTTTTTTACTGCATTTTGGCCCAGCTGCAGCACACCTATTTTTCAAATTTTCCTATTTTTTGATAGGAAGGGTTTACAGATGAAGGTTTGTTCCCTATTCAGCCTCTGAATGTTTCAGTGAATGGCTGCCGAGGCTTGTGTCTGGGCATGCGGCTCCTCTGTATGAGATTTATTGTCCCAAACAAAACATATATTTATTGGAAATGCTTTCAAAAGAATGAATCGTTGTTTACTGATGAGAGGAAATCAGCGATAATAGAAATAAAATTAGCTCTCAGTGTGCATTTTTCCTACACTGTTAGTAGTTTCTGTCTAACAACCCATAATTTATCATCATATTGCAATTTGTTTTTGTCTAATTATACCGTAATTACAGAAGTGATGAGGCTGTAATTTACAGAGTTGCTTTGGAGTGAGAATAATTAAGGATTTTGATATGCATCTGTCAAGTTTCAAGGTGGTTCTGTCATTACCTGCCCACTGCCTTTGAACATTTTAAAACCCTCAAATCTGTTCTGTTGAATCTCTCACCGTACTTAGAGATAAAACTACAAAGTGATGTCTTTGATAGCATCTGACTATTCCCGTGTCTTCTTAACGTACTTGCATTTAAAGGTGGGTGGCTTTGAATGCATCCTTTCAAATTGACTCTTTTCTTGAATAAAATATAGGCTGCCTTTGTCTTCCCTATTCCCTACCTCAGCCATAGACGGGCACAAAAGTGATTCCTTTTTCCCAAAGATTTGAAGCAGAGAGGCAGCAACGTAAAAAGAGATTAATGCATCAAATGATAACAATCTTCATACAGCAAAAGGCTCTTTTGTTGCCGTTGATCATTGAATGTGTGAGGGCTACAGTGTGTGCGTCTGTGTGTGCGTGTGGCCCTCTGAATAATGATGACGCCAACGTTTACTCTTTATCCGTGTTGGGAAGTAGGAACAGGAGGGGGGTGAGCAGTTAGCAGGGAAAAACACCAAAGAAAGTGAAGCAGATAGGAGCAGAGGAGGAGGAAGTGGAGACTAGGTTGATAAATTGTTTTTCCATTTACCATGACAGATTAATAAGTAATAATATTGATTCTGTTTAAAGTCAGTTTGTGAAAGCTGTAACATTATTAAGTTTAACTATATGTGATATTTTATTAAGATGACCAGACTACCACCATAAAGCCAGTCACCACGTGTTTTGTGAGAACTGTGTGCTTAAGCTTAAGCAGCGGATCAACAAGTACAGAGCTGGAGTGCCTTGTATGGATGCTGGATGCCTGTAGCTTAGCTAGGCAGGAAGCAGAGCTACAGCTAACCTGGCTCTCTCTAAAATTTAAAAATGTGCCTTTTGAATGTTTTGAACCCCCTGTATTTCTGTGCCCGTCCGTGTTGTTTAGTGTTATTCACTTTCGTCTTGCATTGTTTGCGCCCATCATGTTTACTTACTAGCAGTATCTCCTGCCATTGCTGTAGTGTTTACCACCACTACAGATTACAGGACCTGTGTCTTTTTATTTGGTCTTCAAGTAAGGCTTGACACTGGACAGTCAGAAGACGAATAAGACTGCAGCGGACATCTTTGAACTGCTTACTTTTCTGAAACTCAAGCAAAAGTCTGCCGTCATCAGATAAACTTCGATTATATTTAAAGGCGGCAATGAGATGATGATTGAAAAGCAGGTAGGAGGAGATAGAGGTGCTGGTTTGGTGGGGTGGGACAGTTAGCTGCTATATCATAGGCCTCAGAGACACCTGCTGCTGCACAAGTGATAATTTTTTTATTTTTTTTTTACTGCAGAGATAACTGTACACAAGCCCCCTTTGTCAACCTTCAGGGGAACACATCCACTGATGGGGGAAGTGACAGGCAAAACTGAGGAGAAAGAGGAGGAGGGAGAGAGAGAGAGCATGAAAAGGATCACTGGATGCCTCCTTCCCTCTCTGTGTAGGATCCTCAGGCACTCTTATCACACCTCTGACGCCAGGTTCAGACAGGAGGTGGAACTGCTGCGATATATCAGTTCTCACTTGAGCAGTGGCCTGGCTGTTCACATCAGAAGTGGGGTTTTGGGGGGGCTTTTTTTGCACTGGTCAACAAGTGTTTTGCCTGTCTCCCCTCTCTCATTTGCCTTTTACTCCCTCTCTTTTCGTATCTACCATGACAAAATTCATGTTTGTCTTCCTGTTGAACTACTGAAGCTCAAACAAAACAAAGCTGGTCTGATTTTGAAGATGGGTGGACACCAGCCATAAAATAAGGCAGCCATCCTCTTATTAAGACTTTTTTGGTTTGAGATCTTCATCAAATATTAAGCCTGTAGATTTGAAATACGAATACTACCGGTGACTACTGGTTTGTAATTATCGCTTTAATGGCAAAGCAGTATTATGGCTCACAGGCAACAGTAAAAGGTCCGGTTGCATCAAATGTAATTTGTAGAAACTTCTCGTAGTATCTTCAAAATTCATTATTTTGATAAATATAGTGCTGCCACTCTTCATGGCTCTCTGTATATGGTGTTTATATTGTCCAAATTGATTGTTTACCTTTGTTTATATTGTTCTTCCATATCTATTGTTTTTTATTTCTCTCCTATCTTGCTGCTGCCAACTCTGCAAATTCCCCCTTGTGTGACAAGTAAAGGATTTCTTAAACTTTACAACTAGTTATCAGTTTTTTAAAGTAGTAAGAGGTAACATTAGAGGTTAAAGACCGTGGCAGGTTGTCATAGGCGCAATGAAAATGCTGTAAGACAATCTGTTAGAGGCAAACCTGGAGACCTTCAGACAGACAACTTAGACAGGCAAGACATCTCCAAAGCCCTATACAGACAGGGTTAGGTGATGAATGGAAGTCAGATTGATTTTGGCATGGCCACACAATGTCCTCTGTGTATTGTGGCATTGAAAAGATCTGCCATGTCCTGACATCTTTGATTCCCTTAGATCCCCTCTTGGCTCTGAAGCTTGCTAACAATCAGAGCTGGGGTAAGAAGTTGGCACGCAGCTGAGAGGAAGGAGGAAGGGAGGACGGAGAGAGGTGGAAGCAGAGGAGGAGAGGAAGTGGGTTGATAGAGGAGAGCATGAGGCAACAGAGGAGAGGAGGACACAGCAGGGCAGAGGTTGATGAGGAAGGGAAAGGAGGAAACAGCAGAGCACAAAACGGGGAGGAGATGGAGGAAGGAAACAGAACTGTGGGAGAGAAGTGGAGGGCAGAGTGGTGTTTTCACATATGCATGGGAAGTCTCATTCTTTTGAGGCAATTTGACTGCACAAGACATATTAACACCACATCTGATGTTCCATGCTGACAGTAGTGGTGTCTATGTAGTCACGTTGGATTAAAATAACAGAAACAGGTAAACTTCGTGATTCTCCATCGATCCAGTCATTTTCACAACACGTTTTCAACGCTGCACTGCAGAGCGGTATGAACTAATGTGATTGAACCTGCACATGATTATGGAAAGAGTTTAGATCTGCTGTCCTAAACATTTGCCGTAGGATAATTCTTTCTTAGGAAAATACTTGAAAGCAGCCTCGTCCTGATGTGCCTTGTCATAGATCATAACAATTTATGAAAAGCTGCTTTATCTTCCGTGTCAGACATTACTGTGCGTAGTCACCTGTGGTGGATACTGATGTCTTTTGCCCCACATCTTAAGCCACCTACTTTTGTTCCCTTTATTTCTAAACCTGTTTATCAGATGACATGAAGCCTTAGTTGGTGCTAAACTCCATGTAGAAAAATAATAGTAATGTCTCTTTACAAGATCACAAAAATAAACATGACTTTTTATGATGCAATTTCAGTCACCTTTTTCAGCATGTTAACTACACATTACTACCGTCTCTTCTCTGCCTGAGAGAGAGAGCAATCATGTAACATGTCCCCCTTCCTCCTCTCTGCACCATCACTCTATTGACCAACAGTGAAACTGCAATTTTTATGACACAGCAAAAGGACCACTAATACCACTCTGCCACTGATTGCTCCCCTCCCCTTTGCTGGCTCTAAATCCCCATGGACACTAACTCCTTTTCCCGCTGGACTCATATTTAGTTTGGGCAATAGAAATTAAATGAGGTCAAGCTGCTCCCATGGTCATTGGTTGAATTTCATACAAAAGTAATGCAATGTACAAAGCCATTTATTGTCCTGTGGCAAAATCCGGTTCAAGGAAACACAGAACAGCAGTGCAGACCGAGCACAGCACCACACCACCGCTGAACATTGAGAAACGCCAGCTAATGACAAAATTCACTCTCTTATTGTGAGCTCTGTCAACACAAATCAGATTAAATTAGATTAAAATTTCATCTTGGTAGCACTGTAAGCACTTGCATAAAAGTTGGTCCCCCAAGTTGATAAACTGATGGACCATGAGTGAATGAATAACTGCATGAATCCAACATTTGCTCCTACCTCAGGCTGTGATTTGCCAGCAGCGCGGATATGAGTAAGCTCGGTTTGAACTGTTTTTTGGTTTGTTTGTTTTTTTTATCCTTGACACAAGTATATCTGCAACATTGTGAATGCCTTCCAGGAGAGACAGTCTGAAACTGTGCACATTTATCCTCATATTTAAATTATTTTTACTTTGATTAATTGCAGGCGAGGTGAGAGGCATCGACCGTAAAATACTGTGGGAAATCCTGCGATGTCTCTGCTTCTTTCGGTCCTTAGGCAGAGGTACAGGAATCATAATCTGATGATCCAAACGTTAACTGCTTAGTTAACCTGCCTTTGCTGAAGTAGGCCTTGTGAATGTGAGGGAAAATCAGGTAATATGTGTTCTTACTTGCAGAGCCTTTCGCTCATGTATGACAAAGTATTGTATGCAGTGATAGATTTCCTTTGGGTGTTTTTTGGTTGTGAAGGTGTTTGTCAGAACTCTGAGCCTACTTGCCATCAGATTGTCACTAAGTTACAGTATCTGACCACATACTCTTGGTGAGTACTTTGAGTCTAAGAAGCTTTAGGCATACGGGACCCTGGTTTTAACGGGGCCACCCTTTCTAAAAATAAAAGCACTCAATGAGGTACTTCAAGTCATTTTGGATAAAAGTGTCTGCTAAATACCATTTAGTATATTGTATTGCTCCCATTAATGCAATATGGACCTCACTCTCTCACTGCCCATTGACTTCATCCATTCCCGGTGGGCCATCTATCTGTCCATTGACTGCCATTTAGTGTCAACAGGGCCATAACTCGTTAGCAGAATGACGTTTAGACACTCAGCAGCTCGTTACAAAGGCCAGGGGTTAGATGGCTGTTGAGGGGACACTTCATTCTCTCCCTTTCCGCTTCCTGTCGGTTTATCCGCCCTATTCGTATACATACTGACTGCTCTCGCTCGCTGTGCGCACAGTCACTCTATCTGTTGCCTCACTTACCCTCTGCCCCTTTTCTTTTACTGTACAACCTTGTCTTTATCTCCCTTTCTCTTTAAGTATCCATATTACTGCCATTTGCTATGTGGATGTATGCATGGTTATTAAAAGGCAAGTTTTTAATTTGTTATAGTAACTTTTTTGAAAAACGGCATCTCAAAAAAACCTCCTGCAGCTCATTTTTTGGTCAGCAACTAACCATGGTCCTCTGTTTTATGGAAATTTGTTTCTTTTTCACAAACTGCTGGCTCCTTCATCTAAAATTTGTATGCAAACAGATATTATTAGGATTAAGAGTGGGAAGAAAAATCCAAAAGTTCAATGTGAAATTCATAAGTAACCAGAAAAAAGCTCCATCAAGTTCTGGTTTAAGCCTTGCTCTACACTGTGGTTTATTTTTTACCACGTGGATACTACTTTGATCAACGGTAAAAGAAACAAACATTTGAATTCTAAATATACATTGTTGTTACAGGGACACACACAAACACAAAACCGAAAGCAAACTGATTATATACAAATGACCTCTATATACACATCCTCTGGGCAACAGGGAGTCATGAGATGATGCTGCTCCCTGTCCTGAGGCAGCAGATTAGAAACGGTTAATATGGATCGACCAATACCAAGAGGTACCTCAGCTCAAAGTATACATGTTTTGTTTTGTTTTTTGGGTGGTTGTTTGTTTTTTAAAGCTTTCTTTACATGACTATGCACCTTTTGTATATTAGTCAATTATTTTTTCAGTGTTATTACAGTTGCTTTAATTTGCTACTTTGCACACTTCACCGGGCACTGCAGCATGTAGTTCAGTAGCTCATCATGCGCTACTGTGAAAATACAAAAGAAAGGAGGAATATAGTGTTCGTGTGCATGTGTGTGCACTGTATACAAAACTAGGAGCGAGATGGAGAGAGAGAGGAAGAGGGTATGAGTTTTGTTGTTGTGTTTGTTATTGTTGTTTTTTTTACCATGGCTAGCCAAGCAAGACCATTGATTGGACCCCTGGCTTGCTAAGACACGGACCAAACTGAATATCAGTCTATCAGAATCTCTTTTTCTGTCCTCATGTCTCTTTCATTTTTTTTAATCCAGTAGATCTCTCTCTTCAGCAGACAGCGTTTAGTCCATCCATCAGTGTGGTAAATGCCAATGTCATTCATTTGTAGCCTTCTCTGTGTGATTCGTATGGAGTTATAGGGCAAAAAAGGGCAAAAGGAAAATTTTGTTAAACTTTCCTTTTGACTAAGTCATCTAGAATTTCAACTGTGTGTGTGCACAAAATAACCATTGGTCTGCAGAGTAGCTGAGAACAGAAAACCTTTTTTCCCATTTGGAGGAATGCTGTGCATGCATACAAGGCCAAACTGAACACTTCTTCACTACGTACATATCCGCAGGATTACAGGACTCTGAGAGAGTTTGTTGCTGTCTAAGAGTGTGAGTAAGTGCCTGACTAAATTTTTCATTTGTATCACTTTTAATTATTTGCTGGAAGACACAAAAAAGCCTTAAACAGAACAACCTGTGGCTGATAGTTGAGGTTGGATGATGTGAAAATCTCAAACTGAGCACCATCAACACCTTCAGAAGTGACAGGAAGAAACTATGTGGATCTGACTAATGTGTGTTTGGAGCGCTGTGTGTTGCACAGGTAGCTTTGCGTCATGCATGTAAGCAGCCTTTCAAAATGTTCTGTCTGTCCCCGTGAGTTGCATTAATAGCATGTGATTGTGTAGCATGTAATCTCCTTACGAACGCACACAGCGGAACACTGTAAAACGGGAGATTGGTGACTGTTCTCTAATTTTGAACTTCAATGTAACTTTTTATCTAAAAGCTTTTATTACTGGTAATAATTTGAGCAATTTAAATAGCTCTGCCACCATAGACTAATAATGATAAAATATAATAAAGTAAGGTCGTTAGTTTGAACTGTGTGCAATGTTTTCTATTCAGATGAGTTAATATATATAGAAAACATTTGTCCATGTGACATTTAACGTGACGGTCACCTGTGTGAAGCCTCTCTCTCCACTTCTGCTGCCCTCTATAAAACCGTAGCGCTTGTCAGACATTTCTGTCATCTTCGGTGTGAAGACCAAAGTCAACAAGAAGCTTTTTGTGTTTGTTTTCCTGCTGGTGATTGTATGTTCCAGACCGAAGCGGCTTCATGTGTTGGCAAAACTGTGGATGCGTTGGTAGCAAATGGCCATGATCTTTCAGGCGATGGACTTCAGCTCCCAGGTCCCATTGTCATGTTGAGTTGTTGTCTATCTTTCTTAGGATATGACCAAACATATCATACTGTTTTTGATGCAGTATACTACTTTGTTAAAGAATGAGTTGTAAACATAAAAGTTATAGAAGGGCTGTCCTTGCAGTGTAAATTGTGATTATATCTTTCCATGTAATGATTTAAAATAAAATCATTTACATTTCTCAATTTGATTAAACCAAGTCAAAATAGGTGCCAAGTGGCAGTGAGACCCTAAAGAGCTGAGTAATCTATGGAAGCTCCAACCTGGGGTGATGGCAGAGATTAGTTTCACAGTGTCACCAGTGATGTGAGGAGAATAGACATCTGGGAAGCTGATGAGGGGCTGCGTGGTGATGATGACCACCTGGGAACCTGCTTGGAGCAACTAAGCTCAGAAGGTGAAAGGTTTCACTCCATAAAGTGCAATGCCCGGCACTCTGGTTACGTCAGGCTGTATTACAGATTTATTAAATGTAACCTACTCTTGAAAGTGAGAGTAGATTTGAAGATTTGAAGATGAAGAAAAATCTCATTCTCTTTGAAATGTTTGGTGTTGAAATAGTGCTACTTATAAGCCATATACAGGTATTTTTACTTTTCATAAGATGTTGGTGTTTGAAACCATATTTTCAAATTTCACAGAGTACAAAATACTTACTATTGTCTGTATTTTTGCCTTTAGTGACAAATACTAAACCAGATGAAAAATGAACACATTTAAAATGGTTTTAAGACAGCTGTTTTCCTCTGAAGCTCAGTGGCTCAGTATCTTTTCTGTATAGCTGGAACAACTTTACTGTGAAAGATAGAAAAAAAGATTAGAAAAAAAATCACATTTCAAAGTGAATTATTAAAGTCAAATGAAAACTATTTTTCAAATTTAAAACTATCTTTCAAATGTATGCTTGTTAGAGCTTTTATAACTAGCACACAGTTGAAGTGAGAGGTTTACACACATTCATACACTCATACAGTTCCCCAAATTTACCAAAAAATTATTGTAGTATATATTATTACTAGAAAATACATTGTAAAATATATTGTTTGTCGCGTCTTGCCAGAATCACCGATCCAGTCTCCTGAAAATGATCAATTTACAACTCATTTTCAAAGGGAAATGTAGCTTGTATTACATTTTTAAATAACAAAGTGAGGAAATGTACCTGACGAGTTATAAAATGTTGAAACTGCTTTTATCAGTTAAATGTTCACTGGTATTTTGTTTTTTGTTTTCTGAGCTTGCATTGCGATATCTTCACATTGCAACTCATGACTGAACACTTGTATTTTGACATTCAGCACCTGATTGATTAGGGACAGATCATCAACTTAGTTTAATGCAGGACAAAGTCCGCAGTGCACAACACAACATATATTAATTTACGTTGACCAAAGTCCTTTTTTGCATGAACCTTAAGCAAAAGCGACACCCCCAGATCCAAAGCCTTGAATTCACTGTCACCGTCCTGCTCTTTATATGCCCACTATCTATTACAACCTGTTCAAGGTATATAAATATAGTCTTTCATTCACTCTAAAATGTTTTTTTGTGGATAGAACATTACATTGAATTAGGTTCAACTTTAATTCAGTTTGGGCAAAGCAAATGTACTGAGACAAGAATAAAACTGTAGTTCCAGGCAGTCAATACATTTGTCAGCACAATCATAGCAGGTTTACAATGACTCATTCAAGCATTTTCTGATCTCACGCCCCTATCCGCAAGATGACGTCACTGGTCAGGGCCTTACAAAACCCTTGAAAGTCACAGCAGACTGTGGTATGGTTTTGGCACATCCATGGCTTGGTATGGAAAAGATTGTAATTTCAGTAAAAATAACTATTTACTGATACTGTAATAAATGATCATGGTCATGGTTAGAACAAGTCAGCACTGACTGTCAGTAGAAAACAGTAAGGGATCAGACATCTCTTGCATCAATGCTCAATTACTCCTCCAACACCTCCTCCCTCTGCGAACGTCACAGCTCTTTAACGGTTTCACAATATTTCAACCTTAACTTCTGATGGACTTCATCCTGTCAACAGTTACAGGGTTATGTCACATGTACTTGCAAAAATGTTGTTTTCTCGTATTTGCTGAAACCACATGAGCAGTTGTTTGGGAGGACAATTTCAAAATTACCAGCATATTCACATAATGAAGTGCATGTCTGAAAAGGATTTACTGTACCTCTGCTCCTTCCTCTGATCCACTCTTATCCTTATTATTGCTCTCTACCAGTTGTATGTCTTCTCTCCTTCCCTCTACCCTGCATTTAACCTGCTTCGTCTCTCTCTCTCCCCTCTGAGCTCCACGCTAATCATGCACTAGACAGTTCCACAGGCCCCCAATTCCACTTCAAAGGGCAACCATTTCCTACTTGTCTGTAAGAGGACCTGTCAGCCCTGCCTGCCTGCCTATACCTACCGCAAAGAGAGAGCAAGAAAGACAGAAAGAGAGGGCGAGAGGAAATGGGAGACGGAAGGAAAGGATGTCAGAAAACAGCACTGGGAGGAATAGAAGTAGAAAAGTGGAGAGCAGGGTCCTTGAGGAGAAGCAAAGACTTTGTGTCTGTGTTGTGGGCGGCACTTCACCAGATGAATCACATCAGCACAGAGGTGCATTTTTGTTAAGTGTGTGTTAAAAGTATGCAAGTGCTTGCACGTGTTGGGAAGCGCACACGTCAGCTCTTTGCCAATGTCAGAGTTGGTGGAGGAAAAAAAAAAACAGAAAAGGTACTCAAGACCATTTTCACGCTTAAGAAAAAAAAAGCTTTACCTTGCGATTTCTATTTGAACTTTTCTCCCGCTTCGACTACTCCTCTTTCTCTCTCACGTCTTCTTCTCCTCCCTCCTCCTCCTCGTTCGCTTTTCCACCCCGCAGCAGGGAACAGGCGAGAGGAGACAGCGAGCGGCGCGGTGTCCTGTTCCTCCCCGTCTCGTTTTCGGAGCGTGAATTAAAGTTGCATTCCGTGCCGCCATTGTTAGGGTAATAAGAAAAAGTTATCTTCAAAGGGTTTGGGTGGCGGGAGAAGAGACAGCCAGGGGGATGGGAGACGAAGTATGCGAGTGTATGTGTGTGTGGATGGGCGTGGGGTTTGGCAGAGCAGATTTTTTTTTTTTCTTGAGTCCTTCTAATGCGTGAAATTACACCTGCCACCTTGCTGCCTGTGTACTGCGAGTATGTGTGAGTGTGGGTTTGTGTGCACATGATCACATACTCCTGTATTTGCCAATGTGTTCGTGTATATGCAAGCAGCGGGCATGTATAGTATAACAATACTCTGGTCAAATACACACACACACACACACACACACACACACACACACACACAGCACTACACATTCCTCGTCCTGTGTGTGCTGTCTAAAGCTATATTTCTGCTAACATGGTGCGCAACACTATATTCTTATTAACAGTTCCAATTCCTATTAACAGTCAGTCCCAGATAGCAAGTTAATTAACTCTCTGCCCTCCTTCTCCTCTGGCTATCAACGCACAGGTAGCCTTTCATGTTGCCACCGAGTGATAGAGGGAGGGACGGCAGCGAGGAGGAGAGGTGAGGAGTGAGATGAGGAGGAGAGACATAAGTGAGGGGAGGAAGGATGGAAAAAGAGAACAGGAGCAAAAGAAGGTGGGAGAAAGTAATGGGAGAAGAAAAGGATGAGGAATGAGGAGAAAGAGAGAAAGATTAGGGGTGAGGGAGAGAGGTAAAAGAGGGGAGGTGTGGGGTGGAGGGGGGTGAGGATGGAAACATGAGCTAAATTGGATTTGGATGAGAAACCGCTGAGAGGGTTGTAAAGTGGCAGGGACGGTGGACAGAATGTAAGAAAGGTTTTTTTTTTTTTTTTTTCTTTCTTTCTTTTTTAAATTTCTTCATCTTTTCTTTTTTCATGTTCAGCGTTTCAACACCTGCTCAGAGCGCAGCAGGAGATGAAACAAATGGAGAGGGAGGTATTGGGGGGGTTGGGTGGGTGAGCTGAGGAGGCGAGTGCTTGGAATGAAAGTGGTCGGGTTTTGATCTCTCATGTACTTTAAGCAGGCTGACATGTGGATCATTGTGTTTTACAGTAGGGACTAACGGCCCCGCTGGAGAGCCGGGTACTGCACGAGTTAACTAGAAGGCTAATGCCAAACATTTGTAATTATTAACATGTTGCAGCTCTTGTAAGACATCCAGCGTGCATCCAGGATGCATCCGAATCCTGCAGTCAGAATACTAGATGGCTGTGAAGCGACGCATGCACACTTTGATTCGTGTGTCTGTGCTTGAAGGCACATAAATGATCCGTTCTGCTCGGTGAAAACAACCAGAGCTCTGCCACTGGAGACTGATTGTTTTCACACGAAGGAACAGCAAATGGGCACACTTAGTATTTCTTTAAAAATTCATCCAGTCAAGAGGTTGTTTACAATATTTCTCTCTCGTGTTTTCTCTAATGCTGTTGTCAAAGAGATTAGCAACGTTTTGCCTTCTTTTCAGTCATTCTTCTCAAGCAGGGTGAAAGCATCAGTCATCCCAGTAAATGCAGCAAAAAGACATGTTTACGTTCAAGTGACAATGCCGTCATAATAATTAAGATGGGGGCAAACGAGGAAGTCAGTTGTGACAGAATGATAAAAGCTGGGAGGAGGTAAGGGTGGATGTCACTTTCAACAAAACATCAGACTTTAAGATGGAAAATTACTTTTTAAAAAACTTTTTATTGAGTCCTAATTAAAAAGGTTTTATTATATTCTGGTGGAATTACTGTGAACTTGCTTTGAACTGTGTTAGAGTTAGGACAGTGTGTGTTCGGCTTTTATGATCATGGTGCAGCAAAAGGTTGGTCGGTCATGACTCATCAAAGTGGCGATCCACATTAACAATAACACGTTAATGAGTCCATTCCTGGACGAGAGTTCTTTTTTGTGTGTGTTTTTAGTGTCCGCTGTTGCTTTTTCCATTCCCCATTTCTGTTGCTTCCTACTACTCCATGCCTTCTGTAACTCGTGGTTTTCATGCTGTCTGGATTTTTTTTCTTTTTTTTTGACAAGTCTTTTTTTTTCCATATTATGAGACCAATTTTTATATTGGAAATTTCAGACTAAACTGCAATTTTGCTGCCAGAGTTGGTGATTTTTTTCATCCAGTTGTTGCCAGAACACAAACTACTGAACATACAATCAACTACTGAGAATATTCCTTGTTATATTTATTGTAGAACTACTTTTGAGACTTTGAAGAGCCTTGACTGAGAATCACTTACTGCATGGTGGTTGTCACTTACACATTTTGCCCTCAGCCACCAATCATATGCAGTTAAATGTGCAGGTGTCCGTCCATCTTCACATATATTACATCTAATACAACCATCTCTCAGCTGTTGGCCTGGGTGTTTGTTGATGTAAAGTAGTCCTTTTGCATGGCAGAGTCTTTTTTTCCCACATGTATCCCAAACTGAACTTTTGGGGAAACAGGGACCCACAAACACACACAGGACCAGAAAATGTGTTTTTATTATCACTTGTGAATTGTAGAGTTGTAGGGTTTTTTTCTGTTGTCAGCTGCAAGACTCATTTAAAATATAACTTGGTCATTGTCTCAAAGTTTCTAAATGAGATTTTAATTAAGATGCTAATTTGGATGTACATACAGCAGGTCCACGTGTTTCCCTGTTGCACAAATTAATTAGTTTCATCAGTCTCTGTTTTCCTTTTTTTAGTCCCCCAAATTTCACTGTCATCATATTTTTCTCCTCTGCTGTATTTGAATCATTTCCTGCTATCGACCACACGCCGTACGTCACCCTCTCTCCCTCATCTGCGGCTGTGTGTTTTACTGTTTGCTAAGCGGACTGTATTTCTCTCTCTTCGGGGGACAGATAGTCACAGTTTGCTATTAGAATATATGCAACAATACAACAACTGTTAACTCATGGCAGGACAGATGTTTCTATAAGCTTCTTGTTTGTTACCAACACTTGTTGCTCATCTTGTTGTCCTGTCTGTTTGACAGCAGTGCACAACCTGAGCCAAAGAAACTATGACTTCTCATGCCAGACTGTGTTAAAGAGCAGTGCATCAAGACTTGTGACATGTAGCTCTGTTGTTCTTTTGTGTCTTTCTGCTCCCTGCTGTTGTTGTCACCTCTCTGATCATAACCAAAAATCAAACATCCTGAAGTAACAAATTGCATTTACTGTGACTGTCCTCCCTTATAAATCCCATGAATCACAACAACACAAGTGACGTGAAAAAGTATATACCCCCCAGCAGGGACACTAATCAAACACACACATAGGGAAAAACGCTAAATGCTAAAATACTTTACAGAGGATGATGTTAGGACTCCTGCATTAACTGAATACCTTTCGTGGCCTTTCAGCTGTTTTGACAGTTGTGCTCATTTAGCTCAACAGTTATCTGCAAACAAGCACAGTGGGACAGGGGGAGAGGTTGAGTGGACTGGTTTTACTTTGCCTTGAAAGTGAAAAATGAGAAAAGTTGTACCTTGAAAGCATTGAGGAGGAGTTTGCAGCACACAGGAGTCATAGAACAACAACAACAACAATGATGGATGTAACTCTCGAGGTGAGGACGTCAACATCAACTGTGTTGCCTAACAGTGTAACTCTGTGTGTGTGTGTGTGTGTGTAAAAACTGCAGTTCTCTTTCTGCTTTAATGTGTCAGCTTTATATTGATTACACATCTCTGTGCTGGCTGCCTCGGCAGTGCTTTATTCTGCTGTTAAAGTGGCAAGTTATTTATTTATGTAGCAACACAGAAAGCTGCTGCTTACTCCAAATTGCAGAGAAATGGCCAAAAATATACATACATCATATGGCTATAGTGCAACTGAGCCAAGCTTGAGATCCAGCTCAGCAGATCTTAAATAGACATTAAAGGCTGACAGATGATGACCAATACAGATATTGATTTTTGAGAATTATAAAAACTATAATGTCATATATTATCATATATTTGTTTGATTTAAAGAACTAAGGCCAAGATATGCATTTAACAGTTGGCCAGTTATTGTGAGTCATAGTGCTACTTTCACACATGATATATATAATTTCTGGACTGATTAATGAAAAAAAATGACAGATTAATCAATTTTGTTTATAAAATAAAACAATAAGAGAAAAATGTCCAACAAAAAGTACAAACAAAAAGGAATAAATGTTTGTATGTTTGGTTACATGTCCATGATTGGGTTGCTATAGTACTATATGTTTTTATCGATTGAAAAAGTGCTCAACTACCAGCCCTCAGTTCATGTCAGTGTGCAGAAAACAATCCCTGTACTATACAGTTAGACTGACAAGACTGTCGGCTTCAACATGTGAGGAAGCTTTGCCAATCGGACAGAATCAGCATTAACATTTGGTGATTAGATTTCTTCTCCATAGTCAGTTGTTTCCCACATTAGAGCTCTGGAGAGTTCAAATTTCAAGTTTTGACCAGTGGTGATGCATCAAAAGTAGGACGTTAATGCCCACTGTGTAGTAGCTGCAGGATCGGCTGGTTTACCACAACGAGGCTTGAAGGATTCAGTTCCACCTGTGCTTATTTTTTAAGAAAATGTAACCGCTTACAGACCCTCAAGCAGCACTGCATCTATGTCAAATACTGATATTCAGTAGTAGTTTTAAGTTTCCTTAGACATGATGATGGATGTAAGAGCGAAATGCAAGACCTCAAGCTACAGAAACGAGGGCAGGCGATACAACATAAGAGGAAAAGTACAGACACATGTTTAAGAAACGACTAAGAAATGAAATTTTAACGATTCCTGTGAGTTTACATTTCGATCTAATTGAGATGCTTGTTGTGCTTCCACTTTGTGTGTGACGGGGCACACCTGTGTGCATGTCTAGCAATGATACATGCATTTGTGTGTATTGGCCGGCTTGTATATGTGAGTGTATCCCTCAGGCCTTTCTTCCAGATCAAGGCCTTCATGGTCTCAGCTCGATGAAGAGGTCGTGACAGCCAATTAGCTGACACTAAATTGATCCAACCGTGTGTGTATCTGTGTGTGTCTGTGTGCATCTGTTCGTTTGTGTGTTTCCCAGTCAATGTTCATGTTTTATCGGCGAAGCCATTACTCATTTCATTGAGTGATTGGTGCATACAGAAAGGCTCAAAAACAGGGAAATGTGTAATTTATGATGAAGTGAAATCTATGAGATGAATAGATATTTGTATAAACCCTTTTAATTTTCACTTTGAAACAGAGGTTTCACATATTTGTTGTCTTTTCACACACACACACACACACACACACACACACATATATATATAAAAAAATTCCCATCTCGCCCTCCGCGGGCGGTTCCTCCTCTGCAAGCTCGGGTCCTCTACCAGAGGCCTGGGAGCTTGAGGGTTCTGCGCAGTATCTTACATGTCCCTAGTATTGCACTTTTCTGGATTGAGATGTCTGTTGTCTTTCCTGGGATCTGTTGTAGCCACTGCTCCAGTTTGGGGGTCACGAAGTTCTCGATCACCACAGGCACCACTGATGTTTTACCTGCCAGGCTTCCAGTTCTTCCTTCAGGCCTTGGTATTTCTCTTAGCTTCATGTTCTTCCTGATGTTACCATCGCTGGGATTGGGCGATGTCCACCAACCAAGCTTTCCTCTGGGTCTTGTCCACCACTGGCTAATGTCCGGGTTATTAGCCATTACCATCTTATCAGTTCGTACCTGGAAGTCCCACAGGATCTTTTATGCTGGCCATTCTCTATCACCTTTTGGAGGTGTTTCCCTAATTTTGGATCTGGGGACTTCCAGCCCAAACTGCACAGATGTTTTGCACACTATGCCGGGTCACCTGGTTTTGGCTGCCCATGTATGCTTTTCCTGCCAGCATCTTACATCCTGCCGTTATGTGCTGGACTGTTTCTGGGGGCTCTTTGCACAGCCTACACCTTGGGTCTTGCCTGGTGTGGTATATCTGGGCCTCTATTGCCTTTTGTGTTCAGGGCCTGTCTGTGCTGCCATGATGAGCTTCAGTGTTGTCTTTCAGTCCAGCCCTCACTACTATTGGTAGATTCATGTCAGCCAATTTGATATCTGTCGGTGGTATCCCATGCAGGTTTGAAAGTCCTCCCATGGCTGTCTTCCTGGGTCCACTCTGCCTGGTGTCCACTGCTTGAGACTTTCACTGAACACCCATCCAATGGGGCCATCTTTGATGTATTCCTCGGATCTTGATGTTTCATCCTGAATAGTGGTCTTCTGACGCCACCAGTCCCTCTGCCCCCTTCCTTTCGCTTAGTGTACAGTCTCTGTGTTGGACTTAGTGGAACCTTCCATGCATGGTGTAAGGAGCTTTCGTGTCTTTGGATATCCGTGGGTCTGTACTTCATCCTTGGCCAATTTATTATCCCAGCAGGGTATCTGATTACTGGCAAGGCATAGCTGTTTATTGCCTGGACCTTGTTCTGCCATTGAGCTGACTTCAGGACCTGCCTTTACCGTTGGAGGTATTTGGCTGTGGCTGCTTCCCTTGTGGCCTTCTCATGGTTGCCATGTGCTTGTGGTATACCCAGGTATTTGTAGCTATCCTCAATGTCTGCTATTCTGCCCCTCTCTGGTAGTGTAATCCCCACCTCTCTGACTACCTTTGCCTCTCTTGTTATCATTCGTCCACACTCTCTTGTAGTCCCAATGACATTCCTATGTCATTGCTGTAGATTCTGGTTATTGTGTGTATCAGTGAGTCGATGTCCTGGCCACTCTGGACATACAGCTTGATGTCATCCATGTAGAGTAGGTATATATATATATATATATATATATATATTATATATATATATATATATATATATATATAGACGAAGCTTGCCGAGATTCACTGACATTTTTGTGTTATCTGACTAATGACCATTGTCTTCAGCTTCCACAAGATAAATGTATAAAGTGCATCTGTTTCTTGTGATCAGAATGTGTTTTTTCACCTGAGGCTACATTTCTCAGTAGGTCTCAGTGAGAGTCTGTAACTGCCTAAAAAAAGTTATACGCAAACCGACCGTCTTCAGGTATTACAGTTCAGGAGATATTGTACATGCTGCGTCAGTGGCTTACTCAAGCACTTCACTGAAAATGAGCGTTTGTTAATGACACTGGTTACACCCATGCTTTTCTTGCAAACACATGTCAAAATGCCTCTTTCTTTCTTCTTCTTCCTCACTTGTAACAGGAGCCCTGTCAACTCATTTTGGCAAGCTAGATTAGTTATTGATGTCCTTGTTTCTCATGAAGTGATTTAGTCTGCCATATTGTGTTTGAACAATAAATCAGGGCATTAGAATGCTGTTTTACTTCATGTCTTGTTAGAGGTGACTGTTAAAGTTTGTTTCAACATTTCACCTCAAGTGCAACAGGTCGCACCTTATAGGTTCACGTGCAGACTCCTAATTATGTAAACACTTGCAAATTCACTGTTCTAAAAGGAAAAGTCCCACATGTGTAGATGCCAATGTTACTACTCAGCAGTAATGAGCGTTTCAACCTGTTCAGTGTTCTACATATGACACTTGCTGCCACTAGATATCACTGAGATCAGCAGCATCTCAGACCAAAACAAATGCACGCGTCATTTGCTTAAGTTGTGAAAGAAAAGTGGCATCTGAAGACACGCCTCACAAAACACAGATCAGACTGTCAGACGAGGTGTTGCAGATCAAACGTGGATCAAGATTCTGTCAGTGCATTGTCTGTTCCTTGCCTCAAATAATTTCAAAAACATATTTTAGTGAACTTTTTGGCTGTGATATGGGAAAGTTGGTGTCCTGGACAGAGGGACTCACAGGCAGTAATGCACACAGGAGGCCACCCCAGCTGCCAGAACAAAGAACAGAGAAGCTCATACAACAAGCACACTCACAGGAAGCCAGGCGACTGAGACTTCGATCATTCTCTGCTCAGACGCTCTGTTGTGACGCCTTGATGTCACTGTAACATCATGTTTGCTGACATCTAGTGTGGCTGAAATTAAATGACCCCTTTCTTGGTCAACTTAAAGCCGTCCCTCTAGCAGTTTTTTGCTTTCTCTCCATGGTAAAAGACTGGGAGAAGCTGTCACCAAATCACTTTAGCTGCACTTTGACTTGTGTAAAGTGTTAGCATAGACTTAACTTATTAACATATAATATAATGTAATGGAAATGGTCAAGCAATATAAGAGGGCAGAAAGTTTTGAGAAGGAAAGAGTTAGAGTCTGACAGGGCCCAGGGTAACTTCCAGCCCCAGCCCCACCAGCCACCACCAAGTGCAGGCACATGTGTTAATCTGCCACGCTCAGGCCCGAATGAAAGATTAGAGGAGTTTCTGTTGATATGAGAAATACACTTGTAGACCTCAAGATGCAGCTGTTCAGCTGCAGTTTAATCCAGAAGGGCAGGAAGGGAAGCTTTGACGAAACCTAAATCTCAGTGGAGCAGAGCAACATTGTGATAGTGGCCGAAGCCAGCACAAACTAATGAAAATATATCCTAAAGTGGGCAAAATTATGTGTGAAATAATCCACTTTTTGGTCAAATTAAAATGATTTTAGATTAGATTTGTGAAACTACAGTGTCCATGATGCTTTGGAGCCTGTAAACAGGAAGTCTGATACACTATAGATTCAGTGAGTGAGTTACACAGAGAGCTGCTGCTTGAGCATGTTTTTAATTTGCTTACACTGGCACCATTAAACATATGCTGAACTGACTATGAGCAGTTTCTTTTTGTAAAGTGCCCATTGATGTAAAAACAGCTGTCACTGGATTACTTAAATACTGCAGGGAACTTTAAAACATGATGACTTTAAACTACTCTTCATGCTGCCTGCTGACTGTGTTGGTGAGAGGGCAAAATAACAACAACTTCCTGTTGTCTACAGATCTCTCACATGGCCCCTGTGGGCGTGCACCTCTGAGTTTGAAAAGCTCTGTCTGAATCAATTTAACCTTAGGCCCTTATCAATTTATGGTTAATTTTTAATATTTCTTCTAAAATAAATATAAGGTGTTGATGCTGAGGAAGGATATCTCAAATTGTCCATGCACAGCAGGGCAAAGTCCAGACCTGGAGCTTATAAAACTACTAATAACTACTAATAAAAGCAGCAGCAAGGAATTACAGGAGGCTACAGCCAAATCACATTTGACAATAACAACCATAGACATACACTAACATATGGCAGATTGTTTGCTATTCTATCTGAATCTCACCTTTAGTGAAAGATGTGGAGTGTGAAGAAGCTTTGCGAATTCTTTTTATTGTCAGAGCCCATTCACTTCGGTGGTGCTGTTTAAATGCAGTCAATGTGACCATCAGTTAAAAACTCAATTGTGCTCCTCATATGTGTCACTGACATATAGTGTTTCCCCCCAAGGCCAAATTGGTTTTTGCTCTCCTGTGATTTGGAATTCCTTTAGAAAATCATGATTTATGGTTTATCTATAACTACTCTCAGCACCTCGAGGTACTCTGATAAAGTGACTCAGAGGTCAGTTTATCATATTGGTAAAACAGGTGGGGGAGTGAGTGACGAATCAGTCTCCCCTCCTCCTTCATCATTTTGTAGATTCTCTGATTAAAGCTCTTAAACCGAGCAGAGGTCCCCAGCAGCAACACTCAAAACGGGGAGTGATAGTGGAACTTTTAAATACTCACCTTTCTGGCTCATGGAGAAATTGTTGGTCTTTAAAACGATTATTTTGCTCGAGCCTTTACATGAATAGAATTGTCAATTTATAGCGTTAAATCCAAAATGTAACAGATTTTGATTGATCCAGAGTAAAGCAGTGTAGCAGTTTTACTTTACCAGACGTTCCTTCAAGATGGTGAGAAATAGGGATGACAGGCAGCATATGCACTCGTTGGGTTAAGTTATTTAGTCCAAAGATTTTCCCAGAATGTGGTACAAACTAATCTCCAGGGGGCTTTAAGGTACAGCAGACATCTGGTCAGTGTTTGCTAAGAATCTGAGACCATGGCCCATTTTTTTTAAGCTTACTGTCCCAGTTTTTGGTTGTTTTGTGGGGGAAGCTGTCACAGTCAGAGGTAGTGTTCGTCCCTTAATTTGCTTATTTGTAAAATGCACTTACTTTATGTGTCTTTGGGGAGTAAAAATGGCAAGATGTCGTGCTACAAGATGCTGGAAGGGTGGCACTTGTGCTACATTCATGTGCCTGCATGTATAATTTTTAAAATTCAAACATTTAATAACGTGAATTTTTTAAATTGAATTTTTGTAACTTTTCCCACTACTTTCCTTTCTTCTTTGTCGTCACGTGTGCATTTTGCTCTTACTACCGCCCTCCTTTTTTGCCTTTCTACTATTTGCTCTCTTTTTCCACCTCTTTCCTTCACACACACAAACACACACACACTTGTTTCTGTCACTGTTTGATCAAACTCCACCACTCAGTTGATGATGCTTTCAGCTGAAAGCACTGCAGTAAATAAAAATAAAATGAAACAAGGGATGAATAAAATATGAGCATGATAATGAATAAATAAAGGTGTGACTGTATTAATAAGAATGAGTCAGAGCTATCAGACGAATAGAAACGAACACACGCCACCATCGCCTACGCATACGGCGCTGATGAAAGGCGAAGGTGTGTGGGTTCGCAGACAGCCCTTCTACCTTTACCTCTCTTCTGCTGTTCCCACTCTTCCCACCTTTCATTTTTTAGCTAATTCTCACCATAATTTATCAGCATATCTGTTATAACAGTACTCCATGATGAATACACATTGAGTAATTTGGTCTGAATACATACATTACAATACATCAATTAATTACCTGTAAAAAAAGAAAAACCCCTCCCCGTCTCCTTCATTAACATTGCATCCTTCTGTGTGTCCCCATACTTTGCTCATAATCATACTGTCCATAATTATTATTAAAGAGTGCTGAAGAGGGGTGTGGCTAACATCAGTAAGTGGGTAGAAGTTTGGAGGCCATATGGAAGATTTAGTCCTTTGCCTTTATTATTTGCTCATGCTTCATGATGAGATTTGAGCCTTTAAGAAGAAGGACTGAACTTAGTTCATCAGATGAACTGATGCTTTGGGGAAAAGCTGCAGCGCATCTGTACCCAGTTGTTGTATCCCTCTGAAAAAGAAAGGATAAATTCCAATCAGCCTAGCTTAGCTCCTGCACAGCCTAACAACCTGAACTGTGTTGATATTAATTAAGAGTTAATGACAGCTGTGTTCTCCAGTGTGAGTTTTACACACCGTATGAGTGAAAATTAGAGTTTATTAATGTGAGAATGAATTAAATGCATTAGCGATTGACTCTGTTCTGAAATACAGTTAGGTGGATACCCTGTACAACCACGACTGTCCTACAGCCCTAAAAGAGCAATCTTTGGCTGTATCTGGAGTCACCTTCTCCCAGTTAAAATTAAGTTTATAATATCTTTATAATTTAACATTATAATTGCAATTACATCAGTATTTGAATCAAGAAGCTTGTGAAATTTCAATATGTCAGATACATATTTAGTCAACAGTGAGGTTACTAAAAGGATTGGCTCTGACCCAGTTTCAGCAGATTCCCATTAACGAAAGATCAGGGACAAATTTCTGCTGAAAATAAATCGAAGCAGAAAACCTTTGTGTCCAGTGTTTTTTCCTCACTGAAACTATCTTGAACCTGAAGGTGTTGGTAACATTGGTAGAGAACTTCAAATATTTTTCAAATATTCTACAAGAATACTAACTCAGGGGGACGTTTCATATTTTCTAATGTTCATTTGGTATTTATTTAAAATAACGTGAAGGCATGACACGTGTGTAGTACAGTTTTTCTATCTTAAGTTAGGATAGGAAAGTTTACTTGCGAACTGTTTATCTGCAGTGACTTATTCCTAAATCATGTCCTTACCATGGTTACCAAACATTTCAGATAGGATCTGCAAGTAAGAAGATTTCTGTACATTTTAAATATGTCCACTGGTCCTAAATAGTATGATAACAGATGGCAAACTGCACTGAAAAGTTTATCATACCAACCGGGGTAAAAACCATAGCACTCTATGGAGAAAGAGATAGATGAAGCAAAATAAAAAACGCTGATATATATACACACACATGATTTGGACAGTTCACAGGCTGCACATAGGTTACCCAAATGTGAAATTAAATGAAATGTTCCTCCTTACAAGCAGGTTTACAAGTTCACAAAGCTATCTAAATGCAATGCCTCTCCTCATATGCCACCGTGGGCATTCCAAAACAGGCTGATCACCGTGGCAACGTGACAGAGTGGTGGTGATTGGCCATGGTCGTTATCATTCCTGTCAGGACAGGTGTGAGCGCTCTCAGTTAAACTAGGTCTTGATTGGTTCAAACCGCCGGGAGGCCAACAAATCCCTAATCAGACTGTTAGCATATGAAAAAGAGAGGCGAGATAGAGGGAGCAGGAGGGAAGGAGACAGAGAGACAGAAGGGAGAAACTGTGAGGGTGAGAGAAAGAGAGAGAAAAAAAATTGGAAATGAGACTGATATCAAGGTATTTGCAGTTAGAATGATTGGGAAACAGCTCCCGTGTCACATCAGCATGCACAAGCATGGCTTCACACATCAACAAACATACACACACACTTTAAAAAAACATGCAACAGTGATGCAAACCTATGTATACGTACACACACATACACACATTCAAGTACTGCTTCTCCACACAGATGGGCGTGTGGTGTGTGTGTGTGTGTGTGCTGGGACAAAGGCAGATGGTGCTGTTAACACCCCATGGCACCTGCCCGTTCAGGCGCACACACACAAACACATGTTGACGTAGCACAAAAAGGACAATGTCTAAGACCTGTCACCCTTTCCCTTGTCTCTGAAGAAGACTGGAATGTAAAAAGAAAAAATGCTGATGATTAATAATTAACAAGGACCAAGTTTAATGTTAAACCTCAACAAGCAGTATAGTTACAGTTAACCATAAACACATATTGTATCATTACAATATTATTATTATTATACATTATCTAATCTTTCATAGTATAATAAATATTTGGCTGTAATGTTGCAAACGTTGGCTGTAATCAGTCCAAACATTTTTTAACTTAAGTGAACTGAATTGAAATTAATCCACCACATTTGCCTAAGGACCTAAGTTACAAGTTAGTTTCAGATTACAGTTTTTCCAAAATTTCTGTCCACGTATCTCCAAATTCCTGTCCAGTATAAAACACATATCTCCTAAATTCAGATCCAGATTCTCAGAATACAAGAGATTTAAAGCTCTCTTGGATTAGCAGCAAAAGCCATTATCACATAGCTTAAAAAAAGGGGCTGCTTGTCTGAATTTCTATATATACGTGGTTCTCAGAGGACCGTAAGACTGTAGTACAAACATTATGATCTCATAGAATTTGATGCATTATTGCCAACAGTATATAAAGTAGTTAAAATTACCGCAACTTTAACATCTGCAGCAGTAAAACTCCACATTAATGCAACAGTAATATTAATCCAAAAACATCATACATTGCCAAACACTTAGGGTACCATTTTATTGCAAGAAAAGTACTTTTATTGTAAATTATGATAATATTCACATAGTTTTACTTAAGTACATAAATAAATTGCAAACAGTTGTTACATCACAACCCACCAGCGTCACAAATACACATATTCATGCTTGAGGTAGCAGTATAATGCACGCACATACACACAACACAAAAAAATGAACAAACACACAAAGAGGCTGCTTCTTTCAGGGGACAAAGTGAAAATGAAATATACTTCTAGTCATCAGATACCTTCTCGCATGGATGTCACCAGTTAATGCCTTTCTCTCTATTTTTCTCCCTTTCTTCCCCTCTTTTTCCCTCCATGTCTCTATCTCTGGCTTTCAGGCTGCCAGCGCTGACACCCAGAGTAATATCAAGAAAAACTATTTTCACTTTGATGCGTGTGCGTGTATGTGTATCCTTCTTGTTGTGTGTGTAGCATTTCTGCGTGGGTGCATGAAAGGTGTGAGCTGTATATATGCATATGCGCATGTCTGTGTGCACAGTACACGTGAGTGTACGGCACCTATGCCATGTGTCAGCTCTTGCATGCGAGGCTGTTATGTGAGTACATCAGTATGCAATACGTGTGCGCTATCTGTCCGTGCACATATATGTTATATATTTGTATACATGTATCAATGTGCGTATGAACCGGTAATTTTCCCGAGACAGAGAGCAAGAACCCTCATGGGAACCTGTTATCAGTATCCTACAGGCCTGGAAAACACTTTCTGTAGCAAAAACTACAAGAAAAACATGCATAATCTGTGACTCATTCAGGGACTGCATCATCACACTGACAGACACCAAAACTTCAGGTAGAGAGAGAAAAATTAGATACATTATGGAGAGAGGAAAGGAAGAATCAAAATCCAAATAAGGAAGCTGGAACAAAGAGAAGAAATATAGAAAAGTGTTTCTGATTGGCACAAAGACGTACACACACACACACAGACACACACAGAGTATGGTATATGGCCCGTGTGAAAAAATGGCAAATAGATGACAAGCTGAAGTGTGCTTGACAATGTGTGTGTGTGTGTGTGTGCGTGCATGCGCGCGTGGGAGAATACGCTCCTGATGTAAGCCAGAATTGTCCGCATGCGTATCATCGTTTGTGTGTGCATTGGTGACAAACAGTGTGTGTCAGCTGTGTGTGCGCAACAACATCCATCCATCACACTTACCAGCTGGGCGTCTGCATGTCAGGGTGTTTCTTTCGCAAAGACACACACACACACACACACACACACAGATATTGTGCCACCTTCCATC
The DNA here is from genome assembly GCA_008933995.1 of Datnioides undecimradiatus. NCBI lineage: Eukaryota > Metazoa > Chordata > Actinopteri > Lobotiformes > Datnioididae > Datnioides > Datnioides undecimradiatus. Next base: position 11,151,014 of record WARS01000015.1, read on the forward strand.
TTTTCCCTGGGTGCACGTCCAAATGCCTAAATGTCTAACTTCATTTTGGTGTCCCTGATGTTCAACAAGGATTTCAAAGAATGTCACCATTGTTCCTGTTATTTCTTTTAAAGTATGTGCCACACAGACCAGTTGTGGCACACTAGGGATTCATCAGTGTGTCTTTGAGAAATGTGTGGCACTAGAAGGAAATGTAGGTGGTACTCACAAGGCAAGCTGATAAACTTCTATGTTTAACAAGCTCATCACTAACATGCCAGCAAACTGTAAAGGCCATGGTTTCATTCCATTTTCCATTGACAGCATTTGGATCGAACACAAACACTATATGTTCATGCAGTTTATTTAAATATGCACCATGGACTTAACTGTCAGAATCATCTCTGTGAAGCAGTTCGTGTCTTATTTTTTAATATAAAAGTTAACTTGACTCTTCGATGCCTCAAATGGCAGCACTGTCTATAAAGAGAACAGCTTCACCATTGAAGCATTTTCAGTTTTTCCAGGTATGCTCACTCGAAGCTAAGGAAATGACTATTCTTTTTTTTGACATTGTGGAACATAAGCTGACTGCTCATGAATCAAGTTGAAAGTGCGTGCTTGGCTGAGGGCGTTGAGGTATTAATACCTCATCTATGACCGGGTTACAGCGTTGGTCTTGCCTGATAGCACACTATATGCCATTGAAGTCAGTGGAAGAATGAAATGGCTATTTTGAACACTTGTTTGCCTTTCCTGGAAGCTTTTTGCCCTTTTCTCTCTCTTTAGAAGGTCTAGGTTGTTTTTCTTTAAGACTGTCCATTGAAGGACAGTAAATGACTTACCATTAGATACATTTATGACATGTAAGTGTAGTCATATTATTGTCAAATGCTCATAATGTATATATATTTACAGAAAGGTGCAACAAATACACTTGCTACTGCTTTCTGTCCAAACCAAACATGTTGACAGTGATCATTTGTTTGAAACAGTTGAGAGCTACATGAACCATGACCACATGGTGGAAAGATAAAAGTGTGTTGCAGCGCCCTTCTTTAAACAGATGGTCAACAAAAGGCTGACATTTGCATGTCAAACTTCTTCAAAGTTGCTCATAACTGACAAAAACTGTTTACTGTTTATTACTCCCATCTGATGTTAAGTTTAGGGGCTACATGACCTTGATCTAAATTTCAAAAGTGACCAAGTGAGGTTGTGCTTTTAGTCAAATTTAACTTTCACAGTTTTGAAGTAAGGCCATAGTCTCCCCCAAACCTTAATGAAGCATATCATGTGCCTAAACAGTCTCATAAAAATGTTAACCCATGCCGTAAACAAATATTGCTCGTAAAACAACATTTGTCAACACTGAGTTGTCACATGTCACACTGACAGTAAACTGTCAATCATGAACGTTTCTTCATTATGTTGATAAAATATTTAATCCAGGTGGCCCTGTGATTGCTACAAAACGTGTTCGCTAATGAAAATTAGATGTATGTGAACAGTTTAAGATGAAGTGAAGTCATTTCAAAAGTTGGTACCTTTTTAAAAACATTATATTCATATATTTAGAAACTAAAACCTGTTAAGGTACGTTAGTCTTTTTAAAGTCGTTAGTCTTTGTGAAGATGGTTATACATTCTCATGAATACCACAATCTCAGATACAGCAGAGACTCACGGTGTGCGCAGACACACATTTAGTGAATTCATGAAACATGGCCGGACAAACAAACATGTCAGCATTCAATTTACTCTAAATAAATGCTAATATTCACAACCCCTGCAGAGTTATTAGAGAGACAGCAGTTTCTCTGGGGCCAGTGGAAAAGGAAAAGAGACAATCCTGACTGGGGGAAAATCCGACCAAAAGAAAGAGAAAGACGGAGATGGATGGATGAATGGATAACTCTTTAGTAGCTGTGTCACAGCCAATCAAACCTGTAATTGATGGGATCAATTTCACTGAGCTAATCAAGCTCTTTTAATCTGGGGATGATTCTCCTAATTAATCTCAGCTGTTTCAAACAAAGATATGAGGTGTGATGGGACTATAAATGCAGAGTTGAAACCCCAAGTGGCCAATACTTAGTTTTACAAAAAAGATATTCTACTTGATGCCTGCTGATGTTTACTGTCACAACAGCAACAGTTCACTTGAGGAAGGCTCAAGCACCTTATTTGTATTATACTCTAATACATTTTGACTTTTAAGGGAAAAAAAACAAACATACAAATAAGAATAAATAAATCAAGGCAGTCACAGTCAGTTTTAGGGGAATAACTCCATAATGGTCATCATCATTATTCTTTTAGCCGTGACATGTTTTTTTTCTGACCTGGTGTTGCACTGACATTTTCTTTAAGAGAGCATGCATTGAAATATCTACAGCTAGACTAAGTTAACAAGTTCCAAAGTATCTAAAGGCCATCAGTGTTATTAACTTTTAACCTGATTTATAATTTCCTGCGCAGGAGACGATTTGCAGGCATGTGCCTTTAGGTCGACGCCAACAGTGGTGTTTGAGAACATTGAAATTAGTATAAATGACCCCATCAGATAAGCATAGTAGTTTAATAATTTGTGTCAGTGTAATCATAGGTATGTTAATAATGTAAATTTGGGGCAAGCTAAGTTTGCAAGAGCACGACAAAAGTGCAGTTTAACTGAAGTCACCTTGTGTCATTCATATTGATTCTCCACTATTTTTTGCCAAGCCCTCTAGTAGTGTGTCTGTCCACTAATCTACATATAGTGCATGGTCAAAGTGGATAGTGCAAGTGCATTTAGAGTGCATGCATTTTATTTACTGGACACAAATTAAGGCAGGAAATAATTACATTCTGTAATTCACCATTAAACCTCATAACACAGTTTTAACTTTCTGTTCATAGATTAAAATAAGCAGATACAACGAACTGTATCAATCTTCTCATGTAGGACAAAATAGTAAACCATTTCTTCGTATATTTCCGTACACTATGTGCACATATTTGTCTGCATGTTTAGTGTTTGTGAAAGAGAATGCATATACAGCAACGGCATGCAGGAGTGGCCGCAGTATGTGTATGATAATGTTTGTGCATGTACTTTTACCACAATGCATTTGTTTGTGTATGTGTGAGACACTCACTCACTCGCAGCAGTGAAGCTCACGCTGTGAGTCTCGAGCTTGCTCTGCCACAGTGAAGGTGTTTCATTATCATTGGTTAGCACACACAGCAGGTGAGATGGAGATTGAGAGAGAGAAGTGAATGAGATGACACAGCTAAAATATGTTGAAGGATAAACCCAGTGTTATTTCATGTTAATCGTCTCTGCTGCCCCTCCACTTCACTTTCGTACCGGTGATGTCTGTACACAGTCAGCAGAGTTTGCGATAATAAGAGCAGTTTTTTCTTGAATCGACAAAGTCATTCTTGTCCAGTCTGAAAAGAAACTCTGCAACATGTTAACGTGAGGCATGTTTTAACATTATAACTAATTGTTTTTATATCAGTAAAATAAAGAATAAAAAAAAGATAAAATAATCATTCTTAATAATCATAATCATTTTTATTAGGACTAATACAGTCAATACAGAACAGTCACTAATCAAGAGACAGTATGTTTTCCACTTTCAGAGTTGGTCAAGATACTGTGGAAAGTAAATGTACACATCTAAAGAGACACTGTGAGGACTTCCCCTGGGAATGGAGGTTAGTTATGGGCAATAAATTCAAATGACACTGATACTCATCTTTAACCAACACTGATTTAACATTCCAGATTTAATATTACACCAGTTGTGGACTGCCTGAAGCACCTAATTTAAAAAACTGAGAAAACAAATTAAAAAAATATGTGCTTGGACTCGGGTTGTCATTTTTATCTTTTATATTGTATAAGTATTGAAACCACCCAATAGTTTAGTCAGACGTTCTGCGAGGTGGACAAATAAATGTCAATTTATAGACCTTTGGGTTTTACATCTTAGGACATAAGCTACCCCTGATTCCATGTGGAGAGAGAGAGATTGAGAGAAGCACTAAAACAAATAAGGATTCAGAAGAGGTTTTATAATAGCTCATAATTGGGGTTTTGCTTTTCTGGGCAATAGTATTTTCTAGTATCTTTGGATAAAAGCTGCGGTGATTTGCCTTAAAGGTTAATGAGGACAGGCTACAGCTAAACAGGGAGTTACTTTTGAGATCAGTTTTTAAGGATGTAATACAACTTTGCTCCCTGAACCAAATGCAAATTTTGTTTCTGACCCTGAAGTAACTTGGGGTCAACCAGTCTAACTGCACTTAAAGGTATGAGTGAACTTTTTGGGAAATAGGTTTATTTGCTTTCTTTCCAAGAGTTTGATGAGAAAATTGATATCACTCTCACATCTATATGTTAAGCATGGACCTACAGCCAGGAGGCAGTTGACTCAGTTTAGCAGAAAGGCTGGTAGCAGCCCGTCCCAAACCCTCAATTTTACGCAACATATTTGGTGTTTTTGACACATGTGATAGGTTGCAAAGTGCTGTCCCAAAGCTATTTATACCATTTTGTGCCCTTGCTACCATACCAGCTGATATTAGATAACTCTTTAAGGGTTCATGGCTAAGGACTTTGTGGGGACATTGGAATTGGGCCAGTGACTCAACTCATGGCACCCTCTGGTCTTCTGGCAGAGGCTCTCTGACACAAAGACCTTTAACATTCAATTATCAACAAGTTATATTTTCTCCATTTAATCTGAAGCGAACAAACAGTGAATCAATAAAGTTACGCTGCAATTATTATCGTAGCTTTATTGGTGAACAATCACTAATAACCCCCTCTACAGAAATAAGACCGAAAACAAATAATTGCATTACCAAGAATGAAGGACTATTCTTTGAATATAATTTATGAAGACAATACATTTATTGTCTTTGGTCTTCAAACGTCTGGAGTAGTTTACTTCTGACCATATTATCTTTGTTTAAGTCTAAATACTCATGATGTATTTGATGTCTTTTTTTATGAGTCTTTGATTCATTATGTTTTGTTGTATTCATTTTGTCTGCCTTTTACTCTCCTGCTTGATTGATTGATTCAGCACTTATGGTTTTAGTTTTAACTGATTTTTTTTCTGTTTTTAAGCTTTTTTTTTTTTTTTTTTTAGAAAAGTGCTTAATAAATCTTAATCTTTACTTACTTACTGTTTCCTATACCAATCCCACCTTCTTGGCCAAAAGGCAAATAGTGATTAGCAGCCTGTCGCATTAACAGCCATCATGTTTGATCAATGTTTTGAAATGGTGTCTTTTGTCAAGGTAAAGGTTAAGTCAGATGTAGGTTGTCCTCACTGTCTGAATATAGAAATACAGCAGTCACAGTCGTAGTACAGCGCTGAATTTTTGTGTGTCCTGCATACTGATCCAGAAACTGAAGTAGGTGCGTGTTACTAGATCATCACTGTATTTGCTGGAATTTATTGACGTGACTGATAGTGTTTGTAAAAAAAAAAAAATTCTGCTTTGTACAATATCTGCATGTGGTAATGGTCGAGGTTAGACAGCTAATGCACTTTGGTAAGGTTACAGAAAGGATGTGGCTACAGTTAATACAAAAAATGTATAGCTTGTGGGTCTGTCACAGGACAAAATCTTGGCTCTTCTTCATGGAAGTCTGATGGTATATGTGCAGTCCACCACACTAAACTTTACTTATGCCTCACTTTCTCCCTTCTTGTTTGAAGGATGCATTACTTCCCTTATTACTTGCTTTTTATTATAAATATATATTATTCAGTATATATTCATACTGTTTTTATTGGACGTATATCAAGTGGTGCACACATAGTAACACCTATATATATTCTTAAGTCACAAACTGTCTTGCTTTGAGCACGCCAGTAGATTGTCTTCAGGGTCAGCTTTAACAGTTTTCCTAACATTGTACACTTGTGTTTGCCATCCTTGGAGCAATGTTACTGTCTCATATTCTCAGCCAATACTGCCATTTTTTGCCTAATGTATTATGCTGTACTGTAGCTTTCTTTTCTTGTGCTGAAGTGATAAGTCCACAAGGGACAAAGATTGTTCCACTGTCTAACTGTCAAACACCTTAGGGCTCTCTCATAAACATGTGGAGCCCTTCATGTACACTTTCCATAAGTAGGTATATCTGAAACATTGCATGAGGGGACTGAGTTTATAGTGGGGACATGTTTAACACAGGGTTAAAAAAATGTAAACAAACTTAGAATGAGAAACTGCAAGACAAAACAAGATGAGGTCTAAGTGTATGATGTTGTTTTGACAAAAACACATAAACTAATTATTTGAGGATCGCTGTTTGTCTACTCTGTAAAACAATAGCCTCGAAGGTGTTCAGATCAGGCAGTTAGTCCCATGAGTGCTGTGAAAGGTAAGGTGATTAGGTAAGGCTGCAATTGTTGCGGCTAAATTGGCAGTTTATCTTAATTACCTTATCTCAATATTTTTTATCTTTGTCTCATCCTGCGCTTGTCTATGAGATAACAAGATAGCAACAATATCTACATTTAGTGCAATTAGTTTTTGTTATATCAACATACTGTACTCTGAATATTGTTCCTCGAGGAAAGTTTGAAAAAGTAAGTTTGCAGTCTAAAATATTTCTTTTTTTTTATATAATCCCAAATCACATAAAATGCATTCTTATAAAAAAATGTTCAAGTTCAAAATATGTCTCCAAACAGTTTTTGAGAGTTTGTTGGATGGTCACTGAGCATGCACATCAAATCCAAATATATGCGTCCATATTTCAGTGTATTTTTATGAGCATTCAAGGTTACATACTTTGCCCTTTCATACAAAAATGGTCTTGCAGCGTTGGCAGACAGCACAATACACAATGACAGTAAATTAAAAGATACAAGTCAGAAACATAAACAAAACCACATTAATTAAAACTATAAAAGAGCAGCAGATTGAATGTCCAGAACAGTCTGTAAGTTATGGGTTGTGTGTGTGTGACGAAGAGATTATGTGTGTGTAAATGCACCCATCTGTTGTGTGGCAGTATCCATGGAGACCTGAGGAGGCACTGAGGAACCACTGTACAATGTCCTGTTGTTATGCACCTAGCTTGTGTGTGTGTGTGTGTGTGTGTGTGTGTGTGTGTGTGTGTGTTTGAGAATCTTGGCATCCACCTGTGACTGGAAGTAGGCATGCTTGGTGGCTTTGGGTGAGCATCTGTGTGTGTGTGTGTGTATGAGGGAGTGAGTGCATGTGCAAGTACACTCCGTATTTGTGCTTCCACACGCACCATGCGACTTCACTGCCAAATTCATTAAAATTGCATTACTCAGCCCGATTAGAAAATGCGCCCTACCTCCTGTGGAGAGATGAAACGATGAGCGCAGCACCACAAAATACCAGTGAGACTGAAAGAAATGAGGGTAAAGGATGAAGAGATAAGGACAAGAAACCCAAAGGTTGGACAAGCAGGCCTGTGACCAGAAGGCTGATGATTTGACTTCCACACATTTTCATTTACAAGTCTATTAGACTCGTGTCAGTCACATGTCAGCCCTGGGAAGTAGGGAAAGCTTCTCTGGGGAAAATATGTATGTTGTGGTACAAACTATTCTGTTTGGATTTAACAGTCAAGAGCTCATTTGAAGCAAGGTTTTCAGCACTATGTTTACATCTTAGATGACTAGGACTAGTATTGTGTCTTTGATTACTTGCAAAAGATCATCATAATATATAATAGACAGGATTGTGCAGCTTTTGATGCCAATATTCAGTCTCAATACGGGAAGTATTGTGCCCTTCATGTACTGAGATAGAAAGTAACAGTGCAGAGGTGAGAGTGATGAAAGGGCGTTTAACAGCTCTGACCAACATTCATAAAGGATTCGCTCCATTTGCAGCTCATTTGTCAGTTTTCCACAAATCTGACAGGTACATATTACTTCTGTTTAATTAGAATTTAAATAGAAAGTCTGCAGTAATCTGGAGTACACATGGTCTTAAACATGCAACACTAGGGTCCTTGAGGCTTTGCTCACTTTCTGTAGCTACTCCTGTAATTACTTAATGTATCTTTTTATGTGTATTTGTTCAGAAAGTTAAGTTTTTTTCCTAATTAATTCTGACTCTTTTTCTGTTAAATAATCTGCTAATAATCAAATATCCTGTTGTTGTCCCTAAAAACAGTAAGCACAAGTTAAATAGTCTCCACCATCTTAAAACAAGTTGGGTTTTTTTTTTTTTTACTAAACTGTTTGAGTGATCTGCTTCTCTGAAATGAACACTAACTGATTCTTTGTTGAACAGTTTGTAAAAGTGGAATGTGCTTATCCAGGTTACTTGGTGGAAGAAGTAAAAGAGGCATGAAAAAGTGCCAGAAAACATGAAAGAGAAGATTTAAGGCAAAAGAAACAAGTAAAGTGAATCAAGAAGAGAGTGTTGAAAAGAGGAAGTTACGTGGGAAAATATATGATGGTGAAGATCAAAAGAGAAAGAAAAGCGAGCAAATCAACGAAGTATACACAGGAAAAATGACAGAAAATCAAAGTGAGAAATATAGAGAAGATGGGTGAGGAGAAAGAGGGAGAGGAGAGGGAGGGTGGGGAAACAGGAGGCTCCAGATGGAAGGTTTGCGTTGCTGGGGCGGGTTGCCGAGGAAGTCATTAAGCAGCCATTTCATCTGCGTCTGCTTGGCTAGCGAGGAATCTAATTGCATCTGAGGAGTGGAGAGGAGAAATGCCAAAATACATTTAGATCAAAGATAGAAGACACCAGAGAGCCTGTAGTCACCAGACCCCCTCCCCCACCTCCCTCCTCATCTCATCCTCTCACACTTTGGCTCGCTTTCTTACTTTCCTTCCTTCGATCCCTCTCTCTCTCTCCTTCCTTTTCCTCCCACTCTCTTCCCAATCTTCCTCACTTTCCCCACATTTTCTAATTTTCCTTCACATTCTTCATGCTTTCTCTTCTTTATTTATTGTCACTGCTTCTCTGATTCCCTCTTTTGCCCTCATGTCTTACCCCTTCCCCCTTCTTGACTTTTTTGCCCTCCTTGGCTCTCACAGTAGTGGAGAGTGTGTGGGTGGTGCATTGTGGGATTTTTTTCTCTGGCTCATATTCTCCCTAATGGCTCTAAAAACTGTCACACATCACAGTCATTAGGAATACAAGCGATTCTTTATTTTTACACACTCAAAAGAGCTAAGATGCCATGACACTGCCCCTCACACTCTTCCTTTCCTCTCATCCTTCTCTTTTTTCTTTTCTCCTCTCACATCCCTTCATTCCTGTCTCTCCCAACCTCTTTTTCTTTCCTGTTACCAGTGTTAGCTGTCTTTATTTGGGTACTGCTGATTATGTGCCACAGGAGAAAAAAAAAAGCTCTAGCTGTGTTTTATGCTTGTGCGGTAGTTTGCCGGCATGGTTTGTTGTTTCGATTATTTTCTGTGTGTGTATGTATGTGTGGTGTGTGCTATCTCTTATCTCATCCTCTTTGTTACAAGGTGTCTCTCTCGAAATGTTGATTAGTTGAGAGGTTTCTGGGCAGGAAAAGACAATTAGAGGCGGCTTGTTGTTAATTTAACAAGGCTTAAAGAGAGAGAAGACTCTAACACAGAGTGTTTCGCTGTGTGTACTTTTTGCCTTGCTTTTGTGTGTGCTTATGTGTGTATGAACGAGAACTTGCAGTAATTGCTTTGTGCGAGATTGGCCTTCCACTTTCACCCTAAAAAGAGAAATTGCTTCTTGCTTTTAACCACTAGAGAGGGGGAGGTGGTGGATGGGGGATGTTAGAAGAGAGCGGGGGGAAAGAGAGAGGGGTTATTGTGTCCAAAATGATTTCAGCCTCTCCTTAGGAACCATTAAAACCATTTATTCATTGTAGTGGCAAAGCCGTAGTGCAGTAGTTTTTTACCAAAAAGTGGATCTTCAGCAGTGGCATCTAGCTCAGCGCAAACAAAGCTGTGTAAAGGAGTAAAGATCTAAACACAAGTTTCACTTTGTAATACTAAGCTACTGCTGTAACTCAGTACATCCACACTGAACAAAACGCAGTCAACAAATCATACCAAGTCTGCTCATTCGCTGCTGATAATACGGTAAACTCAGCCAATCTATCGTCAAGGCTCGACAGCTGAGAAAAATTGTCTACAGCTGTACTTTTCACGGTTATCTTCCACAAAAATGGATTTTATCTGCTCTTTATTTACCTAACAGTGTCAGTATGTTTCATGAGAGACACTTTACACCTGACAAAGACAAACAACAAATGATTTGAATATGACAGAAAATACCTAGAGAAAATAAACAGAATGTTTAGTTACATACTTAAAGATCACAAATGGAATCAGGACCAGCACTCATTCATGCAGAATGACCTTACAGCCACACTCAGTTATTAAAGATAAGAGCATTTCTGTGTTAAAACAGACTAGCATTCAGTCCAAGGCTAATGTTAATGTTACGATTAACCAGGGTATATTCACATCCACTTAAGTGCCACACACAACCTTTTTCTGTCCAATGTCCATAGGTTCTTTTTTTAGATTAAGGAAGAAAGGTCACAGTATTTCCTTTAGTGCGTCTGAATGTTGGCTTTGAACAGAAATTTTGCATATATGAAGTCGTCTTAACTCAAGATGACTTGAGCTGGAGTGAAATCTTTTGAGTTTTAGGTATCTCAGCGGATGTTAAAACAAAATAAAGGAGTTTAATGTTAGAATGAATCTTAAAGCGTAACAACAATGAGACTTTAGTATCTCTCAAGTAAATGATCGGTAAAGATTGCTCATTTCAGTGTTTTTCTGACATATAATAAGTGATGTGATTGTGAACAGCAGTAGTTTCAAAAATGGAGGACCTTTGAAAAAAAAAAACATTACATGTTGTCACTGTATGGGGTGAAACTTGAGAAGACATTTTCAGAGCAAACATTTTCACCTGACTTGTCAAACACCGGAACTAATTATACATTTCTGCATTGGACTGCAGTAACAGCTTAATCGATCCTGCGTCATTTATGTTATGACTTCCACGTGTGTTTGGTCAAAATGCTGGTTTAAACAGTTTCCCACCTGTTACATCAGCAAACAATGATGAAACAAAAGACAGATGCTAGTGCTGCATCAAGATTCAGTTGGGTGTGTGAAGAATAACGTGAATTTTAGAACTTTGACAAGGCAGAAAACATTGTTCCTAATGCTCCATATGCTTTTTTTTTTTTTTTAATCAATTTTCAATAGTAGTATCTGGCCTCATTTTATCTTATTCATGTATTGTATAAATATATTTTACACTACATTAATTTACATTACATTAATTTATGTTTTTGATTAGATTTGCATCATTAGCTAAATTTGTTGTTTTTTTCTCATAATCCCACTATAATGTTGCTACCTGCCATATTTTAAACTTTAGATCATTAAAAATATATATTGGTTTTTCAAAAAAAAGTGTTCATGTTTGAGAGCTGTTCTACAATTAGAGTAGAACTTGCTGACATTGCAACAACACAAGATAACTATAGATTAAAAATAGATGGATCCTTACACTTATTTCAAGTACAGGTATTGAGAAAATGTAATAAGAAAGCCAGTTTTGATCATGAGACAGTCCTTGAGGTCAGAATGTGACACAAGAGAATCCCAAAATATATACTGGCATCACTAATCTGAAATAACCTGGATTAAACTGATTCTGAAGGTAACCTTTTCCTGCTTTTTAGACATAAAACACTGGTGATGATGAAGACTCCTGTTGTCTGCTGTGTGTGACTGAACTGAGGTGGATAATAAAGAACTAATGTGTCAGAGGAAAGAAAGAATCAGTGAGTGTGTAACTGTAGAAATGAGAGAGAGAGAAACTAAGTCTTGGAATCTGTGTGCACACGGTGCATGTGCGTGCATGTGCGTGTGCCCGAGGGAGGTGTTATCTTCCGTCTGTAAAATCAGGTTATGCTGCAGGGAGACCAAGATCAACCTCCCAGTGTTGCAGAATTCAAACAATCACTCATTAACAAACTCTACACAACACTTTGTTCACTGCGATTACAGGCACGATGCAGGTGGAGATCACTGGAGGGAGGGGTGGCTCAAATGAAGCAGAGAAGGAGAATGCAAACAAGGTAAGAAAGTGTGCAGGTGTGCATAAGAGAGAGAAAGAGAGATGGCTAGAGAGGGAAAACGGGGTGGGTGAGAAGCAGAAAGCGCGTACAAGTGTATATATGAGACAAAAAATGACGCAACAGGAGTGGAGGAGGCGAACACATGTGATAACCAAACTCTTCCACCTGTGAAATAATAAAAGATATGCTGGCTTATCATTTTCCCTCTCCTTTTTCCCTCTTCTCCGTCTCTTTTGTTCCATTCTTCCTACGGAGTGTTGCTGGGAGGCAGAGGAGCAGTGCTTTAATGTGGCTCCTATCAGTTAGTGCTATGATGTCTTTGTCCCTTTTACCTTCTATTCTATCTCCCTGTCCCACTTTGTCACACTGAATATTAACTTCTGAAAAAAGTTCATCCAACTTATTGAGAAAGTTAAGGGAAAAATCAAGGACTAGAACTCAAATCTAGTATGAAAAACTACTTTTTGCAGGAAGTTCCTACGACAAAAAAGGTGTATTTAATTCTGAAAAAGTATTAGTTGATTGGGCCATAAAAACATTTAACACCTGGCTGTCTGTGACTATAAATGTTTCATTTTTGTTTCTATTGAAAAGATTCATCATGGCAAAATATTTCCAAAAAATGTTCATCCACCCGTTTAACTTTTACGTATTTTGACATTTGTGCATGAAAAGAACTAAGTGGATACAAAAAAAGAAAATATCACCGGAAAGGTTTTTACCTTTGGTTCATTGTGATACCTGTTTTGTTTTTAACACCACCTTTGGTCTGACTTATGCCTTGAAATGTATTAATGGAATAACGCTGAATAATGTTGGCTTGCAGGTTCAGTCTGGGGTCTTACGTTGCTCTTGCTCGTCTCATCCAGAAAGAGCTGAAAGCAAATACATAATAAAATACCAGAATGTCACCATAGTGAGATATTTGACAGGACTCAAATGGTTGCTAACTACAGTCATAAGGAACAAATAGACTGACTGCCATAGAAAATAGCTGCCATGGAACATGGCAAGGACTAAATACCATCTGTTAACAAAACTGTCTGGGAGAACTGAGGACGAAGAGAATTGCATTGACATTTCTCATGGAGCTGTTTGCTCACTGCACAGTTAATGTACATAACGAGACCAGCTTGCCATCTTCTCACCTCTGGTTTCTTCGCACTTTATTTACCTGCATGATTCTTTTCATTCAATTTTTGAATTTATTATCTGACATTATGTGTTGCATGATGGTTTTTACATTTTAGATACTGTTTATAACACTTCATATCTTCTATGAAGTTTCTGGGTTTTTTTTTTGCTCCATTTCAAAGATTATTAATGCAAGTTATCTTCTCATCTTGGCCTTTGAAAGATCTAAGGAATAGTTTGTAAAATAAACCTAAGCCAATTTTGTCTTTGTAATTTTTAATAAAGAACATTTTTGTACCTGCAGTACAGATGTTGATGTTGGATAGAAGTTGTGTTTCTATAGTTCAATTTCTGCAATTAATACCACTTTGTAAGATCTTTTTTAGGGAACTGGTCATATAAGGCTTTATGACCGAAGCAGTACTTGCTGGCGTAACATTACTTCTAATACTTACATATGACAGCTCTTTCTTTTAGAGGGTACAACTTCCACGGTGTAGCAGTTCTTTTTCTCCCCTCTCTTGACAGCACTGCCATCGTTTCTGTGACACACACTGTATATTTTAATACTAATCCCCGCATACCATCAAAGAGAGAAGGAGGTGTGATTGTTACAGTAATCCCCCGGGATCCTTAATGGGCGAAAGTGAATGAGAGCGGAGGATTAGGGGGCTGTGACGGCCAATATATTCCGTAATTAGCCAGTTAACAGCCTCAGCGATGGCAGGATTACCCGGGTCTTAGCTGAAAACTTGACAGAGGCTACACATGACTGACAGATTGCACTGTGCTGCTGAAGAGGCAGCCAGTAGAATGCAAGGGGGGAAAGAAAAAAGAAATGGAGAGAAAGAGAAGGGCAGTGGAGTGAGAAATTGAAGAAAGAATGAACATTTTTCTATAGTTGAACTTGTCATTTAGCTGGGACGTTTGAGATTTAAGCAACTTAGTTGATACATCTCTCAATTCTGAGCAAGAGTCTCAACGAGAGGCTCCAACTGTGTCTGTTGGTGTTCTTCTGTCCCCCCGTTTTTATGCCTATTTTCAATTTGTGCATTAAAAACAGCACTACATCGTACACTTAATTTCTGTACTGGTTCCGTCCTCTTCAGTACCATGCACTTTGAACCATTAATTCTCGCTATCTGGCAAGAAATTTAAATAAAAGGCATCCAGAAAAATAAACAAAGTCCTGTGACGTATAAAACTGTTTTGTTTTGTTATAACAGCTTGCATAACATAATTGACAATACCTTACAATGACCCCTAGTGGTCATGTGATTTCACGGCTTGTCTGTCAGGAAGCATGGAGAGAAGTATTGTGAATTTGTCACATTTCTATACTGCAGAGCTGGAAAACCTCTCATGGTGAAATTAGATTACAGGATATCAGCCTAGTAATGGCCCAACGCAGCAGACGTGGAGAGTCGAGTGCACGGTGTTGTGCATGAAAATTGCTGCTTTTACCCCTCGTAGTGTGTCATAGCAGAAAAGAAGCAGTGCAGCATCTCAGAAACACCAACATCTCAATAAAAAGACTTCTCTGAAGATAGAGCAGCAAAGCAGGACAGTGCTCGTCACATCATTCCACATATTTACTTTTAACAATCAAGATCATGACCTCTCCTAAAACCTCCTAAACCACAGTCTTACCCAAACTTCACCTAAAACCAATCAGTATTATCCTAACATTAGCGATAGCAGCTCAAACCTTGGACATGACAATGTTTTTAACATCCAAAACCGTTTTGAATGACAATTATCAACCAACATCAAAAACTTCTGTACCTCGGTTTACTGTAAAGTATGAATTAGACTTGACTCAGTGCTTCTCTTATCTGTAGTTTGAATTCACACTCAGTTTGGCACAGTTGTTGTTGACATTGCTGGGCAGGAGTATACAATATCAGTCATTAATTATGGTATCAATTAGGCTCATTACTGAGTCTAGCCATTAGACTGTGCATGTGTGCCCAATAAGCTGGCAACTGTGCTGTATTTTATTATCCTGCAGTTGTTTTCATTCAAAGACCGTGAGGTTGACCAAAGTCGTGGGTCTGTTTCAGAGTTTGGGACTGATGTTTATTTGAGTAGCATACATATTTTACAGGGGAACATATTGTCACAGCAGCACTGTTGGCTTGGCTTCACTTGACTGTCCTGCTGTTTACAGCCATGCCAATTTAGACTTCAGACAGAAAGATAGAAAAAAACAGTCAGCCTTTCATCACATACCCAGAACAATCTGCTTTTGTTCAACTTTTTAAACTTTTAAACTACAACTTGTTGTTGCAGAAGGCTTGTTTTTTTTCCCTTAGCTGATATCAAAGCTGACACAAATACAGATAATCTGTATTAAGAGGAAAAAAAAACCCTTTTGGGGGATTTGGTCTCTTGTGTGATTTCTGCCTTTTGTTAGGCTCTTCTGTTTTCTGACATCTGTTTAAGTGATGTTCTACATATCGTCTTTAAATTAATAAGTTGTTGGTACAAATCCTTAAAAGGGAACTTTGGTATTTTCCAACCTGGAACATATCACTACCTGGGACAACAATCCTTGAAATTGGTCTAGTATTGAGTAAGCTGTTAGCTGAGAAACAGGCTGAATTTTAACAGAGGGCAATTGCACCGTGCTAATGTACATCTAAAACGCTCACTTTTGCCTCTGACATGCGACTATTGTTATTTAAATTGTCCAGCAAATTTATTCAGTTAGGGAGAAATCTCCCTCTGAAATCTTGTCACAGTTTCGACAGGTCTCTGGAGGTAATGTTATTAGCTATTCTAAGTGTGTTGACATGGCATTGGTAAACTTGCCTGTCATGTTTTTAAGTATCTGTTTGGACATTTCCTGTTTCATTTTGTAAAGTGTTTTCTTAATGTACCTTTGTGTACTTATTTCATGTATTTATCCACATGTTCTCGATGCCAGTGGTGTTAACTGTTCATTAGTTCCACCTGAGTCTCACTGGCCATCCCTCCCTGGTGTGTGTATTTTCTATATTATTTGCTTTGTTCCACGCAAGTTCATCTTCAGGCTTTGTGTTTGTGATTTTCCCCCAATGTTTTCTTCTGTTACTTTACATTCTTGAGGTTTCATGGACTTCATGTTTTGTGGAGTCTGATTCTACCTGCCCCATCGCAGATTTGCTTGCTACTTGGATTGCTTCTCTGGTTTTGACCCTGACCTGTTAAAATAATTGAACTCTCTGCAAATCCAGCCAGGGGTACATCCCCTTGTGTTTAGCTGTTCCATGTGTGGCACATGTGTGTTTCACAGTGTCAAAGCCACTGCAGTTTACAACAGATATAGAAAAATAGAATAATAGAAAGGAGATAGAAGAGAAAATAAAATTAAATAAATAAAGAGAAACTCCAAAAGACATAAACTGGTTTTAGATCAGATCAGTGAGTGAAAGTGTGTTTTAAATTGGCTCGTAAAAACCTCAATAGAATGGGAGAAGTTATGGCAGGATAAAGTCGATAGTTGTGGGGCAGTTATTGAGAACGCCCTGTCACACTCACTCTTAGTTCTTAATCAAGGGACAGACAGGAGCTGTTGGTCAGAGGGTTTTAGGCCTCTGGAAGTGAAATGTGGGTAATAATGGGATTAAACTTTGTTTCTCTTGCTGGCAGGCCACCTCTAGATTGTTCTAAATTTCCCAGTGTTGCGGCGACTTTTTCATGTCACTTTGAAGCCCATTATTCTAACATGTAATTAACTACAACCCTGCTCAGGGGTGCTCTGTCTGGTGATGTGCTCCTATTACTCCACTGAATTTGCAACATTAACACTTGCAGCCAGTCACCTTAAAAAAAAAAAAAAAAAAGGCATAGTGACTGAAACAGTCAAGAGCCTTTTTAGAGGATAAAGATGGAAATTTGAAAGGAGTTTATCCCTGAGCAACATGAGCAACACCTCTATAATAAAATACTTATTAGATGAAGACATACATGACGTATATAATAGATGAAGACAAGACAAATCTTATTAGATCATTCAAAACATCTCTAAAGCAAAAAAAAAAAGAAAATCTAGATGAGATGAAGTTAGGGGCTTAAATAAAGTAAGTGAGTCATTATCAAATGAAGGATTTTAATTGCTTTATAATTGATTTAGTTTGGGAACTTTCCGACATATGCTAATAATTTGGCAAATTCCCTTGGAGCCCCTCTGGAGCCCTCTCAGCCATCCCCTGGGAGGCCTTGGACCCCTGTTTAGGTTCTAGCTCCCTGCCATCACCAGCACCTGCTGTTTTCTGATCAGCGCTCCTCCAAAGAGCGTCGCCTTAAACAGGCCTTTATCCTCTGTGGACCAATTAGAAGTCTCTCCTGTCTGTTGTTTCCTGCTTCCTCTAAAGTTCTGACCAATGACAGATGGCCAAATGTAGAGACAGCAGCATACAAAAAGAGTACACTAAATAACAAGAAAAAAGAAAAACAACATGGGAATGTAGTTATTACAGAAAGCATGCAGATTCAAATGTAGGAGAGAGGCTAAGGAAAGAAAATAATCCCAAAGAAGAGATTGAACAGTGTCATTAAAGGAAAGGTTTTGAAACAGAGATACAGACAGTGATTAAACAAAGAGAGGCCACAAACTACCTTGTTATATATTAAAATGAAATTACTATAAAATATGCCTCATGATTATTTTTATGCATCATGCTGAATACAGTCATGTTTCTCTGATGTGACACATGCTGTCTGTGTGATTAAGACACATTTCAACAGTGGTTTTCATGCTGTGTAACGCTTTAATCATTATCCATCAGGAACTGACAGCTCAAAATCAAAACAAAGAGAAAGAAAAAAACTGTCCTCTGTTCCAAGAAACATCTTTTACTCCAAAAAGTCCAATTTTCAGAAGGAAAAAGTAAAACAGTGGGATGTTGTTTCAGGATCCTACATTGCTTTTTAAATGCATCATACATTCTTTAGACACCCACAATTTGTTCCATCCATTACAGGACAACAAAAAAATGTTAAAATTAGAGTAACAGGACGTACTGCTAAAAGCGCACCATCTGTCTTATTTCCCCTCATGAGCAATAGTTGATACAGAATCGTAGGAAACCTTTCCAGGTATTTGCTCACTGCTCATTTTTATCCTTGCTGTCTCCCAGATGGGTGAGGTCATGTTGTTTTGGTCACTGCTTAGTAGTTTATTTTTTAAAAAATGCAACAAAAACAAAAACAAAAAAAAACACCACAAGAACAGTTTGATCTATGCCAGTAGAAAGGATTAATTTTAAAAACGTTTCAGGCTAATTGCTCCCATTCAGCCGAGTGAAATCAAGTTAAGAACTATGACATTAAATTAAGTTAGTCCCACTAAAGCAGGCAGCATCAATTGAATATAGATAGTATCTCATTGGTGTTATATACTGTTTCTAATCCAGAAAAATTATGCTGCACTGCTGGACACAGAAATCTATAATCTATCTATCTATATCTATAGTCTATTCTTGTTTACTTGGTGTTTTTGCACCACGAGTCAATGGCATTTCATCTGGTAGATGTTTCCCAGGAAAGACCCACCAGAAATTTTAAAAGGAAGTGTAAAAAGCTTTCATGTAGCTGTGTTTGTTATTTTGAACAAGAGACAGTTGCAATGTGGACACATGAGAGCCTCACAGGTGGGTTCTTTAACATTTATTCTGCTGTTTAGTCTCAGTGTGTCTTCTCTGTTCCACGGCGTGAGGTTGTATCATTTTTCTGGTTCTTCAAAGTAGCCACCGCTGTGCCTTAGAGGAGCTGCAATCATGTAATCTGTTGCTTGACAAATATTTAAGTTGAGTGTATTCCACTCTCAGCCAGGTGTGCTGCTGCCTCTTTCTCTGTATGCAACAGAGGGACTGCTCTCCAGAAGTCACCTTGGATAAGAGCAGAAACCAGATGAGCAGAATGTAGATGGAGAGAGGTGGAAAGAGAGCAAGACGTGAGACAGAAAGAAAGAAATCAGAGGGAGTAGGAAAAGTGAGAGAATAAGCCACAAAAAATGTAAAGGGAAGGGACAGATGAAGAAAGATGGAGTAGGAAAAGCGTGAAGAAGGAAAGAGAGAATATGAATGTATGAGACTAACAGCAGAACAAGGGGGCAAAAGGACAGAAAGGGCAAGATGACTACGAGCAATTTGCGTCAAGGTAGGTCCCTCGCAGCTAAGATCAATGTCACTCATGACATCACTGTCATGTCACAAATGTTAAACAGTGCTGACTGACAGAAAGACAGCACTAATCCAGCATGTGACCATCAGAATCAGGAGAAAAAGTTTTATACATATATATATATAGATATATAGATATATATATAGATATAGATATATACATATATATATATATAGATAGATATAGATATAGAGATATAGATATAGATATAGATATAGAGATATAGATATAGATATCATATTCTTTTAATACATAAAGTGATCAGTGACAAAAACAAAAAACCCAAACACCTAATATCCTGCCAAGAGAGTGCAGTTTCCCTTAAATGATTTCCGATAACAGTAATTTATGTTCTAGCCTTTTTGATACCACACAGAGACTTTTTTATGAAATACAATTGAGCAAAACGTTCAGTGTGAAATGCAATTCATACACTCTTTGAGAGGAGGACGGAAACAAAGAAGGGAAATGAAAGAAATGAGGGAGGGAAGGCAAAAACTGACACTATCATCAAAGTAAACATCTTTTCAACATGTAAAGTGGTTTTCATTGGTTTTGAACCAGCATGTTTTGTGCAGCAATTGCAATTGAGCTCAGAGAATGATGGAAACAAGGAATGAGGGAGAGGAAAGTAAAAATTGAGGGGAGAGAGGAGAAAAGCGCAAACACAGAGGGGAAACGAAGGAGCAGACATACAGCTGAGTAACCCAGCGTGTTAAAGGAGGGAGACCTACAAGGGTCACTGAAACTAGTATAGCTAAGCTCACATGACCAATAGCTAAGCCGCTCACATGTTTACTGCTTCCTGATTGGCTCCAATATTTTTTTAAATGTAGTTTTTATTTCAAAAATATGCAGCGTCATAGCCAGTTATTCCGACCAGAGCAGGTGAAAAGGTCCTGCAGGGTGACAGACCACACATTAGAGAATGTAAGGGAATGTTCTGTAATCATACAACTGTAATACAGAAACTGGAACGTATATTAAAGTGATCCCTAAAGGGTTACCCCAGCAATTTAGTAGTGAACTTCCACAAAGTTGGCAGGCATACAGGAGACACATTAAAAAAATAAGAGGCTCACATTTTCTTACTTTACTTCCGTTAGAATGGGTTGCGGCCTTACACAGCGTTAATTCAATTAATGAAAATTATGATGAAAAATGTCAGTGACCTTTTTTTTAAGATAAGGATGTGAAGTAAATAAAAAATAATAAAAATAGATATACCGATAGATTTCTGACAACAAAAACTATGATGAAATATAAGTTTTGTGTGTTTCTCAAACTGTGATGATACAAAATGACTAAAATCTGACTCAAACTAAGAAGTATTTTTGTCTAAAAACAAAGGCTAAATCTAAAATAGCCAAAAGCAAAACTTTTTTTTCTGCGTTTTCTGTTAAGTGATTGGCACAGCTGTTAAATGTTTGTTTTTAGGTCTGGACCCAAGCGCAATTTTTTTTTATTTCTATCATAACATATAAACTGAGAGAAGATTATATCATATTGTGCAGTTCCACAAATGATGTCATATTCTTTTAAAAAACCTATTTCAATGTCACTTCTGGTGATCTAGACAGAAGCTGGATAGCCAAGAAAAATAGGTAACAGTGCAGACAGGGAGGATATTTTTCAACCTATTGAATGATATCCTATTACAGTGGTAGCCATTACAAAAGTCCCTGTTCATGCGGTTACCCTGCTGGTATTCTTCAGTTACTAGAAATAATTACATGTCACTGAGTAGATGCAAATTGCTAAAGTGCAAGGCCACGTGTTTGGTACCAAGCCAGGGCTGAATTGACCCTGATAACATCACAATGACATCGTCAAGGTTATTTTCTGTGACTTGATACAGCTTCTCCAAACCCAATGATGGCATTAACTTGGTGAAGGGCTTCTTTAAATGCTATTTCTGAAGTCCCATTATCTATCCAAAACAAGGATAACATCATGTGCTGTTGTCTTGTTACAAAGTCTGATTCTTAACTGTTTCCTCATTGGTAGAGAACCTGGCAGGGCTACACAAAAGTATCACTCCACTGTCTCCATCTGTCATGTGACCCTC
The DNA here is from genome assembly GCA_008933995.1 of Datnioides undecimradiatus. Taxonomy (NCBI): domain Eukaryota; kingdom Metazoa; phylum Chordata; class Actinopteri; order Lobotiformes; family Datnioididae; genus Datnioides; species Datnioides undecimradiatus. The sequence goes on from WARS01000015.1 coordinate 11,172,468, forward strand.
ACGCTGTACACAGTAGTCCTCTGAGTCCCCCTGCTCACAAGCCTCTTGGCAGTAATAAGTTGGCCAAGAATGAGCCTAACAAGCTTTTGCCCACCCAGGGGATTTTTGATTCACCACCTATGGTGAAACAAAAGTCTCTGGCAACATAAAAGTAATACATAGTAACTAGTAATAGATCACCATTCAGGGGTGGGGAATTAATAAAACTGCACCATGGCCTCTCAAACTGACCAAAGTTGGGAATACAGCCACCTACTTTACCCATTTTACTCAGGAGTGTGAACTGCAGTGTTTCCATCCTTCTCTCTTTCTAAAATCATACTTGTTCTATTGTCGTCCCTGAGTCTGTTTCCTTTTCTTTTTTATCTTTGTCCTTCATCTCCCCCTCTCTTTGCCTCTCTTTCATAAATGATCAGTAAAATTGCAGCTCTCCCAGCTGTCTGCACTTCACATCACCACTGTGAGTCAGATACTCTGAAGGAAGGCACTCTGAGTACACAATCACAGAGAAACAGGAAATAAACACATATGTGCAGTACCAGATGGCAGTGACATACACACATGCATATATAGCTTATGCATGTCTTGACAGGCAACACACATGCACATACCCTCTCGCATATATAGGAGCACATGCATTAAATTTTGCACGTTTGCACACACATACACAGTGCAACTGATGTCACACTCTTTAAAATAGAACCTTTATTGTGACTGTCATAGACACTACACAATCATATTGTGCAGTTCCACAAATGATATGTCACATTCTTTTGAAAAACCTATTTCAATGTCACTTCTGATGATCTAGACAGAAGCTGGATAGACAGAAAAAATAGTTAACAGAGCTTAGACACGGAGGATATTTTTCAACCTATTGAATGATATCCTATTACACTGGTAGCCATTACAAAAGTCCCCATTCATGCAGTTACCCTGCTGGTATTCTTCAGTTGCTAAAAATAATTGCATAAACCTCACTCAGCAGATGCAAATTGCTAAAGTGCAAGGCCACATGTAATTGTCCAAGTTGTTACCTGTTCCCTAAATCTCCTGAGCTGATGTAGATCTTGAAAAAGCATGTCTGCTGCAGCACTAAATCCAGCCTATGATGTATAGGATTCACTGCATTGTAGACCACATATTATAATGTCCATGGCACTATTAACTTCTATATATATGAAATCAATGATCCATTGAACTTTTTTCCTTCTCTTTCCTTTTTTCATTTCATCTTCTATTCTTTTTCGGTACAGGTCAGGGAGTCAAATCACAGGCTAGAATTATATGCCTGCCATGTTCATTATAAAACCGTTTTCACCACAGCATGCATTTAAGTGGACCTGAAATTTGATCTTTCCTTACTGTGAGAATTTTCAAACTGTAATTTTTCTGGAACTAGTGAGCATTTTTTGGCCATCTTTTAGTAAACTAGCCTTGAGCCACTGAATGGGTTGTTGATGGCATTCAGGAGTGGCAAAAACATCATGCTGTACTGTAACTGTATTGTCTCCATACACTTATTTTTTTCAACAAGCCCATATGCTACAGCATCTTAGCTGTCTCTCATTTCATACTGATTCATTTTTGCTCGATAATTTCACCTCAGAGTTTCTATATGTTACCTTCTTGGTCATGTTATTTCAGCACGTGCCGAGTCAGTCGCAGCTTCCACCCACATACAATGTTATGTTCATCCTGGCTTATAAAAAGGAGGGTTTTCTACCCTTCTTTCCAGAGGTGTTCAGTTTATGTATGAATACTAAATCTCTAATGTTACGTCTGACAAAATCAGCAGCTTTTAGCAGTGGGGATGGTAGAGAGACATCTTCATCTAAGCTATAATACACAGTAGGTTAATGCCAAAAATCCATGTCCCATTGGAAAATAAATGTCTAATGCAAACAATCTTGCTGCTGTGCAACATCAATATCAGTTCATTCAGCATGACCAAGCTGTATGCTCGGTAGACTGACACTAATATTTACATGTATGCAGGAAAAAATGTATGAGAATGTTTTACAAATGAAGCCCAGAGGGTAACCAGTTGCATATTTCATGTGGTCTGACAAAGCAGCGGCAGAAACTTAGAGCTCTCATGATTACTAATTGAATAATCGTTTAAATTATTTTTAAGCTAAGCTAATTAGGTTTTTTTATCCTTATGTACTTATATATAATAAGTGTACCTACTGCATAGGACTACCACTGTCAATGAATGACAGTTCTTGTTGCTGTAATACTACGCAGAACATGTGTAAGGATATGCAGGTATGAGTTGGACATTACATGAGCCTAAATACACTGTTGCTGACTCTTTAATTAATTTCTCATCGTGGTTATTTCTGGAGAACATCAGGAGGACATATAAGCTGCGGTGATATCAGAGCAGGTTGTAAAGTTATAAATTATATCGCACAGCTTTTATGCATAAAGTAAAATGGCTCATTATCACAGGGCCAGCGTTGAGCTAAGCAGTCCCTTGGGAAACATAGACTGGCTGTAGGAGCTGCAGCTGTCTCTTCCATATATGTGTGTGTGTGCCATGGAGTTCATTTGTTGCCTTGCCACAACTTCCTTGGCAGATTCCTATCCAGTTAAACACCAGTACCATTTGAATGGTGTGTTGAATGGCCAGTTATTTGTGTGCATGTTTATGCCTGTGGGGCTGCATAACTGTGTTTTAGTGAGGTTATGGTGGATATGTGGTTAAAGGTGTGTGTGTGTGCGTGTGTGTGTGTGTGTGTATCCTCTGAGCAGGTTGTGGTATCGTTTGCTTTGGATAATAAATGCTAACTCAGGGCAACAGGACATTTTGTAACATCACATACTTCTCATAAAAACAGCAATTAATTTGGTTAATCATCTCTGCAATAAATTAACTTGATCCAGCCTGAAGTTTGTCTACAAGAAAGTCCATCATCCTGTAAAGCACTGCTCTGATGAACCAACAGGTAGAGAACAATGTTGGTCTATCATGTAGCATTGTTCAAACTCCAGAGTTTACTTTGCAAAAAAGTATTCCTGTCACGTGAACTAGACATGAAAAATCCAGCATCAAGCCTTTTAACAGGTTTGACTTCAGTGAAAGCTTAGGTTTTCTCTGACGGCTTCTGTAACAACCCAAAAACATCCCTGATTTAAATTTTGCCATGACACACTTCAAAGTAGTGACCTTGTGCAGAGGTACATTGCACAGCATTCCTGTAACGCTTAGATCGCTCCCTGGAAGGCCCATTATGTAACGACATGGAGCACTGGCTGCAATGTGAGCAGGATGCCCTCAAGACCTCCTCCGCTGTATCAAAGCAGCAACAAGAAGTTGCCATTGCCAATTCCAGTGAATTGAAAGGATGGGCAACAATTTTTGCGCTGAATTTCCTTCCTCGAAGGCCTCAGAACAGAGCAGTAAAGCACTGCAAATGCCACTTCCTTCTTTTGAAATTTAAGGCTCAGTTTTAATCACAGAAAATAAAACTATATTATCAGAAGAAATGTGCAGTAGCAGTGTAGTTACAGTAGCACTGCTTGTGTGAATTGCAGTTTCAAATGTGAGGTAAAGCAAAGAGTAAATGATATCAGCCCACTGTCATTACTGCTCCAGTGACTGTAGCCTGTTTTGCCTAATGTGCAGTTTTTGACATAAACTCTATATCACAGCATAGATGAGTCAACACTGGAAAAAAGACTTAAGTTAAACTCACTGCCCCAGTTCTTCTGATATTGACCCCCTCTGTAAGGCCTTTGTGAAAATGGATAGCCGGTTTTTACCCAAAGCCTTTAGATTCTGGTCTGTAATGATGACATAGCTCTTCCCTAATGGAGCTTCAGCCTTGACTTACTGTATGGTGCCTGATTTACTAATCAATTCATTGATCAGGAGGCTGATTGATGCCCATACAGGCCTCCAGCTTTCTATTCTAAGCTCTCTGAAAGCTGTACAATGCTCACTCATGCTCTGTTCATCTTTCCCTGTTTCTCTCTCTCTCTCTTCATTCTTCCCTGTCCAAAACTCTGGTGTCAGGCTTTTTTTTTTTCTTTCTTTTTTCCTTGAAGGGAATGGAGCAGCCTATCTCGTTGTATCCCTGACACAATAAGATATTACACTACAGGGATCGAAAGCTCTCGCTCCTTCAAGCACCAACACGTAAATCTCTCTGCCTTGCTGCTGGCAGCAGCCTAAACATACACAGCCATCGCCCTGTGTGTAAAATGCCACTGCTTTTTTTTTTTTTTTTAAATGGGGGGGATGCGTCCTTACTAAACAGGCTCCAAATGAAATTGAACCTTGAACTCTTCAAAGGTTGAATGGAGGGGAGATTGTCCAAGGGAGACTTGTAAATCTAGTTGGTGATGGCTCATCTCAAACAAGCCCCCCCGCCCCACCTTCAACTGCATTCTAGCATCCACTTCTCTCGCCTCGGCGTGAATAGGGGTGTAAATCGCTGTGGCTTTGTGAAACTCGGATAGAGTCAGAAGGTACTTTCATTGATATGGCTGTAAAAATAAATAAATATAATAAAAATATGTGGATAGATGGATGAATAAGGTACAGGCCTTACAGATAGAGAGAGAAAGTTTGGGGGAAAGAAAAGATACAAAAAGGACATATATTAAAGGTGGGAAGTATAAAAAGAGACTAAGAAGAGCTAAAAAAGAAACAAAAAAGGTGTAGTCGCAAAAGGAGAAACTGAGATCTGAGAAGGCACAAAAAGGAGTGAGGAGAGGATAAATTAGTAGGGAGGAAACCTGTACATTTGCGTCTGTAAACCATAAATCGTAAAAGGACTCCTGAGGCTCTGTCAACATGCAAACTCCAGCTGACTGACAGCTTAATGATTGGCACTTAGAGGGGAGGAGGAGGAGGAGAGTGTGGGTGGGGCAGAGACGGATGGATTGATGGGGAGAAAGAGGAGTTAATGAGAGAGGGAGCAGAATGGAGATACTTAAGGATGGAGGCGCCTCAGCATGGCTGATGAATGAATCCATGATACACGGGTGCACATATGGATCTGTTGATGGATGAATGGAGTGAATGAGTCAATAGAGAAAAGAGTCAAAGTTGCCTCATGTCGTAGTTTTAAGCCACTGAGTAACTCTAATATCTAGTATAATTACACTTAACAAGTGAGATAATTTCCAAAATGATTGATACTCTGATTATGATAAATTCCTTTTTCTCTTTCTGTTGGATGTGGCTACCTTTTCCTCAATCCTGCCTCTTAAAGCCCCGACCCCACTCCCATCTTTTTTAGAAAGTTTGCGATATCATTCAAATGAGATAAGCAAGAGAGCTGGCAAGATAAATGAGGAAGAACTCTCCTCAAGAAAACACTAAGTGTGAAAAAGGGACAACTGAGAAAAAACATTAGAAGGACGACTGATGCCTCTCCCAGGACACACAAAGTGTTTAGACTCTGAAAAAGAACCAAAAAAATTGCAGGTTATACACTGCGATGACACAAACACAGATATATAGTATGTAGAAAGCAATCCATAAGTAAGGAGAATGGGTAGGACAAGAGCCACACCACCTTTTCTTCACAGGCCACAGGCCACACAAATACCAACACAGAAGAGGCAGCACAGCAATTACACAGATAGGAGAGACAGATAACAGCACAGAGGTAGAGAGTGGGGCACGTGTGCAACTTGAGGAAAGAGGGAGGGAAGAGGAGAGGCTGAATCTCCTGTGGGACAATGATCCAGATCTAAACAGCTGAAAGAGACACCAACAGCCAGGAGGGAGAGTGGGGTTTCTGGACTGCTGATGGTCCAGCAGAGATGAGCCTGAGAGAACAAAGTGAAGAGAGGGGTGTGCACAGGTTGGCAGCTTGTTGGAAACAGAAAGGATAAACATGGAAATTAAGTACTGAAGTTAATGGATTTGTTGAGACTGAGACCGACCCTCTGTAAGGAAGATATTACTAGATAAAAATCTTTTGGTGTTTTTTAGCAATAATTGAAAGTTTAAGCAAAAAGAAAAAAATAATAGCTTGAATTTAAAGAAGCAGTGTGTAGGATTTAGAGGCATCCAGCAGGCAGGTTGCAGATCACAACCAGCTGAACACCCTCCCCATCCAAGAGTGTGGGAGAACTCAATGTTGCTGCAGAAATGTTTGACTTGTCCTGCCCAGGCTACTGTAGAAACACGGAGTTACAGCATTGAGGACTCCACAGAAGCAGGTCACTCCCATGTACGTATAAAGAGCTCATTCCAAACATAAATTATACACTAATGAGCACATAATTGCACAAATAAATTATATTGTAAATCCTTTAACAGATGCTCCTAATGGAGACATTGCACCTTAAAGTCATGCTTATTTATATGTGCTGTTTCACTTTGATGTAATTATGGATCTACTGATGTTTTAAAAATGTAGTTCTTCTTGTGAAGGAGTACATGGATAAATGTTACACAGTGTCTTTTTCGTGGTTAATATTAAATAAGGTGCTCTGTCAAATGAATTTTCAGTGTAAGTGTCATTAGTTTATGAACACAAGGGAATTTAATATTTTGAACGCATTAAATTGATTTAATTAAAAGCATTCAAGTGAAAACTCATATCTGCACCAGTGACAAATAACAGAAATATACAGTGAGAAATACAGAAGAAGAAAAATGAGAAGGCAAGCTAAACCATGTAAACGACTGATTGCTGATCTTGGATGAAGGCATTAATGGACATATCTCTTCTGTGTACAGTAACAGCCGTGACAGCAAACGTTTGTCATTTATCAGGGTATCAATGAATCTGAGACTCACCTGCTCCATCTGTTTTTTCATGACTGTGCATTTTGTGAATGACAAGAACATAATTTCCTGTGACAACCCACCGTTAAAAAGTGAAAGGAATTGCTCACAACAGAGGGGTGCAGAGAAAGAGAGAGGCAGGCACATTTTCGATGAGGACAAAGGGCGACATAAAGATGAGTAACAATAAGAAAGGAAACACTTCAGTGCACATCAGAAGACCTGATGAGGAGTTTGTTTTTTCCTCTTAGAGTGAAAACTATGACAAAAGTTTGCTTTTGCATAATAAATCCCAGCCTAACACTCGGTCAAAAAGAGACTTTATATCCATATAAATGAAGAATGTGAACAAACAGTAAAGTAAGAGACACCAAACTTAAATACCGCTTTCCAGAGAGTAGCTTTACAGCATCTGCTGATGTTAGATGTTATAAAATCCTTTAAATGTTAAATTGTTTACTTAAATAACTGACAACTGAGTAACACCATTTAATATAATTTCGAAAAATCTAAATTTGCCTTTGTTAACAGAGCATGAAATCTAAATCTCAAGGAGGTCTGCTTAGCTGATTTGTGTGTGTGTGTGTGTGTGTGTGTCTCAGATGATTATTTCATTGTTATTTTAATCATTTCATTTTATTCAAATTAATTATTCTGCTGTGCTCGGATCAGATCTTGTTCTTTGTTTTAATGTGATAAGAGAATGTACTTCAAATTTCAAGATTTTATTCAGTCGGCTTTACATATAAAACGGATAGTTGTCTGGGCATTAAAACGAGCACACACACACACACACACACACACACACACACACTTGCAGAAAATGCACCGTAGAAACTTTTAATAGTTTCTATGGCGCTCTGCAGACACTTTACCCATGAACTCTAAACTGCACAAAAACACACACTTTTTCACACTCTGTATCTCTCTCTGACACACAGACACACAGCAACTGAATGCACATGCATGCTAACAAGCACAAAATCCTTTTCTCTCTTTGCCACACACACACACACACACACACACACATTTACATGCACTCAGAACTCCCTCTTCCATTTTCTTTTAGCAACACAGATGCACTAGTGCACACACAGGCATATGCACGCAGATGTGTTTTCCCTCTTTTCTTTTTTGAAAACACGCACGTTGACACAAATTGTTCAGGCTGAAGAAGTGCGCACACACACACACACACACACACACACACACACACACTGGTTGGAGGAATGAGGAAGCTTGATATCGCAGACAGACCACCAGGGAAAACTCAACTAAATCAATTCATATAATGAATGGCCCAACAGACTGTTGCTTCCTCTCTCTCTCTTTGTGTGTGCGCGTGTGTGAATGTGTGTGTGTGTACATGGCCTGAGACCAGCACACTTTCATAAATATTGAACAGTTATCTTAATGCTTTCATTATAGCCCTGACTCACAGTGGCCGAGCTTTGTCCTTTTGACTCTTTGTTAGAGGAAACTGGCCCCCTCTCAATCTCATCTGCTTATATTATAGCTTGGTAGCAAGCTATACCTACTGCCCTGAATTAATGATAGGGATGGAGAGGGGGTGGCTATGTGTCTCTCTGTGTATGTGCATGTGAGAGAGAGGGAGAGAGAGAGAGAGAAAGAGCAGGGAATGGGAAAAGGAAGGGGGGTGGGGGGGCATGCACACCAAAAACTATCCATGAATATATGTAAATATGATGGATGTGTTTGGGTCTAATTTCTCCAGCTGCCTCAGCTAACCCCATGTGAGGCGTATCGTGATGAAAACTGTGAAAACCTCTCTGTGGTATCCGTCTTCCCATCACAGGGCCGGTTCCTGCTGCTCTGTTATTGCAACAACTTTAAAAATGAAGCCATGCAAGTTCCGCTTTTTTAACTGCACGCTGGCTGAACTGCTGCTCCAGCCCTGAGAGGAGTAACTGGGTAAAAAACAAACTTTAACACTCTGCACAGCTGCAGGATGCGGCATGGTATGTTTTGCTCAATACACAAGTTAAAGTAATGATCTACAACAGTTTCTGATTTAAAGTTTGATTTCCTGCTTTCTTTCGGCTCAAAGCAGATCATGAACGTGTGGTCCATCACGAGCACTAGGACTGTATTAATTACAATCCAAACTATGGGACAGTTTTTTTGGGTCATTTTTCAATGTCCTACAAAGGCTGACTGCAAAATACAAAAATGCACCACTTCAAAAATACCCAGAAAAAATGCATAAATGTGGTCGAACCAAAAACAACTTAAACTTCAGACTGACACATTTCAGAGTTCTTCAGGGTAAGCATACAACATTTTTTTTTAAAAAACAAAAACCGTTTAAATGATATTGTAATTATAATAAAGGCTACAAACAAAAACACATTAGTCCTTACAATAAAGTTATTTTTGGTGCTACAAGAGTTCCTCGAGTTTGAATCCTCTAAGACTCCTGCCTCTCCATGGGCCTTGCAGCAGAACCTGCCTCTTTAATTTAAACAGTTTTATTAAAATAATTATAACCATCAGCTACTCGTGATCTACTCTTGAAAAGGCCGGTTTTGCTTGACTGTCAATGTTTCAGCTACATTATATGTTTCTGACAAAAGAAAAGGCCACATTATGAAATGTAAAGAAATATGCCCACTATAACTCGAACTCAAGTGGATGAGATGCATTGTGGCATCAAGGTAAAGAGCGGATAGTGATGTTAGATAGCTGCACATAAAGGACAATTGCTACCCAAGTTTTTAAAAACACAACTTGTCAACAACTTATTCTTCTCTTTCTGCTGACATCCAGTGGGTGACAGTCTCTCCTGGCAGCAGGGACTATACACATCAGCGATGCTGTGCGCAGTCTAAGGTGCAACGGATGTGTAACCGAAAGAGAGCAGTGAATCAATAGTCTTCGGCTTAGTTTAAGTTCCTCTTAAAGTACAGTATCTGTGCATCCTCCTGATACAGAACCTGATTTGTCAAACAGTTTGTGGCAACCTGGCGAAGATTAGCCTCCTAAAAAGAATATCCGTTGTATGATTGCAGGATAAATGCAGAATTATTGCACAGAGAAGCACTTCTGGGTTTGAACTTGATCCCCTACCCTCTGGAAAAAAAATAGCCTTCCTCCTTCATTATTTCTCATCATTCCAACAAGCCGACAAGCTTCCTGTTCAATTTGCACTTCTCGTCTGCTCGCTTACAGATGCTGCCATTTTCTCTTTTTTTCCTGCACTTTTGTAAAGTCCAATCTCAGTTGCGACACTGTTGGTGCTCGAGGCGAGCTCATGCAAACACGCACTGCAAAATATTTTGCGCATATCTGAATCAATTTCAGAAGATGTGAGTAAAGCATGATAACATATTTGCTTCTGTTTGCATCCTGTGTCACTGCCAGCCAGTTGTCCTCAAGACAACTTGCCTGTATCACTTTTTTGCCAATCATCGTGTTTGTTGTGTGTCAGACTGGATAAGAGTGTCCACTAAGTGACAAAATGTGTCAATATGTGTGGCGCAGAGTGTGCGTTTAAGTGTACAAGCTCAGTGAAGAACACACAGACACAATTGTTGCACGGTCGATAAGAGTGAAACCTCAGAGGCTGCATTTTGTTTCTCACTCTGTCTAATGCACACAAACCTTCTCACACACGCACGCACACACACACACGCACACACACACACACTCACTGCTTCACTACCTCACTCACTCATTCACTGACTCACTCACACTGCAATCAGTCAAACAGAGTCAAGTCTAACATCGCTCTCCACTTTGTGAGTTCAGCTGCGTTTGTCTAATATTCTCCCAATAAACTGAGCACATGACCAGAGCAGGATTGTGTGCGACAGAGAGACACAGACAGACAGAGAGAGAGAGGGAGAGAGAGAGAGAGGGAGGGAGAAATAGCTGCAGATACAAGAACAGAAAAACAGGCTTCGGTTATAAAAAAAGGTAGTTTCTGTGTTTTCTGCAGTTCTGTAAAAGTAGCAATCAGCCTGCATTGATTTCCCAGCATCCCCTTGTGGTTTAGCACAAGCCAAATTAATGGCAGATTACAACCCTTTAGCTCTTTCTCAACCTTCTTCTTGCTTTTTCCATTTCCTTCACATCCAAAAGTTCTCTTTTTTCTGCTTTTGCTTTCTCTTCTAATCTTCGTACTCTCAACCTTTTCCTTGTCTCTATATTAACAGCCTTCCCACTTATCCCATTTTCAACTACAGCACTTTACCAATTCACCATCCCTTTTCAAGGTTTATAACATGAATCTATGTAGCAACCTTGTTTCTGCCATAACCAGTCAGAAATATGATACAGAATCATTTTTTTATAGTGAAACAGTAAAATCAAACACGCTGGTACAATTTCAATGTTATTTAATTTGGTTTTAATCTCTGTTTTTGTCTCTCTCTTTCCCAAGAAACTCTGCTGTCTGAGGTGGTGGAATGTGCCGTGGCTGTCCTTGTTTCCTCATAAACATCTTTTTGAACGCGTGAACATTTTTCTCAGTATTTTGTGGCAGAGCAGAGAGTGATTTTTCAGTGAAGCCTTTCGACAAAGTTCTTGTGTGGGATTGGGTTATGAATCCACATGACAGGGCTGAGACAGAGCAAGGCCACTGCGCAAACGCGCAATAACGCACACTTACACACACACACACACACACACACACACACACACACACACACACACACACACAGGTTCTCTTTCTTTCCCTCCCTTCTTGTGTCTTATACACCCGGCGTGGAGGAACCAGTAGCATTTTCCGCTGACAGTGCAATTTCCAATAAGAACAACAACAATAACAATAGCTCTGGCTTTTCTGCAGCAGTAGTCGAGCACCGAGCGTGGCACACCTCTGTCTGTGTGTGTGTGTGTTTGTGTGTGCATTTGTGTGTCTGTGTGTGTCTTCGAGGGGACAGAAGAAAAATGGGCAAACAGAGACAATGGCAGGAAATACAATTTACATTGTGCTACCCTGCATGTGTCCCAGAGGGGTGCAACTGCAGGAACTGAGGCACCTCCTGTGAGTGTGTGTAGAGGTGTGTGTGAATAGATCGCAGCATAGCAATGGGATGGCTGTGTTTTGTGGGAGGTGTGGGTGCACATATATGCACAAAAAAGAGATGGAATGCTTGTTGACGTTTGTGACGCGGGGGAATATGAGAATGACATCACTGCAAACAACTTCACAAGAAACTTCTTGACTCTGTGTGTGTGTGTGTGTGTCTGTGTGTGTGTGTGTGTGTGTGTGTGTGTGTGTGAGTGTGTGAGAGAGGAGGGAAGGCCGACAAAGCAGGCCTGCATCATACTGCATCATACAGATGTGGAAGTGTAGAGGTCCTGTGTTTTTACTGCAGAACTGCAGATTTGGCTCCGAACCCATCTGGAAAAAATCATTTCTTTCACCCAACATTAAACGATGCAGAGCCTTCAAGAAAAACGGCCTCTCTTTTGTTTGTTCTTATTTTTCTTACTTTTAACTCTAAATTAAAGGATTTTGGAGAAACAGTGGTTTAGATGATCCTGTTTCTGTACAAATTTACTGTTAAGCTTCCAGTGGTTGCTGGTTTTAGTGCTGGATCCCAGTGCTTTGAACCATGTGGTGCACTGACAGAGGCAGTGTGTGTGGGTATGTGTGGCTCAGCTCTGGAGATGCTCTTGTCTACCCTCAATAATAATTTTTTGCTGTTGTTGTTGTTGTTGTTGTTGTCTTTCTCCAGTTGTCTTGTTTATGGTTTTCCTAGGACAAATATTCAGTGTGTTTAAAGGTTTGTCCTGTCACTGTTTTGCCAGTGATATGAAATGCTACATGTAGTTTACAGGTCAAAATGAAGCAAAATTCACAAATGTGAACCTGGAACCTCTCTTTTTTATTTTTATTATCAACTGCACACAACAGAATAATTCTGGATGCAACTGAAGAGACACCCAACCTATCAGAGCAACAGAACATGTAAAGTAGCGCTGAGCTGAGCAGCGATGATGTAGCATTGCTATGTTTGTGAAACAAGTGTTGCAAGTGGCATAATAATTTAAAAAAAGGTCTTAATATTCACTGTGGAACAAAGAACCCTCGGCTGTGCTCCTCTGTATTTTCATTGTCAGACATTCCCCATAATAAATAAACTGTTGTAATTGGCTCCACTCCTGCAAGGTCAAGTGGAAATCTGTCTGGTTCACAGTCTAGAAACATTGTGCCTTGGGTGAAAATAAGAACTTTGTTGAGGTAACAGAAACATAGACGAAGCTCACCCACTTAAATTTGCCTGTGTATTGTTTAATTGGTTATTTTTACTTTTCAAATATTTCTTTCTGTTTGTTGTTGTAGTTTTTATTATAAAACACTGATGTTTTTGAGTACACGTGCTTTAAATATAAACTTAGTAGTTACTTACTACAGTTGCATTTTGTTTGAATATTATAATCAAGTTGTGGGTGGTCCCATTGTTGGCTCCACTTATCAGATCTGTCATAAACAACAGTTCTGCAGTTGCTGATATGCAGACATAAAAGTGCTGATTGGCCAGTTGTCAGTGCTGTCATCTCTCGCATTTCAACTCTCCCCCATTTCAAACTGATGGACTGCAGCGCCTCTTCCATATTAATGCTCGCTGACTAAGTACCTGCTCATTCAATCTTGGTCACTCTGGACTCCTGGAATGGGAATAAAATGTAAAATGTCCCCAGAACAGTTGAGGATAGTGAGTAACACCCATCCTGAATGAAAAGTCAGATTCATTCGTCATTTTCGGAAACTGTCATCACGTCTCCTTTGACAGGTTCTCAAGTGCAACTCTTGAGCACTGCGTCTGTGTTTGAGTGTTTGTGTGTTTGTGTGTGAGGGAGAGAGTGAATGGGTGTGTGTTTCTCTTGAGTAAGACAGCTGCAAAATCTTTCACAGTCTGCAACAAACACACATAAATGTAAAAAGTGCACACATGGAGCGTTCACACGGTATATGAATATACTGTATGTATCTGCAAACACTGTGGTTATATGGGACTCCATCTGTGCTCTTTGTGTGTGTGTGTGTGTGTTTGAGTGTGTAAAAGCTAATGAAAGAAAAGCAAAGTCTCAGAAGGATTTAGAAATCCACTTGGGAGCCTTAAAGACGACTTGTTAGCTAAGTACCAATGCTTCAACACACACATACACACACACACTCACCCACACACGCACCTCCTATCTTAGCAAGATTTAATCTTCTCTGTGAATCAAGCTCATATTATCTGTTGTTGCTCTGCCTCACACTCCCACTTATGCAAAAACAACACGCACAAGAAAACAAAAACAGTATTTGAGAGGAGAGGAGAGGAGTGAAACGACCAAGCAGATGGTTTTAAGCAGAAAAAATTTTCAGTTTAAAAACAGTGAATTTCCATTGTCCTGCATGTTCACACAGAGATACCCAACTACAGAAAGCCAGTTGCTTCTGTCGAATAACTTTCTCAAGTAAATTCAGCTGAATAACACAAAGCTACAAACTAGCAGTTATTCTCCAGGTTGGCCTGCCTTTGCTGGGTTTGATGGTTGTGCAGCCTGACATCCCTCTATCACCACTACTGAAGTATCAACAGAGTGGTCCTAAAAGCAGTTTTCAATTTTTACATTCATTCATGTAAAAGACCTTTATTGAAAGAAATAAATCAATAAAGCCAGGGCTGATCAGTTGAAAGGTCTTAATTTGGAGCTCAGTGGAGAAGAGAAACATGTAAAAGAGTTTTTCCAGGATCTCAGGAAACCTGACTTCTTTCCCCTTATTTATATTGAAGGGGTTATATTATGGCTGCTGAAAGCTGTTTTAAACAGGTCCTGGATGTTTTTTGCAAAAACATCTGAAATTTAGGGTCTGCAGTCTCCCACTCTCTACCTTCATTATCTATGCAGAATTCTGAGTGGGCGGGGAGGCTATGATAACGAGGCACTGTGCTGATTGGCTGCCTGAGTGACGTATGGAGGGGGAGGATGCAGAACAGCGCAGGACCGGTATTTCACATGGCTAGCGCCCCCGACGAACAGCCCGCGGCTGTACACTATAGCTATGACCCAGAATCTGACCGCGAGGAAACGGTTGAAAAGAATAAAATGCAGCCATGATCTCCTCTGGTCATCTAGGACGGGGACAGAATATAGGCATTTGTGTTGTTTTCACAACCAACAGCAGAGCAATCTGCATGTCTGGCTCTGACCGATGACATCACCACACACCGCTAGCTTACCGCTGGAAACAGCCAACTTCACCTAGCAGGATGAACGCCCCCTCTCAGTGGTTTCACTCTGAGGAGGATGGCCTATGTACACTGAACCCTACCCTACTGAAACTGTAGGAGCCCCGATTTTCTCTGAGTTGGTAGGCTGAGGGGGGCCGAGTTTAAATACATATAGGCAAGAAAAAAACGTGTTTTTCATAAAATGTCCCCTTTAATATCAATATAAAGACTGTGTATAGGTATGGCCTGTAATGCAGTTGGTCTTTTAATGAATGGATATCAGAGTTGCCCCACAAACATAACATGACTGGTTTTGCAATAGAGGGTCACTGTATTTGACTGCTGTCACATTGTTTTTATTTAATCCAAGAAGAACAGCAAAAAGTGCTGTTATCCTCTTGGATGCAGAAAGTTACAATTTAAATGAACTTGTGGCCTTTTAATACATTAGTGTTAAAAGCCAAATTCTCACATTTGTTGAGATGTTGTGAAAGCGAAACGCAAATGAAGTGAGGGGACAACTAATGCATCATATTAGTTGCTGCCTTTTACGTCCTTTCAGAAATAGTTTCTGGGACTGTTTGGTCAAAAATCCCAGTGTCTTTGTGAAACTACCTGCATTTAAATCAGGGGAATAAATTAAAGGAGAGACATCAAACACAGATGCGCAGGAGAGCGAAACAGAAAAGAGACAGAGAGAGCAGTAAAATAAAAGGAGCAGATGGGAAAACAATGTTCAGAGGAGGATGTGAGGGGCCAAACAAGGAAATGAGGTGATAAGCTGGGAAATGATTGGCATCTCTGATTAGCATCATAATAAACCTCACTAATAGGTATTTGATGTATTTGTTAAATGCTAAATGGATGAGTCAAGGGGTTGACGTGGTCAAATCAGCACCTGCTCATTGTGTTGTGATTATTCTTGATGAATGAGCCAGATTTAAAATCTATTAAAAATGTTTAAATATATTCTAAAGTGTTTTCCCTAATGACTGCTTGAGATTATATAATGTCTGATTAGTTAGTACACTGCTATACCTAATTTTAAAGTGTCATTAGGGACAAGTCTAATGTGTCTCATTGTCTCATTAGTCACGCTTAGATTCAGGCCAAAGTACTGTAAGCCAACCAATACCATGCACGTTTGGTCAGACATTGCGTGGTCTTTCCAGACATTTAATTGTGTCAAAGTGAAGCGATGTCTGCTTATTACCCCTATCTATGGTTGCATTTGTCTACAAGATGTGTCCAACCAGTGATTTACTGTTTAATTTCAGATTGTTTTGTTTCAATAGTTTCTAGAGGCCTAAAGAGGTGAAACTCTTCGGTAGATTAGGATAAAAAGTCAAGAATATAGAAGGTGTCAGTGAAAGTGGAGTTTTTTCCGCCTCTCATGTCTCGATAATTATCTTACGACCCCTCAAATTTATCTTGAGACCCTTCGCATGTCCCAACAGCCAGGTTGGGCACCAATGTTTTGAATAATGCAAAATCTTAATTACATAACACCCAACCAGTGAAGGCAATTTGACAACTGATTAAACTCTCCTTTAAGTACCCACAGGTGGACTACAAATAAGGATGAACCCATGCAACTCTTTCTCTCCCAGTACTGATTCTGATGTATCAAACTCAGGTCCTGGGCAGCCTTCGGGGTCTGGTCCGAATCTAATTCTGCTTAAAAAGGTCAGAGTCAGAGCCGGTGTCTATCCAGTGCATCCCCAACACTGCAAGTATGGGATTAAACTCCAACAATATACATCTTCACGGCCTGTTTGTCACTCTAACATCCACCGGCTGGGATGTAACAGTGAGACTGCTGATATTACCATATTTCCCATCTCGCTGTGAAGGAGAAAAAAACAACAGTAATCCTACTGGGTGTTACAACTTGCTCGCTAAAATGACAGACGAATAGTAAACACACCAGCACACTGACATAAACATAGGTTTTCTACTCCAAACTCAATTCTACTCCGTGCAATCATGTAAGACCCCTCATCAAAATAATTACAGCCAGCTCTTTCTTTTTCTCTAGATATCATTAACATCACTCCCCCCTGAATCTGATTCTATATGCTCATGTTTGTTTTCTTCACTTGGTCTTTTCTCTGGCTTTCAACTAGTTCTGCTCTACGCCCTTTGCCTCTTCTGTCGCTCATGCATTTACATCCGCCGTTCACTCTTTTTATTGATTCTTTTCTCTTATTTTCTTTCTCTTCCTGTTATTTTTCATCTCTTCAAGCCTCTGAGCACTTTTTCCGCACAAAGCTATGACAATAAAAGAAACAGAAAAGTCACTGGGTTGTAAGTTTTGTGTTTGGTTTTTTTTTCCCTTTCTTTTCTTTCCCTTCATAGTCGTCTGTCTTCCCAAACAATATTACAAAAGCAATTCCACACCAGTCAATAGGCTCCAGGATTGGCTCTCGTCCGCCTTGTCCCATAGGGGCTGCCATATCATCAATACAGATTTATACTGTAGCCTGGTAGCTAATATACACAAATGCCAATATGCTGGCTCTCTCTTGCTGGTAAAAATACATGGAGCAGTCTGGGCCAATTTTATGAACAGTACTAAAAGACTGGCGCTGGAAAGAAAACAAGGTGGAGAGACAGTAGCTGAGGAAAGAGAGAGAGAGAGAGAGCAGGAGGAATTAACCCAGTAACGTTGGACGCAGGCAGAAACAGAAGAGAGATAGACACGGTCAGCTAAAAGCTAAGCTTCTAAAGAAACTGTCTGTCTTATTGACATTACGGTGGGCACAGCACCATGTTGGCAATGTCTTCAAGCTGCAGTGGTGCCATTCTTACCCCAATTGGGAGCAAGAATTAACTTTTTAAAACTTTTTAAAAGCATGCTTGACAGGTAGCATTCAGTAATATGGTGCTGGGCATGTATCGTACAATGAGTAATACAAAGTAAATAAATGTGCAACTTTTTTGTCTCAGAAAGGCTCCGTGGAGCGGTGGCTGATCATTCTCTCTGCTTCTATTAATACGAGCGTATATAAAGTTGGTAAGTGCAGATGTTTTGTTGTCATCCAGGAAGCATGATCTTGTGGTTGTAAATGGTAATAAAGTTATGTCACCAAGTTATGTCTCTTTTAGCAACAACTCCAAAGCGTGTTGGTGTTTCATCTTGCTTTCCTGTTTCAGTGCTTAAGCCCAAACCCTGGTTTTCCCTCGACTTATTTACACATCTGACTGACCTTCAGAGATGAACTTCTCCATGACCTTTACGTCATCATCTGTTTATATTATATTTATGACTTCCTTTCTTCAAAATGCCATTTTCATCTCATGTAACAGAAGATGCAGATTTTTGTTTTGATGATTACAATGGCAAACAGACTGTTTTCCTGCAACTGTCCATTACCTGGCAGGAAAAAGAAGGGCACTGAGGATGCTTCCAGCTGTGATGATAGCCTGGAACTGTGATTTACCTTTTGCTTAGACACACACAGACACACAAAAACATGCGACAGGAAATTATTGACTTTGCAGACTGGGGCCAGATGCTATTAACATGTGCTGGTGCGTGTGTGCATGAGTGTGTCATAGTGGGAGCATTTGTTGTGGGGGGCAGCTTAATGAGGCTTTGTAAACCAGAGGAGCCAGGAAGGGATGAGGTGTGTGTGTATGTAGGAGGCAGGGAGGAGTCCCCTTGCAACAGTATCACCTTGTCAAAATGGACAATTTTCAGAGGACTCCCTTTAACACACACACACACACACACACACACACACACACACACACACACACACACACACACACACAGGGAGCCTTGCTCCTTCGATGCACAGCTAACAACAGCAGGATCACAGTAGGAAAACATAACTGGGATCTGAAGAAGGAAGGGAGAACAGATGGAGGGAAACATTACACATACCCATCACACGTGCACACACATGCACACACACACACACACACAGACAAAATAGCAGTCATTGACAGACACATGAATACACACACACTCTGACCCCCTTCTGACTCTCTCACTGTTCAGAAACTTGCAGCCTTGTCACCAGCTTTAGCTGATAGCATCTACCTTCTTGTGAGTGTGTATACAGGTGTGTGTGTGTGTGTGTGTGTGAATGCTTGTGTGTATGCATGTTTGAGCACGTGTTTACTTCCTGCACACAGCTGTCATTGTGCAGTTTACAAAGGCACCTTCTACAAGACGAGATACTTCCCATAGTCTTGCCATATGTGAACTGATTCCAGCTCAGTGTTACATTGCGTGTGACACCATGTATAACATGTCATGTTAAAATCATGTGCAGATGTAGCCATTACAGCCTGCCTTTTTACAGCAACTCTGAGGTTTGCCGCCTTTTGTTTAGCTGTGTATTGTGTGCTTATACAGTATTGCGGCAGAGACTGCGACTTCTCAGGGATAGATCCCTGAATTGTGCTTTTTAATATATAAATGTAGTTGGACTGAATTCAGAAGTGTTTGCAGTGGAGCCGCTGAGGAGCACTTGAGAAGCAAACAGAAAAATATGAAATGCCTTGTCTTCTTTTCTTTTGTGGTTATTGTACATTACTGCTCTGAATGAAAAGCTCTTGGTGTCAGCAGTAAACAAAACACATAAGTCACAATTTGGCCCAAGTCTCTCGACCACTCGAACCAGTCTGAGAACTCTTACTTCAACATTAAATACAGAACATGATCATTTATCAAGTGACGTCATTTGATCACTAAAAGGTAAGTAATGATTAATGTGAAAAGAAATATCAACAAGCCAGAACAACCCTTTTGAATCGTGTTGAGAAAGTAAATGCTCTTTTCTTATCACTTGAGTACTTTCTCTGCAGCTTCTGAGCTCTTTGTAACAATTAAATAACTTCAAATGGAACTACAGATGAGATGGACGTTGCACAAAATAAAAATAAAAACACATGACAAAGAGTTATGAAAATCGACTTCTTTAAAAATCCTTTTAGCTCTGCCTTGGATGCCACCAACTGTTAGGGAAATACTAAATTCTGTTCACCAGCTAATGGCTACCTTTGGTTTTCTGCTGTTTATCAGAGCAGCTGTTTAAAGATGGAAACAAGAATAATCAGAGAAGCAAGACTGAACCCAAACAGTAAGGATGCAAGCATAATGCAAAAGAGATGGGCCTTCATGACACTAAAGCACTTTGAAGAACTGGCAGCTGCAGATTAGCTGATGTTACTCTGTAGGTTTGCTACTGAGTGACACCTTTCACATTCTAACCTATGTTAGCATTAAGAGTATGGATTGGTTTAGCTTTAAGTCTTAGTAAAGACTTCTTGCTCTGTGGCTGCAGGCCGATGGGATGTAATGAAATAGGAACTGCTGAGAACAAAAACAAATGCTCATGTTTTTCTTGATGGATGACCTAAAACATTTAAGACAAATGTGAATCATGTGAACAAATAATAGCACTAAAGAGCAAATATATTGACTGCATGCAGACTCCAGCTGAAAACAGTGACAGACAGTCAGCAAAAAACTGTTTTACCCTTCCTGGTACACACAGGTCTGTTACTGTAAGGTCTCATTTCTTTCTATTCATTTTCATTCATTTTCTCTTTTCTTTCTGCCTCATGTCTCTCTTCCCCTTCTCTCCCTCTCTCCGTCACCCATCTCTGAGCAACTAACGCATGTGAGCATGTGCGTGTCTATGATAATGTGCACTCGAGATAATTGCATGTTTCCAGTGTGTGATGTCTGTGTGTGTGAGGAAAAGTGTATTTAAAGGCGCATATGCTTGAATGTTTGGCAATGCCACAATGCATTTTGTGTGTGTGTGTGTGTGTGTGTGTGTGTGTGTGTGTGTATGTGCACAAGTTCAAACTGGCTGGTCTTAAGGGTCCCAGCCATGGCAGTACAAAACCTACCTTCACACACTTTCTCATAATTCCCTACTCTCTGTCTCTCCAAATACACAGCCACCTTTATCATCAGCTAAAACAAATAGCCTCGCACTCCCCAGACAGATACACACATACACACACTACAAAATCATTCTTGTGAGGACCGACCACTCACTAACATTAATCCTCTAACTTTTTAACCCCAAAGTAAATCTGTTACTTAACACCAAGTTTATCCTCAGCCTGATTCTAACACATGGCCGTCATATTAATCACGTGTGTTCAATTGAAAACTAATAAAATCTCACTTTAGAGAACTTTCCTGACTCTAAAATCCGTCCTCACAAGGATAGAAGTATGAAAAAGCACACACACACACGCGTGCGGACCGGTGGGAATCATTTCTGTGTGTAATTTTTCCCATTCGCTGCCGGTGGAGCGGGCTGTTTGATTGGTTGCTGCAGTGATAGATGCCTGGCCAGTTTTCTGATTACTACAATCTTCGATCTCCAGGGCCCAACATAATCAGAATAAATGTCCCCTACTGTAGAGGGAATAAAGGTGTGTGTGTGTGTGTGTGTGTGTGTGTGTGTGTGTGTGTGTGTGAGAAAAGGAGACAGACAAATAGAGGAGAAAATAGGTATGAGTGTGTATTGTAACGGGGTGATGCGAGTGTTTGTATGAGAGTGAGTGACAGATGGTGTGTGTGTGTGTAGCATTGATGTAGCAGGACAAATTGATTTTGGTTTGTTATTTGGTGCTTTTCCCCCTCACTGTTTTTATTTGTCATTTTTTGTTGTTTTTTTTGTCTCTTTTGGTATTTCTTGATGATTTTAATTTTCTTGTCACTTTCAAATCACAGCAGGTGACAGTTCATGCTTGAGCTTCATCAGTTGAATGACTGAGTGACAAAGTGTCAAGTGACCCACTTTCCAGTGTTTTAATAAGTACTACTGTTAGCCAATAAATATTCAATCATTTACCATCATTTAGTAACTTGGCATTCATCTCACACATATGTGGTCTGGACGACAGCCTGTCTTTAAAACAACAGACATATTTGAAGTCACTTGACAAATCTGGGGGAAATTTGATCAAATAAGCGGCTGCTAATTTTTTTCTTCCAGTCATCACTTGTAACACAAACTCAGTATTTATAGTTGTGCAGCTTCAAACTCATTCATCATGGGCCACAAGTCAATTTTGGTATCCACTCAGGAACGATGCATGGTGATACTCAGGAAATTGCTCCACTGCCAGCTATTTCTCTACAGGCTCTGAAGGAGGCCAGTTGCCATGCCAGACGACATCCATCATCAGGAAAACTGATTTGCAAGTTGAAAACACACAACTTGAGGCCCCTCATGTCCACCAAAAGTGGTCCTAATACATTTGAAGAGGCATTTACAGGAAAGGGGGAAAGACTTTAAAGGCTCTGGTTGTGTTCTTTCAGAAAGCTACAATCTGTCTTCTCTGAATTATCTTTTTATTTCTTGTGTTCTTCTCTGTTGTATGTTCACAATAACCCTCAACATGAAAAAATCTCACAAATTAGACCATTTTTAAAACATGATTTTACAACGTGCAATTAAAGAGAGTTCTGAGACTGCAACCGTTATAAACTGAAGTCAGAACTGAATCCAATTCTTGGCCACCATCCTCCTCTAAGTATTTGCTTCATGTAGCGACCTCCAGACAACTCTCCAGACATTTCTGCCACACTTGCTCCCTGAAAGTCTAAAGCTCCATCTGTGACTTGCGGTGAATCTCAGTCGAGCCAAATCTGGCAAGTTGGGAAGCAGGGGATCAGTGATTGTGTTGGTGTGGCCAGTTCTCTTCAATCCACTCTGGGTGTGGGCCTTGTCATGATGGAGTACACGTATCCCATTGCACCACAGTTCAGGTCATTTGCAGTGAATGTCTGCCCTCAGAAGCTTCAGCCCAGCAGCATTTAAAGGTTCTCCAGTGCTCATTGCCTGAGTGTGACACAGAGTTAGATGTTTGCTCTCTGCCTAAATTTGAGGTCCATGGCGAAATTGCAAATGTGCAAGTGGTTTTTAAAAAGCGCGAAACACAGGTCCCAGTGTTGTGTGTGCAACATAGCTCAGTTCACTGGCTAATGAAAGTTATTACTCACACTTCACTCATGGGC
Organism: Datnioides undecimradiatus; assembly: GCA_008933995.1. Classification (NCBI taxonomy): domain Eukaryota; kingdom Metazoa; phylum Chordata; class Actinopteri; order Lobotiformes; family Datnioididae; genus Datnioides; species Datnioides undecimradiatus. Next base: position 11,195,419 of record WARS01000015.1, read on the forward strand.
ATTGTTGTGCGTTGCTCCGTTCTTTTGCAAAAGGTACGCTCCCTGAACTTTTTGACCACACTCCCTGTGCTTTATATTAAGTACCTTCATGTAAACTGTTTTAGTTTAACAGCTATATAGTGCTGCACAATCTATCTGTACTTGAATCTTGTATGTCACATGACACCACTGAGAGTAGTCTTTTCCTGCAAGCTCATACAAAAGACTATGATGGTGTAAGCTATATATTTTACTTTTTGACATATTTGTTCTTATATTTGGGTATTTTTTAATGAAAATAAGAATCTCGACAAGGATTTAATTGTGTCAAACACACTACATGGACACACACACACACACACACACACACACACACACACACACAGAGGGAGAGACCGCTGATGCACCTTCTTTTAGGTTTCAATCAAGCCTTTTGCATCACGTTGATCAATATTTATTAAATCAATATTTATTAGCCTTGAATTGATTGTCATGTCAACCTAAACATATTGAATTGATCGAGATATTGAAGTGTCCCTTCTAACACCTCAGTATTTATGGCGTGTACATGAATATTGGATAGCAGGAGTCGGTGGTTGAAACGAGAGGTTTCAGGTCAAATCTCACCCTCTAAATAACATTTAGTCATGCAACAGCTTAACTGTAAAGTGTTTAATGCAAAATGAAAATGCATCAATAAATTAAGGTGAAAGATATTAAAGAAATACAATATTTTTTCAGGCAGGTCATTCCACACTTTTGACAGCCAAGGCTTAAATCAAGCTCATCAGTGCTGGACAACTTACATTTCAACCTTTCTATAAGTGTTTAAAGGTCAGACCTATGTTCAGCGACCAGGCAAAGACATAAAAGCAATCAATAAAATCTTAATCTAAAATGCAAACGTTGCCAATGTCGAGGCTAAAGTGGCATGACATGTTCCCTCAACATGGACCCTGTGAGAATTATAGCTGCAGCATTTTGCATAATTGTGTGCATGTGCATTTGTTTATCTGTTAAATTAAGTCACTGCTTTAAATCAATCCTCTCTTTATAAAGTGATTCCCACCAAGACCTATCAGAGCTATGCATAAGGGGATGATGCGGGAGGGGGTAGATAAGGAGAAGTATATTATTAATTTTAACATTCCATCCAATCATTGTAAGAGTGAAAAGGGAAGAAATAGTAGAAGACATGCAGTCTGTTTTATCTGGATCACTTTAATTTCTAGCTACAAATGGCAGGTATTTACAATCAGGATGTCTGTGTCTCTGAAACATTCAAAGTTTAATACTTCCATTTTCCAAGTGGAGGCTAGCATGCAAAGTATGCTAGTTTCATTGTTTCCAGTTGATTACAAAATAAGTAGCGTGACAGTCCTGCTAAAAGTTGAATGTTGTAAAGAGACCAGACAACTTAAAGTATTAGCACTGATTGTCACTGGACTTTTCATTCATCTCATTTTGAATACTTGCTTAGTACTTCATGAAGCTCCTGTATTGTCAGTGTTTTATTGATCTCAAGTTTACAAAGCATTAATCAAATTACCACACCAACACTTTCAGTTGTTACCAACTCTTTAGTGATGTATAATTCAGCTGTCACAGAGATTTTCTTTGAGGGAAAGCTGTGCTTCTGTTTTAAATTGTGCTTTCACCTTTGGCTCTGGAAGAAAGCAGACAAAAGGAAACAAAGGAGCTGGCAGAGGGAAGGACAGACATGAGAGGGAAAAGGAACGGTTGCTTGAAATGTGCATGTTATCTGCACATCCAAAAGAAAAGTATGAGTGAGCAAGATAAGAGTTTTTGTGTCAAGGGCTCATGAAAGCAGTTTCATGGTTGACAATGTATCGTGTGAAAGAAAACATGAGTCACACACTGTAAAAAACACTTGCGGTTGGGCCACCGTTTCTCAGACTTAATATTTCCTGCTGTCCTGTGGTCCATTGTTGATGTTCATATATTTTTCCATTTCATCAAACGAAAATATTCTTGAAGTCTTGTACATCATTTTAGATACACCTCCCCAAAATATAGCCATTAGACCAGTTTTTTTCATATTTAAATGAAACACTGTGTATTGTGTTGTTAGCTGTAATTACTACACAAAAAAGGAAGCAGAGTCACAATCTGGAGTTTGTCTCTTTCAATTGATTTCAATGTTTACAATAAATCTACAACAGAAGACATTGTTTTATTGATAGTAAACATTTGCAGATACAGGGAACAGTAACAGTTTTACACTCCTTTGCCCAAGTAGAAATTGCTCAGTTGTTGAGTGAGGGAAACTTTGGAAACATTGTGAGATGCTGTCAACGATAATCTGTTCTTATTACTTTGGTGTGAAATTCTGCGTCGAATGTAATACATGTAAATGTATGCAAAAAAAAAACGTTTTACAGGTAATGTCTTTCCTGATTACATTATATCAGTTTGTCCTGACATGTTGCTGTACCAGAGTGTAGGCTAACACACAGTTTGAACTTTCATACATATCAAATATGATGGGAATGGCGAATTTCACATGCATTGGGGGAATAACGATGCACAGCTGAAATTAGCAAACTTGAAGTGCAAAGGTCACCCCACGGCAGACAGATGGCAGTAAATTGTTTTAGCTTCCATAATCACTGCTCCTCCTGGTGGATCGATCAGACATTACATCTGGTCATCAGAAGTGATCACATATCAACGAAGCGCAAAGTGAGGAGTCGACCTGTGCCCTGTGACAACCCAGTCATTAATTTTTGATCACAGTGACGACAGAGAGAAACAAAGAAAGTGACCAGGAGGGGAGGGATGATGTTTGACTCAAAGAAACTTTTGTGATGTAATCATCGGTTGGTCATTGCTGTTTGTTTTGTAGCATGTGCACAATTAGGTGCGTGAAAGAGAGTGGAGGGTGTTTATGAGGATGTGCGTGAGCAGAGGAGAGCGTACAAGAGGGGGAAAGAGTGTTTGTGTGCGCGTGTGTGTGTGACAGTGACTCTAATTGCTCTTCACCTCTACTTCAAAAGCTTTTAGCCTGGTCAGCACTCAGCCAATCAGAAGGCCCGCACAACAGAGCCAGTCAGTGCGCAGATGAGAGTCAAGGCAAGACTGTCTCTCAACTAACTGGATTACCTTCACACTCTCTGTGGCGTACTGTGAATACTGTGGTGCACAACTAAAATTAAAATTAAGTGACAAAAATGGTCACTTTTTTTATTTCTGTTCCACATTTCCTTCCAGCTGCATAAAAACTGGTTGGTTTCATTGTGGATTTTCTCTTTCCCTCTTTTTTTTTTTTTTTTTTAATGCTCCTCTCACTGCTCCCTCCCCCTCCTCCTCCTCCTCCTCCTCCTCCTTTCACAGCACTCATTCCATTTGCATTGATAAGTATGTTTCTCAATTTGGGGAATAAAGAATAAGTGTCTTAAACTGCCTTCTGTTATCTAGACGCAGCTGTGAATAAGCCAGCTACAAAGCTGGAATAAATGCGTTTGCAATTACAGAAGAGAAAGGGAGAAGAAGAAGACAGAAAGCTTCAGCTGTCAGCCAGATATATGCGCTCCTCATCTCTTTCTCTCTTGCCTGCACAAATTCAAAGATGCTTCACTCAGTATCGCTGTCAGAAAATAAACAAAATTGCAGAAGCGGTTTACATTTACAATACTCTGTGATAAAGAATACACGCATATCAAAATAATGACATTTTTCCATTGACCATTCAGTCAATCCATCATCTGTCACTGTGGAAATACGAAAGGTGCATTCACTTTAAATGTGGAAATTTGACCGCTGGAGTGTGTTTGTTGTCCATATTTTTACAGCCACACACCAGTCAGTGAAACAAACAGTATAGCTAACAGCACCAGCACATAAGCTGTACTCAGCTTCTAGCTATAGCAGCACAGAGTTTCTTCAAAAATACAAAGCCTCACTTTTCAAAGACTGTCACCTTTTTTCAAACAAGACATTTTGACATGTCACAGCAGGGAAGGAAAAGATTTAAATAAATAATATAACTGATGGTTAAATTTCATTTAGCTGCATTAGTTTCCTTGTCCTGGTATTGTGCATCTCTGATTACTGTAACAATGTTATGACTTATTTGAACAATTGATTACAGCACAGCCGCTGTTAATGTTATTGTCAACATCTGGAAAGCATTGCCACTCTGTACATTGCTCCAGACTACTAAACTAAATTAGGAGATAACTGGATGCTGATAAACTAAACCAATGTGGTGAATGTCAAGGTCACAGGGTATCAAGAGTAATGTCTGATTTTTTTATAAAGTAATATGAGCTGATCTACAGGCAGACACCAGAGGAGAGAGGGGAGAGGAGAGGTACAGATGCATGAGAGAGCAAAGACAAACTTTTTGTTGGGGCCTTGATTTGTTAGCCTTAATGAAGTGACACCCATGGTAACTTCCAGTTCACAGTTGTTGACAAAAGAAGAGGATAGAAGCAGGCCTGGTCGAATAAATACTGTACACTTGGGTGGGCAGACAGGCCAACAGGCTCTTCACCCTGCTGCTGTCTTGCAAGTGATACACCGCTATACCAGCAGACTCTTTCCTCGGGTACTAGGACTCCTCCATTTACCATCCCCACTTTTCTCTGTTGCATTGAGGAACTACAGCTTCATTGCACGAACGTCTGTTGTACAATGATAAATAAATGAACCTTTGACTTCATTATTAGATGTTAGGCCAAAAAACTCAATACATGATTTTACCAATAGTACCAATGTGGTGACAGTGAATTTACCTGTATCAGAAACTAGCAAGCCCAGTTTTTTATTGTTGAACAGACCTAAACCTAGAGATATTTCACTAAAATGTACGCATACTTTCTTCCCCAGAACCTTAAAATTAGTTTCTGTGAATGACATTTTGCATCCAGGAACAAAACCCAAATTATTTTTGTGTCACTACGCAACACCCACACTAACCCTCAAACTACACACAATCATACACACTCACACACACTTTCCAATTAAAGATTTTTCTGTCAAGATGATCATCTTAAACCTTTGCAGAAGACAACCACTTCAGTATCTCATAATCAGTTTCTAAATTCCTCCACAGCTGTGGGCTTTATTCAATAACTGTGAAGTATACCTTTTTCCACTTTTCCAATTTATCCTTTGATAAAGTTGCCTTTGTAAAAGCTCATTTCCCCCTTGGTCTAACTGTTTCCTCCGCAGGATTAGATTACCCATCTAACACCTCCACTCCTCCATCCACCTCCCTCTTTTTCTCTCTGGAACTTTACCTTCCCCTCCCCTCCCCTCCCCTCCCTGTCTCCCTCCTCTTCTGCCTCTCCTCCTCCTCTGTCTCTATCTTATTTCTCTTTCTCTGCATCCTTTTTGGTTTCTCTGTCTCTCTTTTTTGCCACCTCCAACTCTCTACTGATTAAGAAAGAGAGGAGAAAAAAGAGAAGTGTATGAAAGAAAAAAAAACAGTTGGTAGATCGGTGGGAAAGTTCAATTAAACTGCGGGCCTCTGGGCTTTTGTGTGTGTGTGTGTGTGTGTGTGTGTGTGTGTGTGTCCATGCGTGTGCATGTATTGAAATGTGTGTGGTTACGTGTGCATGCTTTGCATCTTTGGTGGTGTGTGTTTCAGTCTCAGCTCTCCAGGATTAGTTTTTCCTCCTTAATCAAGTGAGAGAGAAGCCCACAGGTAATTACAGCTTCTCTCCAAAAACAACAACTGGGCTTCTGCTTTCCTGTTGGAGTCCATCACAGACAAATAAAACCACAGTTAGCTACAATTCTAGAGGACAAACAAAGTCACAAAGTTATTTGTATCACCCTGCCACTTGACTTTAGTGTCTCATGTGCAGGGAGTTTGTGATGTTTCTAATCAGTTTAATATGTAAAACCTGTCAGTGATGTCAATGCATTTATCTGTTTTCATAAAGATGTGCTATCCCTCTTTTAGGGATACAGATATAAACAAAGCAGTGCTTGACAAGCTTGATTGAGTAGTTGAGCCCTCTGTCATGACCTCCATCAGATGTTTATGGTGGGGGGGTGATCTCATAAAGACTATACATCTTGTAGAAATCAGTTTAATTTGATTTTTGTGTAAAGTGCTCTTTAAGTATATAGGAACTGTTAAAGGCAGAATTGCACTTTGTACAGGAAGTCACTGCATTAACAGAACCTGGGATGCTTTTTCATCAATTGTCATGGTCTTAGTTATTTCCTGTTTTATACTGAAATATTCATATTATGAGTTCTGTGAATTCATTTGCTTCAGTGAACTGCTTTTCATCATTCCAGTTTGACTGGTTTGATTTATATTTATTAATTGCTTCATGATGGAAACCATATATCTAATCGATGATGTGATGAGTGCACAGTGTCACGAAACATTGCTGGTTATACACCAGACATTAGCCTGTATCTTCACCTTTTTAAAATTCCCCTTGCAAACATAGTTTATGGAGCACATAGAAAAATGTCCCTCAGACTTGAACCATAAAGACCAGATACAGCTTAGTTTAAACTTGAACTTGACAGGAACTTGAACATTTGTTTTGAATCAGCCTGCTACCAAGGATTTTAACTACGTAAAACACCTTGCCAAAGCTCAAATAAACAAGCTTAATATGGCTCTGTGTATTTTTCTATTTTATTACAAATTCCTGTTTAATTTGTGCCAATCCTAAAATCCAATGAGTAAACTTTTACACCAGACACACTGAACTGTAAGCATGGCTGCACCTGCAGTTGCATATGTGTGTATTTGAGAAAGAGACACACACACACAGGAACCTGATACACAAAAATCATACCTAATGTATGCGCTTTTGTGTGTGTTTGTTTCTGTGCACCTGTGAAAAAAAATATTCTTATATAAAACTGTGTGTTTATTTAATAACAGCTCTATCCTTGCATCATCAACCAGCCTCTGTTTTATCTTGTAGCCCTCTAAAGACTTTAATAAGATTATGTGCTGTCAGTAATTAGCAGCTAATATATGATGAAAGACGGGCTGCTAATACCTTATTTTCCCAATGCACTGGCTTTAACATTGAACAAGCAATGGTGTGGGAAAGACGGGTTGTTGTGGATGCATGTGTTGGTGCTGTCTCAAAGATAGTCCTTTTCAGGCTGGGGTAATTAATGTAGATGTGCCTTTAGTCTGCATGTATCCCTTCTGATTATGACCCCAAAACTGCCAAACTAGAAATATTACACCTTCTGAAATAGAAAGTAGAATCAGAGAATCAATTAAGTTGCATCCTCCATTGAAACCAAATGGTTTTGGTACTCATGCAGCATCTCTGATTTGAAAATTGTTTTGAAAATCATGTTTTAATCCAAGGTTTGGTGACTAAGCATCATCTCAGTGCTAGAATAATACAATAAGCTTTCATGCAGTTATTGCATTCACACCTGAGGTAGCCATGTACTGTATGGCTATAGTTGTCTGTAGTTAAACATTTATCCATTAACAGTTTCACAGCAAAACGACGGGCAAAATACTTAAACCTGAAAATGCTGCTCATTCAGCCTCCCAGACAGATGTCTCAGCCATCCACGTTTCGTCTGTTCACTAAAGATGATTTACAATTTACAAATGATTTTTTTATAAGCATCTGAGTCTTCACAACAGATCTAACTAAATAAAAATTGGTTTCCGGTGCTTTACTGAATCTATATCTATGTCTTTTCTCTCCACAGAGAGGTCAAAGTGCAGCATTAGCCACAAACAGCACACCCAGGGCTGCAGGAAGGCTTCACTGTCTTGTTCAAGGATAGTTCAAGAAGGACATACACCTGCTGTCACGGTGGCTTGAACCCAGGTCTTCGAGTTGAAGGTCAGCCCACTTAATCATTGTCTCCACTGTAAATCCCTATCAGGGCAGGATTAGGATTGGAGATCAACATGAGATATGTAACTAGACCACTGACAGGTGAGAAAGGGCCAAGCAGAGAAGTATGTGGAAGGGCAAGGTTAACTTTGTGCTCATGATGTTTGAAGTATGGTGAAGGTTATACTGCGTTCCCATCAATTGAATAATGGTGAGACTATGCATTAGTAACAGAGGAGATCAACTAATGTCAGTAAATATTCAGATGTGGTGAGTGTTCTCTTGCTATTCTTCTTCTTCTCTATTAGCGTCTTTTCTGGCTGGTCAGCCTGCAGGAAACTGTTTTAGTATGAAAGGTTGTCATAGATCACTGAGAAGCTCCACCCCATGGTTTCTCTTCTGAGCTCTGATTGGGCAGTTAAATGTTTTTAATTTTGTGTAATATCAGTCCTTAGTACGGAGGCCTGTACAACACAGCAAGTTCAACATAGCTAGCCTTTTTTCTCGACAAAACCTGAAACTAACCCAGTCGGAAATCACAGGTAACACAGCTGCGTTTGTCAACTTTGATTATTAACAGAAGTTTACTTCTTGAGGCTCTGACTGTGTCCTCATAAAATGTGGTGTTTAATCCATCATTTGACTCTTTTTTAAGCGCAAAATAGAGCAATCGCGTGCTGCCTACTTCAGTGAAGATGAATACAATCTATGAAGAGTATGAATAAAATGATTGCAGCATAAGCAACACTCCTGCTGTAAAGAAGGAAGGAGAGTAATGTTTGCAGAAAGATGTAAATCTTTTTGAATTTGTAATATATATTTATTTTATCACTCAATTGCCTAATTTCTAATGGGACAGCCACAAAGCACTAGCACTCTTAAATGTTAAAACTTAACAGATTAAAACATGAAGTACATTTAGTTTACTGTCCCATAATGAAGGATACTTGGAGATCAGCTCCCATTGGTTGCATAGACTAATTAACAAAAAATAACTAATCAATTTCTTAATCAGTCGTCTATTAGCTGCAGTGTAAAATGGATGTGTCAGATAATCAGGACTGAGCATGAAAACACAAGTCTGCATTTTCTCCATCACCAACTGAATGCATGTAGGTTTCCATGGTAACGTGCCTCATACAGTTTGTGTTACTCTAACTGCACGGCTTTGTTTGGTGGCATCACCAACATATGGCTCAACAAGTTGCTTTGTTGTACAGCCCTACATTCATGCTGCTGTTTATTTTCTGTGCTGTGATTTGATTTGCCGAGTGGACACAGGTATTGTTTTTGAAATACATCATTCTCCTGACAATATTTTTCCATCTCAAAAACCATTCAAGCATATGGCGACGTTTCACTGACAAATTGACTTTTCAGTCGTGTTTGTTTTAGCCAGGAGCTTCCCCTTAATCCTACAGTAGTAAAAAATGTATACAGCATTTTAGCGTGCTGCATGGACAGCAGTGTCTTTGCAGTGGAGGCTATATCAGCCTTTCTGATAAAAAAGACTACCCTGGTTCCTCTATTGTCTCCCCTTCTTTGTCCTTGTGTGACCACGTGTGACTGATTTTTGTCTCTACACAATGAAAAGCTCTCCCTTTTTGTGTTGGCACATGTGAATACAGACTCAACACACCTGGAAGTGATTTTCACAGACTTTAAAGAAGGTTGAGGCTCTGTGATCAAGAGCCTCGGGAAATGTATGAACTGATTATTATGTGTTACATGTTTGCAAAATGGTGCGGCAAGTTTCTCAAGCGTTATCGCTAAACTGAATTTGGACCCTTCATGCATGTCTTAGCCCACTGAGGTTGGTCTAGAAATATTAATAAATTGGATTATGGTCATATGTTTAATAAGCTCTTTGGGGGGATTTGTGTCTCACCTGCACATATTGGATTTATTTCTGTGTTTTCTCAGTTTGTTGCTTGAACATTCAAACTTGCATAATCTACCATTCACAGAAGAAGGAATCTTGATGTCCCTATTTATGCAAGGTCAAAGTCACACTTTTCAATTACAAACTTCATGAAGGAAAAGGCAGGAACACCAAACTTCAGTTTTGAAAATAAACTGCACTTTGGAAAGTTTGTCAGTCCCATAAGGCAGAGCTTGGGCACAGTAAGCAGCCTCAGCTGAGGGGAAACCATTATTATTAGCAGGCTAGATTTCTCTGTCTGTTTGCGTAGAATTGAGCTTCTGGCTTGATGCTATTGACAGAAAACATGTGAGCTCTTTCAAGTTGGTTACAGTTTTTATTGATATCAACTAATGAGGTGAAATATAAAAAGTACACACAGCAACAGTTGGGAGCAAATTGCAAAGTGAGGTTTACACAAGTGTGCCACTGATTCCTCTAACCGTTGTTTTTTACAACCAGTGGCACATAACAGTATGATAAATACAAATGCTGTCTGTTCAATGAACTGCATTTCATACATAAAATGGTCTGTTTGACACAGACGTTTCGACTTATTTGTTTCAGTTTAGGTTCGACGTTCAGCTGCAGCTGACAACTGTGAGTTATTAACATATGGTTCTTTTATTTAGATGCACATGCGTATGTTAAAATCCTTATTACATCCGTAATAATGGCCAAGAAGTCTGGTTTATCCAGCAGAGATCTCGCTGTGAACCCAGATTTCTTGTTTACACAAGCTACTTTGTCTATATTGTTTGTGTACATGTCCATTACAGATAAACAAACGATATACACCAATAAGCAGCCCATCTCTACAAAGTCAAATTTTTGTACATAACCACAAAGATAAGAGAAAGATGTACCTAGCACATATGTAACATATTGTTATCTTACACTAATCCACACATCAGATTCTCCATAAGAAGAGCTTGTAGGCTGTGTGTGTGTGCGTGCGTATGTGTGTGTGTGTTTGTGTGTGTGTGCAATGCTTCTCATAACCTTGTTAGCTGCTATAGTCAAACCACTGGACCACTATGATTTATGAGTAGTGTGGTGTAAAATAATGAAATGGTTCTAAAATTAGGGTTAGGGTTAGGAAGTGCTGCACACTGTATCTCTTTCTTCCTTTGCAACTCTGAAAAGGGGGCAGCTTGCTGCCCTTAAGCATTTTTTCAAGATTTTTTACAGTAAAGACATGTTCAACTGATTTTTTTTCCTCAGCACCCATCTTGCAGGGTTTTTCTCTTAACTAATGGCTGCTTGTAGCTCCAGTTATTTAGGATTTCTTAGTTAAAGTTTACATCAGCATTTTTCAAACTATCCAGAACTCTCAGACAACCACAGTTGTCTCTGAACTAACAGCCCATTACTGCCAAGTTGTTCCACACAGCCAGCTTGCAGTCCAGGCTGAAGAAAGGCAGGGGTCACCATAGTCGGTGACCTAGCCGGAGCTCAGGGCTGGAAAAAAGCAGGATTGGAAGCTGAGATCGGCACAAGGTCGTGTCTTTTGGCTTGCCAGCCTGTGGATGGCGTTCACACCGTGCGTTCCCTGGCGCAGTCGATTCATGAGCTGCTACTTGGGGTGGGGGTGGGTGCGGGGTCTAGCTATTGAGATTTTGAATAGCCCACAGTTTGGAGAGGTCAGGGAATAGGAAAAAGAAAGCACTGCATGCAGTGTCAGCAAAGGTTAACTACCAGGCTGCTCTCAAGCCACCTGGGTGTTCAGGTAGTTTGTAGCTAGGCATGTCCCAGGGGAAGCTGCATAAAGCTTCCAAATGTAAGCATGTTGCTAATGTACATTTGAGCGCAGTCACGAGGTTATCACATTGAACGGCTGTGAGACACAGCTTGATCCCACCACAGGGAAGCAATGTCTGCTCCACAGGAAAACACAAAGGCTACATCATTTGCCCTTAGACTGTGGGTGGTTGAAGGGTTTGCAGGATGCATTGATAAGCACTGCTTTCTCCTATATGTTGCAGTGTTAACATTATATACAGCTCAAGAGTCATGATATTGGTCAAATGGACAACATGGGAAAACAAGGAATGTATGTTCCAGTCAGTAGATTATTTCACTTTTCTTTTATTTTGGCTGAGTTTTGACTGGTTACAGTTATTTGTGATTTTACACCAAAGTGAAGGTCTTCCTCTGACCAAATCTGTGTTTTTTTTAAAAATAAAAATAAAGACCTTCAAAAAAATGGAAATGCATGTCTTTCCTGATTAATTTATCTAAGCCTAACCCTGAAGTATTGTATAAAACATCTAATATCTAAGAAAGGCTGCAAAGTCATTTATAGAAAGCAACTCAAACTAGGAAAATAAATTGAAATAACATAAAAGTTACAAATTATGAAGACAACAATGAACATATTAAAAAGTAGAAATCAAATAAAACAAGACTGAAAGTTTGAAAACTCCATTGCCATAAAAGTCCTCAGTTTTGTTTTCTTTTAAAAAAAAATTCACGTCTGACATTAATTTAAATTGTAAAATATCATTTTCATGTGCAAAACCTAATAAAGGAAACTGCCCTGATTTAACTGTTTCCAATCTGTCAATATAGATACAGAAGCAGAAGGGCCAAGTATTGACTTAAGTTGTATTTTCCCCATTTACATTTTTCCCTCTGTGTGTGTGTGTCTAGAGGTACATACACACAGGATTTTTCAGACTTATAGTGATTGAACAGCCCGCCACACCGCGACCATGAAGTCACGATTCCTATAAGGCATGTTAGTCTTTAAACAAACTAGCCAGCATTCCCAAGGTTTCTGCGTGGCCATGGGTTTGCTAGCTCGTGTGTGAGCATGCTTGTGTTTGTTTTACAGCATTTATGCTCTGTACGTTTAAATGCCTGTATGTATTGTGGAGGCATGTCTGTGAAAGCAGCACGTGTGACCTTGAAGTAAACACAACTGCATTCACCTGTTCTAGACTTGTCACCATCATCAAGAAACTTTACATATCTCAGACTTTTGTCTGCCAATTAAAAATGTCTATGGACTATGTCTCCTTCATAACATGCTGGCTACCTAGCTACAACTATTTAAAAACTATTTTAAATGTTCATGACAGCAGCCAGCAGCTTACGATGTGTAAGTTTGGGATTATCAGGTCAATATGTATGCTCTTTTGCTTATACATTTGTAAAGATGAACTTGAGATTTACACCTCGATTGTGAGGCATTTTGGAAAGTGAGGACGCTGTAAACATAAGGTTGATATGCAAAGCTTGTTGGTCACATAGTAACATTATCATTCATTTGTAGTCATGTTTCAGCCACCTGACAGATGTAAACCCAATATTCATCCAATGTTCTCTTGTAGCCCCAATTTAGTCTCCATTAACTCCAGAGCCAGCAACTCCATTTGCTCAGGGAAATATGTCAGATTATTATACGTGCCCTGCTACGTTCACCAGCTAGTTAGCTAACCTTGCCTGCTTGCTATTTGGTCTTTAGCAAGAAGCACACAGTGCGTCATCAAAGCGTTTTAAAAACATCTGCCAGATGCTGATAGCAATAATACCTTTATTTCAATAGCACCTTTCAAAAATTACTTACATACTCCTTTATAGCTGGTGAATTGCTGTAATGTGGTCACTTCCCTATGTGCTTGTTCAAACCCTGGCACCAGCATTTTGTATCTGCTGCAGTCTTCGTATGTTGTGCCCACTGACACCAAAGTTCATTGCAGCAATCAAATCTGGAGGAGATAAAGGAATAGGTGACCTTTTCTAAGCCTATAAGTAAAAGAAATGACAAGACATTGGTTGCTCATCTCAGCTGTGCAAAGCAGGACTGCAGCACTTTGATCACCTGCTGATGTTCACAGCAATGAGACTGAACACTAAACTAGCTAAGATACTAAATTTACTGTCCAAGGTAGTCTTGATGATGCACCAGTTTTGTATACAAAGCAAGTTCAGCTTAGTTAAGTTCTGTTCACTGGCAAACTATATAATAGTGGACAACAATTAATCTCTTAAAAGGGCAAGACGTTTTCACCTCTACATTTGAAGGCAATAATAGTCCATCTGCTTCACCACTTCCATTTATGTGACATGACTTATACACTTGTTTTTTGCTTTGATGTGTTACTCAGATGTGCAAAATGTTTTGCATATGCACTCATACTCATGCATTAGCACTACACACAACGCTGTCTTGACCGCATTATGAGTGAAATTAATTATTTCTTAACATTGGATCCTCTTTCAACCCACTTCCAAACTGCATCTCTGTGTAAAGAAGGAATAAATGATTTCTTGACAAAAGTTCAAGCAGTTCACAGTAAAAAAAAAAAACCAAAACAAAACTGCTTGTAAGCTTGATAAAGTCTGAATCATACCTAAAATCACTTTCTAATGGTGTCATTCTTTTAGAAACTTCATCTTTGATTAAGCTGTCTCACTTGGATTGACACACTCCAATTTAAATTATCACAAGCTGATAGGAATATATAATAAGCTCCACCTCAGCGATGTGACCTCAGCGATGACTCCCACAAATATAAGAGTTAAAACCAGTTCTCACTTGCTCTGCACAAAGACAATATTTCAGATTATTTCACTTGCTTTCAATATAACCCCATGTTAGTCCAACCAAAGCATCTGTGTCTGCTAATAGGGTCATTAATATTCATATCTTCACAGAGATGAGTTGAGAAACACACCGGTGAGCACACATTCACACACATAGGAGAAAGTACACACACTCCACAAAGAAAAATCAGTTGGCTGCTCAAATATAATTACTTGACTGCTGGCTGCCATTTAGGACGATGCCTAGATAGATTATTTTTGTCTGTCTTCCTCTCTGTCTTTTATGCTTCTCTCTGTATATCTCTTGATTTTTGTTTTCCTCGTCAGTGGATATTTGCTCTCCCTCTTTTCTCCACCATCTGTCCTCTCTGAAACATTGCATGGCATGTCCAAATATGCTGATTTGATTCAATTTACAAGTTTTTTATTGATATCATTTTCCATATTAACTCACCCTTAAAGCTGAACTGAATTCAAAAGTATGGCTGTGCCACTGCCATCATACATTAGTTTTCATGCTCTGAAACCCTGCTGATGATGAAGGCCATCAGAGACAAAACATGCAGGTTTTATTTTCGCTTATGCTGCTACCAAGTCAATAAATTCCACGTGGTAAAAAAAAGCATTGCGGTGACAGTTTTATATTGTCAAAGTACATGTATTTGGCAACCTCTTGAGTCCTTCGGTGGTAGTGTTTTACATGGGAGATCAAAAAGGCAACTGGCATTTATAGCTGAGACTGAAAGGTCATTCTTGACCTTCCAAACAGTAGATGACAAAACAATCTCACCACAAGGTTTATTAAGTTTGTGTTCTTGAGCATCAGATTGCATCCTGGAGGGAAAAAAACAATATGTTGTGTTGCAAAAAAAAAAAAAAAAAAAAAAAAGTTGAACCTGGCGCAACTTTTGCAATAACAAAATGTGAGGTCATCCAGCTGCACCCAGTGCTCAGGCCAATGAACAACAAACACATGTAGCCCTGGTAGGTTACCCCTAAATATATTTCCACAGTTTAACTTAATTGCAATTTTTGCAACAAAGATAAAGCAATGTTCAAATCAATGGCACTGTTACTCAAACCAGCCTTCTTCAGTTGTACCACTGGTACCTGAAACAGACTGCATTTGTATCCAAGAATTCCTCAAAGTGTAAATGACAAATAACACAAAACAAGTTTGTGATTCATATGATCATGAGGATTAAATAAGTAATGGATTAATACTGACCTATTAAAGGGCAGAAACTTGGTTGGACAAAATTACAAGACAAGTGTAACTTTTAGGTTTAGATTGGACTGAAATGGCTTAACCTCACCAGCTGTAACATTCGCACATCACTTTATTATACACAACTATATTCTATAAATATAATTTTCTTCTCTCTTCACTTTCACCGTAGTCCACTATTTGACCATAGTCCACTCTTTGTATTGTATATTGTTCTGAGGTCATGTCCAATTAAGCCCACCTCGCCCAGTTAACGCTAACAGTGACTTTTGGAGGATCTTTGTTATTGATAACAACTCTAGACTAGAAAGAACCAAAACAACACAAAACAAATTAAAACTCAATTAGAAAAGTATTCAAGTGAGAATTAAAAGTTAAAGTGTCTTGCATTTAATTCTATTACAGGCATCATGATTTCCTCTTTGACTGTCTTAACATAAAAATGATTAAAATAAATGTTTTGTTGCACATTGTCAGACAACACTTTCTTTCATCTTGTCAGCCTTTCCCTTAGTCTTGGGTGATGAATTAAGTCTCAAGGAGATGAAAGAAGATGTTTTACAGTGTTTTTTAAAGGAATAATTTGTTGTCATAATTTGTATAATTCATATCTGATGTTCTTCTTTTGCTCAGTTACAGGGAGTTTATACAGAACACAAGAAAAATGTTTCAAAGCTTTGATGGTATAAATCATAGGAAGTTGTTTTTTAATGGAGTCTAAGAGGGGTGCCCAAATAAAAATACACCGTGTGAATTCTGGCTGACTGGTACAGTCCATCAAAATGGGGCAATGGCATCTCTGCCACATTTGAAGTTAGCTATTGTGTCAGAGAACCTGGAAGGAACCTGGTCCTGATTTAATTTTAATCTATATATTATTGATTAAAATTACATGAATATAAACTACATGATCTGTCAGAGCTACTGAAAGCCTGTTGAACCTGGTGTGTGATTGCTGATTCTCTCGCACGTCATGGTATGTATGCAGATGATCCTGTGGTCTTTCCTGTGCAGCTGTTACTGTTCAGTTTCTGGTCTGACGCATGGTATCAATCCAATAAGAGTGTTTTGGATGTGGATGTGTCTTGATCTGTAGATCCAAATGTCTTGATTTTTATCAAGCAAATATGTATAAACGCGCTAACAAACATAATCTGAGCACAAGTAGATCCTGGTTTTTGAACATACAAATACATCAGTTATTGACTGTCCATCGCCAGTTGTTTTCGCTTTTTGGCCATTTTTTTCAATTTAGTTTGCTGTCTCAGAGTGAATGACATCTGCTGCTCTGACAGACTCATTCGGCAAGCAGCAGGGAAAAACAGCGTGCAGGATATTTTCATATTTAACTCAGCGAATTGACAATTTATTTCAACCAAAGCAGAGCTGGTAATTTTTAGAAGAGTTGAAAGACTAACTAGGATGGTTTTGGTGATTTTTATTTTGTTTCTCTTCAGTTGAATGAAGTGTGTTTCACACTGAGTTCGGTGAAAGAGAGAAACCTGAATACAGAAGAAATGGTAATAGTTATAAGGGCAAAAATATTTCCTTTGTTTCTTCTTTACATTTTAAAATTTTGTTATTTTGTTTATTAATTAGCAAATTCACCATGCACACAACTCGGTATCACATTTTGTGTGTTGCTGATGCTTTCTGGTTATAACATTTTATCAAATTGTCAAGTGTTCAGATGGAATGAAGATGTGTCTTTATAATGCACTGTTGTGGTCAAACGCACCTGCACTAACTTGAAGTAGCTTATTATGATAATATAACAGTATTGCCTATGAGACTTGGATAGTGTAGTGAAAGTGAAATGTTTGTGGCAGCAGGAGTCAATACTTTCCAGACCCCCTTAAGAAATGTCATGTATAAATTTATTTGCTAGTCTAATGACTGTGACAATGAAATCATGTTAGTTTCATCAAATATAATGTTTTGTACTACACTCTCCCAGTCCCAGCAGTGGAAACATTGGTACAGCTGGTACCCTCTTTCATCCATGAAAGTCTATTTGTTGGTAATTCTGGCTTGATTTTTAAACACTTAACATGTAAAATTTAACATAAAAATGTAAAAGTTTAAACATTTGAAGTGACTGGAACAACTGCATGACACAGTAAGTGTCATGAATTATTTATTATGCATTATAGTATTGAAGCCTCACCAGTGCTGCCCTGTATGGAACAAGCAAGCTGTCTATGATGCCCTACCAAGCCCGAAGAACCTCCATGTGTGGGGGAAAAGTGAGACACCCTCTTGCCCCCTTTGCTCTGGAATAGGCTCTTTAGAACACCTCCTCAGCTCCTGCCCGAAGGCCCTGGCGGATGGTCGCTATCGCTGGCTCCATGATCAGGTGCTTAAGGCAGTCGCTGAGAGCGTAGCCTCAGCCATCAGCTACAGCAAGAACCATCATGCTCCAAAGAAAGAAATCACCTTTGTCAAAGCTGGAGAAAAACCCAGAGCATACCAACAGATGACAACAGGCCTACTCCACACAGCATCTGACTGGCAGCTGCAGGTCGACCTGGGAAAGCAGCTGAGGTTCCCCCAGCACATCGCAACAACAACTCTCCGCCCAGATATGATCATGACCTCTCAGTCTTCAAAACAGCTGATCATACTGGAGCTGACAGTGCCCTGGGAAGAGCGGATCGAGGAAGCCAATGAGAGGAAGAGGGCTAAGTACCAGGAACTGGTGGAGGAGTGCAGGGAGAAAGGCTGGAGGACCTGCTATGAGCCCATAGAGGTTGGCTGTAGGGGTTTTGCAGGACGTTCTCTGTGCAAGGTCCTGAGCCGCCTGGGCATCATAGGAGCAGCAAAGAAGAGGGCCATCAAGTCCGCAAGTGAAGCCACTGAGAAGGCCACCCGGTGGCTTTGGATGAAGAGGGCGGATCCGTGGGCTGCTACTGGGACGCAAGTCGGGGCTTGATCAACCCCGGCTGGGTCGCCTGGGCGAGGGTGTTGCGAGACCCGAAACACCCGATGACCCCAGGATACATCACTGAGGATGCATCCCAATGCACCCATGAGGTGTTTCTTGAATAATTGAATAGTTGAACGGTTAAATACTAAGTTGTGTGTTTAATGTATTGTTCAGTATATACCATAACATATTCAAGTGGGTTCAGTAAATGTTGCTACACTGCACATCTACCTCCTTTGACTATTGGATGAAGTCTTCTTCATTTTGGTTGTCTCTATAGTGACCCTGATCCTGCTAATCCTTTTCACATGCCTAAAAACTGTTGTCAAGCATGCGTTTGCTGCCTTCTTTATTTTAAGTCATTTCACAGTGTGAGTATGTGTAGACATTTTAAAGGACCAAACTCACTCATACTGTCTATCAGATGTAATACAGACTCTTGACAGATACCATCTCTTTACTTGGCTCAGCTGAAGTATGCGAAATGTCTCTGTGTCTGCGTGTTGCTTAATTTGTAAAGTATGTTTGTATATACCCATATACAAATGTCAGGCAGAGTATACGCGTGTGTGTGTGTGTGTGTGGCGTGTGTGGTGTGTGTGCAAAGGGATCACACACTGATTCCCCTTGTCTAAACATGGCGACTATTTACCTTAGAAGATTGGCAAGCCCTGTCAGTCCTAGTAATCATGACATGGATGTGTGAGAGTGCATGAGAGTGTGTGTGTGTCAGTGGGGTTGTTCAGTATTGTAAAACAGAGATGAAGCAAAAGAGTGGAAAAGAGAGCTCCCTATTTATTTGTTTATTTGCCAAATTTTTGCCAAATTGTTGCCAAAGTGAAAACAATTGATGCATTTAATTAATCTTGAATTTAGGGAACATCTTTGGCCTTGTTCTTGGTAAACAGTTCTGTGTTTGCAGACAGCTGGCCAGTGTTTTTGAAATTATAAGTGTGTAAGTTGTTTTCATGGTGGCCTCAACAAACTGTTCCCCAAATGGATTTACAGTGTTTGTAATTAAATGCTTCAAGTATTCCATTACAGGCTGACACAATCCACCAAAACAATAAGGGATTTCTTTCTTTAGACAACTATTTCATGTAGTGCCTCCTAGTTCTGATGATTGTACCTGGAGGGTTGAATCAAGAACTCACAGAGTGGTTCAAGTATTTGACATTTTCAGATAGATATCTGCCCACAGCTGACTCAGACAGAGATGAGCTCTCTTTTTCACAGCCAAAATGCATTTTTTTCCCAATCTGTTGCACCACAATATTGACATTTAGTCATTTTATATTTGTGTATAATGAATAAACAATAACACCATACTTAGAATATTTTTGTGCTGCAGGTGATGCAGTAGCACAACTCACCCTCTACTCAGCCTTTACGCCAAGCCCACTAGTGTTGACAATGTGAACGTGTGTGTGTGTGCGTGTGCGTGTGCAAGAATTAGTGACCAGAATTAACCATTATGACTGTCAATTGGGGGGCATTCAAAATAGCATTGCACGCCACTGAAGGGTAAATAAACTTTTTTAAAAACTCATTACATTGATTTCCATCCATTTGGATTCATGTTTGTAGTCATTTAGAAAAGTTTGTCCCCTTTTTCACTCTGGTTTGGTCTCCACCAACTCCCTGGGAAAATGTCTGACTTTTTGCTGCGAATGTTTCCTGCAGGGAAGGTAGCATAAGTTATATAAGTTCATTATATCATTAACAGAAACAGAAACAATGAGACTGAACCAAAACTGTAAAGCTGTGGGCTGTAAATGTAAAACAATGTGCTGAAAAAATGAGAAAAATGAAGAGCTGCAGGAAACCATTTTCAGGTGATAATTGTCTGTTGGTCTTTCACCTTACACACAGTTAGATCCAACTTTAGTTTTTCAATGTTAATTACTAATCAAATCAAAGTGAACTGGATTTGACTTGAAGGTCCTTTGGATACGAGTTCCCTGTAAAAACATTATATTGGACATGTACCTGGACACTGACAAGTCACTAGTGTCAAGAGATAGTTTTTTTCTTACAGAGAAAAGGATGAGCGTTTATTTCACTGGCCTAACTCTTGGGATTCATGATAGTCTAGATGTCAAGACCTCCAAATTGGCTTTTAGGACTGAGAGTGAGGGAGAGCAATGAAGAGAGAGCACTGAAGTGTTTCCTGTGGGTGGTGGATGTAAGAAATGTGTGTAGACAGCGATGGAGAAAAAAGGAGTTTTAAAAGGTCTCTTCAAGAGAGGGAATAAGATACAAAGAAAGGAAAAAGTGAGAGAAATAGAGTTGAAGTATTTCCTCAGGGGTGAGAGCTGCCTTTTAGATCACTGTTTGAAGGTTGTGAATCCATTCTCTATGGATATTTATCATTTCCCTGTGGATGTGCATTCCCAACCAGCTGCCATTTATCAAGGTAGACAGACAGGGAGAGAGAGGGCGTGGCTGCAGGGCAGATTGCGAGGGAAACAGGAAGAGAAAAGCACTCTTTGGATGGAAACACTTTTGAGGACAGTGTTTAGGTAACAGGACATCTGCAATATTAAAGGATAATTTGCATGAGATGAGAGCTTTCTGTAATTATGGTCACAAATTAGAGAGATGGGTGCTTTGACAGCTTCAATTCCATCGCCTCAAAAATGAAAGAAACATACATCGCATGAATACAATGAATAAAAATGAAAAGATTGGACAATAAAAATATAACATACATACAACTCTTAGTGGGTCTTTCCTTGCAAATGTGGTCAAACAAGACTCTATAGAGTCTACAGCCATGCTAGAGTGAGGCTGTACTAAAGCACAGCGCTGCTTTGAGAGAAATACCAAAGTTAACATGCCAGCATGGTCTCCATGACCACGGTCACATGCTGCTTAGCAGGTATAATTACTATGTTCACAAAATCCACCTTTTTCTAGCCAGGTAGCATGCTAACTTTTTCTAATTTGCACTCCACACAAGGCACAGCTGAGGCCAACAGAGATCACCTTGTCTTTGGTTAATGTCAAAAGAGCTCCAAAACTAAATCAAAGTTTGGTTTCATGATGGTACAGGATGGAAAGACAAGTGATCATTTCAACACAAACTACAACAGTCAAGGACATGGTGGTGCTATAGAAGATTGTGCAAATCCATTTAATAAAGTTGAGGGTATTTCACCCGTCAAGCTTTTGACCCAAACTGTATTTACAAATCAGAAACCGGTAATTACTGTATGGCAACTTGAACATGATCTGAACACAGTCTAAAATTTCTGGGAATTAATATATAACAGTTGTTTAATATGACTGTAGACTCTTCTACTGTCTGAACAACTGTGCACTGAAAAACAAGAAAGAAAAGAAAGAAAAGACAGATGGATTGGACCAGCAATATGAGGAAAGTAAAATAGAGAGACAAAATGAAAACAAATGTGGTTACATGAGGACGCACAAGATGATTATCAGGCCATTTTGTGTTGAGTTTTTCATAAGAGAAGAATCTCGGTTGAGCTTGATGGTCAGCAAATATTATCCAGCAGAGGGGTGCGTTAAGAGATTAAATCTTACTCGACTTAATTGAATAGCCAGCGCAATCATATCAAACATGTTTTAAAAGTATTATCTACTACCTTCCTGCATGGGCTGCACTGTAATGTGTGGAGCTGGCATACGTAATGTAGGTATCTCTGGAGTCACCAGCCTGTGAGAATGAGAGACAGAAATACAGGTCCTAATTCTGCCTGCTGCTGTTGGCAGAGAAAGAAGAAAACAAGGATACTTGATTAAAAAAAAAGAGATGTCAAGTGAGTACTACCGGAGTGTAATGCTTCCTAGAAATACTCTTGGTGGTGTTATTTTTTTTACTTTTGAGGCATTTTATGGCAAATTTAAACCTTTGGATGTCTGTGGCTGCTCCAGTGTTCAGTTTTTTCAGAATGAGACATCCACTGTGCAAGTAATTGACATAGACACTGATCAAGTGTTTCTGGCATGAATAGAAAAGACATTAAAGTATACTGTTAAAGTTATGATTCATCCATAGACACCCTCAAGTAAATGGATATTAAAGGGGACACGTTATGGCAACCGAAAGCTGTTTTAAACAGGTCCTGGATGTCTTAAAAACAAACGTTTGAAATTTTTAGCAAAAAAAAATCTGAACTTCAGCCTCTGAGGAGGGTCTGCAGTCTCCCACTCTCTACCTTCATTATCTATGCGGAGTTCTGAGTGGGTGGGGAGGCAATAATAAAGAGGCACTGCGCTGATTGGCTGCCTGAGTGACGTATGGAGGGGGAGGGTGCAGAGCGCTGCAGGACCGGTATTTAACATGGCTAGCGCTCCAGACGAACAGCCTGCAGCAGTACACTATAGCTACGACCTAGAATCTGACCGCGAACCGCGGGAGGAAATGGTTGAAAAGAATAAAAAAATAAAACGCAACCACGGTCTCTTCTGGTCATCTAGGGCGGGGACAGAATATAGGCATTTGTGTTGGTTTTTACAACCAACAACAGAGCAATGTGCATGTCCGGCCCTGACCGATGATATCGCAACACACTGCTAGCTTACCGCTGGAAACAACGAACTTCAGCTAGCGGGATGAACACCCCCTCTCAGTGGTTTCACTCAGAGGAGGACGACCTATGTAAATCACTCCTGTCATTACGTAACAAATCTGAACGGCCTGCAGGAGCCCCATTTTACCAGTGGGTGGGCGGTAGAGACAATGCAGAACTTGTCTGCCTTCCTCATTCTCTGAGTTGGTAAGCTGAGGGGGGACTAGTTTAAATATGTATAGGCAAGAAAAAACATGTTTTTCATAATCTGTCCCCCTTAAATGAGCCACAAATTATAGTCAGTGGTGTAATGATGTCTCACATGATGTTGTGGCATCTCACAGTGTGCTCGTTAACAGATTTGGAAATCGCAGTACCTGTTGAGGTAACAGTTGAGAGAGGAGCCACACCAACACCAGTGCAGCTCTGTGTGGGTGAATTAACCTGAATATTTTTAAATCTGAATGGCAGATAAAAAATAAGCATCATCTTAAAAATAACTCCACATTTATTTTGGATAGAGAAATAACATAGCTGCACTGATCTCTTCAACTTGTGACCACATGTGAAATAGTGTGGTACCTACCACTGATACGAAGCTGTAGTTATATGGATATGGTAAAGCCCTGTAACCTTGTGTATAGACACCAACTCTGCTCACAGTGCAGTGACATGCTAATATATGTTGACTTTGGCATTAGTTGGGCCATTTGTCGGGAAAAGTTGTCCTACCCGCAATTGGCTACAATCTAATTAGTCAGTGTATCTCCTCCTCTCCATGTTTTCATTCGTTCTGTCTCCATTTCCATCATTTGTCATTGCATCAATCTCCCTCTCTCCATCTGTTGCTCTCTCCCTGTCTCCTCTTCCCCCCCCCCCCCCCCCCTCCATCTGTCTCAGAGGAGGTTTCACTAACAGGGTACTTGACAGGAGTGAAGAGAGCACAGAGAGTGGCCTTTTTCTAGCAAGTCAGCTAGTCATCCAAGGCTAATTAAATATCGTTTCTGAGTGCTCAAGTCTCTCTCTCCCCTGTCTCTTGCTGCCTCTCTCGCTCACTTCCTTAAAGTGGGTGCTTTTCCTGAACTGAATTAGCTCTCTTTCCTCCTCCTCTCTCTTACTCGCTCTCTCCCTCTCACTCTGTCGATCCCCTTGTTCCTAGTCATTGCCTTGGGCTCCATACACTCAAATTAACCTTTCACTATAAAAATCACACAGGGGAGCAGTAGCCAGGCAGGTGTGTGTGCATGTGTATATGTGGAATTTAGAAAGATATCTGTGTGTGCGTGTGCATGAGTGTGTGTGCGTGTGCATGAGTGTGTGTGTGTGTGCATGAGTGTGTGTGTGTGTGTGTGTGTGTGTGTCTGTGTCTGTGTCTGTGTCTACAGGGTCAACCTAAGCCCCTGTCCATGTAATTGTGAATTAGAGTCTTAAATGAGCTCTACTTCCCTGAGCTGATCAAGACACCAGGAGGAGGGGGGGTGGAAAAGGTAAATGAAAAAGAAAGGAAAGAGAAAAGAAGAAGGCTTTATAAGAGAAATAGCTGAAATGGAGAGGTGGTATAACAAGGGAATAGATAAAGAGGAGATACAAAACTTGAATGATGGGACTGGAGATGAAAGGATCAAGATGAGATGAAGGAGCCATATTTCAATATTCAGCATGGTTAAAACAAATACTGACAAATTATGAGGTGTAACCACATCTAAAGGCAACATTGTTTGCACCTGACAATACACTTGATGTTGTACTCAACATGAGGGAAGTAATTGTGTGAAGAAACACACACTGGGATCACTCCCCAGAAGTCCCCTTATGTAACCTTGCCAAGCACTGCCTGCAATGTGCACTGGATGTCCTGTGAACCACCTCTGCTGTGTCAAAGCAACAGCCATTCACCGTTAATTTAAGTGTACTATTTGTGTACACTCTGCCATGATATCAAACCAAATTTCCATTGCACACAATTCCGTTTATATATATATGTGTGTGTGTGTGTGTGTAATATATACATATATATATTACTCCCCTGTGGTCACTGGTGCCCCTGTCTGGTATGAGAAAAGAAGAGGTTGTTACTTCTGTTACACAATTTGTAATAAAAGAGGCAAGCTGCTGTTCACTATCTTTGCAGGATAACAGTGGAGTGAGCAGTGACAAACGTGAGCCATGTGTAAGTGGACTTTCCAAATTGGAAGAAAATTAGCAAAAAGTAAACCTGAAATAAATCCCACAGAATAAATGCAGAATTCATCTGGGGCCAAGAAAGTAATGAATTGCTATTGCTGGCAGAGAATTTCTGTTCATCTATCAGACTCTGCACCTTCCATCGTTCTTTATTATGTGCCTTCATTGCAGCTAGTCTCATCAGCAGTAAGGGCTGACTGGTTCAATAACCAGCGCAAGCTCTTGTGTCTTCAAACAAAAATAACAAAATTTAGTGTTGGGAATCAGTGGACCTCTTCTAACAACTCCAGTGTATTTGTTTAGAAATCATTCTGTTTTACCTGTTTGGCTAGGACAGCTCTCACTCAGCTGTCATTCCAGAAACCAGGACATTTGAATTGAACGTTGCCCACCAGTAACCATTTGAGTCAAAGTTCAGCGTTCCCACTTGTATGCAAAATTTCTATTCCTGTCTTCAACCCACTCTGCAGCCCCAGACAATTAATAAAATCCTGTACATTCTCACTGACTGTTGAAAATTTCAATAGGAAGGTCTGGAGAAATGTTGAAGGAGTTTTCAACATGAGGTGTCTCTGTGGTAGCATTGGTAGGCAGAGCCAAGCAAGCCTGCCTCCGGGGCTGGAAATTAAGCTTTCCCACTTAAAAATGTTACATACTACTGACAGGCTGTGTCCAACAGGCTGAACACCACACTGTCAGCCTGTTGGACACAGCAGTCAAGAGTGGGTGGCTAGAAATTAGACCATCCAATTTCCAAGTGTTAAAGATGAGGGGAGGCACGGGGAGCAGAAGGAAGGTACAAGAGGACAGGAGGGGCAGGAGCCACAAGTGCAGCGAAAGAAGTTGATTGAATTTTAAAATGTGCATTTCTTGTCTCTTTGGCTTCTTTTCAAATAATATATGACTCACATTAAGAAAAACATAATTTAACTAAGTAGTTATTATAATACTAAATGTTTATGACACACCCACTGTTCAGCGTTCACGTTATGTTCAAACAGTATCCTGCGTCCATAGGAAGTCTGTCACCATCCAAATCATGTGGACATGAATGGTCAAACATACTGATCGACAGACTGATTGGCCAGTTGCTCATCTTGCCAATCTAAAATGTGTCCAGTCTGTCAGCCAATTAGCCTGTTCATCATAATATAACTTTAAATATGAAACAGTCAGAACCATAAGCCTGCGACCAAAGAAATCATACATGAATCAAAACACACTTGTTTTATCTTGCTTTGACAACTTTCAGTTCTCAATTTCCATCCAAGATGAAGCCCTCCAAGGCGTGTGTGTGTGTCCATTACTTCACTTCTTCTTTAAGATGTGGAGCAGTTATTGACAGACATGAATGACAAAGATTTTTGAGGGGGTGGGTGCAGAAAGGGGATGATTAAGTTATTGAGTTTAATTGCGGGTTTTTTTTTCCAGTAATTTGTGGGCATAATAAAATACACACATCCTCTACCAGGTCTCAATCTGTATATCAAATACCATACAAAAAATATAAATGTGTTCATGTCTTAGTCTCCCTCTAATTGACTGTACAGTATCTTCTCTCTGTGTTGCATCCTGTTTTCTTTTGTCCCTCTGTGTGTGTGTTTCTCTCTCAACTGAGAATTGTAATTTACAAAAGATATGAGTGTTGGTTTAGTGTATGTGTGTGTGTGTGTGAGAGAGAGAGAGAGAGAGAGAGTCATGTTGCAGGGCACACAGATGGTAGAGCAGAGGATGATTAGAGTGGTATTACATTGCCACTGGGTTGGCACACGCTGCTTTAATTACCAAGTGGAGCAAACGCACAGAGACATTTCCAGACACACTCATATTTACAACAAACACAGACACACTGAAACACAAATTCAATGCAGACACTACACAATGCAATCTAAAACATTTATGTCAAAAACTACACATAAACACATAAGCGTATACAGTACACAGATAACACATGGATACAGAATAATTGATACACAAAATTAATTAATTCTCAGACCAACTGTTTTTCAGTTAGCATTTCCATCACAGTCACTGTCAGTATACCAGACTACTTTATAGTGGCTCTGAATTGGGTTTGTTCACACTGGAACCAAGTGGATCTGTAATGATGCTCACTGTAAAAACGTCTGGATGCTAAGTTTCACAAAGGCAGCCAGGATTAAAGGGACCAAATTACTTCTGCTTTTAACTCATATTTGTTAAAGATTGCATGGTTACAGAAGATGACTGAGTCATGTTAAATGTTAGGAGGAGCAACCAGTAACTATACTACTAGTTGTTTGATCAACCTGTCTAATGCTGAGTAAGACACTGAACCTAATGTACAGTATATGAATTTAAGGATATGAAATTTCTACCTTATCCTTTGTCATAACTTCACTCTCTCCAATCTCTATTGACAAAAAAAAATATTTGTCTGCATGTTTTCAGCAACCCTGTGTTTCAGGGGATTGATTGCGTAAACTATAATCACACAAACTGTTCTGGAAAGTTTTCCTCCACAAAGTTATTCATCATAAAGCAAATCCATCGACTGATAATGTAATAATGCAATGGCCTCAATGTTTGTTATGCAGTCAGATCCATCACACATCTACAATCTGTTGCTGAAACGCGACATTGACGTTCACAGTGTAATCAGCCTGATTGAAACAAATGAACGAATGTCTGCTGTTTACATTATTTGTGCATGTCATTCTTTGGCTCTCTGGCTCACAACTCTTTATATTAGATTATTTTGGTTATAAAAGTGTATTAAATTTTTTATTTGCTTCGTAGACACATAAATTGATATTTGACACACATGGTGGAAGGAGAGATGACATTTTACATTGTTACAGAAGGAAAGAAAGGAGGAAAACCCAACGCTGTTGATTATTATTCCATTTTATGATTTAAGAACTGGTGGTGATGGTGAGCGGGGCTGCAGATCAAATCTCACTGCTTTTTGGGGAACTAAAATGTGTCTGTAGCTTCACGGATCAAACTGTCAAGAGTCAAAGTTGGACACCTTGTTGACATGTACCCTTGTTTACTTACTCTCTAATCAGACTCATCATTTTTGATAAGTTTAGACTGTGGTGTGGCTGCTCATGTATAGAAAACATTTGTTGAATAATAAAAATGTGTTCATATTTCCCAAAGTAAGGCATTGAGATGGAATTGTATTGGTATGCAATAAAGAAACTGTGGTATTATATCAGCACTGGCACAGCATTGTTTTTTTAATAACAATAATTAATATTTTTCACTTAAAAACATCTGTCCTCCACACCAAAACCCAACACCTGTTACCAGTGTCAGGATGCCACAGATGGTCTGGACAATGTGTTGAACACAGCCATAAGTTCTTGGAAAAGGAGGAAAACTAGATAAATAAAATGTTTCTTTCTTTTCTTTCTCTGCTTAAAACCCATCTGCAGATTTTTGGAACAAATAGAGGAGGGAAGAAAATGTTGAGAAAGGAAAAATGAGAAAGGAGGAGGGAGGATGGGAGGGTGGAGGGTCAAGAGCTCAATCTATGCCTTAGATGAAAAGCAAACGGCAATCGGTGCGGCACAAACATGTGTGTCATCCCCGGGAATTGGTCGGCGGTTGGTGGCTCATCAGGGTCCTTCTTTCTCTTTTTCTGTGCAAATGGGAGAGAGATGGAGGGAGAGAATGAGCAAGAGAGAGACAGACATTTATATTTCATTGGACCAGACGCTGCAATGCCAGTTAAACTGATGTTGCAGCTCTCCAGAGGAGCAAGAGACAGTGGGGGAAGAGCAAAAGAGCAAAACAAGGAAGGAAGGAGGAGTGAGACGGGATATGCAAAAAAAAAAAAAAAAAGAAATGGTGAGAGATGAGCGAAAAGGCAACAGAGAGAGGAGCGTGAGAGGTTAATCTAGAACAAATATCCATAGTGACAGAACAAGAGGTCTGGATGCGGCAAGTTGTTGCTGGGAGTGGATAAGAGGGGATTTACACAGCAAGAGGAGAGAGAGCGAGTGAAATTGGAAAACAGAGAGGGGACACAGAGAGAGAGAGGGCAAGGTGAGAGATGAGGAGAGAGAAACAGAAAAGACAAGTGGGGACACGGTCAAGAAGGACAGCTACAGTGCAAGTGTGACAGATGGAGATAGAGGGATGTTGAGATGATGAAAGAAGTGCATGAGGGCGATCAAAAAGACTAGGACAAATGCAGTGAGACACAACCTGGAAAAAATGGAGGGAGGCAGAGAGACGACAGAAGGCTAGAGCCCATATGAAGTCTGTTACACTCTAAGAAGTAAAGCTGAGCGCAGGGCAGATGAAGACAGACTGAGATGGTGATGTTTCTTGATCCTCCGGTGCCACTCGAAGGTATTAAAGGCTGAGCTGAAAGTCGATAAGAAAGCTGTGGTCAAGGGAGTCCGTTATTTTGCTGGAGGGGTTGAAGACCACAAACTGCTGCATCCTCCATCAACCTGTCATCAAGAGTGTGGGTTTGCTATTATGTTACCATGCTTGTGATCCATAAACAATTTTAAAAAAGGAGAGAGAAACCGATCGAACACATTACAGATTCCACAACAGAAGGAGTTTTCTACTCAAACCTTACTTTCTACAGCTGTGTTGATTATTCTTTTATTGTCTTCTTGGGGTCAGTAGAGCAAGCTGCAAACAACACCAACATCTTATCACCATATAGAGTTGATACGGCAAACTTGGTAGCAAGCGGTTGCCTATTTACACATCCAGCATCCTCCTCTTATCTCTGTTCTGGACTCAGTCAGATCCCCAGAGAAATATCTGGCTCCTTAGCTGCTTAATCTTCCAGTTTACTTTTTCCCAGAAAACAAGACTGATGAAAGTGGTGAGATTGGATCAAAACAGTAAAGCCGTGGATGTTAAAACCAAAATAATGAGCTGAAAGATGTTAAAACACTATTTACAGCTGCGGGTTGCAGACTAAGGTGATAATTAGTGTTATTGACGTCATCATTTGAGCAACATAAAAATAAAAATATTCCTCTGTGCAGGTTTAACTTCATCTAAATGAGAAACCCAGTGTCCATATGAGACACCAGGTAGATCTCTACTGGAGAAGGTCAGATGTCTTTACTTCACCTACACACAACTAATTTTCACATTTGCATGACAGAAGCCTCAGACATGCAATACTGTAGCAGTGTGGCAGCATATGAGGAAAGATTTTTAGCCATAGTGATCTATTATTATATTCAAAATAATTGAATTCCTTCTAACAATAAACTGAAACTCACACTAAGCGGCCCCAATAAGAATAAATACGTTCTGATTTGTAAATTTAGATATTTCCTACAGAGCCAGTGCTCACTGTAATCAGTAAGGCTTTTGTCAGTGGTAAACTTAAGCTAAATAAGTTATGGTTTCAAAATTTGACACTGGGTAGAGAGAATGATTACTTACCTGCATGTAAACATGGATTTTATAGGCAGCGGGTTCCTACAATGCATGTAAATGTATGATCCAATTTCCTCTGCAACCTGCTTTCCTCACAGTAACCTGGGTTCTCATGTCTATGTAAATGGCCTCAATTACCCATTGTCAAAATGAAAATAAACTCCAGTGTCAGTGTCTGGCTCGGCTCCCCCTCCCTCCTCTTCAGCCTCAGGCTTCCTATGTCCTTATAAGCTTACCCGTCATGCCTTACCTGTCTGGTGCTCACTGTCTTTAGGTTTATTGTTCTTTTTGGTCACTGGATCTCTCACTGTAGATGCCTGTGACTCATGCTCTCTCTTTTATCAACCACCCTTCTTGTTTTGGGGGGATGTTTGGAGACCCCCAAACTAGGAACAGTCCAGCAGCTCGACAGCTATCCCTCTGCCCGTGTCCCTGCTGGTTAGCTCTTTGCTTGTGTCCCCTTAGGCAAGCCCTTCCCCCATTTCCCCTTCAGCTAGTTCTTTACCTCAGTCTTTCCTAACTAGCCCCCGATTACACAACCACTGCCAGCTAGCCTTCTGCCTGTGTCCTCAGCCCCTGCAGTCCTGTTAGTTGTTGCCCAAAAACCTCAGTGTCTCAGATTGCCAAGCAACACGTTTTCTGTTGTTCAGCCTGCCAAGCCTTCAGCAAACCAGTCATGGAGACAAGATTAGTATGAGCAAGCGTCACCCTTCGGTTTTTGGCTTCCTGTTGACTCAGACAGACACAAGCGTCGCGGCCATGACAGTGGCCACAATGTCTTCAAGGTCCAATTTCAGTTCGCTAATGAACTCGATTTCACTTGAGAAATCTTTGACCAGCACCAATGGCCTCATCAAGGGGTGGCTAGAATTACTCCTTCAAAATCCTCCTTCAAGTCAGAGCTGCACATTTGTCTACATTTTCTTTGGTAAGATACAAGAGAACAATGAACAATGTAAGAACAATGAGTTACCTGACACATTTCATACAGATACACTACTCAGTCAAATGTCAAATGAGTCAAAGGACTGTCGTGGAACTTAAACTGTTAAATGTACCAGTGTTAGCCTATTTACGTCAGATAATCAGTTAGTCATTAACTCTCACATTGACATGGCTTTCAGCTAGTCTACACATTAAAACAATGTAATAGAAATCCTGAAGTTCAGTTGTGTCTCACCACCAACATAATCAGAGATCTTTTCTGTCATTAAAGATTTTTGGGGTCTCCACTGCCTGGCACAGCTGACAAATATTCACACGGGAAAAATTACATATCATACAAGGAACATCTTTACAGTTAGTTATTACTCAAAATGAGTTGAATGTTTTTCATGTGTCATGTATGGTATGTTCAAAATGTTTTAGTAGAACTTCCTCCGCAACATCTGGAGAAGTATTCATGCTTGTGAAAGTCTTCAGCAGTTGTAAATTGTTCACCTTTCCTGTTCCTCGTTTTGATGTTGCTCTTTTATCCTCTCACTTGCTACTATGGTGTCATTGTCACTATTACATTCTAACTACTTTTGCAAACCGCAGTTGAACGCAAAAACATTGCACCTGTTCTCTGAGGGTTGTTCGAAATAATTAACAATGCAAGAGTGTTTGCAGGTGGATTTTTCTTTTTCTTTCCCCACAAATCCTCTCTGTAAAAACAAAACATCCTCTGTGAATGATTTTCTCATTAATTTAACTTTGGAATCAGTTGCAACAGAACAGCGAGACAACCAGACAGACAGACAGACAGACGGATGACCAGATGCACATATAGCTAGACAGACAGACAGATGCGGACAGATAGGGATGATGAGAGAAGAGGGGGACAGATGGAAAGATGTAGATAGATGGAGACAGCAAGTCAGGGAGGATATTGGAGCATTTGGCCTTGAGCCTGAATCAACACAGCAAGCTGACAGCTATATCTGTAGGCTTTATTAACATGGTGACATGGTGAGGCACGAGTCCATGCATGCGCGAACACACACACACACACACACACACACACACACACACATTAGAAACTGAGTAAACTTCCAGGAATATATAAGCAAAGGTTTGCATGTCATCTGAAATGAACTGACTCTAAGCTCTAAGTAGCCATTGTCAGGCAACTGTGTGTGTGTGTGTGTGTGTGTGTGTGTGTGTGTGTTTGTTTGGAGGCAGGAATTGGCACTCATGTGTAAATGGGTGAGATCAGGTACCCAGGTGCATCATTTATATCCCTCAGCAGATGTTTTGAAAGACAACCTCCAACACACATGAACACATGCAGCTTCTCCACCTCTCTCTGCGCACGGACACACACACACACACAGGTGCACACACACAGAACCCAATTCTCATGACTTTCCAAGATATTTATCAGACACAAATGAGAGAAGACCGGAATTTAAACATTGAAAAAATAAAACATGAAAAAAAGGACAGGACGATGGACTGTACATTAAATTTTAATATTACCACATTCTGTGTGCCTGGATATTGTGATGCTCTCTATGCTCTTGGTACTGTTGCTTTCAGCACCAGCTGTAATGATTACCACCAATGGGTTGTCCAGACAATAATTACCAGCTGTAATTATTAATTTCAGACCAATGTTAACTACAGTTTCCCTGTGCAGGTTTCTTGGTCTCTATGTCTTCACCATATACAAATCTGACTTAATCAGTTGTTTACTAAACTGAATATTTGTAGTGAAACTGTGCTGTGAAGTTATTATTCCATATAGTTTGTTCTGGAGTTATAGCAGTCCAGCTATTGTCCAGTTGTTTACACTTTCTGCCTTTATCTACCTTTTTTGACTACATACACCCACAAAATCCTGTCTGTTAAAATTTATTGGCAGTGAAAATTTGCAGAAATTATTATTAAATAAAATGTTGGGGGGATATTTCAAGCTTGAATTTGTGTGTCTGGGCATGAGAGAGCGAGAGACGTGGCAGCTGGCTGACACAGTGGGCATTAGGATCAGTATTCTGTCAGAGTTGGCACAGGGAAGTGACATCACCTGTCACAATGTTTAATTAACACCTTGGAGTGTGTGTGTGTGTGTGTGTGTGTGTGTGTGTGTGTGTGTGTGTGCGCGCGTGTGTGTGCGTGTGTGTGTGCGCGCGTCTGTCTGTGTATGTGTGTGTGCATGCACACACGCATGTATGTGTGTGCATGTTCACACTCTGTGTCATCCCATGTGCTTATGTGTCTATGGATTCATTTTTTACAGTGGTATGTGTGTGTAATTTTCATTTTGGTTTAATATATTTTAGCACCTGTAAGTGTGTGTCTGTGTGTGTGTTTGTGCATGTGTGCCAGTGTCATGTTTGTGTGGAGTTTAATTAGCATCACAGTGTGTGTCATTGTGAGAGCTTGTGTGTGTATGTTATGACACACACACTGCCTTTGTATGTCTAAGTACATACCAAAGAGTGTGTGTGTGTGTGTGTGTGTGTGTGTGTGTGTGTGTGTGTGTGTCAATGACAGCTGAGGTCACTCCTGGGGGTTTTAATCTGGACTCGCATCAGGAAGTGGGATGGCTTCAGCTGGTCTGATTGGAGTTTCCGCCGGCAACCCAGAGGTTCACCAGCTGTACCGATGATCCGCTTCCTGTAACTGTGGTCTCCTCTCTCTCTATCCCTCTCTGGCTCTCTCTCCCACATACACTCACACACACACACACACACACACACACACACAATGTATGGCATGTTCATAGACATTTATGCAGACTCACATCCACACTCTCCCTCTTATTATCCAGCTGTGAGTTGGACCTGTAGACAGCCTTTGTCACACCTTCGAGTAGTGATTACATGCTCTGCTATTTCTTTGCACGCCTTCTTGCACAGCACATTGATAAGTCACACACACAGAGCACTGAAACTTGACTCAGTTGGGTTAAGTTCAACATTGATGGCAATAGTTACACATTGACCTTGAGAAGCACAACAATTTTTGAGTTTATGTCTATATAGTATATTGTATGTACACCTTGTTATTTATTCATGCTGCCATTAACATTGCTTATTCAAGGGGAATCAGAGAATCAAACTAAGCGTTTATTGATGTTCCCTCTTGTTATGTCAAATCTTCCAAGCAAGGTCTTTTCTTACACATTCTCCTGTTTGGTTCAGTAAAGTTACAAATCTGGGAAGGATATAAAAATATTCTAGTTTTGAATGTATAACTTGGCTGTGAAATTGTTTTTTAAGATGGCAGTACATATACATTCTGACAGCACTTGTCTCTGGCACTCAATATAACTCTTTGTATCCTAAACCAAAGTTGCCCTCTATATCTCTGTCTCAACTGTTAGTAAGCCTTTGTTTATTGGGTTCCTTCTTAAGAGCCTATTTTTCCAGCCTCTGAAACTATGACTCTCACTTCCCCGACTGTCATTTTTCAAAATACAGCTAATTTTACAGCTTTTTTGACTATGATTTTCCCTATTGGTTTAAAACAAAAAGGTTGGATTAGATATTGTTAAAGTTGACTGAGGTTTTTCTGTAAAAGAAAGAGAAGATCTCCTCCCTGATCTTTTGCTCTTTTTCATCTGCCCCCATTTTCTCTCTCTTACTCTGACTTTTTTTTTCTTTCCATCTTCCTGTGGTTTGACTACTTCATCATCTTGGGCCCTGTGACAGCAAGGCATTAATCGTGGCCTCTCTCACACGTGCATGCACACAACGCCCAAACACACGCAAGTGCACGTCCTGCCCACACACAGTATAGCCACACATACACACACAAAGGCACCTGCACAAATACAGATACATATTTGTATGAACACACATACATGCATGCGCCTAACGTGCCCATACTCCTGAATATAAACGCACACACGATTGCATGGATAAGCACACAGCCTGGATATGGATGACAGATTTGGAAAGAGATTCAATCTCTCTTCAGGCATAGTTCATGTTCATTTTATTGCCACACAGTCCAGCTGCTGGAGTGAAAGATGTAAAATGAAAAACAGCTCTGACATTTACAACATTACACAAACTTCAGCGTGGCAATGAAAGGTAACACAATCAATAGATAGTGCAAAGTGCTACAAGCAGCCTCGTTCATTATCATATAGAACGTGTTCAGTATCACTGATTCATGTAGCCTTTGCTAGCAGAGTGGCAAGTACTGCAATCCAAGGCTGAAACCGATACAGAAGTACCTTACCTAATGGAAACCACAGTAGATGGTGTGTCCAAAAAAATATCTGTCTCTGAGAGAAACGCACTGAAAGAAGTCAGTTTCTTTCTTGAAATACAAAGCCAATTAGATTATGTTAAACACAGCTGCGTAAACACTTGCAAAACCTCATGGGAGCTGTAGTTCCTGATTGAGAATGGATAGTTGGCACTTCATCTTACAGATGGAATATTGACATTTCACTAGCCATTAATGTAATGGATACCTATTTAGCCTTGAATATGGATAGACACCTGTATCAATAAGAGTACACACAGTAACATAGTCACATCGCAACATCCAATGTTTAATACAGTTAAGCATTTTGTGCAATCATCTGACTGATTTAGTCCAAAAAAAAAAGGCAGAGGCACATATGGCTCACAAGCTTTCAGCTTTCAGTGTGCCGTCTGGCACACTTTGATTTATTTGGTGTTCCATACACCTCTACCTTCTCCTGATGGAGATTTTCAAGTAAAACTAAAGTCATGAACAGCAAAACTCAACTCTTAACTCGTAACTTACTGTATGTGTTTTCATAATGCTGCTTCATGTTTTTCTTTTACATACTGTTGCCTAAATTGATTCACTATTGACACCAATAATCAAAGACAGATGGACCGTGAAAAACATGTTTTTATATCAACACTGTCATTAAGTCTTCCATTTAAGCAGCCATACACAACCCTCAATTCTTATCCCTAATCACAGTTACAGAGAGACAATCCCAGCTTGAATTTGGTAAAAGGTGACCAAACATAGACGAAAACAGACAGACAGTTGATTTGCCCAGAGCTGAGGTTTTGGAGGAAACAGGATGCTGGGACTTTGGCAGTTTAGTAGGAAACCAGAATTGAGAGATGGAGCTGCTTGGTTTCCAAGTTTTTCCAACTTCAGAGCACTAAGCAGCCTCACTAGGGCAGCTATCATTGCGCCTTTGAGCATTGACTTAATTAGCAGCTGAGCTCCCAGAGTCATTATCAAGGTGGGAAGAGAGCTCTCTCACTCACTCTCCCTGCAGATTCCACTCAGTCTGTCCAGGATTTGTGTGGGACGCCCTCTGGTCACAATCATGCTGCTCAACCTCGGCTACCTCCTAAATAACAATTATTACTTTGGTCAAACAGTGAAAGAATGCTGCTGCATCTCACAAGGCTATGAAAGATTAAGTAAGTCAGTAACTGAATAGCAACATTATAATTAGGATACATGTGAGTAT
Source organism: Datnioides undecimradiatus (assembly GCA_008933995.1). Taxonomy (NCBI): domain Eukaryota; kingdom Metazoa; phylum Chordata; class Actinopteri; order Lobotiformes; family Datnioididae; genus Datnioides; species Datnioides undecimradiatus. The sequence continues at coordinate 11,232,369 of WARS01000015.1, forward strand.
AGATTTTATTTTGGCATGAAGGCTCTGTTTTATATCACTTCCTATGAAGGCTAATTTAAAGACAGCAAAAAGCGAGAGCGGGGAGAGATCAATGCAGCCCCCAAGGGGGATCCAGGAAGAAACAGCAGCATTTTAAATAGACTGCTCAGCTGGTGATAGTGATATGGAAGCTAAGCCGACACATCAGCTGATCCAGAGCACTCCAGTTGTCTCAGTTAAGTAGCTTGAATTTATTATATTTGTGCACATTTAATTCAGCTGTTAAAGGTGGCCAAGTAAAATAGGTTCTGGAGGGCCTGTAGTTTCTATGCAGACACATTATATTTATGTAGCTGGACTTCATGTAGGCTAGTCTTACATGAGTTTAAATACAACTGCTTTAGACATGAAATATGTGGAGATGGGCTTAAAATCCAATTTTAATCATGTTATTCATAGCCAAGTGATTAAGAGTGATTACGAATGAAATGTTGCCTGTTATCATATCACAGTCACAAAGCATAATCAAAAATGTGTTGATACTGTATACTTTGTTCTGTAATAGAATGATTTTATAAGGGTGAGTGTATGTACAAAGAAGACAGTAATTTCACTTTTGCAGCTGCTCTGTGCGTGTGCAGCACTGTATGTGTGGGTGCTATGTCTTGGTGTGACGTCAGCTGTTAAATGAAAAGTAGCCTTGAGTACAAGAAAAACAGATATGTAGGTATGCGTGTGTGTGTGTGTGTGCCATTTTTATTTGTAAGTGCAGGCCGTCAGGACATTTGTGCAGTAGCTGAAGACATAAGTTGGGATGGAACAACTAATAAAAGACAAATGAAACAAGGAGTGCAAAGGTTTGAACTGAGTTAGGAAATAAGATTTATTTTTCTGAAAGAAATATATATTGTTGATAAAAGCTTAATTATAGAAATAAATCATTATGGAAAAATGAAACTGCTGTAAAAGAAGTCTGGCGGTCACTGGGAACTACAGAGAAGAAGTGACGATAGTGTTGGTGAGGTGATTATGATGCCTATGTCAACCCAATCGGCTAGTGTATGTGACTGCTCAATCATGCAGGCATGTGACATATAGAGAAGAGTCATATAGTTAATGAGAAGAGGCCATTAATCAGTGGCTATATGTTATTTTACTAGTTTTAGAAAATATTCATATTTCTTGCAAGTTTTGTCAATAAAGTAATGAAACAAGAAACGTTCGAAACTACATTTGTTCAAGATAAAACCAAACTTCAAGAGAAGAAAGTGTAAGCAGGTGGGTGCTGCTGCTTTTCAAAGGTGTCCATACAGATCAGTTCCTGTGAGAGTAATTTGCAAAGTCTGGGAGCAACAACTTCAAAAGCATGAAGTCAAGTGCCTTTGATTTTAAGTCTGGAGCGAGGTACAACTAACAAGCCCTGGGCTGTAGTCGCTCTGTAATGTAAAAGGGAGCTTGACCATGCAAAGCTTTCAAAGTGATAACAAGGGTTTTGAATTGAATTTTGAAGTGAATGATAAAAGAGGGAAAAGGAATTAGACAGATAAAAAGAGGGCCGAGGAGACAAAAAGAAAGAAAGAGACACAATGAAAGAGAAGGAGAGAGAAAACCACGGCAGTGTGCAGACAAATTGCTCTCGAAGCTGCTAGCTAGCTTGATAAAAGACAGGTCTTAAACTATGACCAAGGTCAACTCCCCTGCTTCCCGGCTCAGCCACACTGACATATTTACACCGCTATCGCTACCATCTCTGTGTCTTTGCTCTTTTTTTTCTGCTTTGCTCGTCCATCTCTACCAGTCTCTCTCAATCACTCATTGACTGCAACACAACACTGTAGCTGCATATGGCAGAAACACAGAGTACAATGTTATTGACAAGGAACAAATGTGTTGTTGTTTTTTACCTCAACAAATGTGCCTGGTTTATTAAAAGCTGTTTTATATTTCACTTAGTAGAAAGCATATATTTAAGGAAAAAAAAAACATGCGATTTGTAACAGAAACACATTTTGGTTCAACTCAATCTACAAAACTTTGCAGTATACAAATAACTTTTAATCAGATTAAATGACAAAAACATCACTGTTTTACATTGTAGGAATTAAACTGAAGTGCAGAAGTACAACAAGTGTACAGCAAGTCTGACTCATTATGTTTTCAACCACTTGGGTGTTGGAAAAAAAAATCAATTTATCCTAAATTACTAATCAATATATACCTTTAAGTACATAATTACTTCATCTCCAGTTTGTGTAACCGTTACATGTTTCTTCAACTGAAAACGCACAAAAACACACCTATAAGAAGTTCAATAAGTCAGAGCTACTTTGCAGTAATGTCTCTTCATTATGTCTTCATAATTACACATGTTAAATGTTGCACTAATTAAAAACGTCAGCTCACGTCATGATATATGGTGCCCTATTGTTTGTCAGCTTTCTATTAATAGCTCATTTAGCAGTGGGCTTAATTGATTTCCTGGTGCAGTAATTGATTGCACGGCTAGAGGGAGATTTGTTTTGGAAGGTGAATGGAGCTGATTGCCTGAGAGTTTTGAAACTGAGATGGTGAGCGAGAAAGAAAATGACATCTTAGTCACACAGGTAATTAAGACCAAGAGGCTGACCTCTGCTAACAATGACTAATTACAAGTTTAGTTTGGAACACAATCGTTTGACTGAATTTAACCAAACTTTCAGAACTATTCAGTTTTGTTTTGTTTGGGGTTTTTTGCAATAAAACATGTAATCTCCATATTTGTTTATATATTCTTTCATCTTCTGAGAAGCTATGAGAAAGGTCACACAAACTGGAACCTTATCTTAAATTAACGATTGATTGGAAACTTAATTGTCTTGTTTCAGCAACAACAAAGAGGATTTTTAGAATTAATAGGGGTTTTATGCATTAAAAGCACAGAGAACATAACACAAGATGCTGAGTTTTACCAAAAAAAAAGTATTGGTTGATCACATAGAAACCTGACTGACTTCCCATTCTGGTTTTAGTAACTTCTGTTCCACGCTGTGAATGATAATGCTAAATTTCTAATATTGCCTGTACGGATATTGTCTGTTTGTTTGTTTGTTTGTTTGTTCAGTCCCCATCATGTAGAGCTTTACTGCCATTTGACCAAGAGAAATGTATTGCAAATAACATGTAAATCTATTAAATGAAACAGAGTGGATTCAGTATTGTAAACTGTCTGCTGCAGATCACATTTACTCATTAGTGTTCACTAGCATCCACAGTGACATAATAAATGCCTCATCATTGTGATTATTAAATGAATCCTTGTAAACCAGCTTATTGTGATGCAAATGATGTAAACACCGTCATTAGAATAGTGTTTATATTTGATTACTTCAGGTAATCTGAGAATTAGTTAGCATGCAAATGTGTTCCCTGAGAGTGACCCATTGATAGATAACAGGATGATAATTCCTCAGTAATATCTCACTGTCCTATCTTACAGTGACATTAAACGGCTCCCCAGTGCTCTGTGCAACCTTGTTAAATCCACTGAAGCAGCCAACAGCCTTCTGATGTCATTGATTATTCCACATTTATATACAAAGACAAAGCTCTATAACCAAAAATGTAAAGGAGACCAACCACATTCATGATCTTTAGACCCAGTCGCCTCAAGGTGCTGACATTGAGATATTTTTAACATGTTAATACCAATGACACCACTTTTTTTTTTTTGCCTGAGGGAGACGTACCCATAAGTAAACAACTGTGCTAGAAGTACACTAATCTCCAATTCCCTCTGCAGGCTTTACAGTCACAATCTGCTCGCAGCCAACTATGTTTCTATTAGTACAAGAACACAATACGCTGCTCACTATTCATTCTCGCTGGATTTTCAGGGTCACGTATGCTAAGGTTTATGGATCTTCCTGCCTGTCCAATACTGAAAAAATCTGAATTGATGGAAACAATCTTTGTATCTTTGCAGATTTCAGTCGGTCTTGAGGTCTGTCCCAGCCGTTTTTATTACATTTGTTGTCCGGGACTGGTTTCAGAGATGGTTTTAAGTAAAAACTTCGCTGTGTAGCTGGGCACCTACACAAATAGTGACAGCAAAAAGCTGTCCGGGTCATGCTCTGTTTTTCCAGCACACAGTTTCATGTAGTAGTCTGTTGTTCTTCCTAGTTTCCTCTTTCTGTCTGTCTCTCCACCTTAAGTGGATTTCTCCAAGGTCTTCTCAATATACCTTTTGTGCTGCTTTGGACACTGCAATAAGCCAATTTATTTAAAGGAACTGTCGAACATCTCACCTTGGGAAGAGCCGAGCGTAGCAGTGTAGAGAAAACAGTGAGGAAGTTGTAAAGAAATAGAAGAGGGAGCAGTGTGGGAAAAAAAAGAGGAAGTGCAAAAAAAGAGAGTGACCATATCTGGAAATGAAAAGGGAAATAAATGAGCAGGTTGCAGCTTCTATGTGAGCACATATCAGAGGGCGTGCATTGTGTGCATGTGTGTGTCTGTGCACGCATGCATCATTTAGCGTCGGTGCGTTGCTCGCTAGGTTCGCATTTCCCACAAGGCCATGCATGAGCGGGCAAGCGGCTGGTCCCCCGGGACGATGACAACGGCAGTTCCATTGTTGCCACGGTGATATATTGCCAGGAAACCCCTGGGGGCAGGAACCACTTATTTAGACATCAAATTAAGGCTGAAAACACACACACAAGCAGACCACATAATAGGTGCGCATATACAAGATGCTTCCTCGTGCACACTCATACACAAACACACACACACAGTCATACAACACACACATACATAGGGTCTATGCATGAATCTAAAAACAGACACATTGCAGGGACAAACCTGAGAATCTGTGGTGTTTGCTTGTTTTGCCATGTGGTCAAAATAAATAAATATATAATTTATTATAAAAATAAAAAGGCCTACAACACTAATTCTCAATGCAGTCTGAACTAACCCTTCAAAACACAAAGTATACATCCAAACCTACTGACTGACTTCATAATTAATTAAGTTTATTGTTTTCATTTTTCCATAATGATTTATTTCTATAATTAAGCTTTTATCAACAAAATATATTTCTTTCAGAAAAATAAATCTTATTTCCTAACTCAGTTCAAACCTTTGCACTCCTTGTTTGTAAGTACGCAATATACCGCCACCAATTACCACGTAAGATTAATTATTTTGAGATCCAGGCATGACCAATATATCTAACAAAAAGTCTTAACTAGCCTTTTTCTTAAAATTAGCCACAGAATAATTTGTAGCTTTTTGTAGCAAATATTAAATAAGGAAATATAATGTTTTCAGTCTTTCCTTGTCTGAATTTCCTCAATCAACTCATCTCTCTTTCCTTCCTCATGCTCCCATAGTCTTTACTCAGCTATCAATCATTCTCGTCCTTCGCCGATGTCACCCTGTACATCAGTATATGTTACTATGCACATGCCCACATTCAGTGCGTGTGTTTGTTTACTCCACCTGCCATCTCTTTACATATGTGTGAAAGACATATTTCCATATGTCCCAACTTCCATCAATACATCTATCCATCTCTCCATCGTTACTGTACAATCAAACAAGTTTTCCTCATCAAAGTCACATATAGCAAAGGAGATCAATGATAAGATGGACTGAGTGGTTATGAGATGTAAGGTGGTTGTACTCATCATTTAATAAGTAATAAAAGCCTGTCAATCATGATTTGGGCACAGTGGTTAACAGTCACGACGCCAGTGAAAACTAGTTCTTGAAATTTTAGTACTTGTGCGATGTGGCCACTTAGCTCACATCTACAGTTTTATATACACACCTACACACACACACACACACACACACACAAAATGCATATTCAAATGGAAATAAAAACTAATGAATTGAAAAACTTTACCAATGAATGATGGCTCCCATGAGATTAACCAACATTTTTGCCAGTTTTTCCTAAAGTCTGCTCTTACTACTCTCTTTTTGTTTGATCTTGTTCATCAGTAAAACATACTCATCTGTAGTGACTTGGGTAATTCCCAGTAGATGTCTTTCCTGGAGTTGAAAATGAAAATTCTGCCCTGTGGCCACTGCAGTCCCAGTGAGTTTTAAATTACAATTTAATAACAGGTTTCACTGTTTAATAACATTACTTCTACACTCCTATACCTTCGTCCAGACTATTTGTACACTTCTTGCATTGTAGGATAAAGTTTGGTGGTTTGGGGGAGGAGGGGTGACACACAATAAAATACATGACCACTGAATTCCTGCTCTGTAAGTCTGGAATGGTGGGCTGCGTGGGAGGGTGAAGAGAAATGGGAATTTTGGTGCACCACCTGCCCAGCATTGCACTTGATGCTACAGAGAAGAGGTTATTCTGAAGTGAACTGGGAGGAGAGTGGGAAGGCGATAGGATATTAAAGGCATGTGTGGTAAATTGACTGTGAAGGTGAGTGAGTGAGGTGAGGAGGGGCATAGTGGGTGATATACCCAACAGTGAGCACACTGATTGGATAATTGGATGACTGGCCCTCACCAGCATTGCTCCTGCGGACAGAAAAAAAAATGAAGGAAGCGGAGAGCTCAGTGGAAGAATGTACAGCTGTGTGAGGTCGGACTAATAGTGTAGGATGAAATTCTTTCCCGCAGAAAAATCATCTTGAACTGCAATTATGAGGCACAGCTACTGCACTTCTTCCATTCTGGGAGCGAGTCCTCTGTTTTCTTAGTTTTCCTCCTTTTTTTCCATGTTAGAGGTAGTTTTTGGCAGGGTTTCCTCATCAGAATCAAAGGTCCAAGCAGATTGCGAATTGGTTGATTGCAGATTTTGCAGTTTGGGGCTATAAAAATAAAATTAACTCGACATGTTAATCCATAACATTTAGTTCAATTGTTTGCATAGATCTATGATTTTTGCTAGTGGACAACCAACAGAATTGTTGACACACTTCTGCCAATGAAAGATTTAATATGTGACATGTCTGAACTAAAATGTCTGGATTTACAACTTCACCTATTCTGTATATTTTGTTGAGTTATGTATTTACATTATCCTAAATATTTCCAGCAAGGTTCAAACAAAGAGAGATCTGTAACTTTATTCATGGTGATGGTGCATTTTGTCCGTTCTTGTTCTAATTGTACCAGATACGTCATTCGTAAACATTTCTATTTGAGTCACATCAGACTGATTTTTTATCATCAGTGGTGGTTATTTATCAAGACAACTCCCATGATTACTCTGTACTCACTACCTCACTACAACATCGACACCTTTTGTCATTTTTGTTTGATTGAGGGGAAGGTATTTTGGGGATGATAAAGACAAGCAAATATATGTAAGGTAATTAAGGCACACAAAAAGCAATCCCGGGTTTGTTTATGCAAAAATATGAAAAAGTTAGATAAAATCAAAATCTTTTTCATACATAAATTTAAAAAACTGAACTATGCATGTTGTTAAAATGAAAGCTGTTCACTTACGTTAGACAACTCTCTACTTCCATATTTCAATTAAAACTGTTAATGTGCATAAAAATGTCCATGTGGCTATGAATACTCACCAAAGGTCTGATCACCTATTCCCCCATTAAAATGCTAAAAATGGTTATCAAACACGCTGCATCATCAAAGCAGAAACAGTCTGTTCACTCTCTCTTGGGCTCCAAGAAATGGACTTCCTCTAAGATTTTACATTTTATGTGAAACTTAGCAAATTAAACTCTTCAGTGCAACCAGTGATGTCGTGTTTGTGTCTCCAGAAGTGATTCACTCGACACTGCAGGTGCTAAACTTTGAAGTCACTTCTGTCATTCGCAGTGCTCACAGAGTTAGAGCTCTGCTTTAACCACAGTTAAAGCAGTGGTACGATGCGCATTTTAAATAACGGCAGGTCTACAAAAGCACTTGCCTTTCTCCATGATATAAGCACCCTAGACCTGTCATTGCTTTTGCCACACTAAAGAATTACTTCAAGAATGCTGCACGGAATTTAAATTGCAAATTTAAGATGCAAAGAGTACATAGGAGGACTATATCTGAAGCTCAACTCGAGACCAGAACAATACATTAAAGAGTTCTGCAAGCTTCCCTTTCATCAATATGTCCTCACATGTGTTTGTGTATCCATGCTCATATGCAGTATGTGTGCAGGTACATGGGATCGAATATGCGTACATTTGTGTTGCAGTTTCTGCTTGATTTTCTGCATAAATGTGCATTTGTGTGTGTCCTTATGTATGACTCAGCATGCAAGCGTGTGTGTGTGTACTGTGATTGCCCATTTGAAGTAGTGGCCAGGGCTGAGCAGGTCTATCAGGGCTTGGCTGATTCAGCACTCCACAGCATAGAAAGAGAATTAAGGACTGGACACACTGACACACACACACACACACACACACACACACACACTGGTACACACACGCACAAAGTTTCCACTACCAACTCCCCCTTCAGCATGCATGCTTATATGGGCACTATCTCAGACTTCACAAGCACCTCGACACACACGAGTAAAGGAACTGCATACACATGCAAGCAGACGCTACACTACACAAACACACACACACACCCTTCTGGTGTATACACCTAATGGAAATAGGATTAGATGTAGCGGCAGTTATTACAGGAAAGTGGTGTGTAGTTCGCGCAGGTCACACTGTCCTCATTGACATGTTGTGTGTGTGAGTATGTGTGTTTGTGAGACATAGAGAGAAATGTGTGTAGGTGTGTGTCTCCCTGCAGTCTGTATGCTGTGTGCATTACATTACATTATGTCCTTGTGCAAGTAATATATGTGCAAGTAAGTAATATGTGCATTAAGCGTACGTGTAGATTTGTGTTCCATGGTCAGCCATAGCAGCCGTTTTCCCCTAAATGATGCAGCAGCAAATTAATGTCCTGCTGCATCATTTAGAGGAGTTACAGAGTAGTTAGTGTTTACCTTACTTTTTAAATGTTATTTTGTTATGACACAAATTTTTTCCAATACTGAAGTTCAAATGTAATTGTGTGCAGATAACTGATGTTAAAGCTTTTCTCAGAGCATTTACATGTCCTACATTAGTAACACTGACATAGTGTTGCTGAATTTTAAATGGTACATCACAGAGCCAGGGGAGGAAGAGAAAAGAGAAAAAAAATCTGAAAATTTCTAAAAAGTTATAAATGAACAAGTAAAAGATCACAAGTTTACAAGAAAAAAAGTCAACTGCAATTCTCTGATATTAAAAAATTATCCATTTTCAAGAAAAAAAAATACAAAATCTCTGAGGTTACAGTCAAAAATTGAAAGGAAGAAGTCTGCTTTTAAATGTATGGCTCTAATAAAGTTGTGAGAAATTTCTTTCAGTTGTAGATTTATAATCTCAGACAATTTTTGATTATTTTTTTTAAATGCAGTTCTTTTATTCTGCAGGATGTAAGCAAAAAAATATCTTTATTTTTTAATTGACTTTTTTTTTTTTTAGCAAAGTCAGTGCTCTGTGTCTATAATATGCTCTTAATCACAAAACATTACTATAATTACTGTGCAATTCAGACCTAATAAAACCTTCAATTTTGCCTGGCCTGAATAGTTTTATTTGCTACTTCCAGGCTAAGAAAAGCTGTAAACAAAGACAAAAGAAAAAGTATATTGATTAGATCCTGCTCAAAATAAGATTCTTCATTATTCCACATTATTGCAAAGCATCAAGAACAATCAGTAAGGCTGCCTGACAAAGCACTGCCACAGTTGCCCCCATATATATATATATATATATATATACACACAAAAAATGTAATAACTGTGTAATATATTTTTGTGGTACATGTTTTGATCATGTGTACAAACTCAAGCATAGACACTCTATGTAAACTGCTAGGTGTCTAAAGAAATAGCCATATTTGGCTGCATGTTGACTTTTTACACACACAAAGATGAGATGCAATTCCAGTGTTAAAGACTGATTAAACTCCGTGTTTTGTGACAGCACTGCAAACATGTCTGCCTCATGGGGAGGGTCAACTTCAGTGTGTGTGTGTGTGTGTGTGTGTGCTTGGGCCTTTAGTTACCTGCAGTATGCATATATTTGCATTTGTGTTTAGGTGTGAATTCCTGCAGTGTGTGTAGGTCTGAGTGTGTGTTTATTTGTTTAGGGTGGCTTGAGAAAGATGTTTATGTACCAAAACCTGAGTGTGTGTGTGTGTGAGTGTGTGTGTGTGTGTGTGTGTGTGTGCGCGCCCCATGTCCCATGGGGATAATGTGACGAAGCCTGTGGTGTGATGTGTGATGTAAACAGGGATCATTAGCATAGCGACAGCCACCAGCATTCACACTGTGTCTACACCACCTGGGAGCTGATAAGCACACACACACACACACACACACACACACACACGCTCACAAGAAAAATGTGCATAAGGATACGCACCTGGAAAGTAATACAGAGTCACTGCATGTACAATAGAAGTAAACAAAAACAGACTTACACACATACACACACATTTTACATTACACATAACATACATTCAATCCCATCTCATCCCATCCTGGAGCATCCCCCTTGTATCTTTATGGAAATTGACTGCAGACAGGGATTGGCTTTTTATGTCTGATTTATGTTGCTCTCTGTGTGTGTGTGTGTGTGTGTGTGTGTGTGTGTGTGTGTAAATTGAGCCCAGACAGGGATTGCGTTTTTATGCTTGTTTTATTGGACAGCCTCTATTGCTGTCAGGACCGGGTAAAGAGAAAAGAGGAGACATGAGAGAATGGAGGAGAGGAGAGGAGAGGAAAAGGGTAGTAAGAAGAGGAGAAGGAAGCAGGCATTGACTGGGAAGGGAAAGTGATGTAATGATTTAAAGAAGTTACATTGAATGTTACAACAAGGGGAGAAGAAAGAGATGAATGAGGAGGAAGAAAGAAAAAACAGGAAGCAGGGAGAACAGGAAGCAAAAAGTGGAAGAGAAGAAAAGAGATTAAGAGACGAGTGAATGAATCAATTGAAAAGATGCAGAAAAACAAGGGAGGAAAAAAAATCAGGAAGGGTGGAGGAATAAAAGAAAAAAGGAAGAAATGAGGAAAAGAAGGCAAGGCTTGTAAACGGAGAGAGTGCAGACAATAAGGAGAGGAAAAGAAACACACAGAGAGAAGAATGAAAACGAGGAGAAGAGGAGATAAAAGAGGTATTCGGGTGATCAATCCTCGCCTGCTCACAGGAGCGGCCCATTTTTCAACCCCTTGTTTAGCAACCTGTGGCGCTACACAGTGGAACACAACACACTGCGTTCCTGAACAACCCCTCCACTCTCCACCAACCACCAACCACCCAACGCCTCAGGAAAGCAGCATGCGTGTGTGTGTGTGTGTAAGAGAGAGGCAGACAGGACAGGCATGAGAGCGCTTTCCTCTCCGCTGTTTATTGATATTCTGCTTCCCTAAATACAGACCAATCCGTCTCTGCTGTCACACACTTACAGACACAGTTACAAGCATGCTATATGCAGACACACACACACACACACACACACACACACACTTCTTGGATGAGTGTAGAGGGTCATGAGTGAGAAAAAGAGGAAGACAACAGGGAGATATTTAAGACATAAGAGTAAGACAGAGGTACAGATGAGAAGAGGGATACAAAGGTGGAGAGGAAGATTAGAGACGAAAGAGAAGCAAAGGACAAAGAAAAGAGGGAAGACGTGAGACGGAGGAGAAAAAAGAAAGGGGAAGTAGGACAAGAGGGGAGTGAAGAGAAGAAAGGATCTGAACAGAAGGTGAAGAGGATGTGAAAAGGAGATACGCAATCCAGAGTGATTGATAGGCAATCTGCACGTCAGTGTCAGCCGCACCATCCTTACCAGATAGAAAACAAGGGATTCTTCTCCCACTTCTCTCCCGTGTTTCTCTCATTTCCCCTTTTTCATCTGTTTTGTCCCCATGTTTTATCATTATATCCTCTCTCTTTCTCTCTCTCTCCAGAGTAAGAGGCATTAATTTGCTTCAGTTGATTGCTTTGGAGCATTTCATAGAGCAAACATGCTCATCATAACTCTCCTCTTCCACTTCTCTCCCCCGACTCCTCTCTCCTTCTCAGCCCCTTTCTTCTCCCTCCAGTCTCTTTTGCTCTTTTTGCATAATTTCCAATTTCCTCCCTCACCCGAAAACATCAGCAACAGCCACTGTCTATCTCCTCATATTTATGTCTCTGTGCTCTTCACTTACTATTTTTTTTCCTCTTTTTTAATTATGGTTTGAATTATTTAGTGGCACAGAGTAAACAATGTCTTCAGAACCAGCGTACAAAACAGTTTCAGGACACGACTGGAAAAATTAGATAGAGTGCAATAAAGCATCAGCACTACAACCCAACTGTGGTTAACAGCAGCGTTATATTGACAACAAATATTTTAAACTTGTAATTGGTGATTATATAGCCACTTGGGGGCAGCTGGAACAAGTTGTGTACACCGCACTGACATATCATCACCTTTTAATTTAATGTGGAGAATTTTATCAAGATTATCTCTCATTTAGATTCATTTTTCCAGGCACATGAGCATTATACTCACTCTCTTTTTGCACCAGTTAAATAAACAAAGAGCTGAAACTCTTGTGTTGAATGGTGGTCCCAACAATTTTCATGTGCACATATGTAGCACTGATGGTGAAAGTGTATCAGTATATCATTATATCTGTACGGTCAGTGAAGATGTTTGAACCACGCAAACACAATATGGTTAACATCGGGAAAAGACTGTGGTAGTGGGCCGAGTGTGACATGCCTTGTGTTTTTCCGAAGTTAGGAGCCACTGTGTTCATGGGAATTTATGTTTTCTGTGATAAAAGTTGAGCTGTAGTGTGTATTCACCAGAAAAACAACAGCAGTGGATGTTTGTTCAAACACTTAATATGTCTTGTGTTTATGTTTTCCTGGCAAGCAACCCCTTGTTTGCTGAGAGTAAACAGACCTCTCTAAGTAAGGAGCACAGATGGAAGCTGCTTGATATTGTTACATCATCGCAAAACCTCTGTAGGGAGGAAGTCCAGGTGGATGTTTGGGTTTACTGAAGCATGGTTTCGCTTTACCAAGAGAAGGATGTTTCCTGATCTTAACCATGACCATTATTTACCAAATCTGTCTAAACTTTTTAAACTGAAGTGTAAAGTGTGTCCGTCTTTAGATCCACAGCTGAGATCCGACAGGAACAGGTGATAGAAAGAGAAGGGACTGGATAAAGAAACAAAGATTGCAGCGTCTCTAGCACAGGTGGTCTCTAGCACACCAAAACGCCTCTTAGCTGCCCGAACTTAGCCCAACCTTGACTATTTAAGATGAAGGACAGATTTACAATTTTAAGTCTTATTCATGTACTTATCACAGACACAGGCAATGTGACAAATATGTGAATTATTATACAAAATATTTATAGATGTACAGATTAGCAGATCTTCAATGGGATTTTTGAGGACTGTTGGAGCTTTTTATGTTGATAAACGCAGATGCCAGAGACATAAATGCATCACTTCCTGTGTGACAGACGATTTTGCAAAGCAAAATCAGCAAAATGTCAAAGCTTTCATAGCTAAGCGTCCAGTAGGCTGTTACACTGCTGAATATATTCACATTCTCAGTGATAGTGGAAACCAACAAAACTAATAACATTTGATTTTATAAAAATGTCAGACTTAAGTAAATGTATTTAAAGAATTAAATATAGCTACTCGTATGTCCTCCCTTTCTCATGAATATCACCCAATGGAGATTTATTCTGACCCTGACAAAGAAAGCATTTTTGATACATTGAATAAAAGATACATTTGCATAATGGCCACTGTTACGCAGCAGCATCCTGTTATTGAAGCACTCTTTTGATGGACAGGGACAAAATGAAGCTGGAGAGATGTGGGGACAGGAAAGGAGAAAAGAGCAGGAGTGGAGGAAGAGAGGAGGGAGGGATGGAGAAGAGGGACAGACAGGGAAATGTACGGACAGAAAAAAGGATGAGGACGAGCGGAGCAGTCAGAGAAGAGAGGGGTGAGAGAAGAGAAAGAGGAAATGGTGAGTAAAGGGAACAACACACGGGAGTGGAGAGGAAACAAAGGGGAGAAGAATAAAAAGGAAGAGACACTGGAGAGATGTAATTTTTTTTATTTTTGTGACTCATCTGTCATTATGACAATCATACACTCACTCATGTGTAGAATTTCCTCTGGGTTCATTTCTGGAAAAAGCAAAACATTAGAGGAAAAAAACTTGAAAAGGACATTTTTCTACAGTAGTTGTGACTTTTCTGTCCAAGACCTGCTGCAAATAAATCGAGTATTTAATATCCTGCTTAATTTAAGTACTCTCCTTTAATACCATTATACCCAAAATAAATGGTACTTTTCAGTTTCAACAGTGAAGTGTGTAAAGTAAAAATTTTGATTAAAACCTGCCTTGAAATAAGGAAACTACTTTTGTGTTTTAAAACAGTATGAACAAATTAAAACACCGTTAAAGACATGAAAGTTGAGAGAATAAGGATCAAAGTTCACATATTTTCATTCCTGAACACACAAATATTACAAAAAGCAAATTTCCCTTTATTTTAACAGATATCCACCAGCTTTAGGATTTAGAGGATTTAAAATGCTACTCTCCGTCTTCATGACTCCATGAGAATGAACTTCAAGTCCTTCTGAGTGAAAAGCTCTCGTATATTTTCACTAATATTTCGTGGCGCCTTGTAAAACTTTTGTCTCTAACATCCTCTCGCCCTGTCATTATCAGAAAACGATGAGCCTTGCTAGTTAAACACAGGTCAATATAAAAAGGAGAGAATCCATCAGACGAACAAAGATGAATGTAATTTACGGAAAGATGAGGTTAAACAGAGAATAAAATGACTAAATGAAATTTGTCTGAAGGATCCTTTCTTGTTCAAATTATCGAGGAGAGACGGTCATTCATTTTCTTTAACGAGAAATGTCAGAGACAAGTCCGACTGCAGAGTACACACAGCGCACACACCCAGCAAGAAGTTTTATCTACTATTCAAATTAACATTCAGCTCATACAAAGTATAAAACATCTGAGAGTTACAAAAGAACAAATAAAGCACAAAAGTGAAAGGTGTGATGTGCTGTTCAGGCCAAAACTCAAACTCTGATTCTCAGACAAGCACCAGAGAAACCACATACACACACAATTAAATGGCCTATCAACGCTCTTTGAGATGAGCGTGATAACGACTCAGTAAAGGTCTGTCGCTGGATGTTGCTGCTTGTTTTTCTGATATTTCAACAACCAAACAATCATAAATCATATCAATCACAGTAATCATTGCTGCCTATGTTGAAAGTTGTGTGTCAAATGTGTCTACTGATGGATGTGATTGGTGTTGATTGGTGGTCACGAGTGTGCTCCTTTGCACCTCCACCTTGAGGGCACCTGTTAATCACTGCCAAGCTAAAACAAGATTTCCAGCAGGTTTTCCTAATTCAGTTGATCTTTAAAGCCTGAATCAATGAATCATTGTACTGTGCTGTGTTTCGAGGACAGGAAGTCATAGTGTTATATTTAAAGTCCCGCTGGGACTGGAAATCTTGTTCCAGGCCTGACAGCTAAAAAAAAGTTTTCAATGCAAACTCAAAAGCACAAACCCTTATTATAACATCAAAACTGTCTCTCACACTCCTTCTTTTTCCTCTCGCTCTGTCTCTACAAGAACAAAGCCTTTTCAGTGTTTTCTTCTCACCCTAACTCTGCTCTGCTGTGGTGACTAAAGCTATTGTTTAAAATTTGTGTTTTCTGACAGTTTGGTGTGACCATGTGACCGTTCCAACAACATATGGACAAAAAAAAAGCCAGTCATAGTGATCTTATATGGGGAAAAATATAACTATCGTATCTTGTCTCGCACACACACACAAACACGCACACACATCTTGACATTGATGTCTCTGAAATAGGACACAGTTCACTTAGCTGTAACAGTGATCAGCTATGAGCTTTTCTCCCTGGGGTTTCCCCCCTTTGAGATGCAGGGGCTGCACTCCACCATGTGTGCATGTGTGTGTCTGTCTGACTTCTATGTGTATGTAAAGTATGCATGCAACCCTTAAAATTGCTCTAAGGATCATTTTATACTAAGTATTCAATGCCAGCACGCCCTTTTCTTTTAGCGCACCTCCTCCTTTCACTCCTCTTTCCATTAGCCGTCTTACATTTCTTTTCTAGCTCCCCTCTCCTCTTAGATGAGTCATTCTCTTCTCTCATGGAAGAGTCCTCTTGTCCATCTCTCTTGCTCTCCTCAGCTGCATTTGACACTTGTATCTGCTTGTCTACGTCTCTTTTCGTCTCCGTGTATTATTGTTTATCTTTCAGCCTCTCTCACCCCTCTTCCTCTTTCTTTTCACTTTCTCTCCTTCTCAATCTCTCAATGTCACTCTATGACATTGTCATGAATTGGCAGTTTCTTTTTTTCCTCTCTTGTTGCTAATTCAATTAACAAGATGCCATCTCCCCAATTAAGCTTTCCAATTACTGCTCCACTCACGGTCCGAATGAGAGTTGTCCCCCGTTTGGTGAAGGTTTTTCTTTGTGCTGGATGTTGAATTGAAATGGACTTGCAGTATGTGTGTGATAAGGCCTGCTCATCATCATCAAAAAAAAAAAAAAAAAGAAAAACTATTTAAAAAATGTTCACAGCTCACTCACTCTGATTTCTCTTGCTCATTATCGTTTGGGTGGTAATAGCAGGTTTGGTTCCGCGTTACTCTGACCTCATTCGAAGGTGTCGTCCTGTACATTGACCTGTGAAAGGACGTAATACCACAGGCACATAACATTTCAAAAGTGCTCAGACAGAAAATCACTGACCTAAAAAACTTTATGAATGTATTCATGCATAAGATCGTTATGGTCTGTAGAAAATCCACAAGTGTACATGTGGTTTTATGTGTGTGGTTTAATACAGTGACTTCTTACTGTCCATACACTATCCTGTCTCACAGTGTGTCGAGACAGTTATGGTTTATTAAAAACAGCCCATTTACCTGTTTTTCTGCTCTCTGTGGACAAAGTGTAAGTATATATAGTATAAGAAAAGAGAATAAAGGTGTAAAATTGGAAATTCACAAGCCCTGTCATGTTGTCTCTCTTCTTCTCTGTCTGCAATAAATGTAGTGAAACTTATTATAACTTATCAGAGCAACTGTGACACTGTGCAGGTGACAATATAATATTAACATTGGGTAATGTATCATATTGTATTTTACATCTTACATCGCAAAACATATAAGTCGGTTTAATGATAATTGATTTTATTTTCACTTAAATGTGTCTGTGCTTTACATTAGAAGAAGTAATCACAGGGTCACAGTATAATCCCATTAGTAAACAGGTGATTGTGTGATTTACAGACCATCCTGTGTGTTGCAAGACGTTCAGCGATAACACATCAGGCTTTCACTGTTCGACTACATGATGATTGATTTAATTTTGACAGAACTGTATAGCTGAGACTAAACAATGTGAAACAAGGACCAAGCACCATCAGTCAACACGAAACAGCCTGAAACTGACAAACTAAAAAGCTCAGGAGCAATAAAAAGACATAAAACATGCATCCAGATTCCTATAGCTCCAGATAAATGATTACATTTGTTGAGGACGCATCAGTTATTTAAGAAAAAAGTAACTACAAATTCTAAGTTTAAAGTCCCATTCAAGTAAGAGAACAACAAAACATAAACATACCCCGTTTGTTGAGGCGGAGCCTATTTTAACCTCTTTATTCAGCATTAGGTAGTTTAGTGCAGGAATTCCCAACTGGGAGGTTAGGGTCTTCTAAAGGGTCACAAGATTAATTTCATGGATTGTGTGATGTTTTATGTTTAGAGTTTGGTGTGATATTGGATTTTTTTACTACTTTGTGTATTTTAAGAGGGTAAATCACTCCCTAATGAATATACTTACACCTTGTAAGTGACATGAAATGCAAATTACTGTTTTTGTTTCTAACAATGTATTGTTTTCTGTTGATACATAAGCACACATTATTCGTGTTGATTTCAAGTATGCAAAGTAAAGGAAAAGTATCTTAAATCAGAAAAAATAATAAAATACTTTTAAAGTAGTTTTCATTTACTGACAGCTTTATTCACCCATATACCTAATTCCTTTAATCTGAAAGCTGCATTATAGCACTTCACTGACTGAGCTATGATTTCCCAGAGTTACGATTACTGTGTTTATTTAATCTATAGAACATTTAATAATCATTTTTGCAACTAGTGGAACAAGCACATAAAAAGGCAGCTAATCAATAGGGAGCCTGAGAGCTGTTATCATCCATTTAATAAACTGATTAATTAATTAGGACTACATGTCAGTGCCACAAATGCACCATGGGACCAGGCAGTGTTTTTGTTTTTGTTATTTTGGGGTGAGGTGAGCCAACGTCTACCTTTCAGCCTTGATTATCTTTGGTGTTTGTCAGAGTAACATTGTAGAAACCAGCAGCAGGTGCAGGGAGCTGATTAGAATCTGGCACAGTCACATGATGATGACTCATCGAAACACATGCGAGACGAGGAGGAAGAGGAAGCGGAGGGCAGGACCAAATCATCAGCTCCTCTCTCTATCTTGCCCGATCTCTCTCTTGACTTTGTCAAAAGGCAGCACAGATTAAGAAAAACACTGCTAATTAAAACTTTTGTACAAAACTGGATCTAATTGAGCGGGCTGATTAAGTAGCTTTTCAGATGTTCGCAGGGCCATCGATATGCCAGAGCTACGAGCAAGGGTAAAAACTGCATCAGCTCGGATTGGATCTGAGGTTGTCAAAACACGGCCCAATTAAAAAAGTTAATTCATTAAAACTTGCTGGA
Organism: Datnioides undecimradiatus; assembly: GCA_008933995.1. Classification (NCBI taxonomy): domain Eukaryota; kingdom Metazoa; phylum Chordata; class Actinopteri; order Lobotiformes; family Datnioididae; genus Datnioides; species Datnioides undecimradiatus. Next base: position 11,251,192 of record WARS01000015.1, read on the forward strand.
CTTGTAGACAGACCTGCAAGATGACTGATTTATCTGATGTTTATTTCAGTACAGCTCCCATTCTGTGTTTTTTTGGGGTTTTTTTTCCTGAGCAGCTCTGTGTCCTTGCTCTGTCAGAATAGGGATAAGAAACGCTGCATAACTCAGCAAGTTAATGTGTGGTCTAATTAAAATGTTAAGAACATACTGGGCTCGCAGACATGTAAGATTACTTCACTGCTTCGTTGTGCAGCAGCAGCCATTTTAGTCCACCTTGAAGCATTTATCAGATCTGTCTGACATGATTGCTGCAGAATGGTCTTTCTTGGATTTTATGCACTCATGCAAAATTTGAATTACTGCGAGAAAGATTAAACCAACAAATTATTTCTTGAATGGTCTGACTGCTAAAATGAGAGCGAGAGATAATTGTTTAACAATGGCCCCAGCTACGTGTTTTTATCTCACGTTTGTAGAGCTGCCGTGGTTTGCATCTTCACTTCATGAGATTTGGCTTAACTTAGTGTTAATTTAAGCTTCCACACAAGCAGAACTGGTTTTTACAGAGAGATTAATTGTTAATAGATATTAATAGAGTGTCGTCATGCTTACTTGCTTCCCGTCCTTTTTCTGCCTGTTTTCAGTGTCATCTGTGTCTCCTTTGTCCGTGACCCGTGTCACGTTTGGCCTTCCCTCCATGGCCTATAAATTTTGTGTCGTACACTTTGTTTTTGCATCCCAGCCATTTTCACAGATTTTTCCTTGTGTTCCTTGTTGCTTCTTTTTTGTGGTTTGGCATTTTTATTTCTTCCTTTCGCCTCTGTTTGGGCTGTTTGTTATGACCCTTGCCAGTCCTAACCAGCCGTAGGCCTTTTGTACGACATATATTTGTGTTCATCATTAAATTTATTCACCTGTCAGCTGGATGACCAGTTTCTGCACATGGGTCCTACCCCTTGAGTTTTCCTGTTGCCTGGCTTATCCATGACAGGTGTATGCTGCAAGAAGTAATGAAATAACTGCACTGATAAATAAAATTAAACAAAGTAAATAGTTTTCCAGAACGTCAGCACTGGTGTCAGAGGAAATTTAAAAACCAAGGAATGGAAAAAACATTTGCGATTCTGTAAATACATCAGCAGAGGGATGCACAGTTACTGAAATTGGAATTAAATGGTTGAAAACGGAGGTAATAAAACACATTGCCTAAGCCAAGCACTCCATGATGACATCAGGAGGAGGAGGTAGTTGTGCAATTAAACCCAAGAATTCAAGAAATATTTGTAGAGGTGGCACTGACACATGTCCACTCTGACACTGCCCTTGACAAGGATGCCACTCCAAGTAAATCAGTTTCTGAAGGCCCTTGCAGAGACAGTGATCCACTGCCAGGCACATGAGGGACTCAACCTGCCCCATGACACAGATGAGCTGACACAGCTGAGGATACGCTAAGCATGTTCATGTTTGGGATATGCAACTTAATTCATGTTCACATACAACTTGTTTATTCACCTGTGGCTTTTTTGCTTTTATTTCAATAAACACCTGCAGTCACATATAATTATCAATCTGAAATGGCTCAGCAGCCAGTCACCAGTCTCATCAAATATATCTGGGCAACCTCTAAAAACAACTTTTCTGCTAAATGCCTGAATAGCCGAAGCCTCTAAGAGTAGAAAGTAAACCATTCAGAAGCTGTCAGCATTTGTGAATCACAGAAATTAATTGGTAGTCACAAAATAAGAATGAATCGTGGATACAAACAAAAAAAAGGAGGAGGTTGTTTGTACATTGTTCCCTGCATGAGGCCCAGTATAACATTACAACATTAAGCTAAATGACCAAATGGGTTAGGTTTGTTAGCTATATTCACAGTGTATTTCCAAAGTGAAGCACTACCTTGTGACAGTCAGCTATGTTCAGTCCAGCACAGTATGTCCAGTACATGCTCAGCACAATGCAGAGCTTCATCTTTATGAGAGGCCAGAGACTGCCTACTGCTTTATATCTGTGTAAATGCAACATAAATGTGTCTGTCTGCTGTTTGCCGCTGAGCAAGTAGTGTACACTGTATTTTCAGAGATTTCACACTGAACCACAAAGCAGTTGCAAACGAGACAGTTAAAAAATGAACTGACAGTTGCTATATTTCTCCATGAAAGCTGAGAGGAGCCACAGATTCAGATCATTCCTGGAGGTTCATCATTATGAGCAACCTCTTTCACATTGGCACTGACACATTATTGTTACAGGAAATATCGTTTGTAGTTGCTTTAGGTTTAAATTTCTAGTATTATAGTTTCTGGGAACTGTAACAAACTTAAAAATGTATTTTTGGTGCAACTGATTCCAGGTATTTAAAGATTATGAAGACCCATTTCGGAGACTATTTAGAAACTAGAGAAGTTTATGCACCTTTAAGCATGCTTGATTAGTATTGTACACATAATTTTAAAAAAATAATAATTATGATGTCAAGTTAAAAAAAACATCCTGAGAGATCTTTGTAATGAGGTTTTTACACCCCACACAGAAAGTCCCAGAACAGTAAACATCTACTAAAGTGTGAAAGAAAAAAAAGCATTGCATTCTTAAGAGTATGTGCAAAGTATTGTTCTCCACAGATTAATGGAAAGACTGGAACATGAATACAATAATCAGCACACCTCAACGAGTAAAGTAATGAACAAACAATCTCTGGATTATAGCCATAAAATCCTGCTGAGCCCACCCATGCTAAAACTGAACGCTCTTGTGCTACAGTACCATGAATCACTCTGGATTGGAGCGTCCACCAGATGGCATCGATATGTTCATAAATGACAGACCACAGCAGATGGAGGGAGAAGCAGTCAAGACAACATACTGTAAGAGACAGAGAATGGCAGAGTGGAACAGATGGAGAGAATTACTCAGAGGAGAGCAAAAGGATCTCAGAGTAAAGGAAATAAAGTGTATGTACAGAGAAGAGGGACTGTGGGGGTCATGTGACAAATCTGTTTAAGTCTAGTGCTATTACTGTACGAGGTGATCCAAAGGAAGCCAAGAGAGTGACAGAGCTGGCCTTTTCTCTATTAAAATCAAATCCTCCATATTATGATGTCTGTTACAGGCCTGTGTTATTGCAGTCTATGAAATGCAGTTATTCTACATAAGTTTCAAGTTTTCCACACCACATGAAGTCATTTTGTGAAAGATTTTTATTTAGGAGGATTTTTTTTATTTATTTAAGAGCTAAGCAATATATAGCATAAGAATGTTCTGTAGAGGACTGAATCTCATGTCAGGCAAAGGTTTAGAAAAGACGAAACAAGTTTATTCAGACAACATGAAGTTGAATTCACTGCTCATGTACTGCTTTTCTGTGGAAATATCACCAAAAAAAGTTATTTTTCCCTCACTGTGTGTTACTGCGTTCCATTATGCTTGCCTAAAATAATTTGAACTTGCTCTTCTCAATCCCGAAACTAAAAATGCAAGCCTTTTAAAGGTTGATTTAGGTTTAATACCTACACTCTCTTACTCTGAGTCTTCACACGAAGGTTTGTCTCCTTTGTTCTGCCCAACATACTGGTGACTCACATATGCTTAATACAACATCTGGAGATTGGACTTTGAGGCCTAACTGGTGAGCTCTGTCTCTTTTTTTGAAGCTTGTACAGAGGATTAAAGCTAAACACTGGATGCTCGTGTGTGTGTGTGTGTGTGTGTGTGTGTGTGTGCGCGCGCGTGTGTGTTGCTGTGTTGGAGCTAGCCGTGGTGCTGAACAGCTGAGCGCTGTCTGATTGTCTCTGTCCATGGTGCTGAAGCCTGTGGAATCCAGACTTTTTGCCCAGAGTCAAGTTTGTCAGACAGCTTAGCCTACAGATCACACAGAACCAGTTGGGGCCAAATCCAGGCTCATCAGTTCAGGAAACACGTAACTTATCTCGTAACCCATCAAGTTTTCACCGTGTCTCACAGTACTTCAGGTGGTAAAATCAGTTGTGATGGACAACACAAAAATGTGTCTGTTCATATGTCACATCCTCAGTTCCCCTTATAGTAAAATTGAGACTACAGAGGCCCTTTAGTTTATGGTATAAGGGAAAAATCATTGTTTTGGTCAAATGCAACTAAATAACACACACCGTGTCTTCTGCTTTGGTTTTCCAGAATTTTAGCATTTCTCAGATTGAACTGAAAGTGGATTGGAGTGAAAGGTTACCATTAAAACGATAATTACCCTTCACTTGTTTTAAAGAGATATTTTAACTAAAGCAAATTTTCAATATTTCACAGCTACAATCAGTATAAACATTTGGCAGTTTCACAAGTATGTTAACAGCAAAAGGTTTTCTCATTATGCTGGTAAAGAAATGTAATTCCAGCAGCAGTACATTTGTCTGTAATGCAATTTTCTTTTAGAAACAGGCATTTCTTAAGCATATTTAGCATATTTTACAGCACTGTAATCCAGTGTTTTTTGCACTTTGGCAAAAACGATTAAATAGATATTCAAAGTTAAAATATATGGGTTAGCCCTCACCCTCTGTCCTTATAAAGGATGAGGAGGTCTGTCATGTAGCTTATAACGTTAAAAAATCAAATTTCAACCACAAATCAACCCCACAGTTAACATGTGTTCATTCCCAAAATGAAATCCTCATCTTGTGAAAAACCTGGCATTGGCTGTGACAAAATTATTACTAGCATGAAAGTAAAGCAGGTTCTACCTTTATTAAAGAGATGAGACATTCAAAGATATTTTTTTAGAGAAAACACATATTTTTGCCTTGAGACCAAATGTGTTTAGAAATAAATTAAACAGGTCATATTACCTGACTCAATCTGCACATTTTACAGACTCTCACAGAGGTCTGTTATTTTGCAGCCACTAGAGGAAACAGTGACATCTTTTTTCCTTTTCCTTTCCTTTTTCCTTTTCAATTTCAAGTACAGTTGAAAGCTTATTCTGACAGAAATACCTCACAATCTGGCTTTATGAGCATGTTGGAGGTGTTCTCGTCTCTCTCTCTCATTTCATTGTACAGTCAGTCTGTTTCATGTTAGACTGAGAAAATACATTTCCCCTTTTATTGTTCCTATGGGTGTGTGTAAGCTTGTAAAGTTATTTCTTTCTATCTTTCTTGCGCTTCCTCTCTGATCTGATCTTGTTAGAAACAGAAAGAGGATGAATCAGAGGTTGCCAATGTGTTATCAAGGACTTTTTCTTTGGTACCAGCTGACTTTGGACCACAAATTTCTGTATTCCTTTTTCCTAAAAATCTGCTTTGACTTTGACTTAAGGTCATTTTGATATGACGTACATGTATCACGTTGCTTAAAAGCTTAAATGCGAAAAATAGAAAACAGGTCAAAACATCAGGTGCTGTACTTTCATTTAGTAAAATAGTTTTCTATCATTTTACAGTTAATATGTCTGCTTGTGGGAACACTTATTTTGGTCAACCGAGCGTGAGCGACCCAGACCTGAGGCAGCAACCGAGGCCACAGAGGTGTACTCATGAGTGTGTGGGGGTTGTGCTTTGGAGACTGCGTCAGGGGGAGGCACTGTCTTTTGGGACTGGACCCCTGAACAGATCATGTGAGCAGCCTCTTGGACAGCAGTGTCCCACTGCAGTCAAAGAGGCTGCACTAAGTTCCACCTAGTTGCCTTCACTGTCGATGCCATCCATCTGCCCAGGGAGCGCACTAAGTGCACGTCATCATAAGCATTGCAAGCAGCTAGCTCAAACTGTGGTTGGTTCATATTACTGAAGGAATTTGGCTCATACTCAGCTAACCCCTGAGCAAACCCCAGGTTGTCATCCCAGTCTTCACCATTACTGACATCAGATGGAGCTGGGTCCCCTATCTCAGAAACTCTGCTTTGCAACTTCACCCGGCATCTTCTCAATGAACATGACCCGCCTCTCCAGGGTTGAAACCCAGAGTTGGTGACAAGACAGACACAGCTGCAGCTCAGTGGTCCTGGCATAGACCATCCCCAGACATATGTGACATGCCTCATTCTTGTTCTTGAAAATGAATGAAAAGAGAAGCCCTTAAAGACAAAATCAAATAGAAAACTTCTTTTGCTTGTATAGGCTCAATGTTCATATTGAGACACAAAGCCTGTGGATATAACTGAACCTGAGCAACATTAGCACCCCAAAGGACAGCCATGGCTACCACCAACAGGATATGTTGACTTTTAGCCATAGTCCACTAAAGAGCAGAGCTTACCGGCTGTAGCTAGTGAAGGGTGAAGGTAGAAGGGTGGCTGTGGTCACAGATGTATAAATGTACAGGCGCAGGTCACCACATTCAACTGCCTAATGACGTGAATAGAGGCCACACTGGGGCATGATAGCCACACTGTGCACCAAGTGACATGACTGAAAGGGAACTCGTGGACAAAAGTAAAAAACAAAGCAAAAATATTTGCTTTAAAAAAAGTAGCATGTAGACATGGTCTAAACATACACGGAGGGCCGGAAAGTTAATCTTAATGAAGCACAGTCTGTACACTCTTACACAGCCCTGAGAAAATGGCTAATCAGGCATGTTGAGTTGTATACGGGCTGATCTGGACTGCTCATAACATTAGCGGCGGGAGTCCTGGACTGCTAATACTGTCACACTGAGAGAGAAAGTCAAGCAGGGAGTTAGGGAGGCAGAGGTGTCTCTGTGTGTGTGTGTGTGTGTGTGTGTGTGTGTATGTGTGTATGTGTGCATGACAAGTTATACCTCGCTGGTTGATGGTGATATGTAGGGACTGGTGGAGAGGGGCATGTGAATGTACATAAGATGGGGGTTTAGGGGTTTGTTGACAATAATCTTCATTTGTTGGTAATGTAAACAACAACAGCAGGCATTACTTTGAAAAAAAACAGTGTGTGTGCGTGAGAGTGAGAGGGTGTGTTAGATCCTTAATATAATCACACTGTGCACACTCAGAGAGTACATGCAGGGAAATACACAGAGGGGAATCTGGGATGAATTAGATGCTGGTGTGTGTAATTTACACATTCTGCAGGTCAATATTGCCATATTTTGCTTTTATAAGCTACAGAGATCAATTCATTTATTTTATGTGAATATATTTTCTTTGTAGAAACCTTTTTTTAATTTGCATTTTCACCCTCTTGCTCTTCTGATGTTGAGAAAGTGAAAAAGTATTCCCCTTTTTCCTCTTCACCTGTTTGCCTTATAGAAATCTCTGGTGTTTACCGTTACAGGTTACTGGTTTTCTTTTTTTGTTTACAATCAGTTTTGTTTACCCTCTGGCTCCCAGTGCGCTGCAATAAAGTTCAAAAGGGCATAAACTGGAATTGAAAAACTGTTGGCAGTCTTCAGTTTGAGTGTGTGTTTACTGGTCTATCATACAGATGAAGCCATGAAGCCATGAAGCCTGAGATGCTGCTGCAGATTTCTTTCATGCACCAAAAGAAATATGTAGAAAAGTGTTGTTTTTGAGCCATATTGGTTACATATAGTTACATATTCTCTTAACTGATAGGTCAAATGTTTGTTGGTTAGTTAGTTAAAGACATTAGCATTTTCTTAAAGAAATAAGTTCCTTTACTACTTCTGCAGGAAAGATGTTGCATTGCTGCATGAAGAGTAGCTTTTACACAGACTGTACAAATTTGAAACCATATGAGTTCAACCATCAGACAATATTGCTCATGCATCAGGGGGACTTGTTCACAAGGAAAACAGCCCAGTAGAAACTAAACCTGACTTGGGACCAGATTCTTCCATTCACTTCTAATAAAACTCATTAAAACTTAATGAAAGTTATTCAGTGTTCTGCTCTTTGGTTAGGTCAGAACATTTCTGAAATGTGCCCTTTTTTTTTCGTGTGGGAAATTAAATGATTACCCGGGCGCAGAGAGAGGTCTAGAAGCCATGGGTTTATACAGTGCTTATATGTACTTATGTATCTCATTTGGCTTGAGAAGACCTCGGTAACCCACATGCTGTTTCTGCATAAGCTATGCCAGCTGCAAATTCTTGATTTGTTTCTGCATAAGCTATGCAGAAACAGCACAGAGTAGAGAGGACTCTCGACTATGCCCACAGAAAAACTAGGATTTGAGATTGTTTGTGGCAAACTGAAATTAAGGTTTTGGTGTGTAAAATGCTTCATGGTTACAATATAGCACCTTAGCCTATGCAGTTTTACCCATACTTACATCCTTCTCCAGTGTCTTAATCTCCAGCTGCAAATTCTTGATTTTTAACTTTTGGTGCAGTCCAGTTTCTGGCTTTCAGTGTGAATGACACTTGTATATGGAATGGACATTCTGTGAATGTGTCAGTGACTAGCTCATTATGTACTTGGTAAAAGCAATATGTACTTTACTTTAATTTCTTGCAGTACTTGTTGTTCTGGTCAGGTCCAGTACAAATTTAATTTGTAGAATGAGGACATATCCAAAGCACTTCCCATTTGGTTTTACCTTATTTGACATCTCTGTGACTGCAGGAATAGTCTCCTCATCACTGGTCCTCAACATGCTTCCGCCATCTACCTGCAAATAGAGGAATACTGGAGTTGTTGCTGTAAAAGAAAACAAAAATTGCATAAGTTGTGCTGTGATCAGGTAAGCTTTAGGGCCTCTTGAGTTGAGGGATCTAGCAAGCAAGACGTGTCTTCACTTACAAATCTGGGCATACAGTTTTACTATTGAGAGTCTGATACCTGTTGATAAAAAGAAGTAGACATATTTACATATTGCTCCCAAGCACCTTGAGGAATGATGTCTGATGAAGTACCTCTATTTACTCCTTCTATTAGTGGGTACACCTGGTTGTATTTCGTTACCAACTCCTCTTCAGGTACAAGGTGCAGGTCTGCTACCAGCAGTGGCATCATGGCATCTGTGGCTAAAATAGTATATTTACAGGTCAACTATCATAACAAATACATCTTACATTTTGTTTAAGGCGTGCTGACCTCAATCAATTTTGGTGCTTTTAAGTTAGCTAGCACCATTATTTTAAACATACACATCATATCTACTGATAATATGGCCACCATGTATTCAATGTATTCAATGCAGCCATAATACCCTTCAAGCTAATGCCTCCTTTACTCTGTGTAGTTTGATCGCTTCTCAGCCATTTGGCTAAGATCAAGTGTAGTATCTGTCCTTATCAGTTTAATATCTGATACATCCCCTACCCAGGGACCATATGTTAAATTGATTTTTGGAACAGGGAGATAGAATAGGGGCTTGCTCCATCACTCCACGCATTGACCTGGTATCGCAGTACCTCCAGGAACAGTGCACCCCCCTGGAAATTTCCCAGTTTGGGATGAATAAAGTTTATCTTATCTTATCAGTCTGCCACTGACACCTCTTCAGTTTTTGCTTCTTTTGGCGACGTGTCTTTTTCAGTCACCTGTTCTGAACCACTTATCTGCACTTATCTGCTGCATGCTCACAATCCTGCTGTCCACGCAGCTTAATTGTGCTAATGGAATGGCTTTTAGCTCTAAGTGAACAACAACGTTAATTTAAACTGGACTTTTTCAATAAAGTAATGCTGATGAAACACCCCGCAGGCTTCTACAAAGAAACACCAAGTCAAGGTAACACTTAGAAAGGTCAGTGGTTCAATTACTGGCCACACTGCTTCACCCAGCAGGGCTCTTAAGTTGTACTATCTCCTCTCCTTTAACTCATTAAGGTAGGTCTTAATGTAAAATGTTAACATTTACATGCATATGCTGCCAATTACTGTCAAGAGTCCCCAGCTCTTGAAGAGGCGCACTGGCTGGATTGCCAACTTGATTGGTTACCATGGAGACACAGAATGAATGGAGGCTTTGCCATGGACGAATAGAATGAGAGAAGAGGAGGGAGTGGAATGAAATGGTGGTTTCTGATTGGTTATTTTGTATATTAGTTGATGTTAAACGTCTCTTGAATGCAATTTTGGGTTAAGTTAATGTCTTTTTCAACTCTTTTTTCAACAAAGTACACAGAAAAACAGTTACTTACACATTACAAACCATATGCAATCATCAGCTGGTAATAGTTCAACATGGCGCAATATAAAGTGACTTATCAGTTCAACATACACAGTACTTACACAGGGATAAGATGCTACTTCATTTCATGTGTAAATTAGGCAATCTAAATGCAGCAAGGACAGAATGAGACTCTGCTTCTGTTGTACTTTTGGTAGCAGATTTTATACAAAAGGCCTCATCACTTTTATCCAACCACCCTACCATCGTCAGCTACTCACAGTTTTCCTCCCTGCTTTTGACAATAAATTGTCTTTAGAAAAACACACAAAATCACCTGCTTGCCTATAAGCACACACACCAGCCTCCATTTAAAAGACTAATATTTTAAAAGAGAAGTCAGCTGCAGCAATGCACATGGGGACTGCGATTGGTTGCTTGTTTTTTTTCCAGCAACTGTCTAATGATGTTAGAGATGTTTGATAATGAAAAGTAACAAAGGAGGTTGAAAGGAGGCTCAGGATTATTCATGTGCCACACTGCAAAACAGCTCACCACATTCAGCATTCACAATGATCGTATGCATACAAACTATGTGAATGCATGGAAGTAGCCATTTATTCATTAATGAGACCAGGCCAAGTAGGAGTTAGTTAAGCAAAGGGAAACAATTACAGTAATTTATTAAAGCGGGACACAGCCTTATTGCAAATAAGAGAGTATTATAAACTTTTACTGACGTAAACATTGCCTGTCATGAGATCATTATAATCATGTCTTGAATATTTTTCTTCACCTCAACTACAGTGGTGCAATATGTGTGGTGCAATATGTACTAATATTAAAATATTATTGCATTTTCTTACGTTATCAATTGCTTTTAAATACCTGAGAGCAACATTATACAATAATTGGTCCATGCAAAGTTAACAGAGTCATAACTGATTGTCAATCAATTAGTGACAATAAGTCAATCATAATAAGACCACTAGCTGCTACAGCTTCATCTACATTTAAGTTGGCATTTACATTAGCAATAAATAAAGATACCTGTCCATCAGGAAACTGTAAATCACAGACAGTTAAGCAGCCACAAGACCTTGGAGGGAAAGCCAGAACATTTTCAATAAATATGAGCAAGACCAGAGTCTTGATTACAGCAGCTGTTAATCACATCAATCTTACAAAAGTGAATAGCACTCCTGAAGGGAGTTACAAATATCTTTCATGATGTTGTTTTAAGATATTTAAAAGCATCTAATGACTTCTTAATGAAAACTGAAGGGAATTGTTAATAATACAAAGTTACAATGATCAGGGCAGTCAGTGTCAAAAACAACCACTTATGGCAGTTTAAAGCCAGCAGTTTCTGTGAATATGTTCAATACACTGGCTGTTGCATGTTTATGATATGTTGACACACCACAGACAAGTTATCATCAAAGACAATGTTGGTTTTGCATGACAAATAACACTACTGACTGAATGACTGTTTATGACAAAGATCATAAACACAGCTCTTTCATATGGGTTGGACTAGGGTTAGGGTTATGTTGTGGGGATGCTATCTGAACCAAAACCTGCCAAAAGTTGAACTCATTTGTCTCTATGGTGGACCCTACAGACTTCCCTTGTGTCAAGTATAAATCCAGCATTTGATGAGATTTGTGTTACATTTTTGTAGGTCCCTATATGTATTTAAGTTTGTTTTTGTTTTTTTGTTTATGTCCCCGAGCTATTGGATTTCTCCTTTTCTTATACTTTTGGTATATTTTTTTTACCATTTGTTCTGCAACTAAAGCACTGAAATGATTTTATATAAGCTGTAGTGTAAATGAGGCAGTCGTCACTCTGTGGCTATGCTGCTGCCAAGTCACCAGAGTGTAATTACCAGGCACAGCAGGGAGCATCGTACCACTTTGAAATACACTTTAGATAAATCTGCATTCCAGTAAAATGGAGATACCTCAGGTGTCTGAGGAAATTGTCATTAAGTGTACATCTAAAGAGATCCTAGGGTTTCAACATGTGCCTGCAGGAGAAATGGAATTTGGAAAGGCTGAGAAGTTCCTGTTTGGGATGTTTGAAAAGTAGTCATTACAAAGCAGGAGAGACAGACAAGGAGAAAAATGATAATAAAGAAAAAGAGAGTGATGAGGTGCTTGTGGCCTGGAGATGCAGCTGAGTCAGGCGTTGAGCATTTTCTTAATTAACTAGTGGTAAACACTCACACACTCATCAAGATACAAGTTAGAAATGCACTCTCACCCACTGAAGTGGACACCAACACAGACATGATGTACCCATATTAACCTGATTTTACTTATTATAATCACAGTTGTAAAGTATCATACATGCAACACTTGTGTACATGTCAAGCAGCTTACCCTATATTAATGTGCAACAGACCACTAAGTTCAGCTCAGGGAATTCATCACGTGTTGTGGGTGTCATGGTCCTCTGACAGCTCATTCACTACAGGGGATCCCAACAATGACCCATTTGAGAAATATGATTTTTCATAGTGAATTGCACCTCATTAACCCTCTATCAGTGGTGGGTAACACAGTTTAGTCAGTATAGTTTACTGTTGTGTAGCTCTGTAAACACAGGCTGTTTGGATACAACAAAAAACAAGTGTTGATTATGTTAGGGGTGGTGTTTTTGTGTTCCAGCTTCTGTGAGGTTGATAGATACATAATGATATTAGATACATACTGATATAATGCCTTTTTTTTTAAATTTATCACTTTTTTTATCATGGAGCCACAAAGTCTGTTCAGGGAGAACATCGGGGTGGATGAATGACTCAATAAAACATCAGACATTAATATATGAAAGATGGTTTTAGTGCCTAAACCAAACATTGGCCATTGTGTTGTCTGATCATGATTTATGTCAGATTTATTTTTCAACAGTGATTTATTACATTTTTTTATGGCATAGACAAATGTTGTAAGGACATCAGAGCACAAAATGTTTTCATGCATCGTTCTTGAGGCCATGGACAAATTATGTATTTTCTACGTCATTGCATCAGTATAAGCAATCATAATAAGTCTGTTGGTGGGGCAGGCAGGCATTCTTTGGTTATGGAAACAGAACCAATCAGATGAGGCCACTGTTACACCGCTGCGAACCTCTAAATAGTCTACTGTCAGCTCACAACATTCAGAAATTAAACCCTATGAGAAGCAAATATACTGGTGGCACAAAAATGTATCCATCTATTTTCCAACTCCTGCTATTGCGAACATAGGCACTTTTAGTTAGGGGTTTAATTTGTCTGGCCCCTCTTAACAGACGGCTGGCCTGTGGCCCCTGTGGTTTACACTATTTGTCTTCTCTTTGTCTTGGTCTTGACTGATCTGCTGTTTCTGATCTGAAGTTCACATTCTCCTAAAACTCTCATGGCCCAGATGAAGCTTGATAGGGCTTATTATCTCTCCCTCTACTATTTCATCAGCTAAATATCAAGTAGGCCTGCCTTTTACGCTTTACTGAAATGACTGAATTGAATACAGACAAACGCTCACATGCCAGGGTATAAATGAATGATTTCTCTGGGCAAAACTGTCCTTCAAAGTTCATTAAATGCCTATGAAATGTAAAAGTATGAGTGAACAAGATCTCTAAATACAGGCAATGATATAGACAGACTGACAGATTTTCAGGTTTTTAGAATAATAGCCCTGTTTATTGGCCCCCACTGTTTGACTCGTTCCTCTCTGTAGGAGTCGGTGTATGTGTATATGTAGTATAAACAAAGCTGGGCCATCCATTTTAGTTATGGAGCTTCAAAAGTGTTTCAGTCTGTTCTGTCAGATTATATTGTTCCCCAACATCTCCCTCCAGCTCTTTGGGATTCAGTTCAGCTGGATGTGATCCCTCCAGTGGGTTGTAGGTCTGTAGCAGAGTTTACCTCTATCTGGTCTAAAAGAAGACACCAGAGTTGTGACACTTAATAAGACACTGTGTTGCAGGCAAGAACCAACACACCCAGATACACATTTGAACTCACTATTTATCTTCTATTTCAATTTACCAGAATGTACAGGTGGCCCAGACGTTCATGTACAAATCATCTGTATAACAACTTAAACTTACAGATTACCTAAGTTGACTCAAAAAAATTAATTAAAATAACATAAAATTAATATTCTGTTCACCGTGTCATCATTATCATACTTTACAACATTTTTTTTTTCTTTTTCAAAAGACTTCATTTATGAAATACAGTTACTGACAACACTAAAGTTGGCGTTTTTTATCTGTCTAGGACTTGAAGCCTCACATAGTGAAATAAAAACATAAACCTATTCAGGAACATATGACATGTGTTAATAATTCTGTTGAAGTGTCATACTGGCTCCTTGGTCTGAAGCACAGATGTTGTACTTGAGATATCCCAGGTTTTCCCACTCCCCTTCAAACTTTCATATCTATCTTTGCTTTACCAAACCAATGAAAGGGATACAGTGCCCAGAAAATAATGCGAGGAAAGTAATGCTGAAGCATGACACCCTGAATTTCAGCCTATGAAATTTGTAGCACCTTTGCATGTGTGAAAAAGAGAGAGGGCAATAGAGAAATGGTATACTGTAGAAGGAGAGGGGACAGGCGGAGCAGAGGCAGCCAGAGTTAAATCAGTGCTGTGACTTCAGCATTGATTTGGACATGCATGTACTGTTATGTGTTGACATAATGACAAACCACTGAAATGGAACAAGCCTTCCAGCTCAGATATGGACACAAATACACACCCTAACTCAACTCAACACACACAAACACACATACATATAAACAACAAACAGACTTTGGTCTCCCTTGCTCAAGTGCGTGATTGCAGCGATTGCTTGTGACTGTCAGATTGCAGGGCGGCATCAGTCTGGAAGCCTCATGCATTTTGATAGCCTCTTGGCTCCACTTCCTTTCTTTCTTTCTTGCCCCCCAAACCATCATTTTATATGATACATGTGTCTTGTTCTGCATAAAAACTATACATGTTGATTATCTCTCCCATTTAGTGTCATTCATAGCTGGTTTGAAGTGTTTATGTGTTTATCTTGTTGATATTGAAAGGTATTATGTCAATTTTTTTTACATCAACTTTACAACTTTTCTTTGTTTAGCATTATCGAGGATTGAATCATATGACACAGGAAGAAAAAAATGTTTTTTTTAAAAAAAATAGTACTTGATTAATCATCTGTAAAGACTCCAAGAGAAAATATATCTGGTTGTGTGAAAGTGAAATATTTTGTTTTTGAAGCTTAGTGACAACGTAAAAAGGACTAGTTGGTAATAACTTGACATGCAAGTAGCTAACAAGTCAGTCTGTCAAGAACATGTAAGGTTAGTCAGTCACTATAGCCATTTGATATCTTTTCAATTTTCTCTGTGTTGTACACCATTTTACTTCATAAAAGCGTACCGAGAAGGCAGGAAAAGGCTTATCTTGCTAAATAAGCCAGCTCATTATCGCAGTCGCTAACAGGTTATTAAGCTAGCAGTTTATTCATATTCCACATTTGAAATGCTAGTGTCAGTAGGGTTTGAGTAACTAGGATGCAATATTTTTTAATTTAAAAAAAGGAAATTAAAAAAATTGAGGCAATTGATTTATTGAATGGACCAGAGGGACATAAGCATGTAAGAGATATGAGACTTCAGTGACCATCAGCTGGCAGACTGTGGGCTACATCTGGCCCACCAACCTACCACCCCAATCTCTTGAGAGAGACCTTTGATCCTTTGATTAACTTGCCAACCCCCAACAGTCAGCCAAAAGGTTGCCAATTGATAGGTCAACCTACTACAGAATTAGATTATCCTGAAACCTAACAGCATCCTCTGTACTCAGTGGACCCACCATCAAACCAGCTGGCTCCCAAGCTGGCCATTCCCTGGAGCTGACAGCACTGCACTGGCCAGACTATTGAAGGTGACTCTGGAGATGTTGGTGCTTAGACACAAGATGTCACTTTTGTTTACGTTGGCAAACTGCATCTCAAACTGAGTATCTTCCTTTGCTTCATGGGATCCTGACGAGGAGTTTTTCTTGAGATAAGGACTTATTGTTTGTTGAACTGTGGGTTTTATATTGAGCACTGACTTGGTCTCCTTGGTGGAGGTCTGAGCACCTAATTATCATTATAGATTTCCCATGTTTTAAGGCTGTTCCCATTGTTATGAGCTAATACAAAATAACATGAATTTTGTAAGACAGAGAAATATTAAACAACAATAGGTTAATTAGGTCTAAATAGTTTTCATTTAAAAGTCGTGAGCCCTCAGTGTCTGTTTTGAAGATTCTGGCCCTTGGGCAAATGTGATTAATAAGCCCTGATTTACATCTCTAATATATATAAAAAGTTGCATATAAGAATTTTGCTTTATTGTAGAGTTCCTTGTCCATTCCTACAACAGTACAACAGTATGGTGGCATGTTCTTAACTTTAAACCCAACAATTTGACAGGTAGTCCAGAGGTGTTTAGGTGGGATGTTTTGTTCAGTGTTGACCCATTTGTATAGCACTATGGATTACCCATCAAAAGATATGAGGCAAACAACAAACTGCCTGCTTTTGGTTATGAGTCTTTATAAGCCTCACTGTCAAACTAAGGAATTAAAACAATGCTACTGCAGAGTCACTTCAGCTTGTTTTGAGGGAGAGAAGAAAGATGTGAGAAAGAGGGAAAGAAGGGGTGAGACAGAGAGAGAAATTGCATCATGAAACAGTAGGGCTGGCAGTGTACTCCAAACAAATCAAATTTGTAGTGTTCAAATCAAATGCGGCACTGTGTGCAAATGTCTGTGACTGAGATTTGTTTCTTTAATGGCATTCATGCTGGATAGAAAAGAAAAAAAAAACAGGATCACATGACCAAAGGGCCAAACTTTAAAAAAACAAAACAAAACATCCCAGCTAAAGGTGGTGGCAGCAGGAATTTGAGAGGCTGTGAACTATATTGTCAAGATCGTCTCCATGAGAAAAACGTCAACGTCTTGGTAAAATCATGTAAATCATCAGTTATGCGTTTCAGCAGCAAAGGCTGGAGTGGTTGAACCTCTTACGAAATGTGCCGTATGTCAGTCAGACAGACAGCTGGGGCGTCAGGTCAGGTCAGGCCAGGTGCTTGTATGGGCAGCTCTGGATGGCACAAACTAACTAACTATTAAATAACTTTGGAGAATTTTTTCATCCAGAAAATTTTGACTGGTCAGTCTGTGTTAACTTTGACCATCAAAAACAAATATTGTGCTTTTTTATGTACACAAAAGTTGATTTTGTTTGAAGAACGCAGCGTTGATGTGTGATACAGAGATCAGGTTCAGCTAAACAGAAGTGTCAGGCCCACTGGAAGCAAAGAAATCGTGCAGTGTCGCCTCTGCCATGTCTCACTTGTTGCAGTGGGCACATCAAAGCTGGCAAGCTCGCAAGTAGCTTGCTTATTAGCAAACATTATGTAAATAAGCAACCTGCACTCCTAAAATGAATGTGTGCCAAGCAGCACTTCATTTTTACTGGGAATCCCGCAATGCCTTAATGTGAAGCGAATTGCTTGTGTCCCGTAGAAAATGAATGGGGGCGTGCAACACTAACTCTAACCCTACTTCTGTTTTGAGCTCATTAGCACACATTTAACATTTTATAGGTTTATGTGTCCCATTTCTTGAGAGTTAACACCTTGAAGCCTGAACAGTGGGCCAACGGAAAGATGAACACAAATGAAGTATGCATGCTTGTTGAAAAGTCATGCATGTTTTTGTTCTCTCTCTTAATATTTCTTCCTCAATTAAAAAACATTTATTGTTGAGACAAAGTGGCTGGGAGAAAAACTGAAATTAAGCGTAACTTTATAAAGTAACATATTTTAACTTTATTTTACCCACACTGTTAAAATGTAATTGGTCAGAGCGGCACAATCTGTATCCTGTCGCATAAATCATGCATGTTTGATACAGCAGGGACCTGTTTCAAACTTGGTTGTGGCACTCAGGAAAAAAGTTAGGGAGCCAACTTTCTCACAGCATTTATTCCAAATACTGTTCTGCACCCCTACGGGAACCAGTTCTGCCTTATATTGGACACCCACTCATACTTGAAGATACTCCAGGTTGGCTTATCACACAGCAAGTTGACTAACTATTTGGTGTAACGCAGCCCAGTACACCACCACCAACTTAAAGTTTAACAATGAAGGTGCTTTAGAAATACTTCTAAAACATCTTTGGCTACAAAAAATGCACATTTTAGTCTTTTTAAATATAGAATTTTTAGTATTAAATTGTATAGATGTACCTAAAAAAAGTGTCAGTCTTTTGATGTTTCTTGATTGTTTATCCAACTTTGGTAAATAGATTGAAAAGTCAAGAATGAATCTCAACAAAAATACATTCATTTTATCTGTGTCGTTTTAAAGTCATAGACTAAACTGAAGGGAAGGATCACCCTTTCTCGCCTCTCACTGACGTGACATCACCTCACTGATTGTCTTCTCATCTTAAACGAGTGTTGCTCAGACTTTATTTTTAAGTTTTTCTCAGAAGTCATCTTGACACTGGATGCTTCACCCAACTCCAAAATAAATCAAGTAAATTCATTCCTTATCTCATTACTGAGATGTCGGCTTCCTCTCTGGGATGTGAAATATGGAAACCATTTTAAATTATATCAGTAATTCTGTGTTGCACCAAACCACCCCTGGACCAAAATCTCCCTAACCGTAAAGTAGAATCAGCAACAAACAAACTAGGACTTCTACTCATATTAATGCCAATAGATCACACATTTGGGATTCAACACGTAATTGAATTTGGGATGAGAAATTAAAGTAGTACTAGTTTAATGGTCAACTGTTTATCATATGTGGTGTCCCTCATCCCAGCTGAAGCTTAGATTACACTTGTAGGGTGGGCTAATATGCTAATGTGTTTGTGAGTGTGTGCATCTCTTTCCCTACCTGTCACCATAGTGTTAGCAGCTCAGTGACTGACTGATTATGGGCGCTGATTGGATCCCAGTTGCCAAGACGTGGAACATTAGCTCTGTGATTGGTGGATAAACAGAAAGATCTGTTTCTCCCCTTTTTTTTCCAACACGTTGCAGTTAAGGGTCACTCTATGAAAAGCATTAATTGTCATGATGGAATGATTATTTTCTCCTTTAGAGTCACTTTAAGGGACTTTTTAAAAAATAAATCTAACAAAAAACACATTTTGAAAATGGAACTTAATTTATTTACTTCATGCAGTGGCTTTACACTTGATTGGATCAGGGCTTCAACTTCTAAGACCAGTAAATGAGACACAAACAAATCATTGCCTCTTCAACTTAATATCCAAATTTCAGCAGCAATTCACCACATCCTGGCATCTAGTGGCACCCAGATAACATGACATCACTCACAATACTCCTAATGACCTCATTCGCGAAAGAGATTAGTTGCAAATGAACTAATCACTCGCGAGTTGCACATTGCTACAGGGAGTGAAAAAAAATTGGGTGAATTAGTAAGCAGTTATGATGATGGAGAGCAACTGACAGTTAGTTATGCAGCGAGAGAGATTCAAAGTTGTGTTTACCCGACTGTTTTATGTCTTCTCCGCATGTCTTTCTGCTTCGATGAGAGAACTTTCCCAGGGTTTAATGAGTTTGGAGCCTTGGGCGTTTTAGATTGATGTGATGTGGGTAGAGGAGGTAACTTTCAAAATGTATTCTGGTGCAGTGTAATTATCACTGTAATCCGTTAGTCTCAATTAAAATAGTCTGCAGTTTAATTTAGATGTACATGGAAATTATAAAAACCAGAACATGTACAGGTAGGTGTAGTTTAAGAGCTGAAGTTCAGTCCTGTGCACCTGCCCTGTTATTGTAAGGTTGAATCATATGTGACTCATATGTGAATAAAAGCTCACCTGGCCTAAATACAGAAGTTAATGCAACACAGTTTCTGACTTAGGTACAGCGCCTTATACAGTGGCATTTGTTGTTGCATGTGTACTATAATCTGTGTGCATTTGTTATGTTGTGTATATTAAGTTATGGAGATTATTTGATTTGTTCTGTGTTCAAATTTCTCATTCATTTATTTGTCAATCAGTGAGTGCTATCTGTAGCCAATAAAAAAATAACATAAAGTAATATAAACATATCCATAATATGAAAAACCATTCTGAGCTCTGATTGTTGTTTCTCAAAGCAAAGATCTTACATCTGCATGTACCCTTAAGCGTGGGGAACTGTGGATGCAGTAGCACAAAAAAATAGTTGATGTCAAGAATTTATCTCACATTTGAAACACATAAAATACACAAAAATTGAAATAATAATAAGATAAGGCTTATAGGCATGTTATGTTTAGTAGCTTTTCTAAAGCTTTAATGTTTGATGGAAGTGCAGAAGTTCAAATTTCTATGTTTAATATCCAATTTTTTTTCTTTTTACTTTTTTCTTAAAAAGCACAGAATGAAATGGAGCATTTGACAAACCAATTGTACCAAGCCATAGACAAAATGATGGACCTTTGCAAGAGGCATCTCCATATATGACAGAGAAACTGGACAAAAACAACTCAATATCTTATTCACAGATTCTGAAAAAAGTATTGATATTGGGTACTGACTTTGATAAGATAAGAAGTAGGTTGAAAAAACTATACGCCCAAGTCACCCAAGTGCTCTTTCACTACCATTACAAAAACACTTCTTTTGGAAACAACATTTATTACTTAATGATTTACAGCTAGTTAGCTGAGTTAGCTGTGCAGCTAGCAGTCTGATTTGCTAACCTTGTCAGGACTAAACACAGCCTCAGAGACTTACGGAAGCCAATTTGGCAGTGACAATCCAAAGTTCCTGTGACAGCAACTTAGACACTAACACTTCCCCAGAGCTCAAAGCTCCCAGTCCAGGCAGAGTCACTAGGACCACGAGCTGCCTGCTAACCTGGATCACCAAGCAAACTGGTTAAGGACTGCTACAGGTTAACTCTGAAACAGTTGAGGCAGAGCAGCCAGATGACATCAAAGGTAAAATTAGAAATGTTCTGATCCACTTTCACCAAATTCAGTAAATAATCTTATAAAGTTGTGTTTTTGCAAAGCAAAAATGCAAATGCTCAGGTATAGGTGCCTTTTGGAGAGATGCACTGTAATCTGTGTTCTTGTCAACAAACAGCAAACTCCATCTGCTGATTAGGATCAAATGATATGACTGAAAGCACCAGAACAGCTTCAGCCGTAGAGGGACATGGATTCAAGGCTGTTTTTTCCGTTGTCGTTTTCAAGGACAAGAATGAACTTTGGGCCCTGATCAGATTTATGCATTAATTAACATGAATCAACAACAACGCATTTAGGAACTGTACAAAAATACTATTTAGACACAGACAGGTGATTTCCTGGATCTTTAATTATCCAGCACCGGGGATGAGTGAAGCATTTCAGGTCAAGAATTCCTCTCAGCAGACTCAGTTTTTTAGTGAGAGATGTCTGGAGGCTGGGTGACAGCTTGGATAACACACACACATGCACACACACTCTCCTGCATGCCTTCTCTTGCTCTCTCTCTCTCTCTCTCACACACACACACACACACACACACACACACACACACACACACACACACACACATACACACAGAGTAGAGTGGTTAGCAGTGTGGCTAGCACTATCAAACCATGTGGTGTGGTGTTAATCACACCTATGTCCATTAACACTTCAGCACAAGGCGCCCTTAGCATGTGTACTGTACAGACAGACAGACACACCACAGTTACACACAGACGCCCCATGGACAGAGCAAAAATGCAGATGGAAGTTTGTAAAAAAAGAAAGAAAGAAAGAAAAACAGAAAAGGGGTTGATGTCTTCTCCGTTTCCAATATATTTTTTCAGGCTTATTGAATACTTTAATACATTTTGAATTAAATGTAAACATATTTGATCATATATTGTTTTTTTTTAATTTTACCATCATCCCATAACCTAAAAAATAATCTAACACTTTTTATAAATAGTCACTATTTTGAGCCTTTTGAGGATTAACAGCCTGTCTGAACAGCTGGGACTTCAAAGAGGTGTTAAAAGTGTCAACAATGTCAGGAAAGCTGACATTATGGAAGAAGTCAAAGCTGCCTTTTTAAAGAAGCTGCAGCACCAAAGACTCTTGGGATTTTTTCAAGTTTGACCTCACTTTTATTTTAGCTGTTATTGCTAATATTGATATATTACCATTTTGTAGAGTTAAGGAAAACATGTATGTAAACAAAGCAGCTATTTTATACCATGTTTCTAGACACTTTCACTTTTTGTCTGATTAGCTGCTTCTGCAAATACTTTGATGTGTGCACATGCTTACTTTGTCTGTCTGCTATTATCTCAAAAAGCCTTTTTTGAATCATAAAACAAGAGTGGTGAGAGTGAAGCAAAAGAGTTGAGGAGTTCTGAGCCAAAACAATGAGCTGAGCAACACAAAAAAGCAAGAAGCAAGCAACGAAACTAAAATATACATTTGTGTTTCCAGCTTGTCCAATACAGTGATTTGCAATTTATCTTAAATTATATTAGACTACATATTTTTTGTTTTTTTGAACTGATTCTCAGCCAAACCAAGCAGTGTAAAGAGGTCACATATTTTTTCAGTTTTCTGATATTTTAGTTAGTTAATTAAAACATAACTAAGATATTATAATCAGTTGCAGATGAGCAGGGGTCAAATCCAACAAAGTAATGGGTAATTATCAAACATTTAGACATTAAATTATGATAATATATGAATAAACTGCAGCAGTTAAAGTTTACTGTCAGACAAAATCCATCCCTGCCTTTACTGTCTAAACTTCATGCCGGCATAAAGCAGGAACATTAGTACCTTTAATCTGAAAATATCATCCCATAACATCATAATGATACAGTACTGTGCTTGTTTTGGTTGTTTTGAACAGCCACCTGCTTGCATACTATGCAGGTTACATATCCTCTAAGCTTTATCTAATAAAACTTGAGCGGATGAGCTTTTTTTAAAAAAAAAAACCTGATCTCAGCAGAATCATATGCTGTAGGTGTCTATTACTGTAGCTTCATTACAATTTCTCATTTCTGCCGTGAGGCAGTTCCCTGCTGGCCAGCTGGAATTTACATTGATTCTGTATGCAGCATCGTCGTGTTTGTTTTATTGTCCAAGCAAGGCCATTATTAAAACAGGAAAGGCTGTGATGTGTTTTCTGATTGGATCCTAAAAGATTACAGCCGTGATGAATAATAATATCTGATGCACTAATGTGCAGCTTCTCTGGAATTGCAAACTGTAGGCTGTCCTGGGACTGGCACAGAGCAAAGAGTAGCAATCACTGGATTGAGAGGAAGAGTTGAATTCATGCTTAAACATGTCGCTGAGGAAATGTACGTGCTTGCATGCTTCAGACTTTACTGCTTTTAATTCCTCAGATAAGCGAAAAGAGAACTGTTTGAGCTACAAAAGTTAAACTGTGAAATAGATTTTGGCTTTTGAGGGAAGAAGGGGATAGGAACGCCCACTCCAGATATAAATCTGTTTGTCTTTGTTAACAATGTCGCTTCTACTTCAAATATTTGAAGTAGTTCAGGGGCACTTGATTTACCTCAGCAGACTGGAACAGCTGCCAATGCAGACACATTACTGGTGAGATTAAAGTAAATCAAGCACTCCGGTTTCTGCTGTGTTTGCTGTAGGATCAAGTGGCAGGGAAGGAATGGAGCTTTCTGTCTTGATCAAGATTTAAAAGGTTATGTGTGTCTGTGAGTGTGAAGTATACTTTTAGTGTCAGAAGTTTAAGAGCACTCACCGCTTCCTGCGTGTTTCCCACCATTCTCATTCCTGTCACCCTCTGCTGTACGCTATTGAAAAGTAAACCCCAGTACCGTGAAATAATCTTTAAAAAATTGACCTGTTTTGGTTATGGAAGGCCTCTGTAAAGCCAGCCTCTCCACGCACAGAGTTGAAAAAGAGACTGCTGAACTAAATAAAAAATCCACGTCCCTTCACTTCACATCATGTTTTGACTCAGAGACTAAATTTCACACCCAAACAATGCCAGGGCCTTTCATATACATTTACAGTAGCCTGAGCGCATAAAAGGCTTGTGATTGGTCACACAGTGTGAGTACCGCTGCTCCAGGACTTGACTGTGCAATTTTGTCACCTCCCAGTATCACTCCAGTGTGGGTGTGTCCATGTGCATATATATATGTGTGTGTGTGTGTGAGAGAGAGAGACAAAGAGAGAGAGAGAGAGTGTATGCGCGGGGTCAATATATCGCTTAGCCAAAGCCCTCTACTACCCTCAAGTGGCTGAAATGGAGAACTAGCAGGATATACCTGAGAGGAAGCTTGCAATAACACATGCTGTGTGTGTGTGTGTGTGTGTGTGTGTGTGTGTGTGTTTTGTCAGTGTGTGCATTATCTTGCATGTCCACAGTTATTTGTATTTAGGTCCTACTCCTGTGCCACTGTGTGTGTTTGTATGTCACGCTTCCTTGCATGTCTGTGTGTTTTTCTGTGTGTGTGTGTCTAGGTGTGAAATAGTGCACGCACACTGTGCATGCCCATGCCCCTTATTTAAACTGGAGATTAGCGGATAGAGGGGGAGCGGCAGAGCAAAACGAACAAATATACAAACACTGTGGTGGAAAGGTGGAAGTGGTGGTTGAGGGGTGGAACGAGGGAATGAAGGGATGAGGCATAAAATGAAAAAGCAGCAGAGTTAGTGGCCGTTCACCATTGAAAAAAAAAATTCAGTGCTCTGTTGGTGGGGGCAGACTAATTCAGATACTGGTGAGACAATGAAACATCATTCAGGAAAACCAGTTTATACAACAGAGGTATCATAACACCAGCACTTACATCAAAAGGTTCTCTACATGCAACTCCTGGCTGGACACCATAGTGTTGCTGCATCAACTGAGCAACTTCATCAAACAAACAAAGGGAAGGCAGTATTGCATGCAGGACTGTTGATTACTTGAGCATGGACTTAAAGAGAGGTGAAAGCACTGATACACACTTTTCAATAGTCATTATGCTTTCATATGATGGGTTCTTCTGTATATCCTGTGTTTGTTCAGAACAGTGTTGGTGCAAATCCTCAAACCTTAAAGCTACGTGCCAACAAATTGCAATGAAGTACAAATGTTTATGCACTTTGCCTTGCCTCCTCAGCCCTGACCTTCCTACTTGTAGATATAGTTTTTCTTCAAGGTAAAGGTAAGCAGATATGTAAGTCACACTTTGGTCATTTGTCTGTGTGACATTGTTTGAAAAGGGCAAGTCTATCAAGACTTACAAAGTCTTAAGTATTTTCCTTAATAAAGACAAGAAACCTTGTAAATTTCCCCACTGTGGGATAAATAAAATATTATCTAATTATCTAATCTAAACATGCAGAGAAGATTTTTTAAAAAGGGGTATAGGCAAAGAAAGGGGAAGATACAAAAGAGAAAGGGATAAAGTGAATATAGAAGACTGAGGCTGAATGAAAGAAGAAAAAGTGGATTAAAAATGGACAAAACTAGCAAGGGCAGATTGGCAGAAAGATAGAAAGAGAGAGGTTGAAAACAGATAGGAGAGACAGGAAAAGAGGATGAACGGGGAGAAAGGTTGTGTGCAGAGAAAATAGAAGAACAAGAAGGATGCAGGCCAAAAAAGAACACATAGACAGAGGAAGAGGTGGAGAAAAACTGCAACAACACTAACAGAGAGATGAGAATGAAGAGTTGTAGAGAGAGGGAATAGATGGAGGGGGAGAAACATGGATGGATGGAGTGAGAAAAGAGAGACAGAGGCAGCAGAGGTGGTGAACCGTTCATGTGGAACTCATCTCTCTCCATTGTTGACACTCTGTGACCTGTATCATAGACACACACACACACTAACACACAGACTCACGAACACACACAGAGAGCTTGGTGAACAGGTTGGAATACACACACAAATATGCAGCCAAAATGTGGAAAGACAGAAAACAACTGCAGCAACATTTAGTCAAACTGACACCAACAGATATTTTGATTTCTGTTGATCTGAAAACAAACCTGGTTAAGAAAAGAAGTGTCTCTAATAATTTCCTTTCTGATACTAAAACACATAAAACTTTGTATTTGCTTCCTTTATCTATGCCGGTGACAAAGACAGGTTCACAAAAGGAATCACTGCTTTCAACAATACAGATGCACTGCAATACAAAGTAATTATGACTATACTAAACATTAAGGGTGGGTCTACATCAAGCATTGATCTGTTTATGCTATTGATCTGTTTACACTGGAGAGATAAATAATGCCCCTCATGATGTGTTTGTGATGTCTGGAGCCATTTTTAGTTTTTAGTTTGGCAAGATTCAAATGTGTGCTTTCATATGTACAGTTTATTGGCCCCATGAAATACTTACAATATTACCAGATAGATAAGATATAGTACAGGACACGAGTCATCAGTTACTCTGGGAGTATCATCCACTGTAAACACCATTAGTGTGTTAATGTTAATAACAATAATGAAAAATTAACTGTAGTGGATGTGAGTTAATGTCCTTTGTGCAGGGAAGAGAAATCATTCATTTTGTGCTGCACAGCCATGTTTCAGCCCTCGGAGGAGTGAACTCACACTCATTGTATTCTGTGTTGACCTGATGAATGAAGGACAGTGTACTAAATCGAAGCTAACATGTTAATGATGTTAATGAAGGCTGCTAACTGTACCAAAAGGCACTTACAGAGCTTCTCTCTTTGTAGTGACGCCATGGTTGTTTCAGCACAGTCGAAGACAAAAAAAATAGCTTTTCAAGTGCTTAGTCACAAGAATTTTTTAACCACAAATGAAGCTAATAGGTACTGAAACATCCAGAATATAGACAAACCAAAAGTGTAGATGTAGCAAGCCACCATTATCACAATGGCACCTCACTATTAATTTAACTCTGCAATGATGAAGCAGGTAAAGATGTTCCTATACCAAGAAATAAGTGTAACTGATTTAAATTTGACCACCAGCCCCTTCAGAGTAGTCACCTTGTGCAGCAAGCAGCACTCCTGCCACACTTTGATCACTCCCTTGAAGTCCTGTTTTGTGACCTTGTGAAGCACCATCTTAAATGTCCCCTGGAACTCCACTGTTTTAGAGCAACAGCCGTTCAGCTTGAATTTCTTTTTGGAGAACAAGAAGAAGTCAACATTTTGAAATCCATTGAGTTGGGCCAGTGGGGAACAGCAATTGTGTTGTTGCAGTCAAACAGAATGTGCCTTCTTGATGCGCTGTGCGCCCACTTTGTGCCATTATGGACAATCAAAACACTTTAGAACTGTGCAGTAGAGCTCTCTGCTGACAGACTTACCATGGGGAATGAATTCACAATGCACAATCTGAAGAAAACAACTGGCATTCTCTTAACTCCTCCCCTACCAAGTCAGAATCACATGAGGTTTTCCAGTTTTTCCCATTTAAGATTATAGCACTATGAGTGTAAATGATCCGATGATTAGAAAAACATTTTGCACAGAAGGAGTTTGTTTTGAGTGCAACTTAGATGCTTCAGTTTCTTTACAAGTAAAATGAAATAAACATGAGAGGAATGTGACATGTGAGGAAATAGAAGTCAGCACCAGTAAAAATGTGACATTTTTATCCTGTTTTTTGATTTTCTAAAGTGTAAAAACCAAGATGCAAGATGCTTCCCTTTTTAAGAATCCGCTAATGCTATTTGTGCACGTGTTTTTCCTGTGTCTGATTTAGTTGCTGATGTAATGCCTGTTTAAAATGGCATCTCAGTAGTGTTGAAGGCAGACTCTCACACACACAAACACACGCACACACACACTTCGGTAAATCTCACACAGACAAGACTTTAAAAGGTTTCAGAGTGTAACAGCACTTATACAGATTACCTCTATCTCTTCACTATAAAGGCTCACACACACATACACACACAGTCTCTAACATTCAATTACCTCTATCTATTCACTATGCAAGCCCATACACACATGCACACAGATACACGCACACACACATAATCATTCAATTACACTAAACTTGCTCTATCGATTTTCATTCACAGTGGCATGCACATTCTGTTCAGCTGTGTGTGTGTGTGTGTGTGTGTGTGTAGAAGTGGTTTGCAGTATGAATAGGCAGGAGGGAGGTGTGTGTCTACTGTGCATTTCTATCCATGTGAGAACCAATTTGAGTTTAACACCTTGCAAGTGAGGACATTTATAAAGATTGGAGTCAAGGTGGAATTTTGGGGTACTCTTCAAGGCCAAATGCTCTAAATGCTCAACACCATATCATTACCATATCCTGCCCTGTCTCTTAGAAATTACATTAAACTGTCATAATTTTGTCTGGTGGCAGTTGCTGCCTGGATTATGATGAGAGACGATGTCCCTTTGAATGTATGAAACTCTACTTTGATGTACCAAATTAGAGTCATAGGGAGCTTGTCATGGAGGCTGGTGGACATACAAAATACAGCGTTCAAGCCCCAAATTCCTGTCTGTTTTTAGACTGAGGCAACTAACGCACTTTGGTTAAGTTCAGTGAAAGTTCCTGATCTTTAATGATGCTTTCATTACGAAGAATAGATGTACAGTGCACTGCAAGATTTGCAGAAATCAAATGTCCTGCACTGTCAGCGAACACTTTAATGATCTGTTCAGAGTCAACATATTTGGAACTTGCTAGGCATTACTTTAAACGCATAGAAAAAGTAATCAGGTCAGCATAATGGTTCCCTCAAAAGTATTTGCTGTAACATTAGTTGTGTATCAATGCAATTTTGAGGAAACAGGGCTACTATCTCCCTGAATCTTGCTGTGGTGAATTAAAGCAAATGCCAAATCGATAATCCCTTAAAGAAAAGACAGAATGTTATTTCTGCAGTCCTGCAGTGTAGGAATTGATTTATGGTTCAGTGTTGGATTTCACCTATTTCACATGCTTCACATTATCAGGGCATGTCATCCTATGATTTAATACACTCAAGTATTTGTGTTTACATACTTTCTTTAACACCGTAAAGACTGCAAGCACCATGGTGAGCATGAGGTTTGCAAAGGAAACGGCTTTGCTAGATGTATTTATCTAAAACAGGAGCACATAACTGAGCCTTCTGGCAACTTCCTTGGTGTTGTCTTCAATTTTACACAGTAATAGAACTTTGTGTGAGAAAAAAGCGCAAGCTAAAACGTTACTGCATTTGACCGTCTCTACATGGCATCATTGTCCTGTTGTAAGATTTTTTTTTCATGGTTTTGAGTTTCTGTTTTTTATTTCCTGTTTTATTTTGTAGAGTGGTTTCCTCCCATGTATTTAGGTACGTACTTTCGTTCTTTCCCTGTTCTCTTTACCTGAGCTGTAGAGGGTGCCACATCAAACACTGACAGCTATAGGACTGATGATTGTAACATTTATTTTGGTGGTGTGCTGCTTCCATTGTATATTTGTTTTAAGTGTACACCTGTTAAATCTGTCACAACTTAAATCAAGGTGCTTCCTTGTGTCTTTACAACAGTTTTGGCTTCAAACAGATTTTTTTTTCATTCATCCCGAGTGTCATGTGAATGTGTCTGTGTCTCAGTCTGTTTATTCACTCCAAACAAGCAGTGTACCAACCACATAAAAGTTAGCTTTAAGTCAAGTTTTCTTAAAATATTTCCATTTAACAAGGCAGCTTGAACTGCTTTACACTGGACATAAAAGAGCATTAAGAGACTTTATTAAAGAGACCAAACAAAAACCATGTTTTGTTGTGTTTGTGCGACAGCTCAGCTTCTGATCTCAGAACTTAGAGGGAAGTTCTTTGTATTCATTTCTCTCAAATTCCTCTCCTTTTCTTCTTATCTCTGTATACACAGTAAATGTCCTGTGAGTGAAAACTTTTAAATCAAGCACAACATTGTCATGCAGTTATGCCTCAGTTTGTGCTGTCGCAGGGCAAAAAGCAACTGTAAACTCGATAATCTGCTTAATATCATGTCTTTTGTGTCAGCTTTACATCTTGGGTCTGCATCATGTCAGTAAGGGTCTTCACAAGTAACGTGTGCAGAAATGTGCACCCTTGTGAGATCTTGAATAAACAATGGATTTGAAAACTGGACAGACTAAAGAAAAGAACGCCTGCATATGTTCACCACATAGAGCCTGCATGCATAAACATGCAGACGAACACAGTCGACTGAGCAAATTAAACGTGAGTAATCAAGAAGAGATTCACACCCATGTACAAAAACATGTAGTTCCATACATGAATGAATTAATTAGAGCCAGACACACACAAACAGCTTTTGTTACCATCTTTCCATCAGCCCGTGTTGCTGTGGAAAGGAGTGGTTGTAGAGTAGTAGGCCATAGTAATAGAAGCTGGTGAGTGTCCAATGTGTCTTTGAAGCCTTTTACAATCAGGTGTGTGTGTGTATGTGGGTGTGTGGGTGTATATATCTGTGGGTCACTGCTCTCAGATCAGGTCCTGCTCAGCACCATTTTGATTTCCCAGCTGAAATCACCAGCTGTACCTCCTCAGCACGAACACACACACACTCACACATTGTGTTTAATTGTAGTGGGGCTTTTTGTGAGTCACATAACACAAGCTGTCTATTTCTCCATCACGGCTGAAACGAAGGAGAAAATATCTGTTGTCAGTGAGAGGAAAAGGTAACCATAATAGATGTTTCTCTGCTCCCTCTATTTTCTCGGTGCTATTCATTTTCTTCCCTTCTTTATTCTTTCTCTTCCTTTTGTGTATTGTGTTTTTCCCACCACTGGAATAAAATGCATCACAGAACCTGGCAAAAACCAATGCCCCACTGTTGCCATGGGAACGTTGCGTGTCAAACAATCAAACTTAGTAAAATAGAGAGTTGTTGTAAAAGTCAGACGTTTTTAACAAAAGCATAGTCAATTTTACTTCTCATTGCTGCAGACAATAATGACTCTGAGAGTAAATATCAAACTGAATGATGCCATACTTTTTTCTGTTTACTTTTCTATTAAACTTTCTTTAAACTTTACGGTTTTGTTTACCCTGCTTAGGTTGGGTTGAGTGGACAAAGTATGAGATACAGTTTTCACTGTGGGGGAACGGAGGGAAGCCAGTCTTTGAAAAAAGGCTTCATTCACACAAAACTTCAGAGTCTGTTCTTCTGGGGAGTTTGTTTTGTTTAAAAATAAGAATATCTCTTTGTGAGTGTGAGTGACTTTGTGTCATGTTTCTGCCATGTGAAATGTAGTTTAAGCAGTGGAGGAGTTGTTTGATTAGATGATGTGAAACCTTCCATTTATAGACTGATACATTTGTTTGAGCTACTGATCTCAAGCAACAAAGTGTCATGGTAGAATAGCTGTTTGCTTCTGTTGTCAGAAAACTGGTTGACAAATGACAAAATGAACACACTCTAACAACTGCTTTTGAAGTTGAAGGCACTTCATCATGACTGATTCAGTGGTGACTGTGGTTGCACAGGAAAGCCGTGTGATGTGAACTAGTTTGAACTTTTTACTTTACTTTATGTTTTATTTGATCTAAGGTACACTGAGGAAGGTTTGACCATTATTGTCATATAGAGCGATGTTTTGATAAAGGGTCCCTGTTCTGTTTGTATCTCATGTTCTACTGGCATGCATATGAGAACATACATATACAGATATCAAAATAATTTATAAACTTACACTTGTATTGTAAATGTTTTTTGAGGAAGAAATCTCCATTATCTTACCTTGATTAATTCAATTAGATGAGAAATACTGAATGTAAACATAATTTTTGTTTGTAAGACACCAAACTACAAGGCAACTTTAATTCTGTTTCTTCTTATTGTAATTTTACTCCTGTTCCTTCTGTCAAGACTATACGTATGGCACCTATTGTATGGGTCTCCTTCTTATAAGAGGGCTTCCTTTTTTATTGCTCCTCCTAAGCTCTCTTCTCATGCTTCACCTGAGTTTTTCTTAATCTGAAACCCGGTCTCAGGAGAGACGGTGTCATCCATTAATCACAGGGTTGGTGGTTCAGTCCCCAGCTCCCCCTGTCCACATGACATCTTGCATGGTAGCTCACTGCAAACAATGTGTGCAAGTGAATGGATGAGTGATTTTGTATAAAAGCATCATATATAAATTTAGTCCATCCATTCATTCATACAGATTGAAACAATCATGTAACACTAGTCATTTTGCTTAAATTCCAGTCAGGGCAATGAAAAAGAGAACAAACCTGAATATGTTTTAAGAAAAAGTCATAGGAGCTCATAATGCACCCCACACACTGGGACTCGCTGCATCCAGAAACTTCAGGATGCAGCACTTTTAGCAGTAGTTATTTACTATCAAACATTCATTACTAAAATGGGTCAAAAATTCCAATTGTTGTGCGAGTGAAGTTGAAGTAAAATCGATTATTAAGCTGTGGTGAAAACGAGGCCATTGCACCCGGACATCCCGCTGTAGTCCCGGACAAGGGAGGAGCTGTGACCTGATTAGAACCAATACATTGAAGGGCTGATAGTGAACACGCACTGGCTTCCCAAATAACTCAAGGTTGAAAACAACTTCATGTGGCCTTCTTTGAAAAACTTCCACGCATCTCATCAAGGAGAAGTAGGGCAGAAAATCACTAAACAACAGCCACAAAGCAGGAAGGAAAAAAAAAACCCTCACCACCGGCTGCAATAGTTTGCTCACGTAATGTCAAGTTATAATACCTTTCAGTGGCCCTCCCAGATGTTGATAAGAGGGAAGAAACATTCCAACCAACCCCTCAGTTATTTGCTTATTTGTTTGTTATCATAGGTGTTAAGTAAAACCCGAAGACGAGGTAGTCGGGCATTACACCTGGATCCTGTTTAAACCCCTGCAGTGTGTTCCTGCCTGATTCCTCATGTTGTTGTTTAACTTTGCCGTTATTGCTTTTCTTCCCAACAGATGGATCCAAAATGCAACAGGAGAGCCATGGAGGAGAGAGGGAGGGAGAGGGGAGAAGGGGAATAAAGAGGCAATGTGAGGTGAGGTGATGAAGGATGAGAAAATGAAGATGAGAGTGCATGGAGTACATTCAAGAAAGAAAAGCAAAGGAGACAGGGGAGGAGGAGGGGACAGTAGATACGCCTGGAGGAAACAGAGACAGAAAGGCGAGAAAAAGGGCTCAGCTTTGTTTATAACACCCTCCAACGAGTGTTAGTGGAGGGCTTCAGCTGCTTCAGGTATGATTTAACATGCACTGGTGAGTCACAGTGCTACCTCAGGGTATATGTGTGCTTGTGTACAGATGACTCCAGGTGGAGAGGGGTTAGAAGACCTATACATGTACTGGGCAAATATTGTGTGTGAGAGAGACTTTCCCCCTATTATCAGTTCGTGGTCACGGATGTTATTAAAATGTCTATCAAGGTATGTGTTTATGTCTGTTCTTTAGTGTTAGAGGCAGTTGGATGTGTTTGATCAAGTTTAGGTATCTTAAAATGTTCATTCATTCAGATATATGTCACAATAGAAGCAGAAACACAAGGTACATACGCTCACAATGCTTCTTCATCATAACACCAAGAGAAAGTCATCATTTGGGAAAGAAAGAAATGTTCTTCTTACCCTGTAGTATCATTTGTATCCATCCACTGTCCAAACCACAGAGAAGTTTGTGCTGTGGTGGGGCCAAAAACCTGATTTTATATTTGATTTAACATGCCAATTGATTTTCTGATTTTCTGTTTTTCTGCATGCAGGTAAGTGTCGCAAAACTACCCTTAAATCAGCAGATCCATGTATAGACAGCAGCTATCTTTCTGCAGTGTTGAGTAACAATAATGGTTTGTATCTATTACACTGGCTTAACCAGCTGGTGGATGGGAACAAGCTAAAGCAGGTATCAAAAAAGTATTGCAGCAGGTATAAAACATGAAAGACAGGAAAAACCTGATAAGAAAAACTGACTTAGGTTTTCATTTTTGCAGATAAATCCATATTAAGCTGAAGATGAGTAAACAGAAATAAAAGATCAAATTTAGCTGTTTTAATTCTGGTCTTATTGACCAAAATCCTATTTATTATTAAGGTGGAACTTTTTCTATGATGCATTCAACTTTAAGTCTTACACCAAAATGAAGCATCTGATGTTGCGTCTAAGAACTAAGAAATATGTGCTGTCACGAAGTGCCTTCATTGACAATCAGAGCGAAGAGAGAGAGCTTAAGTGTGTGTCTGTATGTATGTGTATATGGGCTGTGTGTGTGTGTTCCCTCTGACAGACACTTCGCTTCACTGACTACCTCACTCAGTATCATGGGATTGAAAGGGAGGATTGTGCAAAATAAGAAAATAAAAAAAATACATGAAACACAAGGTGAAGAAAAAAGGAGAATTGTACTGCACCTGAAGGCATCAAATTGCACCTGACTGAAGACCACATCAGTGTCTGCAAGCAGCAGTGAATGATGCATTTATCAGGATGAATTTAAACATGTTTGGTATTTTTATTATACCTGCTATCATTTGCTCATTTGTCTTTTTTTGTAATATTGTGGACCAGTGGTGAATAGATAGCAGCTGAAAATGGGTTAAAAGTCTGTGTAAAAGTCTGTGTTTGAAATCAGCGAGCAGAGTGTTGCTTTATGTCACATGTGTTAGCTGCGTGGCTCACAGTTCATGTCACTTCATGTTATCGCTTCCCAAAAGCAGTTTGGGTAATTATAAGGCTATATCAGTTCTGCTCCGTTCCACCACACACACAAGTCAGACTAAAACTAATGAACATCACCAGTGAATAACATTATTTCTGCTTCTTTTTCCTGTCAGAAAATCCTCCTCCTTTTCTTTTTTCTGCTATTTTTTCCCACTGTATTTCCTGTTTCTTTCATTTGGTAGGATGTTCAGAAGCAGCATAAACAAAGCTTTGATCCCCTAAAAAAAGTCAGTAGACACCGGGTTTATACATCCTGTGACACAGATTTTAAAAAGGGAATTTGGCTACCTTGCTATCTGCTTTTCTCTACACTTCCCCAGTCTCTATATTTACACACCCCTCTATTTTGTTATTTGTTTGTCAGTCTTCCTTTATTTTTGTTTGTTTATTTGGATCTGATTTTACTGATTGCCTTCCTATCTGCTTTACCTGCCTGTCGCTTCATTCCTCATGCAGTGGCAAACATCAGAGGAGCTGGCGCTGACGCCAATGAAATCAATGGGTCACCTCCCATGACAATTAAAAATTCAACACTGTCACGACTGGCTTCTGAACTGTCATACAACAAAGAGAGTGAGGCAACAGGCGAAGTCAGTTTAGAGCAATGGAAGCAGACAGAGCAGGATACAACTACACAAATAAGCGTAAAGAGAGACAAAGATGGATAGAAATCTACAAACTAGACTTGTGGTGTATTGGTTTATTAAATGAGTCATATTTAACACAGGCAATCCAAAAACTGTTGGTCCTTTGTCTCAGCTTCATAGATCAGATACAGACTACATTAAGAGGCTCATCGATTAATGTGACTGCATTCAAACAATGATAATAATGTGATTTTATCCAAAAGATTAAAGATCTTAATGGGAAATACACAGACATGTCTTAATAGAAGCAGAGACAGATGCTCTGTTCTGCCACAAAATATTTTTTTATTTTTAGCCTGAAAGTTTATTTTTGTCCCTGGAAATGATACTTCACTCAGTGTGTAAATTACACTTTTCATTAGTTACAGTCAAATAAAAACACGTCACGTTAACTGATATAATATGTCAAAGGATCTTTTCAGTTTCAAATATGTCCAACAATAAACAGCAGAAATACGGGGTTGATGTATGAAACTCAGTGTCACGACTAAAATGCGCACAAAGACAATAATATGCATATGCATATGCATTCTTTTTGTCAAATATGCAAAACTGTACATGAGCCTGATTATGTTTTATAAATCCCAATCATTATGGAAATGAGCCCACATGCACAAAATATTAACAATCAGTTAAAATGGCAAACAACCTGAGCAAATGTTTTGGATTAGTGAGTCCAGAACCACTCTGATTTACCATGCCTGCTGTGTAGCTACTGTTATACCTTTGATCTTGATACAATGTGGCAGTATGAGCAGATAATGAGACAATGGTCCCCTGGGCACAAATGTGCAAAAGACCCCCCACCCCTTCTCTATAGGAGCACAGTGTGTGGCACAGTGTATCTTTGTAGTAGTTTAGTCTTTTTTTTGGTCTTTTCATAACTTTGTGTCCCATTGTCATTCTTTTTGTCTTTTTATTGTTGTTTTGTGTCTCTTTGTAGTCATATGATTGACCACAGCATGGAAATGTCAACAATCACTTCAGACAGACGCTGTGGTCCAGGAGCCCCCAGATACTTTGGGTCCCTAGCCCTGTTCAACAATCCATGTATGTGTGACTGACATGATAAAGGACTGCAAAGTAATAAAATAAGCCAAGATGAATTTTGCTATGACTTTTAAAAGCACTGCAGTGCAACATTTGCACATTAATTAATCACAGGCAGTCTGGACGAGTGGAAGCAGCACAAATAGTAATCATCATTACTCAGGGTACACAAAATTACGGGGGACAATCCAGCAAATGTTAATTATTATTATTATTATTGTATTCTTATGCAGATGCTCTCATTTTCCAGCCACCATCAGCACTTCACACAAAACACTGACGTCTGTCTGGCTTTTCACCTCTTACTCGAATGTGCATGCAAGAACATGCATGCATGCAAACAAACGTGATGGCACACTCAAAAGACACAAGTGTAAGCTCAGTCTACAGAAAATGTTGCATATTACTTTTGCACTGAATTAGAAATGAATAGAACTGTGATAGAAATACGACTTCAGAAGAATTATAAATGTGGAAAAGAAGTCATTAAGCAGTTTTAGACAAAAAATACATTATTAAATGTGCATTAACATCTGCATGTACATACTTAAACCTACAGACAGTCATCAATGTGTTGTTATGGCTTTCTGTTTGTTGTCTGACTGACAGTCAGTTTGGCACCATGAGGATTGATGACTAATCAGGACGACACTGGTTAATCAAACACACACACACACACACACACAGGCTCATGCACAAACTCATACGTGGAATAACACACATGGTGCAGACCATAATTGTCAGTGATTGCATTTGAATACATGCCCATGCTTCCACTGATTAGCACTGTGGCACAAATAGCTGTTGGATCCCTTGTTCCTCAAACCACCAAACTGTCAAATCACTAAAATATCAAGCTATTTTATCCACCCATTGTGTCTATAACTTCTATCTATCTATACTGATACAATCTTTGTTTCCAACATGAAAACACAGGCACTTTTTGTTGTTCTCCACAGTTCATCTGTAGTACATTCAAAGTTTTTCCTAACCCAAAGATCACCGCAAACCACAGATAATTCTCTGCAAAAAGAAAAATATGTCAAAGGTGTGCTTGGGAGGAAAAAAACAGCTTCTTTGTTCTTTGAGTTGCACAAAAGCTGTCTTTCTGGCGACTGCAAATTTCCACAAGGCACCAGTTACAACTGTGTGGCACAATTTTGGCCTTTGGTGTGTAAAGATATTATCATGCTGATTGTACAATAATGTAATAAAGCAGTTATCGTCCCTAAGAGACAAACAGAGCAAAGATAGAGAGGAATAAACAAACAAGCGGAGAAAAGAGGAAAGAAAAGGAAATTTCTCTTCCATTAAAATGCAAACTGCTCCCGCTCCCTTGGGAATGCAAACAAGGGGGAGAGGCAAAGAGAGGAGGAGGAGGAGGAGAAGAAGGAGGAGACGAATAAATGAAGAGAGGAGAAAATGAAATGAGAGGACAGGAGATGATGGGCTGGTTGCGTTGATCAAAGTGTGAATATTCACAGCACTCTCCTCTCCAAGATTAAATACTAATTACTCTCAACAGCTGCTCAATGAGCTCGCTAAGACTCATTATCACAATGTACTACATGTGTACCACTTTAGAAACACAGACCTTCATTGCTAAACAAGACGTCCACCAAGAGGAAATAAAAACAGCACCTTCTCGGGTACAATGATTCCTGCAGGAAAAGTAAAAGATGTATTATGGACCATTTGTCAGGACCTTCAGGAGAAGGACACGGCTGTTTTTGTTAATTAAACAATAAATGTTTATTCCTCACATCTCCAGTGATTATTTTGCAGTTATTGAATGTGTCACTGCCATCTCAGTTGTATTCTGGATTAATTGTTCCCTCTGTTATGTGACTAACATAAAAACTATATGAGCCACCAACCAATTTATTATTTTTTTTATTATTTTTTCTCAACTTTGCTGAAATGAATTTCTCAGTTTGTTCAGGAATCACCCAACATACTTTGATTTGTGCATAAAGTACATATACTTCCATGGAGCAGATCCATGCATGAAGTGTGGCAGCATCAAGAAAGAGCGTCACCTTTAAGCTTTGCAGTCAGTACATTGTTGGTAACACCAAAATATCTAAACAATAATCAAAGCAGTAATTTTATATTTGGGGGAATCATATTCTTACCCAGAGGTAGTAGATAAAAGGATTGATATTATTTATTCGCAAAGCGGAAAAAAAATCATCCCACACATAAGCCACAGTCAAACCACCCCTATCTCTACACTCTAGAGTTTGGACAGAAAATAAACAAATCAGAAGTTGTTTGTTAATTGATGATATGTAGAGGTTTCCCTTTCAAATAGCCAAGGTAGCTGTTTCCCACTGTTTCCAGTTTTTATGCTAAGCTAAGCTCATGACTGCTGGCTGTTTTACTGCTTTAAAGCAAAATGAATTACAATGTCAGACTAATAATATAAACACACACTTATACTAATCCTATAATGCTTTAATTACATACCAAAATTACAAACCAAAACATTAATATACATGTGACCTTAACTGAATAATAATGTGTGAATAATTATCTATCTATCTATCTATCTATCTATCTATCTATCTATCTATCTATCTATCTATCTATCATCCATCCATCCATCCATCCATCCATCCATCCACCAGCCACTTTATCACTGTACTATTTCTACCTTTATGAAGTTTATGATGTTCAAGTTTTGATGAAGTTATTAGAAATTCAATTATATTAATTTAATAGGTAATGTACTGAACCTTATACTTAGATTTTTTTTTTCATTCACAAACATAAGCAGGGCAAAATACTGGAAAGTCAGTATAATGAAGTTTAGTTAACCACCACTCACTATGATCTCAAAGCTAAATCACATAATTTACTGCCATTAAAACCTCTATGGCAGTTTAGACAACAACAAAAATGAACAGTGTAAACATTCTAACAGTATATTCTATGGAAGGACAATGGTTTGTAGGAGTATCAAGTGCATGAGCAAGAGATAACTAGGCAACAAAACTACATGTAATTTGCTCATTGGGGTTCAAAAACTGTAAATTTACCCTCCAGAGGTTAGATTGTGCTGTAGCATTAGTCACTGCTAACAGTGCATTTTGTGTGTGTGTGTGTGTGTGTGTGTTTGGCAATAAGAGGGGTTGCTCTTGAAATGCCAGTGGGCAGGGAGTTTTCATTTCAAAACAGGCTGAGAAGTGAGTTACGAAACCCAAAAATCTCAGCAAGCACTTGTTGTTGACTCATTGGAGCTGATCAACAACAAGCTCCCACGGCCATACCGTATTTCAATGTGGTCATTTTGTGGTGTGAGGCAGCACAACTCTTCCCATTTTGAGAATTCGAACCATCTCACTAACTGCAGCAGTTCCTCTCTCTTTAAAAAAAAATATCCCTCCACAGCATAGCTCTGCACTGTGACCTGAAGTAGCAGAATCACCATTATAACATATAAATAACAATAAAAAAGCACAGCAGGTGGTGGGCAAACATGTCACACAACTGGGTCAGCATGTTGGAGAATGGACCACACTGCACAGTCTTTACAGGAGCAGTATAAGACAGCGCAGGTGAAATAGATGACTGCAGCTGAACTTGCTGAATAAAGGTTATAAGAGTCTCATATAAAAACTAGGAAGGCAACGCAAGCTGGAAAAAGCTATGAAAGTAAAAAAAAAAGGACAGAAAAGAGCTAAAAGTATTATATTCTGCTGATGGGTGGTGTAAAACATGTCTCTCTACTCTTTCACTTATTTTATTCAACTGAATTAGCTGTAGTTTATCCTGCTGTTGTGGCTGTATGACTGTGACAAGTATCCTGACTGCATAATGGGTGGAAAGCAAATTGTGTGTGTGTGTGTGTGTGTGTGTGTGTGTGTGTGTGTGTGTCAGGGGATGTTGCTTTTTGTTTGTTGTCTGTGTGACTGGCAGTCGGGCAGCATGAGAGTTGACGGCTAATCAGTGCGTCACTTCCTAATGGGCTAAAATGTACACATGCTCACACGCACACACACACAAATGCACACACAAACACACGCAAGCACAGCAAGGAGTGTAATTGTCTTTGATTGCATTTGGATACCCATCCACACTCATGCTGATTAGCAATGTGGCGTTAAACAGAGAAAGAACTGCAGAGCGAACAAGGGAGGGAGAAACGGAGAGTGAGTGAGGGAGACTTATTAGCTCACGCAGTTGTCTGCATATTGCTATTAATGAGGAATTTTAACCAATTAAAATGAGCCTGAATCCACTGAACAACAGCCCAATATATTGCACACGGCAAATTAACTACAACACAGCTGCCATATCGGCTTTCAATTTTACAGCTGAGAGCTCCAACTTGATAGACTATTTTAAAAAAACATAATCTCCCAAGACAGACAGACGGACAGACTGACAAATGGACAGGCAGACAGACAGATGACCAAATTCATGTGGAGACACCCATTAGGCACAGGTGCATAAAATCAAGCATGCAGCTGTGCAATCAGAGAGGACCTTTTCCTCAGCACATATTTTGACTTGTCATAACACAGGTGTTGCTAATAAAGTTAATGGTGCCTCCACAGATTTCTTAGTAAAAGCCCATTGACACCAGCAGAGTGCTTTGCAGCCAAATCAATTCATTTCAATGTGGTTTGTGTTTTTTGTAGAGGTGAAGAAAATCCACACAAATGTTTTATGTCAAGCACAAGTTTCATGATTTTTGTTAAGCAAAACCACATCTGCTAATAGCAAGCTACCCTCACCATGTTGACTGCCCCTTGAGGGGATGGAGAGCTGTATAGTAGAGTCCAGAACGGGGAAAGTCATCATTGCTTATTAACTGTGTTGGATCATCTTTTACTTGGTAGCCTCATGACACAGTTTTCCATGGCTGAGCAGCAGCACACACGCCTGAGATCATCATGTGCAATGCCAAGTGTGGGTTGGATTTATCTAATGTATATGGTGTACCACTTGAATCTGCAGCAGTAAAAACATGTCTTCTCAAGTGCTGAATCACAATTTACTATCTGGCAGTCTGATGGAGGAATGTAGGTGTCCCTCAGTTCCAATGAACGGAAACCTTAATGCTACAGTTCATGATGATGTGCAACAGTTTCAACATCACAATGCCCCCATGTACAAAGGTCCACAAAAATCTTGATGTCTGATTGTTGTGGACAAGCAGAGCTATGACCTCAAGCCAATTCAACAGGAAGTTGGCTGGCTGATAGATAGATAGATAGATAGATAGATAGATAGATAGATAGATGTTTTGAGTATTCCACACTCCACTCCAAATGAGGATTTATTTAAGGACGCCAATGTTTCTGTTTAGAAATTATTTGTTTTTAAGGCCCCCTTTCACTTTTTCCATCCTCAAGATGCTGTTGGCACTTACATCAACAATAGATTTTGCAGGCAATCAACCATACAGACTCCCATATTCACCCAAATTAAAACACCAAGCAGGTCCTCCGGGGTTAGACTTGAATGTGAGAGGCATATTTGTCATTAGAACGTATCATCATGGCTGAATCACAGCAAATTATTATTAATAAGCAGATCCTGCACATAGCATCTCTATGAAAAGATAAACAGTTTCACCGCAGTCCCTCTCGGTTGATCA
Source organism: Datnioides undecimradiatus (assembly GCA_008933995.1). Classification (NCBI taxonomy): domain Eukaryota; kingdom Metazoa; phylum Chordata; class Actinopteri; order Lobotiformes; family Datnioididae; genus Datnioides; species Datnioides undecimradiatus. Next base: position 11,293,151 of record WARS01000015.1, read on the forward strand.
CATGAAAAGACTGAAGATGTCTCGCTCTTTCTATGTGCGCAGATGGGAACAGAGGAGGAGATTGAATGGGTGAGAGGGAGGGAGGGCAGAGAGGAAGTTGAAGAAAATGGAAGCGGGAGACAGAAAGATGAGAGTGGGCAGGAGAGGAGGAAGGAGAGCGGCAAAGATGAGGAGATGAGGAGATGAGGGAGGGAGTGCAGAGAAAGGAGTGGGAAGAGGAGAGCAGAGAGGGAGTGATCGCCTTAATGTGTCTGCATGAGTGACAGCCACGTATGAATATTGCATGTATGATTAGGGAGCAGAGAAGATGGGACTTAAATGGCTTGTTAACCAGGCCCTAAATACTGGCAGTGCGATAGAAAGGAACAGGGGAAAGGAAGCAGAGAAGGAGAGGGAGGCGCCAAAATACTAACAGAAAGAGCTGAGAACGAGTAAAGAAGAAAGTTAGAGGATGTAAAGGGGGAAAAAAAATTACTTTTATTAGCTGATACAGCAAGACATGAAGAAGCAGAAGAGGAACAACAGCCCAGAGAAAATCAGAAAACGCAGCCAACATTGAAGAGGGACATACAAGGACCTTTCAGATTGTTTTGCATGTTTTCATCAAGTAGAAATCACATATTTTACATCACTGTCATTTTACATTTTACATTTTACAAAACATGAACCAATGTTTTCTTCCTCTACACACGGGCCCTTGCTGCTGTCTGGCTTGGCTTTTCCTACCATTGCTATGCTGACAACGCCCATCTATTCTTTTTACTCTCCCCTCACCCCTATCTGATGCTCAGGTGGAGACACACATCACTGCTTGCCTGGCAGATATCTAAGAGCAGATGTCAAGACAATGCTTAAAGCTCAACCTGGACAAGATCAAGCCTGTGTTCCTTCAAGGAAAAGGATGCCGGTGTTGAGAGCAATTTTTCACCATTGACAACGGTGAGAAACCTGCAATCCCCTCCTCATCAGATCCCCTGCATCTGCCACCAGAGCTCAATAGCTTGTGTTTCCCGCCTTATTTTCTGCCTCCCAAAGTTTTCCCACATCATTCCTCTTCTCGATTCACTTGACTGGCTCTCTGTTGCAGCTCTGGTAATAGCTTACCAGTGACATCCAAGCCATAGTCAACCACTACACTCTAATACTTTGTGCTTCTCTGAAGTGGCCACCCATTGCTTTGAGGATCTCATCTCGGTCAGGGCTCTTCTCTCTTCTGGTCCCACATTGGTGGAATAAACTCCCCACTGAGTCACTGCCCATCCTAAAAACCTTCCTTTCCAGACTACATCTCAACACCCCAGGCTGGCAGTTTCTACAAAAAAGAAATGCTTTGTAGCTCTCTGAGCACCCTTTTAGCTGTTTGTTTGGGAAGGTGGTAATGGGAATTTTGAGGACTTCTAGCTCTTGTTGCTTTTGACTTTAAATGCACTTGAAATTTCACTTTAGCCAAAAAATATGTTAGATGAATGTCATGTACTCAATAAAGTTGAATATATGTGAAATTTGAATGAAAAATGGTAATCCATTACACTAGAGGTATTGATTTTTTGATTTGACTTCAATTTTTAGGACATGCATTGCTGCTTTTGTCAACCTGTATTTCTCATTTATTGGCAGCAGCAGCAGTATGGCTTTCATTGTGGATCTTTTTGAGCCATCCACATCTTGGATCTAAATCACAGCTTGACATGCGGCAACATTAGAAAATGGGTTTTGAAAATTAGAAACATTTGAGATGATGTAAGGACACAACTAAACTGCATACAAAACATTGTTTTACCCTTTTTAATGCAGAAATATTACATATTGTAATATTGTATTCAAGTTGTTAAAATATGCAAAACCACTAGTATATTCATTAAATTAGCTGGTTTATAGATTTATTTTACAGTTACTCTTGTAATTCCCGCTTCGTCCGAAATACTATGCCATTAATTCTCAATAATTCTCACTAATTGTGGGCCAACAATAAACAAACAAACAACACGTATGGAGTTTTGTGAGACTGGCATGAGCTACATCATTTCCAATTATGATTTTCTTATTATTGTTTTTATTGTTTGCAGCATTCTGGACAAGTTTTTGGCAGTTACAGGTTTTTGTTTGCAGCATCGCAAACTTGTTTTTGGCAATATGCAGTTTCTCTCAGCACTCTCGACCAGTTTCTGGCAGTGCTATAGCTGTGAATGGGCAGTGTTGGACCATGCTAATCGAAAGTGGCTGCGTGCCCGATTTGGCACCATGTCACATATCGACAGAGCAGCGGACACTTTCTCAAGTCCAAATTCTTGCTGCAGGACATTTTCTGGCAGAGGGAATTAGCTGCCCATGCCAGACATACACGCACATCGGCACACAAACACAAACAGCACATAGACCCACAGACAGTCAGACAGACACACATGAGTGCAAAAATGTGTAAGCAAAAAGGACAAATGAGACACAGACTTAGTGGGGGTGGGTGGTTTCGGTGTGAACATGTAAATGACAGGCGTATGGGCAAGAATAACCAGCCAATATGTCCCTCTGTTTTCCTTCCCTCATTTCTATGAATAAAAGATGGACAGAACTATTTTATGTGGAGCGATTTGGTAACATTACAGAGGGAGAAGATGTTCCTTCTTTCAACCTTTGAGAGTGTTAAACTTCACCCTTCACCTTCCATCACAGCCTCTTTCATTCATGTTTTCTCTCGCTTACCTCTGGCTCCATTTTTCTTTTTTTTCTTTTTTTCTTTACAGTTCTTTATGTCTGTAACAACTCAGATGTTTATGGATGTGACTATGCACTTTTCATTTGGTATTGGTATCCATCTGTCCACTGTGTTTTTGTTCCCCATTCCTCCATAGTTTCTGTTGTAAATGTCAAAGCAATGTTTTAGCTGAACTGAGGCAATCTCCAGCGGCCAATGTGGCAATTAAATCAGTGCTTAAACTACACTAAGTGTCCTGCAAAGGTTTTACAGGCTTGAGCTCACTTTAACTTTCATTAGCTAATAGTAGGTTACGGCCATTTTTAAAACTGAGAACCTCATAGTCTTTTAAATCAAAATAATTTAAACTGTTATTGTGTGGTATCAAATGTTGCAAGTTGCTGGACATTAAGTACTTACAAAAGTAAAATCCCGCAGACATTGTGATGGTATTGGAGTTCATTGAAGATTGTTGCTGATGTTCACCCAATCAAATTTAGTGAAATTAAACCAGGGTTACATATCTTAAGGATTAATCTCTCCTTTTTTTGAAGTAATTGATTATATATTGACCATATAGAAAGTCAAAGCGTAAGGACAATACCCATGTTAGTGAAGGTATATTTTTTATATTTTGTCTGACAAATTGTAAAATATAACTGAATGGAGAAAGACAATCTAAATCATACATTTGACAGCAGCCAACTGAAACTATCTGCAACTGGGACAGTGAATTGGTTAACTGCTTCTTGTTCTTCACAGGCATCCCTAAAAGAAATATGTGATTATTTGACTTAGAACTAAACCTGCCCCCTCCTCTAGCTAGTGAACATACAGCCTGGAGGATGTGCCTTGGCACTGACAGATGTACGAGCTGCCTCACAGGCTGCTTAGAATAACAGTAAAAGCTAAGCAACCATCAGGATCACATTAACCCCTGAACAAACACACAAGCATGCATATCAGAACCTAAGCCTTGATCAAACTACAGAACTGCTGCAGACAGCTGTGGACTTGCACGTGGCAATTCATGCACTTCCATAGCCGCTACAGGTTCATATGCAGACAGACGTCCACTGGAGAACATGAGGCCATCTCCTGACACCAAAGAGAACAGCTGCTTTGTTTTCTCCATTCGGCTGAGCTACATGAAAAAGTAGAAGAAAACATTGTGTGAAACTGCTTAGCAAGAATAGGACGAAGGAAGTGGAATACAGTATATGCGTACAGTTTACTTTCAATATTCTTAATATTCTTTAAACATCACACAGCTTTGTTGAGATATGGGTCAGACATCAAACCATTGTAAGATAATAAAAACTATAAATAAAATAAAAACAACCAAACTTAAACCATTGTTTACACACCAACAAAGACAGAAAGTGCTGTCAACAGCCATGCACCTCCACACCTTTACATTTCACTGCACTGTATTAAACGTTACTTCCTGCACTGGCACCAGTCTTAATAAACATAAACCACTTATTCAAGACTGTTGCAAAGATAATTTGAAAGAGACAATGGCTGGATGTACACACACAAAAGACATAGTTATAAAAAACATATTCCTAATAATTTGTTTTTTACATAGAGAAGGACATTGCAATGACTTACATTATTACATCTTTTGAAAACACTCTAATTGCTCAGAATGAACTATAAGTACTATAAGCTAAATGGACCTAAAAACCCCTAACCAAGTCATTTCACTAAGATTTTATGATTTACCTTTCAGGCACCTGGTAGGACTCACACCTCTAATGGATCCTCATAATACCATTTAATAAAAACTGCACGTGCGTGCACGCCTAATACTAACCCTAATTTGTACAGCAAATGGTTAACCCTGTGGGGACCAAATTTATGTCACAATATGACAGTTGAGTCCAAAATAAAGTGACTGCGCTTCAGATAATTGTCCCCATAATTTGATGATGAAAACATAGCACACACACAAACACACACATTTCATCCTAGTGCCAGAAATCACATCTTTCTCACAGACTACTCTGTTGTGTGCTGGCTCTTCCAAACCATTTTTGCATTTTGCTTCATTGAAAGTTAATGAAGTGGAGTAAATATGATCTTTCATGCTGAGATGCCTCTTCTTAGATGCACCGGCCAGACAAAATATGAAGATCATTCCAGATGACAAATACCTTTTACCGTATTCGGCATGCTGTCAAGGGACGCACGCATGTCATTTCTTTTGTGAGACTTCGATATGTCTAGTGTTGTGTGCCTTTCAGGAGAAAATGGGGCGTGTAAAGAGAGACAGGTCGCCTGTGAAGACTCTCTTCGTGCTGCGATTACAACATGTTTTGTATGTGGACTATACTGTGATTGATTGTACTTTGATGCAAATTACATTCATTGTGAACAGTTTTAAAATTTCAATATGATATTTCTTACTTGTAATCAACCCCCACTAAAATGAATATGGTCCACCGCACAGTGTCAAATTTGAAGTTTTTATCTAACCTATAGAGGTGATGATGACTAAAAGTGATGCCTAATGTAGTGAACAATATTTTTTAAAACAATTATTGAGAGATTTCAGACACAGAAACACATTTATTACATTTTTGTTGTTAGTCACAACAATAAATACTGGTTAAATAAAATTCAGACCATTGAAACAGTTGTTATTACTTTTATTTTCTTTACTAGCAAAAAGACCAGTCCATTTACAGCAGATAATAAAAAAGCGCATTTCCTCAAGTTTTTGCTGCAGTATATCTGTTTTGAGTCTTTCTCTTAATAGTTTCATTTGATCTATTCATTGGAAACCCTGAGTTTCAAACATATAAGCCTCTACACCAACCAAAGATACAGCAACACAATGGCATACTGCAGTACTGAAATTCTCATGTGTCAAGCTCTACTTACCAGATGGCAGAGTCCACTGCTCTGGTAACTTTACTGGGACAGATCTTTGTTCCCCGAGTTTTATTACATTTTGTGTGTTAAATTGACCATCTGGTTAAACAGCATTTCAGTGTTAGGAGTGGCATGAGTGGCATCATGAGCGTTGAAAAGGAGGCCTTAGCACTGAGAAATGCCTCTGAACGACTTTGGAAAAACTAGAATTATGAGTCAGTTCTGAAGTTTTATAATAAATGTATTTTATATGTTTAAAAAAATCAGACCAAAAAAATAAAAGATACAGTTCAGATGGATTATATGGATACTAACCTGACAGAGAGTAGCCAAAAAGTTGTCTGGTCCTGAAACTATTGACTCTCACTTTACTCGTAAGACTATTACCAATGACTGCTGCACAGAGGAGGAAGTCTTGGGGCCTGGATATCTGTGATAGAGAGGCAAACGCCACTTGCCTTTCAGTGTGCCTCACGGATCTGATGGCTTCACTGGAAGACCTAAAACACTGGTTATTGCCCAAAATGATAGCTGATGGGTTTCAGTATTACATGCATACACTATGTCATGTGGATGTCTGAGGCTTATGTAGGCAGAATGAATCCAGAATAGGAAGGGCAGACTCAACCACTACCAATAAAACTATATAGGGTCTATATTTTATGGGGGGTGTAAGGGCCTAAAAACACTCAAAAAGCACCCAAACAAATCAAAACCATGGACACTTAGGAAGGTCCACAGATTTCAAAGCTCCTCAATCGCCAGAAACAATCCAAAAGAAATTTAATCAATGAAGTTACAACCCAAAGACAAGACAAAGAGAACTGTGTATCTTCAGCATGATTCAGTGATGTATTACATTGCATGTGTTGTGTTAAATGTTTGGTCACAATTCAGAATGTGTGTGAAGTATTGAAATGCAGGTCTTGCATGACTGTGATGGATAAGATCGACCATGATGCGACATTTCCAAGAAGAATATGAGACGCAGTAAAAGTTTGGTAGCCCTTTTCCAGGAGGAAAGGAGAGAGCCAGTGAGAGTGGAAGTGAGAGATGAGAAGAAAGATGATGAAAAGTGTGTGTGTGTGTGTGAGAGAGAGAGAGAAAGAGAGAGAGCAGTACACCAAAGAGAGAAAGACACCGGTGTAGAGAAGAGAAAGACAAACATTCAGGGAAAAAAGGGAAACTTATATAAAAGTGCTGTAAGGAGCTTATCGCTCATATGATAATCATCATTCAATTTGATCGGTTGGCAGATAGAAGGTCAAGAAGGCAGCTAGTCATAATTGTGCCTCCCAGCTCGGCCCGACTGAGTCATTTCAGGTATTGGGTATCGTGTGCATCTATATGTGTGTTTGCGTGTACTTCTATCTCTGTGAGGACCAATTTGAATTGTAGACCTTGACAGCAAGGACATCTTTTGAAATGTGGGGACATTTTGGATCTAGGTTTGGTTAGTTGTGGGGTTATATGAGGTCCTCAAGTGTAAAGGTAAAAACATGTATGTGTGTCTATGTGTGCGAGTGAGAGAGAGATAGAGATAAATAAAAAGATAACGTTTAAAACAAATGAGATTATATCCAAGTCCACGCTAAGCTGTAGTTGACATTATCATGGATAAAATAAATCATGTCTGTGCGTATGCAAATTTTATGGAACAGTACCTTTTGTCATCAGTTATACATGTCCATAACAAAGCCACATTTCTTTGTGATATTTGGAGTTAAACCCAGCCAAAGGCTCACCTGTTGTCTTTGAAATGGATGTTTCTGTCTTTAAAGTGTTTCTGGGCTAGTCAGCATCGTTCAACCTGCATTTTGAGACTATGAGGTAAAATCTTCATATGGCCAAAGTCATCAAGTCACCTCTGGGTGCACCTGGTGATAATAATAATGAACTGCAGAGGGTTATGTGTCACAACTGTTATTAACAGTCAGTTACTTATTTTGTTTGTACTTTGTTTGTAGGTTTATATTTCATAAACATCTCACAGTCAATAAAATACAATGAAAGGATGTAAAGGTACTGACATGTCCTGCCCATTTGTGTCAAATTTAGATCAGTGGACTGTACCGGCCACATAGCAAGGGTCTTCAGCAGTGGGAATTAATTGGCTCTAGTATACACACAAAACAAGTCTTACATGAGAACCTAAGACAGGCGGGTTAAAAAGTCCTAGGGAATTGTATCCTGCTGCTGTCTTTCTGTAGGAGGTCATGTAATTGTTACTGTCCTTCGACAATGACAAAACTAAGGTTTGGCAGTTTTCATCAACTTGTTTTTTTTTCAGAATTAATGTTAATTCTCTAAGAAAACAACAGTATGATTTGTGATTTCATATTGTCACCATTATACACATATACACATATAAAAAACACTTTGTCACTATGTCCACAATCAGTAAGAAGCTTCATTTGTCATCACTCTCTAAAGGTTAAGTCCAACTACTTTGCTTTATTTCTTTACAATGTATGCTATCTAAAGAGATTTATGTTCTCTTTTGCATTATTTGCTAAACTGAACAATGAACTGCAGGTAATGACTTTTTTCTTAGTTAGGTGTTTGTGTGTGTGTGTGTGTGTGTGTGTGTGTGTGAATGCGCATGTGTGCATGCATGTGTGTGTTTGGCTAGGAGAGAGGAAGAGGCGCAGGTGGTGCGTTTCAGGCATGGAAAGGCTTTGGAGACTCTGTTCAAACCACCAGGGACCAAAAGAAAAACATTTTTACCTCAGTTCTTCGTATTTTCCTGTCTCGTTTTTCTCTTTTTCTCATGCTCTTTTCCTCTTTGCTCTATGTTCTTTTTTTCCTTTTTGTACTCCTTCCCTCTCAGAGTTCCTCTTTATGAAAGTTGTGTACACATAGCTCCATCTAGTGGCTAATTACAGACAGGAGTTTCAGTCATCTTCTCACAGTGGTGGATCGTAAAGAGGTATATTATTGTTACTAGTCAGAAAACCACTGACCTGCGATTTGACACATTTCAGACTTGGGCAGTATTTTAACACATCATATACCATATATCATAATACCTTTGCAGTATTAAAGTTTTCCTGTCATATGAACATGAATGTAAATATATTCTTTTAAAGGAATTTAGTTATTTTGTATGGTTTGTGCTAAAGCTAAACTCACAGGCTGCTGGCTATAGCCTCACAATTAGCCTACAGATGTGAGATTATTATCAATCAGCTCTTCTTACTCATGGAAAGAATGTATTGAAGTATTACTTAGTGATTGTTTAATGTCATAAACAGACATCTACATATGCATGATCTTTAGAAAAGGAACAAGATTTTTATCAGAAGTATTCTGGTTTCTGTTTTGTGTTTCTGTGAAAGCAAAAGCATTAGCTCTGACTGTTCAGCAACAAATTGCAGATAAAAACACAGCATTCTGCAGTAGCCAAAAATATGGATTAGCATATTATGCATCTTAAGGCAACTACCCATGTTGTCATTCTCTCAGTTAGTGGCACTACAAAAGTATGAGGTTTAGAGTAATTGATTACAGTGAAGTTCTTTGGACCTTGTAATTTGGCACAAGAAAGAAATTATTAGGTTGTTTTGATCACATAAAGATGCAAAAAAACAGTGAATAACATCTCATCTAACAACTCTCTGTTAAAGATATTCCTCCCCTCCCAACTTCCTTTTCTTTTACAGACCCACCCTTGTTTTCTGTTCTGCTCTTTCTCACGGTTCCTCCACTTGTTCTTCTTCCTCTGTCTCCCTCCCTTGCTTTCGTTTCCTCCCTGCCCTGCCTCTCACTCTCTTATTGTCTCATTTTTCTCCCTCCACCTCCTCTCTCTGCCGTGGGCAACCCGGCTGTGATGCTGTTTTAGATCCACTGGAGGGATAAGTGTTGGAGCAGAACAGACTCTGCTGTTCCTGTATGAGAGAGAGAGAGGGAGTGTGTACATGTGCATGCATTTGTCTGAGTGGGATGTGTGTGCATGAGTGCCAAACACCTGAGGACGTTCTTAAGATATTTTCTCTTTGTGTGTGTGTGTGTGTGTGTGTGTGTGTGTGTGTGTGTGTGTGTGTGTGTGTGTGTGTGTGCAGCAGCAGCAGCAAAGACAAGCGTCACCTGAACACCCCAGGACTCTCCTAATGTGTTTATTCGTCACACTGTGTGTGAGTATCAGGTGTTTGCCCACGGGTTTCACCAAGGGATACAAATGTTTGCCTTGCAGCAGCTCTTGATCTATCTATATAGCTAACTAGCTAGCTTAAGGAAAATCTTAATGCTACAAACAAAGCAATGTCTACATGTGAATCCTTCCCCAGTATCTTGGCTGTGATCGCTTCTATGAATTAATTTTCCTGTGTATTTTTAACCATCAGTTGCACAAGACGTGGCAATGTCCATCCACAACTTTGGTCCAGACTACAATGTCTCAACAACTATCAAGTCTGTTGTCATGAACATCTTTACAGACATTCTCGGTCCCTGCAGGATGAATCCTTCAGACTATGGTGACCCTCATACTTTTCCTTTTCTGCCAGTAGGGAGTTAGTGTTTTCACACTAAAAACCTGCTGAACATCAGCATATTAGCATTGCACTGCAAGAGTGTTACCGTGCTGCTGTTATATCTTTTAACTCAAAGAGCTGCTGAAATTAAGCAAACAGTGGGTTATGATAAGTGGACCTCTTTGTCCAGGAGAGGTAGCAGCAATACCTAAAAAACGTACCATGACACTGCCACAAGACTCAGCATACTTACTTCTCAAAACCTTACTCTTTTCTCTTTGTCTAACCACTACATCACCAATCTATCTGATTTCGCCTCCAGACCAGTCCTAACCATAATGATTATTGCAAAAAACAAGCAAACAAACAAAAACACTTGATTGACCCATGATCAACTAGCATCTACTTACAGTGCTTGGTCTGTATTTAATCATGTGAAGACAATTTAGAAATAAGTGTTTAAAAATGGTAAACTGAAATGATAAGCCATCATCAAAATACATATAGGTGACAAATTAAATTAATATTTAATTATATTTAATATGAAATGTATAATGAATATGTTCATTAACAATACATATGACATATGAAACATCATTATTGTTCTATATGATATTTCATATTCAAATGGTAAATATTTAGTGTTCTGTCTGCTCCCTTTGTGCCACTGTGCTGTCATCTGTGCAACTTGTGGTTCATAGTAGTTTCGATGGGTGAATGATGGTTAGATTGTTGGTTTGTCAAGCCGTGGGGTTGGTTCAGTGCGAAGATGTTGCCTTTGGAGACCCCTTGTTACCTCCAAATCCCCAGAACCAAAGTTGTATAATAAGTTATCAGGCATAAATATAATGAATCAAACTATATATGTGCAATGTATAGAAAGTAGAACCACAAAATATGATCTGACCTGGGAGAAACCATTTATAATTAATTAATAATTTCTGAACACCTCCAACTACCGTATTTTTTTATGTGTATATTCATTAGAAGTTGAAGTAGTTGACTTGATAGATTAAGTCTGAACAGAAATCTGACAAAACCAAAACAGTATAGACAGACAAAAAATAAATAATAATGATATGAACATAGTCTAAGGTGATCGTTTTATAAACTATAGTTTTGGGGGGGCTGTAGTTTTTGTTGACATAAAATTACAAGTAGAAGGAATGCTGGCTGCCATCACTTCAAAAAGCAATACTAACTGGTTAAATATTCTGCTGTTGACATGAACAACTGGCCTTTTTTGTCTGTTTTGTAATGATGACATTTACGACAGTACCTGAAGGCATCATTAGTGTGGTGGGAGAGGCTGGTTTGTTGACTGGTTGACTGACTCAGAGCTTCGTTTCTATTATAGCTGCAACAGGCAAGCGAGCTAGCTGACCCATCAAGAGTTAAAGCTATTCATTTGATCAGATGTCAATAATGTAACTCTGGTAGTCCAGTTGATGCCGCAGGTTTCGGCACAAGGAGATGTTTGCCTGCAGATGAATTTCTAGCTATCAGACCATTGTTTAACGGACGCGGTTTTAGCTAGCATTAGCTTAAGTTAAGATTGACAGATAGACGCCTGAAGTTCCTCCGGAGTGAGATGGGCAACACCAGGCTGACCAGAGGTAGCTTATGTAGCAGGTTAGCCAGCTGAGTACGACGTGGAAATAACGCTTCCAGATGGATTTCAAGCATAAAAGACATTGCTATTCACTCGGAAAGTTGTTTAAGTATTGATCTTAAAGATCTGAAGCAGCAGTGTCGCAGGGCGTAGCTGTCAAACTCTCGCCCGTCCTGGCTGCAGCACTGGCCTAAGCGAGCTAGCAGCAAGCTAGCGAGCTAGCTGCACGTCTGGCTCCTCTTCCCAAGTAAGTCTTTACTCTACATTAATAACTTGTTGACGGCTTTATACAGTTTATTATTTCAAAGTGCACACACATACACGTGAGCCACTCAGTTCAATTCATTTGCGTATTCTGTTGTGTATGGCAGTCCACGTTAACTCATACAGAGTTGCGTTTGTGAGGCTGCTAGCCCTAAGTTAATCTACTGAAGCTAATGGTAGCGCAAAAGATCACGGCCTTCATGAGTTTGTTGAGCTGCTAAGTTTTCTGATATTAGGTCGGATATATCCGCTTTAACCGTGGATTTGCAGTTTGCTATGTGACATAACATCCTTTAGGTGAGCACTGAACATGCCATAGCATCAAACAGCGTCCAGGCACTTGAGCATTTCTTCCTTTAGTTTTCTCTCACTCAGGCTTGAATTAACCTTGTTACATTTGTCCATTGCCCAAAATTAAATCCCACTACGTAGGTTTTTTTTACATTTTAAACATGGTTTTGTGCTTATTTTCCTGCCCCTGAATTTGCTCATTTTGGATCTTCAATGTAAAACCCTGTCTAAAATAATGGGAGGTGTCTTGTCAGGCATCCTTTGTGCGTTTTGCAGAAGTTTAAACAATACACCAAATCCACTAATGTCAGAGGTGCCACATCCTCTTTCAGCTTCTCTGTGGGAAATGTCATTACACCTAACTGCATGCTGGAGGTTTCAGTTAAGCCTTGCTCTGCTCACAGACCTGCATAAGTGAATCAATTCGTTGATGGAAGGAGTAATTGATTGACACAAAATCATCAATTTTGATGATCAGCTGACAGTTTGTCACTTGCCAACTGATACGCTGAGCATGCAACATTTTCACTTCCTCAAATGTAAGGATGTGCTGATTTTCTCTGTCCTGTTTTGTTGTAAATTGAATCTCTTTAGACTGTTAAAATTTCCTTGGAATCCTGCAGGATCTGAGAAATTAGGATGGAGATTTGCAGTTGTATACACTAATTCAACTGTAGATTAAGGGAAAAAATTACAGCAAAAGAAAATAATCAGACTCACCTTTAACTGCTCAGTTGCATTTAGATATTTTACAATTTTGAATCAAGGTGAATGTGGTTTAACTTTTACGGACACGGATTGACTGAAAAGATTTATGAATATCAAGATGAAAACAAATCTACAAATTTATTTAAACATTACAAGAATATAAAAAGCATCATAATTAAGAGGATGAGTATTCACCAAGTCCCAAAGTCAAGATTATAGCCACAGCTTAGCACATCTGGACGCCGTGCTTTTCTTTTTGCCGTTGTCCCACAAAGGTGCAACAGTTTGTTGTTTGCACTCCCATCTCGGCCGTAGAAACCTGGACTCTTCAGAGTTGCCATAGACCTGTTGGTGTCCGTCCTCACAAAAGTACTCTATTTTAGAGGACGTCTGCTCAAGGCAGACCCGAACAATAACCTGTTTTGTTATTTTTTTTTTCTAAATTGTGTTGCATTTATTTTCACATGCAGAAAAACACAGCAGAAAAAAGCCTAACTACAACTGCTGTAATTTAGTGTTGTGAAACATAAAATGGGGGTTTATTACCGCAACAAAATTCATGATTTTCATGATTGTTAGGGTGTCATCTTATTGCAGTATATCTCTAACCTGCCATTTCAGTTTTTTCAATGCTATTTCATGTTTATGCTACTGGAAGAAGGAATGTAGGGAAATTTTCGATACCTTACCAGTCTGATAAGTAGTTTTTAATTGACGTGAGCTGCACTTATATGTAAAAGTGAGGATGGGACCAGTGCAATGACTAAGCTGATGTATTCTCAATTACATGTGTGGAAGAAATACAACACCCGTAATTCAGCTCTCAGTTTGATATAATACTCTCTTTGTGGCAGGAGACGTAGGGATGGGCTGAATAGCAGCTTTTTGAATGAGGGAATTTGATTACACTGCTTTGCGTCTGCTAAGTACAAAATGTTTACATCTCCCTGTAAGAATTGTGTGTGTATAGACTCTGATCCAAGTAAGCCCAAGTAATTATAGAGAAAATTTGAAAATGCAGACAACGTCTTGCAGCAGGGTTAAAAATCCCAATAGTTTCACAGTGAAGCTTCTGTGACTGTGTTTGATAAGTCTCGCTAAGACTAGGCCTATTTTTGAATTAGATTTACGGATTTTATAACCTTTCCAGACAATGGGTCCTCTGCACTGCAGCTTTATATAACACTTGAATCTTGATAACAGTTTATGCAACAGTTGAGAGCATGTACCATCACTGATGACGATATTTAATTCATCACACTTTGCTGAAAAGATAAAAGCCGTCATTCTGTCTCTTGACTTTTTGTATCTCACTTATTGAAGGTTGCGTGTTGTTAATGGCCTCCCTGCCAGCCATGGACACTGTGACTGACACATGCCCCGCGGTGCACCAAAATGGGACCGCCCATCGGGAATCTCCAGACACAAGACCAGCTGCTGCTGTTCTGAGACTCCATTTTTACCAGAGCGGCCAAGGAGTGGCCGAATGCGGCCTCCTCAGCTACCCACCTGGGGACTATGTGGCTGAGGAGCTGTGTATAGATGCAGCCCAGGCTTGCAGTGAGTACTCGAGCTGTACACGCCTGCATAATGCACCCCCATTCAGCCCCAGATAAGGTTATCAGGAGGCCACAGTGAAACCTATCAGCAGGAAAATCGTTGGCTTGTTCAATCATTGTAATGTTTTGTTTACAGTCTGTCGAACTGTCTTTACTCTGTTTATGGATAAGCACAATAAGGTAGTTTTGCTTTGCTCTGTAGGTTTTTTTGTAGAGGTACAATTTAAGAGTCAATAAAGTATGATGCAACTAATGCACAGAACAGGGCCGGTTGTGGGGGGGGGGGGCAAGACTAGCCTGCATGTTGTTGGAATCGCATGTTATGTGTTTGATGATAAACCAAACACAACTGACATTTTAGACAATCTTTATTGACCTTTTGTTCACCTGTGTTGGTACTTGAAACTAATGTGTGTCCTAAAGCACAATCTACTACGTACTCCTCTGAGTTGCACTTAAACTGGCGAGTTTGTATGAGTTATTTGTTTTAACTTCTCATTATATATAGTGACTCAGTCTGTGTTTAGATGGGTTCTCTGTTAGTCTCACTGTCACTGTGTGATTGTCTGCCACCAGAAAAATCTCCTTCTTTCATGTCTCCATTATAGATAAAATGACTCCTAATGATGTTGTCTACTCCACCACCTTTGCAACATCAACCCCTGCTTGTTGTATGTTTGCATGAAGCACTGCTCAAACTGTTATTACCCCACATGAAATTATGAAAAGTTCGCTTAACCTCCTCAGTGAACGTGTTTCTTTCTTCTCTTTTTTGCAAAGTGGTGTTGATTCTTTCTTCACAGAAATCTGAAAACATATACACGTTGCTCTGAGGAAAACAGAAAGCAGCCCTTGCCACAGCAACACAACAATGCCAAAAAAAGTCTTGTCCCCTTTAACTTTAAATTAACTCAATTAAAAAAATGAAGTCAACAGGTGATATGTCATTTTTAAAAATTGATTTTTAATCAAGTTAGTGATCACTAACCTTTTTCAAGAGTTTGTGACAATTTATTGGAGTGAAACTTTACAGATTATAATCTGGTTTCTTCTTCTTTGGTTTTAGGTATATCACCTCTGTACTACAACCTCTTTGGTCTCTTCCGTGAGCGAGACCGCTTGTGGTTTTCACCCAATCACATCTTCCAGCTTGATGATTTGGCTTCAGAAGATGTGTTTTTCAGAATAAGGTAGCAAGCATTATGTTTCTTCTGTGCTGCTGCTGCTTCTCTCTTTTCCATAACCAAAAGCTAAATGATTGTTTCTGTTGCCACTATTCACCGCAGGTACTACTTCCCTGGCTGGTACAGTGGCGGGGCATCCCGGGCTTATCGATATGGGGTCGCCAAGGGATCGGAAAGCCCTGTCCTCGATGACTTTGTTATGTCGTATCTTTTCTCTCAGGTGAGCACCTCAGCATGCAGTCGCTGTCTTTATTGCATGAATTGGTTGGAAGTGAGATCTCTTTAAGGAGCATGTTGTAATTGTGAGTTTAGATTGTGAGTAGTAGATTAGGCATCAGAAAACAAGCATCTCATATCCTCATATCCTTGACAGTGCCCTTTTATCAGTTTGTTAGATTGTTAGTTAGGTCACATCCTCGGGTTTCAGATTTTTTTGAAGAAGAAGACAACAAGCGAAGAAACTCGTGCCTTTTGAAAGGTTTTGAAGTCTGTGCTGTAAATGTGAGTGCAAGTGGGACCAACAAGAGAGCTGCCATTTTCATTGAGTGCAGTTATAGTGCTCATGTGAGAGGGAACAATTTTGGAACATGTATGCAAACATTCACACCTCAGTGTGCAGAAATACTGAGTCAGAGAGCAAAATTAAATCCTCAGTCACAGTCTTTTGTGCTTCCTACGACCAGAGCATACTCTTATCCAAATATGTAATTCTTTGGCGTGTAGTTCCTGTCCTTGTCAAAAATAATTAAATTCACCACACAAAGTAATGTTTTCTTCCTTTTGAAAGATGCCTGTGAGGATGCAGCAAGGCACAGTTACTGACAGACACTCAAGAGTTTGGCGATCCCCAGGTTTTGTGTGTCGATCGATCAGTGGAGCCTGACCAAATGCAATTATTGGGGGAATAATACGAATCATGTTTACAGAATGTCCACGAAAATTATAATGGTAATTCTTGCTACAGTGCTAAAAAGAAAAGATACAAATGAATAACGTGTTTGCCCAAACCCATTCAGTCCTACTGAAAAACGTCTTTAAAAGCTGGCCTCAGATATGTATTGTCATTTTTTAAAATGACAGTCATTTGTTAAAATTAGCTGGGCACTATTGGCAACAAAGTGGGATTATTTCAGGTGCAGATTGCAGTTAGTGAATACTTGAATTTTTATTAGTACTACTACAGCCTGTTCAGAACATGCATGCTTGGAATGGGCTGATTACTCTGCCTCCAGTATTTCTGCTTGCAGCCATCTTGAGAAATGCTCAACCACGTAACACAACTTTCAAAACTGCCCTGTCTGTGGTCCTGAGAAATATACCTGGGATGGTTTGGTTGTGTCCCCAAACATTGCTTGAGTCACACAAACATTTTATGTTCTCAGTGGAACTAAAGCTGCATGTACTTTATATGGATAAATGCCAGATTTTATATACCTCACCTGTGACTGGAGGTGATGTTACTTTCTGAAGCAGATAGACATCTGATGCACATGGAGACCCAAATACAACGCTGTTACAAGTTAAACTGCATCCACCTTGATACAGGTGTAGCCATAAACTTGGATCTTTGTGTCCCCCGACAGTAAACCTCCCAATTGTGTTTGGGATTGTGAAAGTACTGCACGATCACTTCTTGAGATATGCAAAGGACAGATAGACAGAGAGTCGGACAGACAATTCTTGCTTTATAAGTCCGATTAGTTACATGGGCTTGTTGTGCATTTGCACCCCAGGGCTTCCCAGCAGACGCCACAGCAGCTCACAGTGCTACTACTTCATTGATGTCTTAGTGGTCACAGAGTCTTAAAAGAGGAAATTTTCCCAACCAGGTCCCCTCTGGTTTGGCCTGATTTGAATGAAGTATATTTTCAGTTTTGCTCTCTCTCTCTCTCGGCTGCTTGAGTTTTTGTCCTTATGGTTTTGGTCAAGGCAGTTTTATTTACATAGCACCAAATCATGACAGAAGTTATCTCAGGGCACTTTTCGCACAGACCAGGTCTCGAATGAACTCTTCATCATAAAGAGGATAACAGAGTTTGAATCTAAGCACTGTATAATATCTGTGTAGGACGGGAGGAGAGGAGTCCGATAGAGACTTTTTCAGATGTACAACCAGAGCCTCAAACGCCTTCGGTCCAGTAATTATGTGTATTAACCATACTGCAATGGAAAAAAGATGTGTATTATAGGTGAATCCAGGTAACTCAAGCCAGTAATATGAACTCCGAGTGAACTGAAGGATTATGTGGAATTATGCCTGTGGAAATCTGTGCTGTTGGCCTGGGGAAAGCCTATAAGGGAGAGGGGCAGCACCTCTGTGCAGGTCATTTGAGGGTGCAGTGCACTTTGTGTTTGCAGCCATTAAGCCATTACACATGCTTGCATTCACTCTGGACAGATGTTGTGTTTCACTTTGTGAAGGATATGTCGAATTCCTCTCAGTCTAATCTCGAGCTGGGCCCCTGTCTGTGTGTATGTGTAAGATAAAGTTGGGCTGTTATGGCTTGCAAAGGCAAGTGTGTCTCTGCATTCGCCAGCTGGAGATGTATGCCGGTGCTCCAAGAACGACGGGAGGTTAGTTATTGTAGTCTGGCTTGTTGACGCAGCAGTCTGTGTCACACAGCTCATGGAGGCAGTTAAGGCACTTTAAAAGCCTTGGTGCCAAACCACTAACACACTGTAAAAGGGTGGAAAGTGTTATGGCTCATCTCAACCTTGAAAAACCTAAATACTCCACAGAGACTCAGTAAATATATTTTATTTAGTCTGGAAGCCTTCTCTCTCCTAATGTGAATGTGTAAATGTGTATCCTAACATTCAGCACAGGCTCACTGAACTCGTACCTCCACCCTCAGAGCAGGTGTTTTCTTTTTGTTGCTTTGTTTTGTTCTTGTATGTATATGTGCACCTATTTTTCCACTCTGAGTTTGTGTTCTTTGTTGATGGAAAAGTTCAATAAAAAGCACAAGTGAAGAATAACCAGTTAGATTGATTAGTTAGCATAAAAAATTATAACTCAGTGTGACTTCTACTTTTACATTTTTTTTTAAATTCTGACAATTATAAATATGAAAAATATGAATGAAACTATCCAATGTTGGTTGACTTGATTCTCCCCCAGCAAATTTGCCGGTTTAACGTTAAGTAATCTACAAGAAGAAGCTTGTTTCTCTAAAATTATCAGAGGAAACTGATAAATAATTAAATGTTAAACTGAATGTTCAACGTGGATGTGAAGAACACTCTCTCTCACACACACATTATATTCAGGTATAAATGTGCATGAATGTGGATAACTGAATTACTCTCATCTCTGTGTGCAGTGGAGGAATGACTTTGTCAATGGTTTGGTGAAGATCCCCAACTCCCATGAGACTCAGGAGGAGTGCCTTGGTATGGCCGTGCTCGACATGACAAGAACAGCCAAGGAGAGACAGCTGTCACCACTGGACATCTACCACACTATAAGGTACAAAACAAACATGCAACTTCCCAAGAATGTTGCCTAAGTAACAAATCAAGGTAAACGCTGATACACGAAGAATAACTTTCTCTCTCACTTACTCGTAGCTACAAGTCTTTCTTACCAAAGGACATGAGAGCTCAGATCCAAGACTGCAACTTTTTGACACGCAAGCGAATCCGCTTCCGCTTCAAGCGCTTCATCCAGCAGTTCAGTCAGTGTCGGACGACAGCACGAGACCTCAAACTCAAGTACCTCATCAGCATGGAGTCCCTGGAGAAGGCCTTCTACACAGAGACCTTTCAGGTTAGGGAACCATCCAGCGGACAGCTCATCATCCTGGTGGCAGCAGACAATGGCATCAAGTGGTGTCGAGAGAAATTAAAAGATTCAGACCAGGTTTGTATCACGAGTACTGTCAGAAAGTTTGTTCTCTTTCTTTCTTTGGTCCCTTTGGATGCTTTACTCTTAAGATTGTGATAGAAGTTGTTTCTTATGTTGCTATTTCAGGAGCTGCAGATGTTGTGTGACTTCCCAGATGTCACTGACATCAGCATCAAACAGGCCAGCAAAGAGGGGGCTGCAGAGAGTCGGGTGGTCACCATCAACAAACAAGATGGCAAGAATCTGGTAATTTCACTTTTAAACTGCTTCAAACTACTTTAAATCTGCCTTTACTCTGTTGTAGGAAGGCAAAGGAGTTGCCTGTGCTGGTTCACTACCCGAGAGTATAACTGTATAACTCTCAAGTCATTTCTTGTGCCGTTTGTCCGGGAGCTGCAGAACATGCCAGCATCAAATAGGCAAGGAGGGTGCTGCAGCCAAACCCTAGCATTTGAATCTGTACCCTGCAGTCTGTGCACCAAGAGAAACATAACATCCAGTTCAGTGTAGGGCTGTGCAAACATTCTTCATTGTTATGTTACAACCACCATTTCAGATTGATGCGTTAATAAATATTGATTAAAAGTTCACTTTTTTCCACATGATGATGTAGCATCTGCACTTCTGTGTAGTTTATTCAGTGACACAATGAAAATACTTGTGTACATTGACACTGTTACTAAACAATGCAATGCAAATAATGTTCTAATATAGTGGAGTGGAAGTTTTGAATGTAATAGTTTTGATTGTTTGTCCACAGACTTATCAATATAATGTTCGTATTAGACCACCGATATGGTACACAGCAAGTTGTATATTACGTAGTATTACAGTGTGTACGTATTGTATCCTGAGGACCTAGCTGAATGATGAACATGGTGGAAGTTTACACATCATGTATATCATTGTTTCAGGAGCTGGAGTTCCCCAGTCTGTCTGAAGCCCTCTCCTTTGTGTCCCTCATTGACGGCTACTATCGGCTGACCACAGACGCACATCACTACCTTTGTAAAGAAGTGGCTCCTCCGAGGCTTGTGGAGGCCATCGCTTCCCATTGCCATGGTCCCATCTCGTAAGTGAACAATAACTTTTTTTTTCCCTACCAGCAGCATTGGTTAGAGCTGTCAGCTGTACAAAATACAAGTATGAATGAGGGTGTGAGTAGGGGTGACATGTGACATGGTATGCATGGTTTGTAGTGCTTTCACAACTTGTCTGACAGGCTAAATAGATGACTCGCCAGATTTGTGGAAATATCACACAAATTGTCAAAAACTGATAAACATGTCAGTATCATACCCGTTTCGCACCGTCATTAGACAGGCACTAAGACGGAGTGCGAATGAGGACAGCTGCAAGCGAGGCTTATTATTCACCGTTCTGCGTCTCCCACTTTCCCTGTTTACAGCCAAACTGCACCAGACATCTCTGCAGCCACTTGTTAGTGCAATATTCTTAAACAGAAGGAAGAATGACACATATTCAGTTTATTTCAAAATTTCTGCCAAAATGTGGTTGGTATTTATGTCCCATCCAACAGGTGATAACAGTACTCTCTGTATTTATCCCCGTAGTCTCCGCAATTTACTGCTGAGACTCAGTCAAATAACCTGCTGTGACTCTTCTGCGTGTTATGTTTTGTTTTTGCTGCAGAATGGAGTTTGCCATCCATCGGCTACAGAAATGTGGAAACAAACGAGGATTGTACATTTTAAGATGTAGCCCCAAAGACTTCAACAAGTATTTTCTGACCTTCCCTGTTGAGGTCAGTAACACTCACCAGTGCTAATGAGCACAATTTACCATGTCTGTCTTGCTTTTTTTGTGGATACTGGTTATCACTGCAAATATGTAAGTGGTGCTAAAATTAGCAGCAGTATCTCACTTTCAGTATTAACACCAACAAGTTTTGTAAGACCACACTTTTCTTTTGATTTCTGTCAGACAGAAACTGTATTTTCGTTCATCAAAATCAGTCAAGCTTCTCAGATGGATCAGTGTTGAATTATTTTTTGTATGAGACAAACAGAAGAACCTGGGTTTAATGAAATTAAAATCTATAAAATTATCTTTTGAATTAGGAAGTATCTGATCTAAAAACAAACATGATCTTGGCACAACTGATGCGACACATGCAATGTAGCACTGCATTCATTGTACAGTTGTTGTGTTGCTGTCGAGTCCATGATGAGATCTCAAATCATGTGTGTGTTCCACTGTCCGCCCATCAGGTCTATGATGCTGTAGAGTACAAGCACTGCCAGATTACCAGGTCTGCCAGCGGGGAGTTCAACCTCAGTGGAACCAAAAGAAACTTCAGCAGCTTGCAGGAGCTCCTGAACTGCTACCAAAAGGAAACTGTGCGCTCTGACAGTGTCATTTTCCAATTCAGCAAGTGCTGTCCGCCTAAATCCAAAGGTAAAACGAACATAATCTGAATTTATTAAGTTTAAGAGATTCGTGAACTTTCAGAAAGCCCATGTGTGCAATGCAAAAATTGAACAATGACATGCCTCTATGTTTTTAATATAGACTGGCTTCCTAGATGCACCATTTTCAGATGCACACACCACACACATTCAGCAAACAGTCCTGCAGATTTTGTCTATGTGAATTGCAGAAGTAATAAATGGAAACTATTAACTATCCCAAAAAGGAAACAACCCTTTTTATACCAGGTTATCCAGTGAATTATAAGCTGGGCCTTTATCACCTGTGTGTACTGGGATCTTCTACCTAAATATGAGCATGATTATTGGCCTGAGCTGATAAGGCTGGTGTCAGTGGGTTTTCATCTGTATTAAACATTTTACCCTCCTGGTAAGAAACTTGTCCCCAAAGATGCAATCAGCTGTCTTGCACATGTTGGCACTTACCTTGTGAAACCTAACGTGATGCTTATTATTATTTTCAGAGAGTATTAAAGTAGAGCCAGTGCTCTGGCCAGGAATAAATTGTGAGCATCTATTTGCTGGATTGCAAACTAACAACCACAATGACTCACAATGACATTGTTTCAGTTTCTGTGAAGTTTCTACCAAAACTGAAGATGAAGAAGTGCAAAGACATCACAGACTCAATCTCTGATTGACATTATCATTTCTTTAAGTTTCTTTGTTAGCTGAACTTAAATTTCATCCTTTTCTGGTTTGGTTTTAAGATTGTGTAAGACTGTAAAAGATGTTTTCTTTTCTCTCCACCAACAGAAAAGTCCTGCCTCCTTGTGAGCAGGAGCAACAAGGGCTCTGAAGTGCCTCTGTCTCCATCGCTACATCGACACAACATCAGTCAGATGGTGTTTCACAAGATCAGGAAAGAAGATCTTGAATTTGTAAGTGGAGTTTGCATGTTCAGGACTACCCCGTGTCAATGTCCTCATCTTTCTAATAACTCTGTGCATGAAAATGTACAGAATTGAGTGTCAATGGTTTTAGAATTAAAACTCTGATAATGGTCTGTCTTTCAGATGGAGAGTTTAGGTCAAGGGACATTTACAAAGATCTTCAAAGGGGTCCGCAAGGAGCTGGGAGACTACGGCCTTGTGCACCAAACTGAAGTCGTAATGAAGGTCCTGGACCAGGCCCACAGGAGTTACTCTGAGGTATGTGGCTTTTAAAGCTGTGTAGAAGGTTTTGAGTGGACACTGTCACAGCAACGAAACGCCTATTGACAAAAAACTAAAAGAAAAAGACACAAGGTTTTGCGTAAAGATGTTCTTTCTTTAGCATTCAGTTTCAGAATGAGGTTTCAGCAGAGGTTTGAGTCACTTTCTCATTTAGTTGGTGAAAATGGAGATATTCACAGGTTTCAGGTTCTCGTATTTCAGGATTTTCTGTTTTCAGAACTGTAACTTTGAAAGATATCCACTTGATTTGTCTGAGAATTTGTCTGAGTGTATTTTCACACCGAATGAGGACTGTGGATTGTTGTCCATGAAGAATGGATCTTTTAATGGCCATTCATATAGGCACCTTACAGACAGACTGCCCTGTAACACATAAATAGTTTGATATTCTATCTTCTCTTGTCCACAGTCTTTCTTTGAAGCTGCCAGCATGATGAGCCAGTTGTCCCACAAGCACCTGATCCTGAACTATGGTGTGTGTGTCTGCGGAGAAGAAAGTAAGTCAACCTCTGAACTTGTATGTCCTCATTTGTCCTCACGGTGAGAAGCGCAGAGAGCAGGTCCTAATACGTGCACTGCACACATACACTGACTAACATATGACAGGCACATGTCCTGATGGTCTAATGATGACATGAGTCCACCACGCTTCTCTATAATCTTGACCAATCTGAAGCTCAGAGCAGTGATTAAACCATGGGCACGGTGGGCTATTCTTAGGAGGATTACAATACCCTGCCCCAGAAACTCTTTCACCTGCCCCACTGCCTCATCACCTCACAAGACTCCTGCAGCCACTGTGGGCATCTGTTGAGGCTGATTTGCACGTGTCTGCTGTGTATTGCTGCCTGCCTCTGTTATCAGAACTGGCACTGATCAATTGAACATTTTTAAAGAAAAAACACATTACGTTTTGTCTTTTCATGATGGACAATGTGGAATTCTTGTTTCTTTGTTGAGTTTCTGTGCACATTCTTGATAACTTCAATGTAAAGCATTTGTCCCAACTTCTGTAGCTGTCATTGTAATCTGTAAGAGACACGTAGAGATGAATTAAATGTTCAAGGAAACTGAGATATTTTCAGATTAATAACAGTAAAATTTAATTTAGTCGTTTACTTGGTTTAATTGATTTAGTTTACTTTATTTCTCAGCTTTCTAAAACCTCAAGCGTAAACACACCAGTATTTATTTTACAGTGAGAGATACTTAAATTTAAACCTAATCAGTATGAGCATGCAATGGAGTTTTTCTCATTTTACTCTTTCTACTTAAACAAGAAAAAAGAGCAAAGCACTGAAAATAAGAGTGAAACTGTTAGTGAAAGCGTTACTGAAAGTCACTTCACCACATCCAAAGTTGCATCACTCAACTTCTCACATACATTAAACTTCTGAGGCAGAAGTTGCATTATGGCACCAAATGAATAAATAAATACTTTAAACATAAAGTGATGCTTTATGTTTGTGGAAGATGATGTAAAATTGAACCACAGCCCTGTCAAAGACCTGAAAATTTGTTTGTTTGTTTTTCCCCAGACATCATGGTGCAGGAGTATGTGAAGTTTGGTTCACTGGACACCTACTTGAAGAAGAACAAGAACTCTATAAACATCTTGTGGAAGCTGGAGGTGGCTAAACAGCTGGCCTGGGCCATGAACTTCCTGGTAGGAATCTGTGTATTGTCGCAGATTTAATGCTGAGTCATTCAAAGTGTTGGAGAAAATCAATTTGTGCTGCTCACAGTTCATACATTAACTTTGATTCATCATAATAAATAAAATAGACTGTAAAAAAAAAAAAGTGATAAAATGTTTTCCGTGTTAGTAAGAGACTGGCTCTTTTCTTCGTTGCTCATCCTGCAGGAAGAAAAGCATCTTGTCCACGGGAATGTCTGCGCTAAAAACGTCCTTCTGATCAGAGAGGATGACCGTAGGGCTGGAAACCCCCCGTTCATCAAACTGAGTGACCCTGGCATCAGCATCACAGTCCTGCCCAAAGAAAGTAAGTTAATTTCCAGTCTGTGTTTAACAGTAATGCACCTGTTTAACCAGCAGAGGGCAGTAGTGTAACAAGGTTGAGACTGTAATGACAGTGCATTCTGAAATCCACATTGCCTTAAAAGCTTGAAAAACCACATGTAAAATGAGTGGTGAGACATAGGTATGATGTTAAAATAAAGAACTTCACTGCAGTGCAAAACACATGCAGAGAACTATAAAATCAAACTGTATCAACTGAAACGTTCCCCAAATATTTGTATAATTGCGATTGAAAATGAAGAGTTTACTAAGACTGGCGGGATAAATGTTTTTGTTTGTGATCAGTCCTGATTGAGAGGATCCCTTGGGTTCCCCCCGAGTGTATCGAGGACCCTGCCAGCCTGAGCCTGGCTGCAGACAAGTGGAGCTTTGGCACCACACTGTGGGAGATCTGCAGTGGTGGAGAGAAACCTTTGGCAACACTGGACAACTCTAAGGTAGGATGGCAACGAAATCACTATAAATTATTGTTTTTGTTTTTGTTTTCAGCCGAGTATGTCCAAGATGCATTAGGGCTGTCTAGTTACAAATGAACTCAATGCACTTTGATATTGTCCTCCTAGTCAGATTTAATTGTTCTCACTCTCAGTTATTAACACAACAGAAGTAGGCCAACAGAATTTAAAACCTGACAAGGCTGATTTTCCAGCTCTGGGTGGAAACAGAGCGTGTGTTTAGTACATTAATCATATAGCTGAAATACTTTGACATGACTCAGCAGGCACACTCCTCTTATCCTTTCCTCTGCACAACTCTGCTGCATAAAATCCACGTATTTTATATCGTAAACAAATTATATTTTAACGTACAATGCATCCATTATCCGTCATCTGTACACGAAACTATCCGCTATTATTGTCTCGCAGAAAACCTTGTTTTACGAGGACCACCACCAGCTTCCTGCACCAAAATGGACCGAACTGGCTAATCTGATCACCAGCTGCATGGACTATGAGCCCACGTTCAGGCCCACGTTTCGTGCCGTTATCCGTGACCTCCACAGCCTCTTCACTCCAGGTTGGTTTATACATCTTACCAGCTGGTCAGCCGAACTACCCCTGAGGGTGCCGCAACAGGGAATCTAGGTCACACGAGTGTGGAATCTTAAATGTCCTCAGCCACACACCTCCTGACCACATACTCACGTTTATCATGGTGTCTTCAGGTATATGTCAGTGCAAACGGAGTCTCGCCTCCTGGCCTCATTAATGTAGGTCATCAGCTGTCAGTGGGAATGAGGTGTGAGGGATGGAGCAGGGGTAGTGTTCAGGAAGTGTTTTCTTGTTTTAAGCAAAATTAAAATCAAATGTGTGCAAAATCAAAATCAATTTAATCTTGTAATCTTTTTTGAATTAGTCTAAACAGATATTAATTCTCTCAGTATTGTTCAGCCGTCCTCTTATCTCCTGACTGTACATGATTTTTGTCTTTGTGTCCCCAGACTATGAGTTGATAGTGGACAGTGACATCCTTCCGAACAGGACAGTGGGCCCCAGCTGGTCAACGGGGGGTTTTGAGAGTCAGGAGCCGGCCCAGTTTGAAGAGAGACACCTCATATTCTTACAACAGCTGGGCAAGGTATGAAAAAAATGTCTGAAGCTGAAAGAGTAACAGTCTATCAAATTAAAACACATTGCACAACTCTTTTCCAAGCACAACATAATTCACCAATGTTTTCTGCTGGTGTACTGCTTATGTGACGTGTTCAGAGCTCTCACTGCTCTGCACTTCACTGTGTGACTGCACTCCAAGTAAGAAATAGACTAAAATATAAAATCAAGCTGTAAACAAACGGAAGCTTTTCTTCTCTTTAAGGGGAACTTTGGCAGTGTGGAGATGTGTCGCTACGACCCACTTCAGGACAACACTGGAGAAGTCGTAGCCGTGAAGAAACTCCAGCACAGCACTGCAGAGCACATACGAGACTTTGAGCGAGAGATCGAAATCCTGAAATCTCTGCAGCACGAAAACATCGTCAAGTATAAAGGCGTTTGCTACAGTGCAGGTACAGATGACCTGTCGCTTCACTCCATCCAAAACTGTGTTGCAATACAAACACAAACTGTTATCACAGTTTTGCCACTATTCATAATGTCGGTTGGCTCAACAACAGTATCATTGTATCCGTCCCCACTTAATGCTAAACAAGCTCTACACTTTACCATTTTGTTTTTCTCGGTATCAACAGTTATTGTGGATGACACAGTTTCTTCTTTCTTCTCTCAGGGCGGCGAAATCTCCGTCTCATTATGGAATATCTGCCTTTTGGAAGTCTACGAGATTACCTCATGAAGAACAAGGAGAGGATCGACCACAAGAAACTTGTGCATTACACTTCTCAGATCTGCAAGGTGCGTCCTGTTGTCCAGTTCTGTCACATGCTTTTTTTTTTTGGAGCTACACAGCCACAGACATTTTCTCTGTGTTCACAGGGTATGGAGTACCTGTCAAGTAAGCGGTACATCCACAGAGACCTTGCAACACGAAATATCCTCGTGGAGAGTGAGCTGAGGGTGAAGATCGGAGATTTCGGCCTCACCAAAGTTCTGCCTCAGGACAAAGAGTACTACATGGTCAAAGAGCCAGGAGAGAGTCCCATATTCTGGTCAGATTCCTGTTATGTTTTTTTTATTTTATTTTTTTAGTAGTTTTATCGACTTCATCCTCCTCATGTTGCTGCACCCAGTGCTTCTGCAGAAGCAGAGATTTTATTCAAGAAAATCGTGCACAATATTTTCCTTTTATTTTCCTCCAAACAAGCTTTTTATCTTGATTGCACTGACATTTTCCTTCACACAATTCATGAATATTAAACCTGTTTTTCCCCCAAAGTGTCTGTTTGTACAACGTGGACCCTAACATACATTACATGCAGATATACAAATGATCATATTAATGTTGCAAACTGTTTGGGTTGCAGTGCAACCAAAGAGGATTTAACATTCAGGTTGTATTAGTATGATTTTAAGTTTGTAAGCACAATCCTCCTGAGGCAAAGTAGAACAGATGGTCACTCACTGTGCTGTCTTGTAGGTATGCTCCTGAGTCACTGACTGAGAGCAAGTTCTCCGTGGCATCAGATGTCTGGAGCTTTGGAGTGGTGCTTTATGAGCTCTTCACCCATAGTGACAAGAACAGCAGCCCCCCTGCAGTAAGTGATAACACACACTCAAACACATGCATGCACTCACTGGCTTTTTCTGTTCATCTTAATGTATGTTCACTGCTTTCTAAACTAAGTGTAGAAAACAGTGAGAGAATGACTTTAGATTAAAAGTGGGTGGTAGTTATTGTGCAAAGATTATAGTATTGGCAGTTGTTGTAGCACATGATCATAATTACAGCAAACTACAGAAGTAGTAAATTCCTCGTTTGCTGTGGTACTGTACATATTTTTCTCTTATTACTATTTTCCAGTTTTTAACTTGAGACAATTTCAGACAACATTCAGCAGTCAGGTAATTATCTGACTGCTCCAGGCGAAGAGGTGTTTTTCTTCTGCTTCTACCTGAGCTATTGTACATTAACCCTTCAGGGTCGACGGCATCGAAGGACATGTTCTACTTATTCGCGTATATCTCTGGAAGGCTGGTAGATAAAGATTGGCGAAAAGAGGACACTTTAGCCTTTCAAACAAGCTACTAGGCATGTCTGCAGGTCTCCCAGAAGCTGTGTTATTGTTCCGGGAAATTCAGTGTCCAATTGGAAAACCATGAGCCGTCACATACTGTGCCAATGCCCAATTGGAGACCCTTATGCTCTCATGTGGTGCAAACAAAGAGTCACAATCACTTCAAGATGGTTCCCCCATTGCTTTGTATAATCGCTACGGTTGGAAACACAGCCGTGTGTAAATGCCCATTCACACACGGCGATAGTGCGCCATTGCGCATACCACGGTTATATCTTTGCTATCTTTCTTGTAAATGTTTTATTTGACTTTATTTGCCGGAACTGGAATAATGTCGACGACGTGCAAAGTGAATGGAGGGGGGAGGGGATGCCTCTTGCATAGAAATTTGGTCTTGGAGCTCGTCCATCTCCCACCTTTCTTGTGCAGTCATCTTCACATCTCAGCTCTCGTATGGGAGAAGAAACTGTGTTCACTGCACACACACTGCAGGAAACCAGCCAAAGAAAACCGTGTACACCCTGGAAATGTCAGGCTTGTGATGTGTCTCTCTGTCTCATTACAGACAGGAACTGTTTTCATGCCTGGCATCAGTGGTGCTACTAAAAAAAATAAAAATATATTTTGTATAAAATTTAGAGGCCTTATTTTTTACCCCATTATCCCCAAGTCCCCGAGGAACAGTTCTGTATTGTCTAAAAAGTTGTTCATAATAATTTGCTGTGTGTTTTGAATAAATGTGTTTTTTTCTCCTTCCTTTTTCTGATCATATAGCTTTTCCTACATTCATATGACACCGCTACAGCATGTATATTCTGAAAGCCCAGGTTGTCCTAAAAAAAAAAAAAAAAGGATGTCAGTTACATGATTGTGCATTACAGGGCTGAGGTTTTATATGAATTAATGCACAACAAGACCAGGCAAGAGAAATACAGAAGAAAGTGCCTTAGACCCCAGAGGGTTATGGTGTGTACATTAATGTGTTAAATAAGGTCACATTGTCCTCACTGAATGCCTTGTATTGAGAAACAGTTTTTAGCACTGAGGTCATTTGCTGTCTTAATTAAAGAGTCTTGTGAATCATAGGATGACACAATTAAGCATAATTGCATTTTCCTGCCACCTTAAATACAAAGGCTCCACATATTTGGATTTGTCTCAATCATAACAGGTTTACAGAGTTGTTAGTACATCAAGCACCTTACATTTACCTGTTTCGATCTGTAAGAACCATTTTTTGTCATCTGTAATGATCTGATTGTCTTTTCTGTGAATCCAGGAGATTTTTAAGCCTCTTTTTGCCTTGACTCTCTATTCTTGTTCTAAGGTTTTTATGTCCATGATGGGAAACGACAAGCAGGGACAGTTGATTGTCTATCACCTCATCGAGCTCCTCAAATCAGGCAGCAGGCTGCCTCAACCTCTGGGTAGTCCCACAGAGGTAGGAATATGTCCTGCTGTTTCCTCTCTGAAATAACCCCTGGTGTTAACTCTTCCTGCGGCTCTGGCTGATATCAATAGACTGCAGCTTGCAGCTTGTCAGAATAAAAGACAAAATGAAGTGTAACCAACCTGTAACGATTTTGTTTTCTCATCTCAGGAATTCATCCACAAGTCATTTTCTTTGTTCTGGCTTTTTCTCTCAGATACACGAGATCATGGAGGAGTGCTGGGACAATGACCCTGGCTTGCGTCCTTCTTTCAAGGAGCTCGCTCTGCGCATTGACCTATTCAGGGACAGTAAGGAGTTTTAGAGAGGAAAATCACCCAAAGTGCCGTGCTCCTCTTCAACCGAGTCGCTCTTAATGTTGTTGCCCTGTTTGTGGCCAAAAGGACAAAGGCCAAATGGAGGTCTTTCTCATGCTGTGTGCCAGCACATGGCAAAGCAGATTGTGACTGAAAGAGTTGTGGTTCCGAAAAAAAGACCAGCTTAAAAACTACTGCCAAGGTGCCTTTAAAGCAAGGCACTCAACCCCCGTTTCTTCAGTGGAGCGGCTTAGTGGCCGGCAGCAGGATGGAAATGTAAGCTTGGATTCAAGGAACTGAGGAAGATGATGTCGCTGGGGAAAAAAAAGCAAAGTGTCCAGTCACACATCCCGGATGAGGTTTTAAAAGAAGAGTTCAAGAGTTTGTGAAGACTGTGAGTAGATATTTTCCAGGCCTGAAGCTAGAGAAGCTTGTGTCAAACAAGTTCTTTGTGTGTATGCGCATGTGTGAGAGACAGAGAGATAAAGAGTGTGTGTTGCGTCCGTACAAACAGCTAGCAGGGCTAGCTCTCGCCATCCCCATTTCCCTTCACCTAAAGAAAAATGGACTTAGTGTTTTCTATGTAAGTGTGTACAGTATATACCAACAGTACATTTGTGTACATATGTCCAGAAAATTTTTTTTATAATTTTATAAAATGGAAAATATAGTAAATACTATATTTGAAATGCCAGCAATGTGTCAGTGTAAATTAAGTACATACAAAGGTGATTTAAAAATCTGTTGTTTTATGTTTTCATTGTGAGAGGTGGTGTGAAAATTAAAGAGCACATTAATTCAACAGTGTACGCGTTAAGCAAATTCTTGTTGCCTGTCGTCTGCCTTCGTCATTTCCACAGAATTCCACATGAATTCATGGGCAGTTGAAACAGCACATTGTATACTATGAACAGTGTTTTGAAATTAAGAAAAAAATGAGAAGAAATTACACAATTAACAGCAGAATAGAGAAGATTTATCATTAGAAACACGTGCTGTATGTGTCTTAAAATGCATTAAAATCTGAAGCATGTCCGACTTTGATTTTGTTGTTGAGGGCTGGAAAATGATACAGATGGGGTTAATGTAGCATGCTCAAGATACCTGTATTGTTGACAAGTAGTGTACCTCTTTCATCATGAATGCTTTACTTCTGGAGTAAACTGGATTAAAGGGAACTTGGAGATTAGTTTACAGTGAGTCCAGTGTATATGCTCCAAACTGTAAGAGTGCCTCTTACAAAGAACTTAAGTTGAGCATCAAGTTAACGCAAGCTGAATTATCCAGCTCCCGATTCAAAACAGGTGTTCTTTTACCTCCACACTGTACAAATACCTTTGGGCATATCAGCGTCTTCACTAATTTCAGAAATGTTGTCCAGTAAGTTGAGTCTCGTTGCCTTAAAAGGTTGCGACCAGACAGACTTCAGGCAATTATCAAAGTACTGAGGGATTTGAGGTCTTTCTTATTGTTACAGGTGTGTAGTTGAAGCTGTTGTCCAAACAACACTGTGGAGCACAGGGAAACCATTTGAAACATCTCCATTTGCATTTGTTGAAAAAAAAAAAATTCTGTCCCCTAGGGGGGCATGACAGAAAATAATTGAGAGCCACTGAATTATAGAGACCATGGGTTAGGGGCATGTGAAGGGGTTTTCACCCGATGTTAGAAAGAAATTATGAAAAGATATCTAGCAATAAATACAACAATGACTATTTTTAAATCAAAAACTAAAATTAAATCTGTAACTTCAATCTGCAGTGGAAAATAAAGGAACGGCACTACTCAGTACGAAACCAAATACTGGGAATAATTTATTTAATGTTACATGATGCTCCTACTCTATTACATTTCACTTTTATACTTTTCAGTGATCTTTCCACTCCAGTATAAAAAAAACCATCAAATTTCTTTCCATGTTAATATTACTTGTAGGTAAGTTAAGTGTTTTTTTTCTGTAAATCAAAATTATAAGATGGTAAATGAAAAGTATTCAAATTTAGAGACAATAAGTAGAAATCGTGACAAATTATTTTTTAACAAAAACATTTACTTTTGGCTATTAAATGTATATATATATATATATATATATATATATATATATATATATATATATGTTTACTCTCTATATATGTGTATGTATATTGATTTTCTTCTGGTTTCAAGTAGAAAGCTGCAAAAATCAATCCAGCTATAAAAACACAGTCTGATCTCTTCATAAACAAACGTTGTCTTTTTTTCAGTATTATCAATTCGTTTTTTGCCCATATGAGAAGACCTTTATTTTTGTAATTAGCTTACTCTTGGTATAAAGGCAATAATTGATATATGGATAGAAATAACAACCAGCGACGTTTTATTCTGAAACCCGGAAGTTGCGTATGCTGCGGATCAGCTGCAGCTTAATGAAAGCCAAGGGTGTCTGACCGGTGGTGAACGTCGGCATCTCTGATCACCGTTAATAGTTCACAGCTGGTGAATGAGTCCAGCTGAGTGCTGTCAGGCTTGTTTGTTAAATGTAGAGAAAAGGCGCAGAGATACCGCAAACGTCCCCGTTCGTTCTCCTTTATTTGATGTCGATAGCGATTTTTACCTTAAACTTCAGAATAAGAGCGCGGTATGAATCCAGTGCGAAGTCACCGCAGTACAGAAGGACCAGGGAGCTCGTAGCAGAGACCCAGATACTATGCTGAGGACGACAGGAGCCGGGCGGTAAAGGAACAAAAACGTGAGCTTGAAATTTCTATAACTTTTATATATATACTTTTGCTGTTTAGCATAGCTTGTTGAGTTAGCCAGGACGATATTTTTTAATCTGAGCGAACAGTTGTGCGGGTCAACGTTTCGTGCAGAGAAACGGAGAAAGATCATTTGAAATGTCCCACCTTTCTCTCGGTGTTCACTTATGTTTATTCCATTTTTAGAGTAGCAAAACTGCATTTTATAGTACTACTGGGGTTGGACTGGTTATTGTAATATTTATTCTCTTGTTCTACATGTACAGAACAAATATTGTTCATACATGGAGAAACAAATATTGAATAAAATGACGGACATATAACTGAGCTGTCACTGTGCAAGTCCAGTCTCACCAAATGCCAAACAACACAGCTTTATATTGTCTGAATTACAAGAAAAGTATGGTTATCAGTTTAATCTGTCTGACACAGTTTCTCAATGCTGCTAGTTCATGTATGTATGAACAATTTGCATGTTCGTTTCCATGAGCCCTGCCCTGCCCGTTCATGTCATTCAACACAGGCAGGAGAGCAGCCTGCAGAGAAGCTGGTGAAGATGAAGTCCAGGACAGCCGGACCTCCAGACGGGGGCTACGGCTGGGTGGTGGTCATGTCAGCCTTTTTTATCGTGGGCCTCACTGCCGCCGTCCTCAAGAATTTCGGCCTGTTCTTCTTGGACATCCAGAGTCACTTTGGGGTCCCAACCAGCACCACATCTTGGGTCACCTCCACTACGATTGCCATGTTTCACCTTGGAGGTAAAGGGATTTCTTTCAGCTTGAAGTTACCTGTTGTTTTGAAATTTGAAATGCTTTTATAGTGGTGTTTTCATTTTTTCCTTTCAGCTCCAGTGGCCAGTGTGCTGACCTCGGAGTTTTCTCAGAGAGTGGTAATTATAGTTGGGGGCCTGCTCGCTGCCTCGAGGATGTTGCTGTCTCTGGACCTCAGCCTCCCCTGGTTCTACCTCGCCATGGGCTTCCTGCAAGGTAGCACATGGAGCCAGCATCCTCACATCCAGGAAGCATTGCCAGTGTTCTTACCTTTAACTAATCTTTCTGTTTTTCTTGCTGGAGATGCTCCCAACAGTTATTTAAATGAAAAAGTCTGAAGTTCAGAGAATTTTGAGCCTGCTTCATTTAATGGGCGAAAAAGTTGCTCCCATCCAAGGAAAGCAGGTGTTTGGCCTGAACACCCCTTACTTGTGAATTTGTTGCCATTTTCATGTGTTTTTTAATATGTGCTGACATATGTTTTCTGATTATCAAATAGAAGACCTGAAGTTGGTCTGTTATTGAGTTTTGGGGTGTAGGAGTCCTCTTTTAGGAAGAGGAGCCACATGTGACACACAAGTGCCAGTAAAGGAGAAGATAATTTGACTGTTTGGACTATTTGAAAAGACTAGCATGTGCAAACCAGACTGTTGTTGAGATGACAAAGTGGTCTGAGTCTTG
Organism: Datnioides undecimradiatus; assembly: GCA_008933995.1. Lineage (NCBI taxonomy): Eukaryota > Metazoa > Chordata > Actinopteri > Lobotiformes > Datnioididae > Datnioides > Datnioides undecimradiatus. Next base: position 11,327,892 of record WARS01000015.1, read on the forward strand.
AACTTAAAGGTACAGATGCAGACGGTTTCAGCTGGTTTATGACATTTTGCAAATTGTAATGGGCATTTTTTGGACTGTTGCCAGTTTGTACACAAGAGATGAATCAGCAGATTAATCAACAATGACAATAATCATTAGTCAGGGCTTCTAACCTCGACAAAAATCAGTTCTTCTGCACAAATACTTCCAAAATAGATTAAATGGTTAAAGCTTTCTATCCTCTATTTCCAGGTTTAGGCATATCCTTCTCGTGGATCCCTGCCAACAGTATGGTGAACCATTACTTTGTACAGTGGCGTCCCATTGCCTATGCCATCGCCAGCTCAGGAGAGTGTGTCTTCGCTGTTCTGTTCAGCCCCTTCTTCCAGTGGCTCATTGAGATGTACAGCTGGCAGGGCACTTTGCTCATCATTGGAGGCCTTCAGCTCAACCTGTGTGTGTGCGGCGCTCTCATGAGACCCCTGGAGACGATCCAAAGCTCAGTGCAGGAAACCAAAGATGGAGGAGAGGGCGATGCAGCTGTCTGTCTCCCCCACCAAAGAGGAAGCTCATCTTCTAGTGCTCCCTGATTAGAAAACCTGAACTTTTCCTCTACATCCTGTTCGCCATCTTTGCAGCAGCAGGGTTTTTCATCCCACCTCTCTTCCTGGTGCCCTTTGCCAGCAGTTTGGGGATGGATAAGTACTGTGGCTTCAAATACTCTGTCCTGGCATTGGCAGACCTGGCGGGGAGGCTGATTTGTGGCTGGATCGCCAACATGAGGCTGCTGAGGAACCTACAGCTGCTCACCATGGTGGTCACTATGCTTGGGGTGGTGCTCCTGCTGCTGCCCATCAGCCACAACTACTGGGCAATCCTGGTCTTTGCCTCACTCTATGGCTTCCTGTTCGGCTGCGTGGTGGCCATTCACGTCACCTCCATCGTGGACATCGTGACCCTGGAGGGATTTGACAATGCGCTGGGGCTCTTCATGCTTTTCAGAAGCATCGGTGGCTTCGTTGGTCCACCTGCTGCAGGTGAGCAGTCTGTGTTTGCATCATCAGAGAGAAAAGGATGAATACACAGTTTAAAGAAATGAAAAAAGATTGTTACAGAAGGTTTACACACATATACACGTCATTTTAAAAGTTACAACATGGGTGATACTATGATAGCAAAACAATGCTTTGTTTAATAATACACTGGGGGAATCTAAACAAAATTTAACCCATACAAAATGGTGGAGTCCAAGAAAGAAATCTTGTTCAAAATTTTTTTTTGATTTTGACAAAACATAAATATCAATAGACAACATTTAAATTTTTAACCCAGTAAACATTCATTATTCTTTTAAAGGACAATTAGTTCTCTTCAGTTTCTCCTGAAAACAGTTCTGTTATGAATGTGAGGTAAATCGAAAACTGGATGTAACATATTTAATTATATTCATGTGATAGACTCTGTTGGTACAGGTAACTCCTGACATGGCACTGCAGGTCTGGACTGCTGAAGGAACTGATGCATCTGTTCATTTATTCATCAGCCCTGGCACAATGTGATCTTCTGTGTTTACATGCAGGCTGGCTGGTGGACGAGACCCACGACTACAGCGCCGCCTTCTACCTCTCAGGCCTCTGCCTCATATCGTCAGCAGCATTTGTTGTCGTCGTCGACCGCATTGTTCAGCGGAGGAAATCCATGGAGGCTGAAAGTCATCAGGCGATCACTCAGGAGAGCTGGGAAGCAGGAAAACTCAAGTGAGGCTCTGTTTCATAAGGATTTTTACTGTGAGTCAACTTTAGGTGCCAGAAAGACTCCCTTGTTGTTCATCAGTTGATCCCATGCTAACTGCTGCATGGTTTGACCTCGTCAGTCCCAGAAGAACGGCGGCATCCTGTCCTCTGTTTAAATGAGGTTTTCACACAAATGATCGCTCAGCAGCTCGTCAATAACCCTGGTTCTGAGGAGCAAAACAGGTTCTCATGCCTTATTGTAACCACTCAAAGTGTGGGGGTTAGCAGTTGGTTGTGTCTCATTGGAGGACGCTGTAAATGAAGTGTTGCTTCTGATATTTATTGGTTATGTTGCTTTTATAAGTAATTTATATCGTATTAGTTGAATCTAATGAGACAGATTTTTTTTGTGCTTCTTCCATTTGTCAGCCTTTGTCATCACTGTGTCATAACATTGTAAATGTGACTTTAAAACACCTTTTTAGGTATTTTTTAAAATTATTTTATGTTTTTATTTGGTAACCATAGAAACAAAACACACCAAAGAAACTGAGCTGACACAAAACACTGTTAAAATGATGGTAATGTTTAACAAATCCCATGAAAAGATGGAAACAAACACTGTTGGGCCATCTCTCAATACTGTCTTTTCAGGTCTTTGATGTTTTTTCAATAATAATGCAGCTGCAGGGCACAGGAGAATAAGCTGTATCTATGAAAACAGTTTATTATTATTTTTGGTCTTTGAATTGTTCATTGGCAATAATAAAACTTTTTTGGCATATTAATCTTTTTTTATTTTGGCCCTTGAGTAATATGTATTTTTTAAATGTATGTATATAAAGTAAAAGCCAAAATATCATCAATTTCTCTGAGGATACAGCAGTCCTGTATGTGATCAGTAAACCACATGTGGGTCAGGCCATGGTGGTAGTATTAACAGATTTTTGTTTCAGTTTACTTCTGTAGCTTTTTTTTTTAAATGTCTTATTGAAATAGAGATGGGTTTTTCCTTCTCAAGCTATTGTAACAATTACATTTTAAAAAATTAAATTACTGTGCTGTTCACTTTAAATGCCCGACTCTCCTGTCTGACCTCTCCTGCTCTCGACTGTTTGTATATTGTTTGTGAAATGTTTGACTCTCCTGAAGGTAAAGGCAGATCTCACACAGTGTGCTCAGCCTCTCAGGGGCTGCCCACCATAACGTGAAACTGATACCCAGGATGAGGATAAATTGTAGTGCTCTTTTGGAATGTAATTATGTGCTGTACCGTCGCTCTGGAGTTAAAGTACAGTTATGCAACCTCATAATCGAGTCAGTTTCAGCCTCACTCTGAGCTTGACCTGGTGCTGAGCACTTTAAAATGAATCTGCCACTATTTTGTTTGTTAAGCCTTCTGCCAACAATTCACTGCTTCCTGCTTTTCAATGTGAACAATTTTATGATCAACTTTGGGCTTTGAACTGTTGGTCAGACAAAAGTAAAATATTATCAACTTGGGTTTTTGGAAATTTAGAGGGGCCTTTTTTTCTTTTTCTTTTTTTTGTGGCATTTTATGGACCAAATGTCTCAATTAAGTAAACAAAATTTAAAAAAATATATTAATCACAGCCTTAAATTGGGAGTTGCAGCCTTAGTAGTGGCACAATCATTTACCTTAATGAATTTATGAAATGTCAGAAAATTGTAAATATTGATCCATCACAGTTCACCAAAGCTCAGGTTTATGTAATACATTGCATGAGTTTTCATTTAAAAACCCTATAGACTCCAGGAGCGACGCGGCGTCTCCATGGATGGTTGCCTCTGTGGTGGTCTCACTGTGTAGAGAATTTTGCATGTTCACGCTGTGTCAGTGTAGGTTCCCTCCAGGCACTCTAGCTTCAGCCACCACCCAAAAACACACATGATGGGGGAAGTGGGAACTCTAAACTGACCGTAGGAGTGCATGTGAGTGTGCATGAGTTTGTCTGGCTATATGTGTCAGCCCAGCAACAGACTGGTGACCTGACCTGGGTGTACCTTGCCTCCCATCCAATGACTGCTGGGATAGGCTTTTATTTATATTCTGATGCTGATAGCTAATGTGTGAATAAAGGTATAAATTTATCAAAATGGTTGAAACAAACTCTGGATAGATGACCTGATTAGGGTCAATGTAATACTGACTAGTTGTCCTTGAATCCGTTTGATTTAAACGTGATCCACCAGTGACCACTGGGTGGCACTGTTTTGCTTCAGTGAGAACTTGAACTCAAAATATGCACACACTCAACGACAAAATGTTTAATACAGACATCTTTTTCTCTACAGACAAAACAGTTTAGATTAGAAAATAATGAATTTAAAATTAAGATATGCTATTGTCAAGAAATGTCAAGACACATTAACACAACAGATGCATATTAACAAAAACCTACCATAAACTACCCTCTACGTTTTGTCAGGTATTTGAAAAACTGAAAATGGGAATGTCAAAAACAGCTATTTTACACACAACAGAAATTGAGGCAGCAAGGGTTTTCTTCTTTTTATAGATGTCGGGAGTCTAAAAATGAACTGTACTAAACTAAAAGTACAGTATTTCAGAGGTGTGTTATGTTAGGGTGCACTTATTTTGCGACCTGGAAACGTAAAAGTTGCACCTTTGGTCCACTGTAAAAGTTCGAGAGGGTGAAAACCCGACGAGCCCCACAAAAGGGGTGCACACAGACAAAGTCCAGTCCCAATGTCTATCTCACAGACTTTAACACCCAGCGCCTAAGGGCTCAGACTCAAATGTGAAATTACAAGTGTTGAAAGTCCTCTTGAATCTTTTTGCTCTGCTTACTACAGAAATTAACCACAATTCCTCAGGCCCAAAGGTCTGACATTATTTTAAAAATATACTAACTTAACAAGAAAACAAGAGCATCACATGTGGGGTTGTGTCATGAAGAGTCTGGGAGAATAGATTTGTTTTTATCTAATTTGAGACGAGTATTGCGAGGAAAAAGTCACTAAATTTTACCACATTTGAAATATAAGCATCACATTTAACTTGCTTCTGCCCCAGCAAACTTGATTTCACCGCGTAGTGTAGCCCGCACACCGTCCTGCTCTCACATTTTCACTGAGAAAACAGGTGTGAAGTCTGTGATGTTTTCGAGCTCCGGTTGGACATTGGGACTGGACCACAGGGAGCATCTATGATGAGACTCTCTTCTCCTCGTAGGGAGACTCGTATGCATCCATGGGTGGGCAGGTGCACACAAGGTGCTGGTCGCCGTAAATGTCATCGATCCTGGAGATGCTTGGCCAGAATTTGGTTTCGGGCTTTATGAAGGGCTGGAGAGTAAGAAATGGAGGATGCATGTGAGGGTGAAGTTCAACATATGAAAACAGCGTAGTTTAACAGAAATGAGCATGTTTTAAGCTTCTTGATTATCCATATTAAGTTTGGTTTAATGTGGGTCAGGAATAAAGGATCCACTCTTGTTGGCTATGAATCATTTGTGAAAATTGGTTAAATTTCAGTTTCTAGAACTTCAGTTTCAATTTGATCAATAGTCTAGAACCTGAGTAAATTTAATTTACAACAGCAAAGAGTCACATTTAACCGAAGCTGGAAATAGCAAAATCTTCCCATTTCTTCTTGAAAACTAAATCAATGCCTTGAAGTTGTATCATTTTTCTGTGTTAAGTCAAATATTATGAAACTTGATGGAGAAACTGGCGCAGCTGTAGAGGCTAGGCTGTTTTCTGTCAACTAATTAAAACTAAATCATAAATCAGACGTCTGGTTATTTAAGCCATTTCTTCAACAAGCTTTGGAAGAATAAAAAATAATTTGTGATTCCTACTTCTCACCACTAGAGGGAGACACAGACAATGACTTTCAAGGCACTGCAGAAAAGTTTTAGCAGGGAGAGTGTGTGCACTGAAGTCAGAGATAAGGACACTGAGAGGCAGTGCTCCTGGAGTAAGGGTCTGTCCCAGTTGGAGGATGAGATGCAGGCCAGAGAATGAGGTGCCATCTGCAGTCAAACACACGTGACGACCAGAGTTGTCAGGCTGCACATATACACTTTACATATCTAAATATATGCATTTAGGTATCTGCCACTGTGCTGCATCTTTTCATCTCATGCAAAAATAAACAAATCAAGCCAGTAGAGTACCTTGAGTGGGTTAATGCGGGGAGTCCATCTTCCCTCCCCTCGTCTCGCGATCTCTATGGGATACCGAGCAGGAGCATCACAGGGCAGTCCATCTCCAGCCTTGTCCTCCTGACTCTGTGGGGCACCGATCATGAGGGTGCCAGACACCGGCCACGACATGGTAGGTGCATGGAAACCTGAACAGAAGCATGACAAAGTCCCCGAAATATGAATGAACTTTTACTGGATTAAAGGGCTCAAGAACACAGGTATGATTGTGTTTATTCACTGTCTACAAAGCACCAGCAGTTGCACAGCACCTCCTCTAAATACTGAAGCAAACACAGTATAGCCTGTATTGCAGTTAAGGAAGAATGTATACGTAATTCAGCATACCATAATCCTGCAGCCGCTTGGCCACGTCAACAGCCTCAATGTTAGCAGTCTTCTTGAATGGCCTCACATCCAGAATGAACTCATGGGCCACAAAACCTGAGCAAAACCGGCACAAGAGCATCCGAGAGAACATTTTAAACTTTTAAGCTGCTTATAATTCGTCGCAAACATTCCTGAAAGGAGTTTATCAACATAAACTGATGGAAACAATGCTTCCGTACCTTTCCTGCCTCTGAAGAGGATTTTATAATGACCTTCCAGCCTCTTGGACATGTAGTTGGCATTGAGGATGGCCACCTCTGTAGCGTGAAGCAGTCCTTTGGATCCCATCATCTAAACACAGACCACAGCGGAGGTGTCAGCTGTAAAATTTACTGATAATGAAAATTACAAAACTAAAACTGTCTGCATAAATAATTATAAGTGGGACCGATTTGTCCAGTAAAGATCCAGACTCATTGTAAAACAAAAGTTCACATTTTGCGCAACATGCAGCATGCATTTCACTACAATTTGATGCGGTGTTATAAATTAAAAACGTCATTAGAAAACCTTATGCATGAACTATGTCTTTTCACAGTATAAAATATACATTTAAAAGTGTAAAATTGAAGGCACCCGACTATTATGCCTTGAAAAACGGGCGACAATACGAGAAACTCAGCTGCTTCAACACTTCTTACGGGTAAAATATCACCAACATTTACTAGCGACATGCAGTGAAAACCTGACATCCCTTCTCAGGCACTTATCTCAAATATTGACACGTTACGTCGTGTGACTCGGACATGAAATTCACATGACAGTCTGGTGACTTTAATGGCTTGTATGTGGCAACAACACCTAAAAGAAGGAGGTGTAAATGCCTGATCTCACCAGTGTCTGTTACAGTTAATAATTATGACAAAAAGGGTTGCCTTTGGGTCAGAAGAATAAACACAAAAATCAAAAGTATTTGTGTCAGAACTTTCTTTACAAAGATGGGTTGTAGCATTTAGTCTTAGTTAAGAAGGTGTTATTATCTGATTCAGCTCCTTTCAGTGTGCCTCTTCTCTTACTACCAAAATGTCATGTGTCCTACATTCTCTAGTCTTTTTCAGTGTCAAACATTTTATGTGGTCTTTAAGTCTACAATAATCTTTGCTGACCTTGATGTAAGCCCAGGAGATGGGCAGAATGGCGCTGGAGCCCCAGGGGGCAGCGCTGATGGTGCCCAACGAGCTGCCGGCATTGACTGACTGCATGGGGACCACTGGATGGCTTGGCAGAAGGGAGCCAAGGTGGGCCTTCCTGTTGAGGAGTAGATAAATGTCAGATGATTGCTAATGTAGCGCATAAACTTAACTTAATCTGTCTAGTAAATAAACTTATGCTCAGGGATTTTAATCACTGTCAATTAAACGTTGGGGACGTATGTTCAGTGTTTACAAATCCTTGTCTCCTTTCAGCGCATTGTCTCACAAGAGTGTGGATCTCATCTCTATGTACAAACGTCCTTCTGGCAGCTCGAGAGTGTAAACACAACAATGAGGACAGTGTCTTCACTCTACATGCATGATTTGACTGTGCAGACTGGAAGTGATGCTTGGGATGACATTAATGAACCACCTGACACAATGTCTCAAACGGAAAATGTGGGAACTTACTCAAATAACAAGCATTGGTTAACAAAATACCTTAAATCAGTCATTAATGGGAAGAAGCTGGCATATTAAACTAGTAGTTCTCTCCGGAAAAGATCTCCAGATAAGTGTGAAAGGCAAACAGATGGTTTGTCTGTGAAAGACAACAATAGCTTATACAGTATTGTGAAAGTGCTCTAAGACAATTGGATCCCAGTCTTCATTACTTCTGCCATCAGGCTGATGAACACAGACAACAGAAGTTTTGAGTTCCTGTTGAAATGAAGTCTGAACTGAACAATTTGACCTACACTCCAATTGGCCCCATGCCAGGTCCTCCTCCACCATGAGGGATGCAGAAGGTTTTGTGCAGGTTAAGATGAGATACATCGGAGCCATAATCTCCAGGACGACACAGACCCACCTGGAAAACAGGAAAATTGAATGTCTGCTTCACACTTCATGGTTTCAGTTTTTACTTTTGAATGTAAAGAATGGGGAGGAAAAAATAGGAAATTAGTATAAGCACGAATACATTTTAAATATACCTTAAATGCAGATACCAACACACCTCAGATGTCTCCTTAATTTGGTCTGCTCAGCTATTTCAGAGTCATGTGACCAGCTGCCACCAGTAAAAGAGGAGGAAGTTTTCATGTGAAAAGTCAGAGGTCTGTAAAAGGCAGGGTCTGTAAGTCTGTCTGGGATTGGTGGAGAAGCACTGGTGTAAAAACTATCATCTGCATATTACAGAGGCAGTTATCTATTTACAGGTGATTACACACACACACACACACCACCTTTCTCCTAATGCCCTTCAGTTTTCACAGGTGATAGTTTACTGTCTATGTGCAGCATTCAGACAGTTTCCATCACAGAGCAGAAACTCTGTCGTTACTTCTCTCACCTGGGCATTCATGTTGGCGCCGTCCAGGTACACCTGGCCACCGTTTTCATGGATAAGATCACATATGTCTCGGATGTGCTCCTCAAATACACCAAAGGTGGAGGGGTAGGTGATCATCATGGCTGCAAGACTCGCCTTGTGTTTATCCACCTGAAAGAGAGGGCAGGATTTAGGAGCCTGAAACATCAGTTTTATTAAAATCAAATTATGCAGCGTGACCTGTGACTTTTGAGATGAGATAAATATAAATTACGGACATCTTGGGATATCCTGACTTTTGGTCACTAGTATGGTGTCTGGCTCTCACCAGGGCCTTGAGATGTGCAGGTCAATGTTGCCGTCCCTGTCCACCTCCACCACCTGAACCTTCATGCCAGCCATCTGGCACTGGCTGGGTTGGTGCCATGGGCTGACTTGGGATCAGGCAGACCTGGATTGAAAGGAAAAGTGTCAGTGGGGCAGGACAGTAAATTATAAAAAAGTCAAATATACATTCAAAAGCAGTACATTTAATGGTGACTCAATCCTTCACTGGCAGTAAATATATGGTATGCTGTAATTATAATGTATGATATAATAATATTGGTTTCCTCATTCAATAACAGAAGGGCTTTTAAGGTTACAGTTTATGTGTTGCAATACTCTCAACTCTTCTTGGCTGAATTGTGATCCGGCCAGCAGCCACCACAGGTACTAATGAGTAACCTGCCACTAATTGATTTTATTCCTATTAAGGGTGACACTTCTAACATTTTGCAACTTAGTCACACAAGGACACTGGGGCACTCAGACCTGTGGGCTGGGCAACACTGACGAATGACTGACTGGGAAAACACAGCAGAGCCTGTCCCAGCAGTGACTTGCAGTTCTCAAAGTCTTAAAACCTCCAAATATGGAATCTTGAAAGCCGGTAGCCTAATTGGGATCACAGCATTTTTCAGCCCTTTGTTTTGCTACAAGCGGTTGTTAGTTTGGACCTTGACTGTTTCAAGGGATCAGGCCACTATCTAAGATGTACTAATGAGGGAGCCATTAAAAAACAAAGGCCAATTTTACAATACAGAAAAAAAATACTTTAGTCAGCCAATATTTAATCTAAAGGGATGCCTTATCTCGCCTTGTCCTCAAGCTACTACCAATCAGCACGTCAGGATATGAAGGAATGTCTGATCAGAATACCCGAAACACGTTAATGTGTGATGTCAAAGTGACCTGCTGTAGCCTAGGAACAATAAACCTGACTGTCAGGAACTCAGGCTGATAGAGGTAAATAAAAGTATGTTGGAGGTGTACAGAGTGAACAAATGAAGATGCGTGTCACACAGAGGTGAGCTGTTGTACAGTCTCTTGGCAAATGAGAAATATCAGTCATAATGATACAGCATATGTCTGCGATTAGCAATTAAATCATTGTTTTATTGCTTTTGGAAGCGGTTTAATCTTCTATGTGGTTTTCATTGCAGAAGCGAAGTTTTCTTTTTCCTTAAATTCTCTCCAGATTTCACAGCATTTCAGTTTTACATGCTGTGGCTCCTTTGATCATCTCTTTTAGGTAAAGTAAAATGCAAATGATATAAAGGCACCAAAGTCTGCCCACGAGCTCTACATTAAGCTCGCTTAATAAAGATTTTGTGGTTTGCTTATCTTTATAAAGTGCAGTGTTACAACGACGTTATGCTTTGTTTAGTGTGTTATGTGAGTCTATGACCAGCAAAAAACCCCCATAACATGTAATTTTTACAGTTAACGCTATAGTGTGTGACATTTATCTCCCCCTTCTGGCAGCAAGGGTAATTACACAAACATTGTTGGCAAGCTCATGACGCCCATAGGCTCCGCTATCTTCCTAGTTGCCAAGCAACAGCTGATTTAAAAGGTGATAGGCTGGATCAGTTGTGTGTGAACTCGTTTAGCTGGAATGTAACCGACATTCATGTCTTTGTAAAACTCCCACACTATAGCTTTTAATTTTTTGTGTAAATTTTCACATTTATGCTAAGCTACGCTAACCGGCTGCTGCCAATACCTTTAACTTTAATGCACAGACATATGTTATATCAATATTCAGCTCACCCTCAGCAGAAATGCAAAAAAGTGCATCTCTGGCTGGGTTGAATTATTGTTTTAGGTGTATTTGCATATGGCACTGATTGTGACAGTCTTTCATGCAGTTTGCTTGCAGTTCAGGTGACAAACAATTGCTGTCTTTCAAGTTGACAGGATGTATTTAAAGTCTTTGCCCTACATGCAGTTGGTTTGCGGTCATAGCTTCAACACTTGTTCACACTCATTTCTTGTATGACCAACTTTTTCCAGACTTTAGTCCAGCTTTTTTCTCTTTCTCAACAGCAGCACACTTACACTTCTCGCACTCTCTCCCTTTGAGTTCAGGTAGGCTTTTATGGCAGCCAGGCCAGCATATTCTCCCTGCGCACCACTGGAAAACAAGGCAAACACACCACAGTCATGTACTATACACCTACACACATCCTAATATCAGCACAGTTCAAAGACCAGTCTGCACACATTACCAAAAGGGGAGAAACAGGTGGGATGAAAAGCCAGCAGCATGATAGGCCAATGTTGCATGGTTGTGCTATTCATAAACTCTCTGCTGCTGATAAGTGGTGATAGACAGCAGAGGTGGGTGTGTGCTTTATCAGCTGAAACCTGAAATATGCATGCACGTCCTAACTATGACTACTGGACACTGACTGACTAAAGTGATTCTACATTTCTACCCATAGTCGAAGTTCTATTAACTGTTCGAGCTGAGCAAATATGCAAGATAATTGACCTATTTTATTTGTGTTGATAAAATGGTGATACATCTGTAAGTGCACCATTATAATAAACTATACTACAGGTTATAGGCCAGACCTTCTACAAACATAATCCACTGAAGAAACATTTATTTTTAATGAGATTAGAGATTAAATATCTTCTCAGAGAGGGGAAAATTAGAATGTTTTGGGAAATGCACTACATTAATTAAATATTGACTCTTGGCAGATTCAGGCTTCATGAGCACTAACTGATAAGTGAAAATATATATTAATGTCACTTTATTTGTGTCAAGTAAAAGAAAAAACAGATTGAGGACTAATTAATGCTTAATGAGTTGCTATTTGAACACCGATTCATGATGTGTAGAGGCATTCAGGTGCTGTCTGTGCTGCAGTGAATGTGGGTTTTACCTGTTTGGCTGGAAGGAGATGTTGTCATAGCCGGTCACCTCACAGAGGTCCTTCTCCAGCTGTCTGAAGAGCTTTTGGTAACCATCAGCCTGATCCAGAGGCACGAAGGGGTGGATGTTGGCAAACTCCCTCCAAGTGATTGGCTAAAAAAGGAGTGGACAGCAGGGAGCACGTCTTTTTCAAAACTAGTTTATCTTGACGGAAATGGTGACAGATGGTGAAATTGTCCACATACGTGTGATACGTATTTCTAATTTGTTTTGCAGGTGTGGGCATTCATAAGCGCTAGTTATTTACTCACCATGAGCTCGGAAGAACTGTTTAGCTTCATGGTGCAGGAGCCCAGTGGTATCATACTGTGCACCAGGGAGATGTCCTTGTTCTCTAGACGCTTCATGTATCGCACAATGTTGGTCTCAGAGTGATAGCTAGGTACAAAAATAACAAGAAAGAAAGATTTAAGCTTTAGTGTCTGCTCTAAATAGTTGGTAAAAACATTAAAACAAAATGAAGACCAATAACCTGCTTACTAAGTGTATTATGAGAGATTTGACTCAGCTTTAGCTTTAGTATGTCACAAAGAGCATGTCAGAGAGTGAACAACGACTTAAGACATTTTAAGTCCTAAAATCAGGCTGTGTTTATGGCACTAATAAAGATAATGAGCCACTTTTAGCTGCCAAGAGCTGTCTGTGTAGCCACTAAGGCGCTTATTGTTTAAAAACCCATTTCAACACACGTTACAACACACCACATTTTGTGCTTTTCCTTTATTTTAAAAGATTAATTAATCAGGCGGAATAACAAGACCGCAGCTTCATTTATATTTAGGGCAACGGGGTGAACCACATGACTACCGTTTAAAAATTAAGATGTTTTTGGACTGCTACATGATATACTGATTTCGGTATGCAAAACGCTCCAAGACAAATCAACCTGTTTGTTATGCAAGGGACAAAACAGATTGAACACCAGTAGGAAATGCTACACGCCTTCATATCAGCGCAGCGCGAGTACAGCTGCAGTCAATATGCAGACACTCTGGGAAATCATTTTATTTCAAAGATTGGGGTATTTTTGGCCCACATGTCATAAGACATAAAAGCAGTATCACATCTGTGCAATAATGTGTTATCATTGTTACAGCACTACACTGTGTGCTAAAGTGCTGCAATTTAACCCAGAACACCAACCTGTTGAAGACCTGGTGCGTGAGGTACTTGCTCGTCCTTTTGAAAGGACTTCCCATAATCCCCTTCACCCGCTCGCCCATCTATTCGGCGATCAGCTCCTGAAAATTCAGCAGCTCGCGTTAAAGCAGGTAGCATTTCACATGAAAGCTTAGCTAAGAGACACTGACACAAAGACACTGGCATAGCTCTCTAAATTTAACAGATAAAATATAAACATCATTGAGTGAGTAAAAATAATAAACATACAGCTGAAGATTCACAGCCAAAGAGCCAGAGCAAGTCATCCAAGTCTCTCTCAGTCACCGTTTCATCCAGAGAAACACCCAACTGTTGACAGAGAGCAGAAAGGATGGAAAAACTATAATATGCATATTTTTTCACATCTATATGCCCCTGATATTTGAGCCTGTCTCAAAATTATGATGTAGCGTTGTAGATCAGCTCAGATTTACTTAAGCAAGTTAAGTACAATATAATTCTGTTACTCACACTTTTCTGTTCTCTAAACCTAGGTCCTGAATACTGAAAATTACTTTAACGTGATTAGGTGTAAGCATATTCCAGTTAGAAAGCACTGAAAACACAGTGCTCTTTGCATAAATCATTGACGTTCTACCACAGCACTTAAAAGCCTCATTACAGATGAAATCATCTCCTCCCATTTTTGTTTAAAAAGCTGCAGCAGAAGCCAAAAGCTTTCTGGATGTTTGCTACAGCTGCCTGGTTTTTACCTGCCGAGCATCATAAAGCTGCTAAAGGCAGAGAGACTTTTTTAGTGAATGAAGAGTGTCTCTTACTTGTTGACCACCCTTAGAGGAGTCTAAAAAAAATCCATACTGCTGTTTTCTGGAGCATGTGGTCATTTATTTAGAAATCACTAATGACTAACACCAACCCTTTGAGTTGATTTAAAATAAAATTAGCTGGGTTTTGAAAGTGATTCTCGTATATTGGTTGAAGTTTGATGGACTGAGGCCTCCCCTTTCATTTATTCACATTTATAACTGGTTCCTGGTAAGAAAATTACCACTTGTTCATTGATTCTTCATGATGTGATTTGTAGTGATCTTTCGTGTTTTACCATTTTGTAGTGGCTTTGATCATTTTGGGTTTTTTTTAAGTTGCCAAACCACCAGAATATGTACGGCGCTCATTTAGAACATGATTACTTCTTACCACTCCCTCAGAGTATACTCTCAGATTAATCTGCCTCTGTGCAGCTCTCTCAAAGATGTCTTTGGCTGCCACACCACAGCTGATCTTTAGGGTGTCAAAGAACATCTCACTGTGCAGCCGGTGTCCTGCTCGCTTCAGACCTGAGAAAAAGAGACAAACAGTTGCATGCAACACATTACTGAGATGAAGAAAACAGCATACATGTTTGTAGAGTTACTCATAGTGGTTTGGCATCTTTCCAACTATCCACAATAACATATTTCTAATCCCTCAACAGGAAGCATGCATTGACATGTCGATGACATTTAACAAATCAGCAGACATGGCCACACCCACAAAATGATCCCGGTGCTACTAAAAAAACAAACAACAAATTTACCTTCAGCAAGGATCAGAGCAGCATTGTGTGTCCTCTCAGCGATGTGTTTGAGGCCCTGAGGACCATGATACAATGCATTGCAGCCATGTTCGCTAGCAGAGCCTGGGGGTGAAAACAGGGACGAATTATTATTTATTAAGAAAACATTTAACCAAAATAGAAATAATTGATTGTCAGCAACCACAAAAACATAAAATTACACATTTTCCTCTAAATGCTTTCACTTCTTAGTTCACTTTGCTTATGTGTAAGTGATAAAAACTAAAACTGAGCCTGCTCATACCTGTGCAGTGCAGATGTTACTGGTTGCTTTGTCTCTGCGAATGTGTTGCTCTCGTGTCTGCAAAGCAAGCCGGTACACCTCCTTACCAGCTGCGTCCCTGAAATGCAAATACAATGCTAGTACAAACATTTTTTTTAAAACCAAAAAAAAAACCTCCCACAGGAATAGTTTTGGATTTGGAGTCTCCTCCACTCGTCCGGTCATTTTCTCAGCAACTTCACACTTTCGAAATCAAATCTGGAATTCTCACCTGGGTGACTCGACCATTCTGCCAGGCATCATCCGGACCAGGTTATCCTTAACAGCAAAGAAGGCAGCGTGTGGACCTCCATAGCAAAGAGGAACTCCGAACCTCTGAGAACTGCCTAGGGCAATATCAACGCCAAACTCCCCAGGTGGACGCAGCACGCACAGGGCTAACAGATCTGTGGCACAGCAGACCAGCGCCTTGACAAGAAAAGAACCAGTGTATAATTAAATTGATGGCCATAAAATGGCAACAGTTCTGAGTAATCTGTAGCAGCAACGTCCTGCAAAACATCAAATCCCGATCGCCTATTCTTCTATAAATATATAGTTTATTGTTATCAGCATACAACTTTATGTTGAGCTCTTGTGAATATTATTATGAAAACACTTCCAGAAGACAGTTTGAGAATTAATGCAGATATCAGATAAGGACACTCCTCTGAAGAGAAAAAGTGGCAAATTACAACGTACGTGCAGCAACTCCACTAACATCTTTATTTTCAACTGAAGCTATCACAGGTCTGTAAGAAAAAACTGCTTTTCCTGTTTACATTTTTCCAATTGAAACATTTCTGGGCATTTAAGGTTAGCATTTTTTAAATACTTTTTACTTGTTATCAGGTTAAAGATCTCTTACCCCGCCCTTGTGTGCGCGGTCCACAAGAGCTGTGAAGTCTTCCACCCTGCCATCAGTGTCTGGATACTGGAAGAGCACACCGCTCACATCCTTCCCACTGAAGTCCATCTCGTGAGGAAGCTTTAGCAAAGTTTTCACCCCAATGTAGCTGCAAGATAACAGTGAAAGCTTGGAGGATATGCCACCTTAAATACAAAGACATTGTCAACTTTCCTGTAGGAAATATACAAGGATATAATGATACATGGTCGAACAAACACTGATTTTCTTAAATAGAAGAGATGTTTTCTATTTACATACAGAAACAGAATCTTTTACTATATAAATCAATGTTGATTAATGCTATCAAAAGCTTCCTGCCCAAGTGACTTATTTCTATACACTGATGTTATATGTTACATAATGATTTCTGTGTATAATACATACTTGGCTCTGGTCTGCACCACAGCAATGGTCTGAGGATGGCAGCGGGGGTCAATGTAGAAGGTTCTTCGTTTGTTCTGTCTGTGAGGAATAAACACAAACAACTGGTCGCTGTGGCCAAGTCTCTTCTCGCCCCCGCTGTAGCTTTTTCACAGCGCTTTAATATTTCTTCGAGGACTATTTTGCAACATCTACAGAAAACGGGGAGATTAAAGCCTGAATCTTGCAGGTCATTGGTAAAACTGATCACCTAGATATTTTCTTCCTCTCCAGCATCCAATATTAGTTGTTTCAGACAATATTTACGTATGCTAATATATTGAAAAAGCAGCAGGTGTGGCTGTAAATACCTGTGGCAGAGCTGCATGGCCTCCGCAGCAGCCGTTCCTTCATCGAGCAGGGAGGCGTTGGCCAGCGGCATGCCTGTGATGTCACATATCATGGTCTGGTAGTTAAGGAGCGATTCCAGGCGACCCTGAGAGACCTCGGGCTGGTAGGGTGTGTATTGAGTCACCCTGAGAACAAGACAGACACAATGGATCGACAGAGTGAGTTTGGACACAAGGACAATAGCACAAAGTTAGTGGTATTCAAGGGACTGAGACAGGACAGTGGAATGCATTGTGCAACTCCCCCAGACTCTGGGATTTTGGAGAACACATAGGCAAGGATGGCGGTTCTGGATTTGGGTGAAAGAAATTGTTGTCCAGCAGAAAGCAACATCAGATCTCACAAGTGAAGCTTTAATAGTGTTAAGTCACAAGTCTTCCTATTAAAAAGGGGCACGTTACTCTGCAGCATCATTACATTACACTAACATCATTGGTTACCTGTGACAGAGACGAAACAAGCTCACTGCGTTCACAGATTTGCATGAGGTTTCTTTTTAACGGGACAGTCATCTGAGTTCACTCACCAGCCTGAATTCTCCAAGAGATTACGCTGGATGGGCGGCGGTACAGAGCAGCTGTAGTAGCCCATGCCAATGTATGACCTCCACACTTTGTTCTTAGATGCAATCTTCTGTAGAGACTCCAGGATCTCATTCTCACCTGTAAAATATTTAAATTTGTAATTATGGTCTTATAAGGGTCTTCTTCTCTGCTTTATTGATTTGCTTTATTGGCATGACTCTAGATGGTGTTCATTTTTGTTATAATTAACTATCTTGATTTATTCTTGATTCATATTC
Organism: Datnioides undecimradiatus; assembly: GCA_008933995.1. Taxonomy (NCBI): domain Eukaryota; kingdom Metazoa; phylum Chordata; class Actinopteri; order Lobotiformes; family Datnioididae; genus Datnioides; species Datnioides undecimradiatus. The sequence continues at coordinate 11,345,400 of WARS01000015.1, forward strand.
CAAGTGTGTTTCTTTAAAAAGACATCTGTCTGGTAATTAACTATATGGTGTTTTTCATTTACTTTTCCAGACAACATAATATCTGTCATAACAGTTTCATTGACATTGCAATGAGAAAATTGAGTTCCTGCACCTGAGGTTATTGTCCATAAACATGATCATTAGTGAGGCAAAAGGTACAGATTTTAGGTGAGGATAAAGAGCGTTACGGTCATACGAGGAGTCGATATGGGCTTATATCTCTAATGAATCAGAAACAATTAGTCAAATAAGAATAAATAAACTAACTAAATAAATAAACTAAACCTGATTATAATGTAGAAATATACATAAAACAGATAAACATTTTCAGTTAGCAATAATGTCAGAAAAAAAAATGCAAGAAAATCTGATGAAAAGCATCAAGTCTCTCATGTGAGGAACTGTCTGTATAACTAATAAGATGAAAAAAGATCAGCGTGGCATGTGATCGGTCAGAGCTGTCACACACTCCACATACAGTATCAGAAACTTTCTCCAACCTTCAAATAATTCTTGTTTGTCAAAAGGGGAAACTGAGTAGATACTGGAAACAGGATAATGAACAAAAAAACCCTTTATAATTCAACTTGGAATGAGAAGACAATGCACACATAATACATTTCTGCTCATCTCACAAGCAAACATCAACAGGAGAACTACGGCCATGGTTTCTTTCGCCGATGGTCAGTTATTTAGCCTCATTCCCCACTGCTGTAAGAAGGCTCTGCCAATGCACAACCAGCCTCTGAGATTCCTCTGGCCTTCCTGGCTGCCTAGCAACTCCAAGGAATGGACAATACCGCCCATCTGGACCAAGAGCCCTAACTACTCCTGTGTTTGGAAAAGAAAGACACCTTTAAGTCCTTGGTGGTGACAGGGATTGTGGCCAGTGTACAAGTGGATATTTACAGCCTCTTCCAAAGGCTAAAGGGTGCATATTCAACTCCTCAAAAGTGTTTCGATGTGTCAAATTTCTCAAATTCAGTACCGAAAAGAAAAAATTGGTGTTTAAGGATTTTTAGCAGGTTCATAGTGAGTCGCTAGTGTGTATTTTGTGTGTGTATCTGTGAGTTTGTGTCAGTAGGGAGGACTGCTTTCCCATGGTCCCAGAGTTCTACAGGGCAGCAAAAAAGCCTGATTCAGAACCATCCGGGAGGTCTATTGTTGAAGAGAGAATCCCTCGCTGGCTTTGCAAACTGAAGCCCTCCAAAGCTGAACAAGCAGAAAACCAGCACAGCCTCTAGTTTGTTCCTTCAGCATGGCTTGTTGCATTATGAGACCTAACAGAGTCAGAGGAGGGGCCGACACGAGGGCACATGAGAATGACTAGGTAATGTGGAAAAGCACCTGAGGGTCTGTAAATTGTCTACCGTGACTGCAATCTTTTTTAATTGTTGGTTTTTCCAGTGGATCTCTGGTTTTAAGTTTGATGACTGTCACAAGCAGATATCTCCCCTCAGCACACCCTAAATTAGATTAGAGCATGCAAGTCTATGCATCAACATATACAGTATAGTTGGTAGGTGAAACATATGTTTGTCATTCAAACATGAATTTGCTGAGATGATTTTAGTAACTAAATAATCATTTCAGTTATTTTATTTATTTATTTATTTTGGTGGAGGGGGCAGTGAAATTTCTAGTTTCAGCTCCTTACTTGAAAAATGTATTGCTTTTCTTTGCCTCACGTGATAGTAAATTAAATACCTTTAAATAAATACCATGTGACAGGATGTTTATCCAGTCTCTATACCCAAACAATTAATGAATTAATTGAGAACATACTTGGCTGATTAACCGATAGTAATATTACATTTAAGTATGTTATTTGGCGTTTATTCTTTTTCAAAAATTCTGCTGATTTGAAGCCAACTGTGATTAAAAGTGAATAAACTTAGTGACTGATGACTTTGGCTGATCATGTGGATGAGTTGTCTCACATGTAATCAATAAAAACAGAACAGATTTCATCCCAATGTGGGAAATTTTTACTGTTTTGAATGTGATGTTGCATAGGACTGCAGTTTCATGTGATGTTAAGTCCTGCTTTGCTCTTTTGATTCTGCACATCTGTACGCTCAAATAGGGACAACATGATAACAGCTCCTAAATTAACATAAGCCTCAACCTAAGCAGGAATCTATCTGCATTTAGAAACACATATCATTTATGAGGTCAGCCATAATGTATTCAGCTTTCACCAGGACTGTACACAGAGATTATATCTGCTACTAATTTATTCACTTCCTCATCTCTTGCACTGTTTAGAGGAAATCCTCTCTAATAAAACCACCCACGTATTCTTTTTCCAGGGAATAGGCCAAAACACACTGGTTTGCCAGTAAAGGTTGTATCTGGTGCTCAAATGTACACATATTACACAGGAGAGAAGAAAAAAACCACACTCAGGCAAATCCAATGCAAAACATATCCAAGTCACCTTATTAGGAACCCCCTCGGCTGTGATGTAATGTGAACGCTGTAACCAGATTGAACTGGACTTGGGACCGGAGCTCAAGGCTAAACTTTACACTCCAGTTGCCATCCTATGAGCATCGGCTTCCCAACAGGAGATTGGTGCCGCTCGCCGAGTTTCGCAAAAACAACTCCAAATATGTTCAAAGGAAGACTTAACAGGGGAGAGCGCTCCACAGCACACAATAGAGGTGCAACCTACATTTCAGCCACTCACTCGTCTTCATTTAACGCCCGTCTCATGTGGGGAAAACCTCACCGTGCACAGCAGCAGGAGGACTAAATGGGATAAATCCAATGTTTTTACGTGCATTTTGATGACATTTAGCATTTTAAATCGGCTTTGCTGCTATTGCATCGAGGCTGAATATGCAGGCTTTCAACGCTGGGATGTTATGGTCACATAATGAGGTTGTTATATCAATACCAAATATATTTCAAATAAAAAAGGTACAACTTACAGACTGGATCGTCCATTTTCATACTCCGTTGCATACGGATGGAGTCTGGGACTGTGTTTTCGATCAACTGGTCGACCGACTGTGGGATTAAAAATAGCATTTTCATAAATAAAAAAGCCAAAAACGTAGCTATAAATACAAAATAATATCAATGTACTGCTGTACGATAAGTTTTTGTGCTGAAATTAAGGTTTACTAAAGGGGAAACCATGTTTTTGCGCCGAATTTATTTTGGATATGAGTGGTTAATCTTACCTCGAGTCCCAGAGCATCCAGCATTTCTCTCTTCTCCCTCTCACCTGGACCAATGTGCCTCTCTGCAAAATCATCATGTCTGGGTAATATTCTCTCTATCTGTCTGGAGGAGACGGCTGCAGACGTCCTCAGACCCCGAGCTGCTGTTTATTGGATGCCCCGCTGTTTCGGATCCTGCACTGAAGTTTCCAAACTACGCGGCTCTTGTCACTCAGATGCCTGCACGGTGCGCTGGGATTCACCGACTTGGCCATGAAGATCCCCCAGGACTTGGCGCAGCTCTGCATCTCTAAATCACTTTGCAAGACAGGTCTGCAAAAACTGTGGCCGCCTTGTCCTCCCCTCGCTCAGCGACAGAGATTCCCCCCACTCAGACTGATGCGATCCCTGCAGGAGACTCTGCCAACTCCTTCAAAACTGCGGAGTTTATACAACTGCACAGTTGCACAAGAGCGGGCCAATCGGAGCGGAGATGCTGCGTGACGCTGCGAGGAGCCCCGGTCAAACAGCTGCTAAACTTTCTCACGTGCCCACCCATTCATTGACCAAGGAGGGGAAAAAATAGTAGAAGTATCACTCTGGAGATATTTCAGGAACAAGGTACGAAGTCCACCCTGAACAGTGAGCCCTCGATGGCTTTAATAGATGTGCAGGTGTGCTCAGTGATAGTAGGTGAGCGCTAGAAAACAGACAGGAACAACCGGACCTCCTCAGCATTTACCGAGTGACCAATAAAGACACATACGTGGTGCTTATTCCAATTTTATATTTGAAACAGTAAATGCATCACACTAACTCAGACGTTGAGATCTTTCAAGGGCAAACCACACACACCCCGTCTTTTATGAATCATAGATATTTGCATAATATAAATATGCATGAAATTGGTAAAACCTATGCAGAGAGCCCTCAAGCAAGGGCGGCTTTCCATAGACTTGGCTTTTGTGCCTTCACGTACCCGTAGGAAATAAGGAGTGCTGTTGTTGATGTTGATGTTCTGCCATTCTGCCATTTGTGTTCTGGATCACAATTAAATTAAACCTTATTTTGTGGTTTTTCCTTCGATGTTCTTTGGCTGTTGTGCTTCTGTGACATGCACAGTTGTCTGATGGACAGATAGCTCTGCCTTTTTCTAAAGTAACAAATAACTGATCCTAGGCTGGGATTCAACACCGTAAAAATGGACAGGGGCCAATTTGACAACAGGAAAAACAGTACTCGTTTTGTCTTCTTTAGTTTTTTGTTTGTTTTTTGACAGGTATAACTCCTGAAACCCTGCAGGTGACACACTGTGTACCTGGCTTAGGCTTCTGAACACTGCTAATGCCAACCTCCTTCTTACTCATTTCTCCTGTCCCTTGGGTGTGTGCTAAAGCCTCTATACAACAGTAAAGTACAGTGTGCAAATGTTCCTTCACTTCACAGGAGAAGAGGCGTCAAAGTATCTAAGATGGGTGAGACAAAATAGAGCTTCTGGAGAGACATCAAACAGGTGCTCCATCCATAGCTGACTGTTGAGGCAGTAGTTTCCCCATGTGCCAAAGGCAAAGTACCTTTCTGTGCCTTAATCAGGACTGTTGGCAGATAAAACTTGGTAACAAAGGCTCAAAGGTGTTCACCCCCATAGCAAGGTACAAATTCCAATGTCTGAAATCATAAGAAGTGTTTCAGAGAGTTATCATGCAGAACACTGAAGGTCTAGACAGTTTTGTGAATGTCATTGATGATTTGCTTGACAGAAAAGCATTAACATATTCTTAAGAAGTTGTTAAAGAGAGCAAGGGAGTATAACCTGAAACTTGTGTGTTATCAGGACAAAAGCACAGCGAATCACAGCCCTAATACACACCACTGGAAAGTGCCGGATTATCAACAAAACTGCCAAACTCCATCTCCCTGCTATTCCAGAGGGGAACACTCCAGGTGTGCTGGCAGTTGAGAGAAAAGAAGAGCAAGCACAAACTCTGCTTATACAGGCAAACATGGAGTCTATCTGACCTGCAAGTTGAGGAAAATGTCAGGGTGCAAACGGAAGTGACATGGTAGCCTGCCATGTTCCTGAACAATTAGGTGTTACCAGGAGGGAGACTGTAGATGAGATACAAGAAAGTATCTGGAGAATATAGATGAGAAAAAACATTTCAATCTACACATGGGAACTCTACAAACAGGATATTTATCTAAACACCAGGATCCAGTCACTAATGCTACATCCACAGTAAGAGTTCAGGGAGGCATGTGTCCAAGCAATGGCTACATAGAGAAAGTAAATAGATCAGTGTCTGCACTGGAGGACTGTGCCAAGACAGTTTATTTTTATTTAATCAAACTCACCTGATGCCCTTTAGGTTTTGTACCAAGGTAAATGAGCCACTGAAATTGCTTTTCTAGCAGATCTGGTGTATTTGTTCCATTTAGCTTTTTGTAGGCTCAACTACTTTGGGAGAGTGAGATAGCAAAAGAATATATTGTATCACAATTCAAGTTCAAGACAGGGATGTAAAGTGCAGTGGAGGAGCTTGTTTGCTGATGGCTCTGACTCCCATTCTACTTTTGGAGACTGACGTTTCTGATCGTTAAGGTCTTATAATCTAAAAATCATCATGTCAGCTGAGAAGCCAGGTCAAGACTGGATTTCTCACCAAAATCTAAACAAACCACTCTACCAAAATTCCTACATTTTTGCTGTTAGGGATTAGACTGCTAAACATTCAAAGACCTCATCTGACAGGTGGAAATTCCTAGGAGAGAGATATCATTCGTGTCTAAACTGAACACGTGGGAAAGGATTTGAATACCACTGTGACATATTCATAGTATTGTAAAGTTCATCAAGTTGCTGCTAGTTTTTTGGCAGCAGTTAAACCAGGAACAATATTGTGTCACTGAGAAAATTGTACTATGTACTAAATCTAAAAGAGATAAGAACATAAATGCTACACTAATACTGAATAAACACTAACACAAACATATGCAGACAACAAGGAATACCATTTTAAGGTAAAGCTAACAGTACCGCTCTAGATATGACTAGGTCAGTTGGTCACCAAGTTGGCTCAGATTGAAAATCTCAACAACTGTCACATGGATTTCTCAGAAGTTTTGCCCAGACATCCTTGATTCCCAAATGAAGGATCCTACTTATTTTCCTTTGACCTTTCTCTGACACTAGTGCGAGGTTTTTTTTGTTTTTGAGTGTAATGTAAAGGGATTGCTGTGAAGTTTGACGCACACATTTAATCATGATGGTGTCATGATGGTGGTCAATACTTTTGTAAGCGGTACTATATATTTAACTAAAATTGATAATTATCATGCAAGTCTTTAGCTCAAAGCATTGCATGTCTTAACAGACTGACAGAGCAACACCAGGAGCGGCCGTTGATTCTTTTCTATACACACTTCAACTACTGCCATTAATCCAGTTGTAATTATAAAATGACAAACTGTGCAGTGTTAGTGTGTCTTTACTTATCAGAGGCAACAGCTGGAGGAGTCCTGAAAAAAAGCGATGGATATACATGATACATACATATATATGTGATTATTGACATGTGCTGTCTCATAGCATCAAATGAACCATGAGAGCTCAACAGCTCCCATCACAAACCCTGAAATATCATGACTTTTTTTCTATTACCCATCCTTTCTCTTCTCAGAATTTGTGAACCGTAGACGGATTACAGTGAAGTTACAGGGTTTCCTAGAAAGGGATTTTGTTCTGGCTCCCTTAAATCATTGCTGTTGACAGTTATTGTGTTGCAGCTGCATTCATACATGAGTCAGACACCATTCCAGGGTACAGGAAATTAGTTAATCCTCAGAGAAGATCAGGCAAGTACTGATAGGTTGTGCTACATTCGAACATGTTTGTTTCAGTGGTGCCCCTTGGAACAAACATATTGCATAACAAGTCAGACCTGTTTGGTCATTTCTTAAGGGCAGTTCAAAACATCCTACTCCAGCCTATTGTACCTACCTCTATCAGTTATAATTTCCACCTTAGTATTGTACCAATAGTTTACTAATCGGATTGTAAACATATGATTCAGATGACATCCAGATAGTCAAAAATATAGTTTAGTGTCAAAGTGAAGTGACCTGTATGCTGCGTGGATGAAATCTGTTTTTAAATGCTGTGTTATTCTTTACTTTTACATTCCTCTCAAATACAAACATCGTTTGATATCTAAAATAAGAGAAGCATGCCGTGGCTCAGAACCTGCCACTATTTTAAAAGATTAATTACATATATGATTGTTTGTTTGTTACTAATACCAACAAGCAGTGACAAACCAGTTTGCATGTGAATAAAACCTTGAATGAGATTGAAAGAGTTGATGAGACCTGTTCTTGTTTTTGATTAAGTGGGGAGAAGGCTCACTTGCATTTGTTGTATGTTGTATTAATGCTTTGTTCATGTGCAATTACACTGTAAAGTGTTAAAGTTTCAGTAACTTAAAGGGTATAAAACATCAGAGTGCAAGTGCTTGACCTACCTTTCTATCTCTATCTCTTTCTTTGTTTACTCTGATTGCAGATTGTTGTTTTGCAACACAAACAAAGCATTACTGTTGGCTGTTTCTAATTTTTGTCATTTCAGAAACAGTTCCTAATAATGCTAACAGCTACAAGACTAAAAGCCTCAGATATGAAAAACAAAATACCTGCTTGCTGACTAAAGCCACCAAGAAAGGACAGAGCTGATTAAGCAGCTCTACAATCAGTGGTGGGGGTACTGTGGTCTTTAATTAGGCACTACAGTAAAAATACTGTGTAGCATAAATGATGCTACTTAAAAGTAGACATTTTATCAGGATAAGTATAAGAATAATAGTTCTATTATAACTATTGGATTCTTTATACTGATACAACATTGTGTCAGTAGTATTATACTGTTATAGCTGCTTGAGGTGGAACCAGTTTAACTGCTTTATGTGCGGTCAGTCAGTTAGTATAGTCCAGTGGTGCCTAATAAAGAGCCACAACTACACACTGGCTTTTGTACGAGGTAGAAAAATGTTCTGTGACACTGGTTCATTCTTTAACAATGCATGGTAAAAAGTACAATAGTTCCCTCTAATATGCTGCCGAGTATAATGTATCATTGATTTAAAATACTCAAGTAAAGCACCTTAAAGCTGTACTAAATTACAGTATTTGATTGAATGTACTTTGTTGATTTTCATAATTGCCTATAACACATATTAAGATCAGGTTTGAGAGAAAACTAAATACATGATGAATAATCAAAAAAAAAACAGAATTCCTGTTTGATTTGGGGAAATAAAAACTGAACAGAGTAAGAAAACACAAAACAACAGGCTGCTTGTGGTCGTTAGAGTTACTGAAATATGGACCAACAAAATGCTTTTGTATCCCACACCACAGATATTGTTAAATAAAGAGAATAACTATTATCAGTACTGCACAATAGCAAATATGAGAAAGTACTTTAATGCAGACCACAAGTGGAATGGCAAAGAGAGTCGGTCTGGTTAAAATAAACATTTCACCCTTTAATGAGACAATCTACATCAAACATCTGCTGTCAGAGGCTTTATCCAGTCTGTGACTTTCACCCAGAGACTCAGATATGGCTTCGATGAACTGGCTGTGGGAACATCATCTGTTGTTAATGCATCAATGTTTTTCACTTCCATTCTCCTTTTTGTTTTATTTTCTTGCTTCACGAGGATATCTCTCCTTGACATACAGGTAAGTGAATACAAAATGATTTTTATTTATTTATTCCAATGCACTGTTACTTTGGCAGCCTTATTACTCTAAAATAAGTCACATTCTTCAGTAAAGGTATTTTTTAATATTTTTAAATAGTGGAGTTTGACTTGTACAAGTGGAACACAAGAAAATAAAAGTCAGTTAGTTAGTTACTGACAAAGAACATTTTCAGTATTTTATCTATGTTTGTGTTTCTTTCTAGAAACAACTTCCTAGATATTTGTTTTGCGTTTTATATATATGTTCTTTAAATACAATGACTTGACAAATTCACCGCCTGAGTGAGGAGACCATAGAACAGCTGACAAAAATATGAAGGCTCCTGGGTTCCCCTGCTTCACACAATACTACTGGGCATGTATCATTCAGAAAATATATATGGATGCATAATCTGGTGTGATTAACACCATTTTGGGGCTCAAATGAAACAGTTATCTGCACACTTGTACTTGTTGTTATATACTCTTAACTGCCACTGTCTCCTACCTTCAGTGATGCACGGGCCTTCCACTCATGCTTCTCTTTTAATGATTTTATGTTCAACCTTCATTGACAGACAGTACTTCTGGTATTCAGTTTAACAGGGCATTAAAGAACATGGATGATCTTGGTGGTCACAGATTATCAATATATTTAGCTTAGCCTTTCACTTGGCATCCACCGTGTTTTTTCAAATTAGACATTTTTGTACAAAACAGTTTCCTCAAAACCCCAGACCCTCTTCGCCAAAGCGCCACTATATATTTTTTGTGAAGTCTAGTAAAAACTCTTCATCGCCTCTATCTTTATCCAAACTGACTCTTTTAATTAAGGGATTCTTGCAGAAAATTGATGGGAGATGGTGCTGGTTACTGAGCTACCACAGGAAAAGTGGAATCACATTCTTGATCAGATCCACTCATCCTTAATTTGTGCAACACATGACCTACAGTCCAGTACAACCACCTTTAAATATTCTGCATATAATCCACTGTTCGAATGCTGGATTAGCAAAAGATGTGCTCTAGTGCTAGTGAGGCCTGTGATATGTGCATCACTCGGAGAACCTAGAAATCAAAAAAGCTCAGAGAGAACTGACCAACTGATTCGTTGTTGCAGGTCTAGCAGTCACCATGATTTCTGTCTACAGGTACCTGTATGTTTTGGTTGGAGGCTGTCTCCTGGCAGTCATCACGATGGGCATCTACAGTGCAATTCTGTTTACCTCCAGTTTTGTCTTTATCCTGCTTGTGTGCACTGTGGATCCTAGCTGTATCCATGCCTGGGTGTTTGCTATCCAGATGTTATGGCAAACCTCCTGGCACCTGCTTATACAGTACAGAGAGTACTACCTGCAGGAGCCTATCTGCATCAGGTACGGACCTTAGTTGAGCACATCTGTATGTAAGCTGACAGCTACATGCTTTGCATTTTAGCAGTCAATGGTTAATTTTAAAGGTGCGACATTGAATCAGCTCTACTAACAATTTTCACCTGATACATTTTTTTTTAAAAAACTATACACATCAGTATCAACATGGATTCACCAGCTAATATTTTCCATTCTTATAAGGATTGTGCACTATAGTTTATTCATTCATCAATACCTCATAAATCATCCTGTTGCTTGCAAATACTCAAAAGATAACTAAAAAGGAACTTCATCATCCTATTTGGATAACAATTGGCAAAAACTGCAGTGCCCATGTAGTTTATGTAATTATTTCAATTTAATTATAGTTTTTTGGCACGTTCTCAGTAGAATCAAGTCATGGCAGGAGAGAACCACAAGCAAATTCTGAAAGTCTGAAACTACTGAGACGGACTAAAATGTTGTTGGTTCTGGTGTTTTTACAAGATCTGTTGATAGAAACAAAACAAAATATAAATAATAATAATCCCTGTCCTTTAAGATGCATTGATCGTGCCTAAAGTACTAAAACATCTGCTGGAAAAGAATTTGCTTTCAGAATGTAAACCTTTGCTGTCCATCAGCTGTTTTTAATCTTACAGACCTTGGCTGTCCTGGAGCTTAAAAAACCATTAAGGATGAACTTTAAACCAAGGTTGTTAAATGCTATTATGCTGTCTGCTCCAGGGGGTCTAACAGGTAATACCTGTTTCTTTAACTTGTGTTTCCAGATTGTTTTTGGCTGTTTCCTCTTTGATGCTTCTAACTCAGAGAATCACCTCAGTGTCCATGGACCTCCAGGAGAAACAAGTCATTCTAGTTAACTCTTCCTCCAAAACCACGGGTTGTGTGATGCTTCTCTCTCTTAGCAGCTACATCCTAAATTTCACCACACAGCTTGGTGGTCCTTTGTGCTCCTACAGCCGATTTGTGTCTCTCATGACAGAAATCAGACCGAAGCCTCCACCTAATCCACTGGGTGTGGTCTTCCTGAAGCTGCTGCAGGTGTTATTGTTGGAGTGTTTAAGGTATTGTCTTGTATTTTTTCTGAAATATAACACCTATAACCCTTCTAATTGTGTCATTCTCTATGGCGTCCTGAAGGTTTGGGGTCTAGCTTTGGTTTTAAGGATCCAGTATTATTCTCACTGGAGGATCAGTGAATGCCTCAATAATGCAGCTGGGTTTGGCTTTTGGGAAAATTCATCAGGAGCCTCCACAGACTGGGGTGGACTATCAGATGGGGATATCTGGACCACTGAGGCATCGAGCCGCATATCAGAGTTTGCCCGTCGATGGAACACCACAACAGCCTTGTGGCTGCGCAGAGTGGTGTATATGAGGTGCAAACGCTTCCAATTATTCATGACTTTTAGTTTTCTCTGTGGTGCTTGCACTTAGGTCACTTTGTGGGATTTTACACCTGGGCAGCAATGGTGAAAGCAGATTATTATATCCACAAGCACATGTGCCTTAAACTTTCACCAACATGGAGGAAAATACACACTGTGTTAAGCTGGATAAACACTCAAATGATAGTTTCTTGTATTGTTATAGCAGTAGAAATAAGAAATATGTCTGGTTTGAGACTTTTGTCCACAACATACATAGGTCTGTTTCCACTTCTTAATGTCATGCTTCTTTTTATCTTGCAGAAACTCAACACCAACCTAATGTAGCTATGTAAACAGACACACCTACAGATTTGATATATAAAGGCATTATGTCATTAAGATTGATGAATGAATTTTCTATTAGTCTCAATATGGGGAATCTGCAATCATCAAAGTGTATTTCTGTATTTGTTTTCTTTGTCGCTGTTTTTTCTGACTCTTTGAATTTTGTTTGCATAGGGGAAAAATAAATGATTTATTGATTTGAGAAGTCTTACAAGCAAATGGAAATGATGCTCTGTTTTAGTGGCTACTTTGTGAAATGAACTGGTCTTAGGTGTTTGAGGAAGGGTTTGTCTCTGCTTGCAGGAACTGAAGATAGGTTTTATAATTTTAGTCTACATTAAATCACATATTCTATTCATTACAACATAGATGAGCACCAAACTAAGAAACAGCTACAGCATCATCCTCTTTAATTACTCTTTTGATTGTGCAACCTGCATATGTCTTGCATGGTTGACTGTGACTCATGTCCCACTGCATTTGTTTTTTGTAAAACAAGCTCAGAGACCTGAGTGTACATTACCCACCAGAGAGCTGAAGCTAACCAGTGACTTGTGTAAAAAATATCAAGCAAAAGTCCCAGATATTGGTAAAAAAAAGACCAGTCTATACTTTGTAAGGTGGCCACTGTTTTGGGATCATTCTGCTCCCTAGTGGTAAAAATTACTTAATGCAGCTTAGAGGTCTATTAAGCAACAATATTACAACAATTTCCCAATATCGTGCATGTTTATTATGACACAATGTTCCTGAAGAGAAAAATGTTTGTCTTTACTAGGAAGTATTTTATTTATCAATTTATTGTCCGCTTAAAATGGATTTTTACAAACAGCATATAAGAATCTTTTGTTGCTTTTGTTCAGAGTAAAAATCCCCAAAGATATCATGCAATGCTGTAGTATGCAATTTACTGTACATGTAATACAATAACATTTGTGCTGATTGTCTCACTTATCTGAATTCTTCCCTCATTTGCAGCAAAGTCTCTCTTCTTTCTTTCCATAAATTCCCGGCAACAATGCCTAAGAATAACAACAGTCCAAGGTTTCTGTTTGAGACGAACTTCTTCCAGCAGTCCTCTGGGTTATTAATGTCCAAAGTGTAAATCTAAGGATAAGCAAACACCACATATTAATGAAAACTCTTGTTTGTGGTTAGAATAATAGCTAAAATGACCTGTTACACATGATATTCATTTACATATTTACGTGAAAAATTGTGGAATAAATTATACGTAATAATTAACCCTTTGTTAGCAAGCATTTAGACTACACTGTATAACACCACGTCCCTCACCTGATGCGTTAGGTGAATGGCCACTGTGGACAATACAGCATAGTAAGGGACAGTCTATTCAGCACTGACTCCGGCTGCAACCAGTCCTGATATCATGGCCACCGTGAAGCCACTCAGCCAAGGTTTGGTTTGCTCCCCAAACCTCAGTGCAGTAGATTTGACTCCTACCTTGACGTCATCCTCCTTATCCTAGTTATCAAGGAAGACCAGAGTTCTCCAGTCAGTGTTATCCTGCTTTAAAATGTGAGGCATTCAGCTTTCGTTCTACTTAAGAGTGAAAATGAGAATGTTACACCCCTAGGAGAAACTTGAGCATAACATAAAAGTGGCTCCCCTTTTACCCAACTCCCAAGGATGACCCAATAAAAACAGTAATCTGAAAACCCTAGATTGCAATTGTATGACATTAAACATTTACTATACTTAATTTAGTAAACCTTATTTATCGCAGTGGCATGTGTCAGTTTCACTGCTGCAGTTCTCTTTTCATAATAGGCATCAGCTTCACATTGAACCCACAGTTCAACACAACATTGCAACACTGCAGTGTGACATGGACAAGACATTCTCATCACCCCTTTTTTAATTTCATGAGTGTAACTGCATATAATAATCATCATTTGTCTTTTTCTATGGATATCATATGAATGTATTTGCAGATCGAACAAGATCTCCAGACCAAACACTGAGTTTACTCACAGTTAGACATCTAAACATCTGTTAGATTCCAGCTAAACATGTTCATAAAATGCTGCTTAAGCCACCAGCTGCTGGAGCTGTGTGCTGAGTAAAAACGGATGATTGGATAATTTGGTAAATATAGAATACTGACTGATATACTGATTAAATTATTAATCAGTAGTTAATAATTTAATCAGTAGTCAGTAGATAATTTCAATCATAAATGATGAAAAGCAACTTTCTATGATGTTTCTTTAGATAGAATACTTTACAGAAAGCACAGATAACTGTGGAGAAACTGTGGAAACTGTGGAGTCTCCTACTTTACCTGATGTGCATATATAGTGTCATATATAAGCATCCTCATCACTCCTGAGAAATACAGTGGAAGACACACCGACCAATCACAGGAGCCCTTGACAGCAGACCAGCCAAGCAATGCCCCCCAGTTGAAAGTGAGGCCTAAATAGAAGTTCCAGAGGGAACATGAGACCAACTTCAGCTTTAATGATGGGGGAAAGTACACAGGATAATCTTAAAGAGTTCATACCCAAAATAAACTGTGGCCAGTAAGTAATCCTCTTCATCAGTGGGTAGGTGATGACAAGAGATAATGAAGCAGCACCCAAAGCTATGCTGAAAAGAACATTATAAAAACCGTAACTCTTCATTAGGTAATTTTAAAAGTCAGTTGGTAAACTGTTTGATCCAGTGTATATTCAGAGGACAAATCCTTAAGACAACAGTTACATGCCAAATGAACAGTGGTCATTCTTCCTGCTTTTGTTATTACTCCTGTTCACACTGGCCATTAAATGTGTTTGCAGTGTAAGTGATGGCTGGTAAAATTAAGAGTCCTTGTGTTGCGAATAACATATTCAAAAGTTTATCTGAAGCTAATAGAAGGCTAGGAGAGACAAATCAAATTAGTATCTTCCACTGTTACAGTTCTGCTATGTGTTTCTCTAAACAGTGTCTCCACGTTGAGCTGCAAGAAGAGGAGCAGCAACAAAAACATAGAAGATTCTGAACCTGTTCTTTTAGTACCATTATTGTATCCCTCAGGGGTATTAAACCCCAAATTATGGCAGTGTTACCAACACTATTTGGTTAATCTTCTCTAAATCAGATATAATGAAAACATTAAGATCACCTATAATAGTTGAGACACAAGAGAACCCCGAGTGCCAGAGAGAGCTGTCCTCCTAGGAAGACAGTGCCTGCATCTGTGAAATCTGTCCCGATGCAATGGGTCGAGTGGCTGTCCTGGACACCTGCACCAAAACATCATCATATTAGATATTTATAATTCTTGTGCTGATATAGTAATATGGTCTGTGTTGACAGTGACTCTGTGAGGGATAGTGATGCAGGTAAAGTAAAGACACAGCTTAAAACATGATTCAGCATGTTAATAAGTATCATTCTTTGTAAATACTAATGGGTGAATGGTTTGCGTCATTTACCTTTTTGTCAAAGTCTTTATCCCACATGTCATTGATGGTGCAGCCAGCTCCTCTCATCAGAAGAGCACCTGTACCAAACAGGGTAAGCATGCCCAAATGTGGGAGACATCCTGGGTCGGAAGCCAGAGCAATGCTCCACATACATGGGAGGTAGAGCAGCCATCCTACAGCACACAGACACACTATAACTGAAGTGAACTGAACTGGAGATTAGCATCTAAACAAAGGTATGAAGAAGTTTACTTCACCTTTACTTTAGTTAATAATTTTAGACTTTCATACACACACACACACACTTTCATGTATATTATATCCATATACAGTACAAATGAATGTACAAACCAATAGGTTTGTCCAGCCTCATCAATCGGGGTATGGCTGGACAAAGACGCTGGTGCTGAATTCACAATTGTAGCAGCTGACAAACTGAATGATCTTCTCCCATATTGCTGGGTTTCACTTAGTTTAAGTGATGGGCGGATTGCACTCTGGCTGTAAACACTCTTCCAACACACTGGAATCTCTGAGTACAGACCAGCCCTACTCCTTTCTCCTTCTGTGCGTAGGAGGCAGCTTGACAGGGAGTAGATACAAGGATAATAAGTTCCATGATGAATCCTCCACAGGGCATTCAGAGTTAACTGGCTGGTCAGCTTAGCAGGTAGCATGGTGTTTCCCTGAGGTCAGACTGACATTATCTGTTTTTCCCACAGAAAGCGTCACCCTGAGCACAAAAATAATCACACACACACACACACAATGCTTTGTCACTGCGGTTTTCACAGAAGAGGACTGATTTGCTGCAACAGGCATTCCTTTTGTACCAGTATGAATCGGCTGCACAATGACTGAGATATTCATGTGCGTGTAGCGTAGCTATAGAAGTAAGTACAACACTCTGTGAGGTTATATTAGCTGGTGCTGGGAAAACGTTTGAAAAATGTGTGAGCTTGTCGGTAGATACAGTCACATAGAAAACAGCACACGTATTATTCCATTCATTTAACCCTGCGGGTATAGTGACATGAACCAACGCTGCTGCTAACACCAGCGTAAGCTATTGAAATGATTTGTATCGATGTTGAATACAGTAAAACTTACAGGGTGGGTAAGAGAAGACAATGTATAACATTTAAGAGCACCAAGCCCCTAAGTTGCACGGTTGTGTGTTTGGTCACCGCTGTACTGCTGCAGAGCTTTCCTGTTGTGGTACGCCCGATATATTGCTCCGGTGGAAATACTACTCGGAACCACTTGACAGGCACAGAGAAGGAAATCTAAATCTGTTGACACTAAACAACCTACTTGTTGAAAAACACACGAGTTCCAATGCTTTGCGGCATGATACGTTTTAATTGTTGTTCTTTCAAATTCCTTTCACGGGAGTTACGTGTTGCGTTTAGTTATAGTATATTATGTATATTATTTTATTGTCATATATTATATATTTTATTTTTAGAGTCAGGTGGCTTGTTAATCCGTACACCGTGGAGTAATATGAAAAACAAATACCACGAATAACTTACGAAAGAACTGAAAAGGGGATGGGGGTTCCTCAGCAACTGTCTTCTTCTACAGTGAGTGTAGCGACAGTTGGAAACAAGCCCCAAAGGCACACCGCGGCCACCTACCGGATTGGACGAGGGTGCGGTGGGTTGGGAGAAAAACATAACTGCCAGATGGTGCATATTACTCTTTATTAAAGTTTAGGCTCTGGTTTTTGTATCAGCACTTTGTTAATTATCTGTTGTTTTAATTAAGGTTTAGCCAATATATTTATTTTCCCGTTCTTTGACACTTACCCCCAACATAAAACATAAGCACTTCCGGTCAAAATTGTCGCAGATTTCTCAATAAAAGCACTAGTGTTTTGTTTTGTTTTGTTTTGTTGTTTTATTTCATCTTTGAAGTATGAGATGCTGCAATGAAATAATAAAGTGTATGACATTAGGTTTTACGCTCTAGTTTTGTTAACAATATGGTATAACAGGATTTTATTTTTAGATTATTTCCGTTTTTTGATACATAATTTTTTTTATTAATATGTATTTGTACAGGTTTGATCTATTCTGTAATCATAACGTCAGCTGAAGGACTAAACAAGACATGACATGCTTTTTTTAAAAAAAGTAGTACACTATTACATATTCTATAATTACATTCAGTAAAAAAACGCGTAAATTGTATTATGTCTTCTAAGATTGAACAGGCGTTTTCTGCTCCGCTATAACATTTGGAAAGTTCCGCCTTCATCTTTTAATTTTATTATGGGTTCATAGACCCAAAGTAGCTGTGGAAGAAACCCAGTCTAATACGGGCTAGATACTAGTTGGCCTGAATTAATCTAATTTTCATTAGCATTACAAAAAGACTCCTCTAGTGCAGAGTGAAATCGAGTGTGCTTTTTTAACTTCAGCATTATGAGCGCGTCTAATTTTATTTTGAAGGTTTATTGACAGTCGCCGGAAGTGAAGTTTTAGATGAAATCCGGAGACATGTATTTGGAGAGGAAGCATAAACCATACAGAGGAGTACTCGCGGGAAAAATGGCGGAACTGTGTGGTGTAGTCACGTTATCAACATCAGCGATTCAAAACATTGCCTCCTAATCCTTATCCTGTGTTTGTTGGCATGCGTGAGTACATCATTTTACAGAGTATTTTCGCACTTTATGTTGTGTGTCCACTTTTTCTTTGGATTGTGTGGTTGAGAGTCTGTCAGTTTAGTTAGTTAGTGGCCTAAAGTCGTTTTACGTCTCCTTCCTGTTGAACGTTCCTAACTGATGGCGATGTCCTGAGTTTTGCTTAACTTGCTGACCCGTGGGACAGCCTTTTGGACCTGTCTCTAGTGCTTGAGAAGATCGGAATGTCTGTCGTTGATAATGTTTCACTTTAAAAATCCCTATACAAACCTGCAGTCGTGCACTCAACTTGTTGAGTAACGAAATATACAGCGCTGCTTTTATATTTTGCAGAATGCAATAATGTTTGCTTTTTATCCCTGTAGGTTTTAACCGGTGTGTCTTTCTGTTTAAGGCTCGGGGTTAGAGAGGAATGCAAGATGCAAAAAGGTATTAATGCAGCCAGTTCTCTGAAAATGTCAAGAGTTGATTTAATGTAGTGGATTATATTAGGTATTTAACATTACCTGCTATTCCCCCTCCCCAGATGCAAAGTACTTGTCCACCTCAGGCCACATGACACACAATCAAGATGAATCCCAGATCAATCCTTTCCAGTGTAGCCAGTCACTGTCCACTCATCTTCAAATCCAATGTCTACCTTTTTGAACACCTAAACAAGGTGCATGGCCTTGATATTGATGTTGCACTCAGAGATGCTGGATTAAAAAACAATGGGACTAACAAAGCCAACACTGACATAAACAACATCAGCAGTTTGGAAAACAACTTTGTATGTCAGCACTGTGATTTTAAAACTTGTAGTTGGGATGTTCTTAACAAACACACAACAGAGTGTCGGAACGTGACAGAAAATCTAATAATTCCTGAAGACCGGGAGACCAAAGTTCATAAGGAAACGGCAAGAGCAACAGACACATCCCCTGCTTTTACATTCATGCCTACCTCAGAAACTACATGCACACATAACTCATCGAAGGATATGAAAACATACAAGAGGCCATTGCAAACCATCACCAAATATTTTGTGGCTCCGGCATCATCTGGTTCAAATGGGAAACTCCCAGTGAAGTTAGCTGATAGCCCGCTGCCTCGAGATGACACCAAAGGAACCCTGCTTTTACAACAATCACTCTCAGACATAGTTCCCAACAGTAGTGGTGTGTTGAAAGTCACTGCAAAACCCACAATTGATGTCTTGGAAAGGGCTCCTCATTGTTTTTTAATAGATAACCGCCAGATATTTACTGACCTGAGATCAGCAGAGCTAAAGGAACAAGTTAAAGAAGCAGTTCCTAACAATGTTGGCAAGAGGACCAGTGATGATAGCTCAAGAAGTTCTTCTGCTAAAAGAGCCAAGTTGGACAAGAAAGACAAAAATCTTCAAGAGACGGCAAACAAAAGTAAACCTCAATCACCATGCAACACAAAGTTTTCACTTGAATTTAGTGAAGATGAAGAAGAAAAGAGGTTTAATCTGATTCAAGGAGACATGGAAAGCCCAGACAACTATTCCTGTAAGCACTGTAATTACAGTGATGTGAGCATTGGACGCTTGGCTACTCATTATCAGAATGACCACCCCTATATAAGACACAATCCTGTCTACATTCAGGATCCCAGTGATCGGAGTGCTACCTTTCGTTGCCTGGACTGTCCAGTTGAGTTTTTAAGTGTAGCTGACCTAAAGACACAGTACATGGAAAATCACCCAGAGGCCCCAAGTGTATTCACAATGCAATCACATGAACTCCATTTGGTTTTCAAATGTTTTGTGTGTCTTTTTACCGCCAGTGCAATGAAGACATTGAAAGAACATTACATGGAAAAACACCCAACACATAAAGTGGAAAATTCATTGATGTACTGCAGATATTCTGTGACTTCATGCCAAGAGGGACCATCCCAGTTACATGCAAGTGAAAAAACACCCAGTCCTGAAAGACCACAAGTGTTTTGCAATGAGAGGGCCCATACACCATGTAAGGAAGTAAAAAATGCACCTTCACCCCAACATCCCACCTCCAGTTGTGCAGACGTAGTATTGTATCATTGCAACAAGTGCAAGTTTAGTCATAAGTCAGTTGTTGTTATGCACGTACACTACCAAAAACCCCAGATGAAACTGTCACAATAGACAAAATCAAACAGTTAGCTGTGGTGAAGTCAAATTCAGCCTTGCAGATGTCGCCTGATAGGGCTCCAAACTCTGTGACAGAAAGAGAAAAATCAACAGCTCAAAAAGAACATCTCAGATTCTTCAAAGGAAATAAGACCCATAACTGAGCTTTCACAGGAAAAGAATATTTCCTTGTCTTCGGTAAGTCCTAAGCACACACCAGAAGCTTTTAAGACCTATTCAGAGTCAGTCAAGACTAAGAAAGTGGAATGTGCAGAAGAAAGATGTAAAGCAGAGAAGTCACCCAGCAAACATAAGAAGGAAATGTCCAGTGAAGCAAGCCATTTATCCTGCAGTCCATCAAATAAATTGTTTTACTGCCAGTTTTGCAGTTATTCAAGTACCTACATCAAAAGCGTTGTTGGCCACCATAACGCAAAACATTCTGCACAAGCACCAGCAGATACAGAAGCAATCTTGTGTCATAGTGAGATGCAGAAAAAAATACTTCAAAGTGAAGTTGAGGCCTCACCCATAACCACATCTTCTGATCCCAATACCAGTAAACATGTTGAGGAATTTAGGGAAGAACTTCAGGATGAAGACAGTAAGACGGCTGATGCCACATTAAATGCTTACGCATGCGTAGAAAACTTGTTCTACTGCCATAAGTGCAACTATGGAAATCCATCTGTCAAAGGAGTATTGAACCATCAAGCCCAAGTTCACCAAGGCTTTAAGTCCAATAGGGAATATATTGTTAAATATTCAACTTTGATTTGTGAAGAAATCCAAAAATCAAAACCCCAAGCAAAGGAGTTATCCTTTGCTACTGATCTACCTCTTCCTCTTCTAAACGACGGTGATGAAGATAGGTTCTTCTGCCACTTTTGCAACTATAGACAAAATACTGTGAACCAGGTGATGCGGCATTACCTAAAAAAACATCGTGGATTTCTGGTTAATAGCGAACAAGTCCGTTTGTACACTTCTATGGTTCTCAAACAGACAAAGACTACGCACCTAAAAACAACTGCAAGTCATGATGTCAATCATGTGTCCTTTGTGGAAAAAGTAAATATGGAGAAAACCAAGAAGCTAGACAAAGTTTCAGCCTCACCCTCTATAAAAGCCTCACAAACGCAGAGGAACCTTCAGTGCCATAAATGCTCATACAAAACTCAAAATGCATATCTTTTGAAGAGACACATATGGAAAACCCACAAAGCAAATCACTCAGTCACAGATGTTTTAAGAGTGTGTTTCAAACGAGGAACTTTACAGTCGGGTTACCACTGTGACCTCTGTGTTTTCTCCCACAAAAAAGCAACGGTAGTCCATAAACACTATGAGGAACATCACCCAGGACGTAGACTAAGCCTTAAATATGTGACTACTCGGTTATATGCCGGTCCTGAGACATGCTTGACCAAAACCATGAAACTTCAGACAAAGCGTACTCATGGTGATAGCGACGATGACAGCACTGAAGGCAGCTTACCATCTCAAAAATCCGGACAAAGTGAAACCAAGATGTATTCATGCAGAGCATGTTCATTTAAAGACGGCCTCGGTGTCGAGTATCATACGCCACTACCGTGCTGTTCATCCCTGGTCTGTGAAAGAAGATGGCTCAGTTCTGGATGTCATCAACAGTAAGAAGCCAAGTGCAAACAGGCAGGTAGATGACCACAATAAATTGCTGGTATCATTTGACACCTACCAAGAGCCTCTCAAATGCGACAGCTCCCCTGGTTCATCTCATGAGGCTGCATCTTCAACAATGGTCCAGTGCCCTTACTGCCCTGCATCATTTCAAAGACAGCGGGGTCTCAACACTCACTGTGGGAATGAAACCCAAGATTTTGCAAGTGAAAATCTTGAAGAAAAACAAAAGGAGCAAGTGCAAATCAAAACACGTATACATGTCTTTTTAAGTGTCCCCATTGTACTTACATAAACACCAATTATCATGGAGTTCTCACTCACTGCCAAATGAGGCATCCTACCCTTGCATCCCGGGCCGACAGTCTTTACTTGGATGAAGCATATTTACACAACTGGCAGGACAGTTTGAAAAGCAAAGGCCCTGGCTGGGGCCGAAGTGGGTACATGTGTGAAACCTGCCCACAAGTCTGTGCAACACTAGAGAAGCTGAACCAGCACTGCGAAAAAGGCCATCACAAGACTGCTGCAAATACTGTGCCAAACAAGCCTAAGTTGGCTCCTAAACCAGCAATTGTAAGTAAAATAAAACAATATAAGATCTACAGTAATCATGGATCAGTATCAAAAGCTTCTTTTTTGAGTAACAAGTCTGCAGTGATTAGGTGCCCATATTGCACCTATAAGTGCAGCACAAAAAAACTGCATAGTCGACACTTTCATGTTTGCCACAAAAATGCATCTGTTTCAAAGGCTCAGAGTTTGTACAGTTGTACCCTGTGTTCCAGTTTCTATTTGGGAGAAAGCATCTAGCAGAAAAGCCATTATATTAGAAACATGGAAAGGAAGCGTACCTAAAATGCTTTGCCCCACTGTACAAGCAGATCCATGAGAAGTCAGCACCAGTACTTTCTGACCAACCTTTAACTCAGCAACCAGAAAACACCTCTGAGACATGTGAATCCAGTACAACAACTGAAGAAAACAAAATATTAGTGTACAAATGTCCAACTTGTTCCTATGTGAATGCCAGCCACCATGGCACTCTCACTCACTGCCAAATGAGACATCCAGATCTAATAGCAAGAGCAGATGAACTTCAGACTGAGGAAATACTTGTAGACAATATTGTCAGCTGTACATTGGGGAAAGGTTCTAATGAAAGAGGGTACATGTGTAAAAAGTGTCTTCAGTTCACGTTTCATTTAAAGAACTTTAAATTACACTGTGAGCGGGACCATGATCAGACTAAGGCAACAGCTTCTGAAAACTCAGCTGAAATTGAAAAACAACCCGATCGCAGCTCTTGCAGCTCATTATCTTTGACAAGCATGACATTAGCAGCGAGCACTGCAGACGGTGGCCTCAGTCACCATTTGGATACCCCTAAGACATCTCAATCAATCACACAATCGGTACAGAACGAGGAGTTGCTGTACAAGTGCTACATTTTGTTCATATAGCGGATCATGTCGAAAATACCTGTAGTGTCACTACAAAAATACTCACAAATTAGATGGATTTACCACATACAAGTTGCTAGAGAAGTACAAAAAATACAAACACAGCAAGGTCAAAAACCCACCTGAAGCTAAATCTGAGGAAAGAGCAAGTGTCAAATGTAAGATATGTCCAAACTTGGAATTTAACTCATCTCAGCTGCTTGTTGACCACTATAGTACTTTCCATACCTCAAATTCAATATTGGACTACATTGTGTTATCGAAAGCATCAAAGAAGAGCACAGGACTTTACAAATGTTCCCACTGCCAGAAACAAATGAATGGGATTAGAAAACTCTGTCTTCACCTGGATCAGCACAGAGAAAAGGAGAAAAAGATGGCAAAGGATGCAGAGACAAAGACATCACTTGTCACAGAGCCAACATCAGAGCCCAAATCCATTGAAGTAAGTTGCCAATATGGTTGTTTTTACTGTTGATTCTTGTAAATTTAAAATGTGCTGACTAATGCTGTATTTCATTTTCAGCTCTTTGAGCAACATGAAGTGCCCACTTTTGAAACTGTGGAGGAGATGGCCAAGAGTAATCTGACACCCGTGCAGACCTTCACTTTGCCACCGAGTCCTATGTCGTCACCCTCCAACACCACTGATGCTGAGCCTCCAGATCTTGAGTCGAGAGACAACAAACACACATGCAGACAGTGTAGACGGTCATTCATGTCACTGAAAGGTTTGCGGTCACATGAGCGCAGCCATGCAGCCCTGGCAGCTATCAGGAAGAGGGTGGATAATGTGTCTACTGCAGCACTAAAGCACAAGTAAGGAGACACTTTGGTGATTTGGAGTTGGAATTCAGGACCTAAGAGAGTCAACATTTACTTCTATCATTGCCTAATTAAGGTCCTTTGCAGTTCAAAACTAAAGCCACCAATTCATATAGAAAACAAACATTGTTTATACTTGCTACATTTGGGTTTAACTTACTTACATGAGCACTTTGATTTATCGGCACTTTGCCAGATTACTTTAAAATGCTAATGAATGCTAATACAGTATCATTAGTGAACACTGTTAGCATTTCAACAATACAATGTT
Organism: Datnioides undecimradiatus; assembly: GCA_008933995.1. NCBI lineage: Eukaryota > Metazoa > Chordata > Actinopteri > Lobotiformes > Datnioididae > Datnioides > Datnioides undecimradiatus. Next base: position 11,369,850 of record WARS01000015.1, read on the forward strand.
GAGGCATTGAATGATAACACAACTATGACATCCTTTTATCCAGAACCTGAACATGTTTCTGGCTGTTGAAGAGCTGATTATGCCTACCAAATGTGTGTGTGCTTTGTGTTTTTCATCCTCAACAGCATTAACAAATATGTAATCTACAAAGCTGGGACCATCGTTCCTTTCTTATGTAGCTTCTGTTCATATCGGACGACTGTTATGGGCTTGTGGAGGAGTCATTTTATGAAAAAACATCTGGGTGAGTAACCAGTACATAACTATCACCTGACACTCTAATGACAAATGGTAATGACATCATACAGTGCATCATCATGCCAGCTCACAAGTAAAAAGGGAGCTTGTGGGTTCTTTGACATTCTGAAAATTGTGGTAGCTATAAATGTTTAAGCGGAATTGTGAAATTTACCAAATAGTGTGCACTAAAAGCACTTGTTGTGCTGTACTAAAAGTTCCTCTTTCTCTTACTCTATGTGCAGTAAATTCTGCTGCTGAATGCACAGATGGCACTATGGGTCTTGTTGAGACTGACCACGAAGATGAGGACAGCTTTCACAGGTCCGACAAGGAGGCTCCAAATTCATCAGAGGAACCAAACGATTTGGCTGAACTTGATAAAGGACCTCACTTTACTGAAAGCAAGTCATCACTCATTATGTCAACATGAATATTAAATACCCAATTCTTTGCATTATTAGCTATACCGAGACTGTGATTTATTGGCAGAATCGCTGTACTTGGAGCCTCCAGATGTGCAGTGGCAGTTGAACCACTATAGCTTGATGGCTGGTGCTACGTCCAAAGTGAACATGCAAGAAACCATGTTACCTGAGAACAGTCTCCTCTACTGTGAAGTCTGCAATTTCAACACTGAACACCTGTCCAGTATCCGAGGCACTACCTGAATTCGCCATGGAAAGAAGATGCTCAGGTGGACATGACTTTTTTTATGCTGGTTTAAGGTAAGTTACAGCTACCATGTTTTGATTTATGTTTAAAAAAGTGAAAACCTCTAAGTCTTGGTTTTCTGTTTTTCCTACTTGTGATTCTACTTTATTAAGTGTTTTCAAAAAATCTGTTCTGCAATTTAAGTTAAGATTTCACCACATTTACCACAAAACATGCTTTAATAAGCATTATATTTAAGCCCAAAATGGTTTATTAGTCCATTTGTTCTTTTACATATCTAAAATGCTCTTTATTAATAGGAAAAAAATGGGAGAACTCTATTATAGCTTTGTCTAAATTACTCTTGCTTTCACACATTCACTATGTACTACATAAATAATCCTGTCCTGGCTTGCCAGGCAATAAACTGCTTTATGAATTCATCTATAAATCTTAATTTTGTGTCATCACTGATAGACCTACTGTTCCACCTATTTTTGATCAATTTTGATCAACATTGCATTTTGGATTGTTGGCAAACACGATGGCACATTGCAAATATAGTATATCATACAAAAAATGGTGAGTGATCTCAGACAAAGCATGTATGATTTCTTCAGATCTTATATTTCATTTTTAAGTAAACAGAAACAATGCTTATATGGCAGTTTCTTCTTCAGAAATCACTATTTTGAACATTGCATTCAAATGTACTAATCTTTCAAAGTGACAACAGTTGAATCTGAACTCAGTCAGATTTCATTTGTAATATTTGTGACAGCAAACGAAGACTCCAGACGTTCATCACATTTCAGACTGAGATGCATTCTCATCACTTATTTCTCCTGTATGTTATTAGGAAAACCCTGGAAATGCACATGGAGACGGGTCACTCTACCTGCCACTCAGAACCTACGCAACAGAAACACCTCCGCTGCCCTTTCTGCCTGTACCAGACCAAGAACAAGAATAACATGATTGATCATATCGTAGTGCATCGTGGTACATTTAATGTTCAACAAGATTTAGTGTTCCCACCCACTGATACCCTGATCTGCCATGTCATCATCTGTCTTTTTGTTTCTTTTCTTTTCAGAGGAACGCATTGTGCCAATAGAGGTGCGTCGCTCAAAGCTGTCGCGTTACCTTCAAGGCATTGTCTTCGCTGTCACAAGTTACTTTCTGGCAGCAGTGCTGAAATCCTGCGTTTGCACGCCGGTAAGAGGCGATGACGTCAAACCTTACAAGTGTCGCCTGTGCTACTTCGACTGCCCTCAGCTGAGTGACTTGGAGGCACACCTGAGTGATAAGCATCAGGTGAGGATTTGTAGCTAAACCACTCTGTACATCACCACTCTTAATGTACTGGAACTTCGAAAACGTAAAAGGAAACATGGGCGGCTTCTTTCTCACATTTTCATTATCTGATAGAAAATATGACACAGTTGCCTCTTCCTAACCAAAGAGCTCCTGGAACCATGGAGCCAAAGCAAGGAAACCAGCAGCTAAAAGACTTTTTGCACATTCCTGTCATAACCATGAAAACTATAGCAGTATTTGGGATGCATTATTACATGTTGATGCACTTTTTGCTTGATGGAATAACCCACACTGCACAGTGTCACAAGTAAGCCTTGCACTTATGCTAATGGTAAACTTTGATCTTAAATTCAGTAAACTTCAGATAAGAATCCCGCCTCTTGTTCAGTGTCCTACCCAGTGCTTGTTTAGTGTATCAAGAAAGCTATACGCAACAGAAAGATTAGCATCAGTGTCAAGTTCAGCGCCGCAAATTTCACCCTGAAAGTTCCCAGTTCATTGGAAAATACTACCTTCAGAGCAGGCCGAGTAACACACTAGGATTTGTGGCAGAGAAACTAAATTTAGATCTTAAAACACAGGATCATGAAATTTTCCTGCGCTACACAGGTTCTCAAATTTGTAGTTCAATTAATTTTTTTCTTTTGTGCAGGTTCTGAGGAATCATGAGCTTGTGGGTCAGAGTAGCCTTGATTTGTTAGAGGCCAGGGTGGGCCGGAGGCCAGAAGAGGAACCTCTGTCCAACATGGAGCAACACAGCGAGGACTGTGTGGATGTAAAAACAGAGGAGTTTGTTACAGACAGTAACGAAACTCCACCCGAGACCCACACTAAGAACCCGGCTGAAAATAACATCTGGGAGAAAATTACAATACAGCTCAAGAAGGCAAGCCAGACGCAAGTCCAGGATGACAAGAATGGAAGTGACAAAAGCCCTACGAAGACCCCTGTGTCAGACTCTGAGCGTGACAATACAAAACCAAACACTGCTGTTCAAGATAAGCAAGATCAGGAAACACAAGAACAGGCAGAATTATGTTTTTGTTAGATGCTGCAAGAGGACGGGGATAGAAAATATAGAAGAGCAAAATGATCGTCAAGAGAACACTACAAACATCCAGTTTAAGGACTGCAATTTCCCAGATAAAGAGAGGGGTCAAGGAAATGAGAAGCAAGTCCAAACCAAACTTGTAGATCATGAGGACAAAAGCAAAATGTTCACCCAACAAAGAAATGAAGCAGCAGAGGAGAGTTCACATGAGGCACATAAGCTGCATATTAAATCACTAAAGCATAGGACGTTGAACATCGAGGCTAGGGTAGAACATGATATACTACGCCGTATCCTACTACTGGATAAAGATGGCAGCAGCCATAAGATACAGACGAAGGCGGAGCAGGATATAACAGTGAAGAACGAGCCTGAGGTCATTGAGATGCTACAGCTGGATGGGCAGGACAGCACTGTGGCTCAGAACTTAAAAAAACGAGTTGATACAGGGTTAATTTCAGAACTTGCAAAGAAAAGTCACCGGCTGTCAAATCACATCATGGCTCAAGATCACTTTATATCCGAGAGACATTTGCTAACCCCAATGCGAAACTGTGGTCAACTTAAGAAAAGCCATGAGGAGAGCTTAAGGAGCTTACCTACAAACGGCAAAGAAGAACAAGTGCAGAATCATAGTGAGGATTTGAGAGAACGTTATGGGGAAATGCCAGTACTTGAGAATGAATATCTCAAAGAAGAAATCTTTCTTGGTTGTTGCAAGGAGGAAGATGAAAGTGATCATCTTGAGCAACAACAGGACAAAGAAGAGGAGATGATCACTGAAGATGATGGGAACAAATGCGCAAATCAGGAGCATTGGGAGGGTGATGAGATAAAAGAAGCTGAGAATCCACTTGTAGCGAAAGGTAAGACGCTACATTGATCATAATGAATCTTAATAAATGATTGCGAGGATAATTGACGGAACAAGAGTTCAGATGCACCCAGTGTTTTCTATGTAAGCCTGAACTCCAGTGACTCTGCTGGTGTATGTTGTTCTATATCGTTTTTAAGTAATTTGATGGCTTTGAGACAGTAATCTAATTACTTTAAAAGTTCTACACATAGTATTGTACCAAACGACTGAGCTATTCATTTCCTATAGTAGAAGCCCTTTTACAGTGACTGGGGTAAAAACAGTCTGAAATAGTCTTTTTAAAACTCCTCAATATAAACTCATTCTGTCACATATTCAATTCCAGGTGTTATTTATGCTTTGTTTTCAGTTGTACACCTAAACAAGCTGAAATTCAGCTTAGAGATTTGATTAATCTGACTTGTGACATTTTATCAGTGGACCCAAAATAACTAGGTTTTGGGTATTTTTGATATTGATTTCTGTTGGACTTTGTGGCCTAAGGTTATTTCTCTTGTTCTTTAGGCGCACCCACTGTCACAGAAGGAGCAGCTACAGAGAGGAAACGGTTTACCTGTGAGTTATGTGGGCGAAATTTGATGAACAGCTCTGAACTGGAGCGTCACGTCAGTCGACATGGAATGTAACCGTTGTGTTGTGGATGTTAGCAAGGGCTTCCACTTTTCCACTGTTTTTGTGTAGAAAGTTAGATTTTCTTATCAAGAACCATCCTCTACTCTTTTTTTTTTACTGTACTATATATTTGCAAACAGCCTGGTTTCAAAACAAATTCTTCATGTTTTTTAAATTTTAAATCAAAATTTTTATGTATAGGCCATTAATTGGGCCGATTCTTGAATTCAATGAATCAATCTTTAGAACCAATATAATTATTGTATAAAGTATGACACTTCGTCATGAAGATATTTAGATTTAAAAAAACAAAACATGAATGGATATCTGAGAATATTGTTCAGAGCCTTATTTTTATTCTTTAATAAACAATATTTTTTACTTTCAAGGGAGATGTCAATGAGGTTATTACTGTAAATCGTGCAGAAATATTAACACTGTGAACTACTGTTAGGTGTAAACTGGTATTAAACATCGCTGTTCACTAATGCCACAAACCTCAATCCACTGAAAAGCTTGTGTTGCCTTCAGGTGCTGTTGGGTATTTGAACGTGACTTACTATAGTCATCATCAGATAACAAGTATGGTAATAATTTTTACTTTAATGTTCTATGTCAGTATTGAACTTACGTTGACTTTTTAACCCCTTTTGTCATACGATATTTACTTTTTTGTAAATAAACTCAAAGTGTTATTGCCACGTCTGATGTCTTCTTCCTGTGGAATTGCTATTCCCCAATATTTCAAGTAGCATATATTCACAAACACAACTTATTCTTTCACAAAGTTAATGAATTTACCATGAGCAATATTCAAATCATATTTAACTGTTATTCGTACTGTTTTTTAATAAATGAGTCGGTTCAAGAAACCGACTGACCTTAGAAGTGTTAAAGTTGGTGAATAGTCATTTTTATCCGATTTCAAGAGATGTGTGTTATATTGAATGCATTTTCAATATCTAGCATATATCTATTGTTTGCCCAAAAACATTAAAATGCTTGGCAGAAGTGAAACAAATGTTAAACTCATCATTGGCTACAGCCCTGGTTTTGCTAACCGCTAGGGCACTGCAGAGGAAGAGCGGAGCGGAGCAGCAAAGGATGTGGAAACGCGGGACTTGCATGCTGCTTTCGCCCAGGATAAGTATTAGATCAATCTGGACATAGCGTAAATCTGTGGGATCACAAAATTGCACTTAGATAAAAACTAGTCACTGGAAAACAGGTGAAAAGTCGCGTTTTGATTTGGCATGGGGTACTATCTGACCGAGACAGAGAACTGAGGTCATAGATTGGGCCACCGAGCCTAGAACGAGGGTGGAATGCGGAAATACGAGCTTACGAGAACCACCTGAATGCAGCCTTCTCGCCTGTGCGCGTTGGTTATGACGCATACTTCATCCAAATGTAAGAGGACACCGCTTCCTGGTGTGGACTAATAATGGACTGATGAGACAGTGAGAGAGTAGACCTGCTCAAGTCGGGTAAGTCCTCTCTGTGATCTGTGGCTCTGATTTACGGTCAAGACAGTGCAGAGGCTGTTAAAAGGTCTTTCTCTTCGCTTGGTATACAGCGGTTTGTCTGAGAGGAGGTGATGCTGATAAACACTAGTTAGACTCACAGCTCACTGGATCGATATCATACTCTGCGAAAGCGCTACCTGTAGAAATATGTGTTTGTTTTTACAGTTTCGTAAGTATTTCCATTTACAAAGCGTTTACGTGTCAGTGCATTCACTGAGTTCATACAGGCTGGGATCAGCTTTGATCCGAGCTTTTATAGTTGTTGTTTCCTCCTTCCGTTTTGTCTTTCTTGGTGACGCGCTTTAAGACTGTGACTGCACCTTTCCTGGCATTCATCTCGTCGCGTAAATGTGTTTGTTTGCCTAAGGGATGTGGTGGGTGTTTTCATCCGTAAGTGTCACCTTGCCATAACTTTCGCACCTTTAGCAGAGGTGGTGCAATCTCAACACAGTTAGTCACCCATGTGACTAAACCATTCTCCCTGTTAATACATGATCCACAGATTGCCAATTTACTTTTTGTGTTAATCCTTTAATTCATGGGTCCCTGGAATTCTTTGAATTTTCTTAAAAATGCCCTTAAGTTTCCTGGAAAAACTGTATAGAAAACATTTATTGACTTCCAGTCAATTCCAGATGATTCAAAGTATAACCTACTAATTTAATGATTAGCTCTAAATGTAAAAAAAAAAAAAGTGTAGACAACGCAGCATGCAGATCAACATATTTGGAGAAGTAATAAAGGTAAGACTTACTGGGGCTTGAACAGAACATGTAGATGTGAGGAAATGTACGCATACACACTAAACTCTAGTATCTCTCTGCAATTTGTTCTTAAATATCCAGTAATTACTTCTATACAACAGACGACTTTCCAGGAAATTTAAGTCATAAATTTTAGCTCTGTGTCGTAGTGTGGCATTTTCCCAATGATGTGCTCTTTGAGATTAGAAGTCATGTTGACTGACATGTTAATTGCACCATAAATGCTCTGTACTACTAGATTTTGTCAGTACTGCTCCTCTAATATTATACTGTATGTACTTTACTTACAAAGAGGAACAGAAGAGACACCATACTCAGTTGGAGGAATGTTTACCATAAACAAATCTGCAGAAGATGGAGGTTCCTTCTCGTCAAAGGTCATCGGCGTTGTGTTTATCATCCTGCTTCTGGACCTGTTAGGATTTACACTGATTCTACCTCTGCTCCCTTCAATTTTGGACCATTATGCACAAGCAGGGGTGAGTTTAGTTTTGTTTGCTAAAGAAATAACTATCTACGGGGTACTTTCAAATGGAAATCCTTTCAACTGGACTAGAATTAAATAAGTTAAAATCAGATAAGCGCTGTACAAGAAATAGAAAACTGGTAAAATGAAGCAAAAAACACTCTAGTAAAATCAGGATAATCATTCTGTGTACATTTGTTTTAAGAAGAGATTTTTTTTCACCCAATTTGGAAAGTATGGTTGTCTGACATTCTCTTGACAAGACAGTATCAGTTTCATTAGTGTTTATGATTACCAACAGTAGAAAATGCTTCTACTGCAGTAAACAAAAGGATGGGCTGTGTTGAACAGACACACGATGCACTCTGTCACATCTAATGAACAAAGGGAGCTTTGTGGGAAGAATCTGTTTCATAAAAATAATAACCAACTCATGAGTGAATAGATTAGCAGTCATAGGCTGTGCCTGTATGTGAGTCTGCATGCTGACTCATGCTGAACTGACCTCCTTACTTGTGTTTGTGTTGTTCCTGTGTGATGCTGTGTTTTCTGTGTGCTCGTCTTCTTCCAGGATGTTGTGTATCAGTCTCTGCAGAGTGTTGTGGACTGGTTCAAGGAGGCTGTGGGGATTCCCATGGAAAAGAAATACAACAATGTCCTGTTTGGAGGTATTTTCAGATAGACAGTATAGCTCACGTGGAGCCCTGCATTTTGTGACACTGATACAATTTTAATAATGCCAAAGCGATCATGTTCATTTGTGTGCTTCTCAATTTGCCTTTCAGGTCTGATCGGGTCGCTGTTCTCTTTGCTGCAGTTCCTCCTGTCACCTGTAACAGGGGCTCTGTCAGACCACTATGGCAGACGACCTTTACTGATTCTTACCACAGTGAGTCTAAAACCATGTTAACCATCTGTTTTGTGACTTTTGCAATGTAACCATGGTATTATTTCACATTGGAAGTTGAATAGAAAAAAGCAGTGTAATAATATCGTTATTGCTTGTTAAACATTGAGCCATTCGGCACAGTTTGTACTCCACTTGTGTAAGAAACCATGCAGCCTTGCCATCAGCACTGACTCTTTCAGGTCTAATTGGGCGCCTTATGTTCCAGTTAGGGCTGATGTCTCTTATGCAGTCTGGGCCGTTTCCTGGAGCTTCACCATGTTCCTTTTGTTTCGAGTAATTGAGGGCATTTGTAAGGGCAACGTCAGCCTCTGCACTGCCATCGTGGCCGACTTGCCTTGTCCAAGCGAGAAACAGAGAGGAATGGTAGGCACGGATTTTCTTTGCCTCTGACCCTCACTTTGCTTTTTTGTACTTAGTATTGGTGTTTAGTCAGTCACTGTCCTTGCAATTGTTAGTCACACTCAACAACACTTCTAGATAAATATACTATATGGAGATAACAAAAATCTAGCACTAATTTCATGATCACCAGGCCATGATTGGTGTCGCCTTCTCCCTGGGCTTTACTGTGGGACCTCTGATGGGTGCCTACTTTGCTGCCAGCTACAGAACAACAGGAAATGTCTTCTACCAGACTCAGCTCCGGCTCGCCTTGGCCTTCAGTGTTGCTGATTTGCTTTTTATTTGGATCATGCTGCCGGAGACGCTCACAAAGGATGACAAGGTCGGCTATGGAAACGTTCACAATGTCAACTTACAATCTTACAAATAAACTCTACGTCTGTGTCTTTTTTTTTTTTTTTTTTTAAGCAAACACCTGTGAGGGTTCGTGGGTTTTTTTACTCTGGCTAATTAGACCTCTTGCAGTGCTGTTGAGTGGAGCCATGCTGGGAATGTCACAAAATTCTTTGAGCTAATAACAATAACAGCAGTATGTTATTGTACATCGACCTTCCCTAACAAGCACACACACACACCCACACAGGGGGTCTGATGATCAAGGCAACTTATACGTAAAACACCTGTTGGAGGGTTTTGGGTTTTAAATATATTAATAACATATGCTAAAATCTAACACGCAAGCCCATAATAAATACAACTGACATCAAGTGATGGCAAAACATAAAAGCTGGAGTACAACAATAAATTGTTGAAAAAAATCATCACCGCCTATTAATTTGTATATGTAAAAACTGGTTATGGTTCTCAAATGCTGGTAAAATTATTTTTAATAATAATAATAATAATAGTAATATTATTTTTTCCCTTTATTTCTTCAAAGTTTTTTATTTTCTGACCCCACAACGAATCTGTTTGACATAATGGTTCTGGTTTCATCCTAGGCCTCTTCTTCAGGGTTCGGGGAGTCCAGGGACCTTCTGAACCCAATGTCTTTGTTCCACTTTTCAGCTGTTACCAGGGCAAAAGATCCACCTTCAAAAGAAAGTGAGTACTGCACACACTGGATTCCTCTGTGAGGCAGAGGTTTACACCCATTTGGCTCATTTATGAGGCTTGATTGAACTTTGGCACACTGATACAAAGTGGGAATGTCTTTACAGGAATGCAAAAGCTTCAAGTGTTGGGTCTGGTGTATTTCTGCTACCTCTTCCTGTTCTCTGGTCTGGAGTTCACGCTGAGTTTTCTGACTCACCAACGCTTCCACTTTACAAGGTGTGAACTATAAATCAAAGATAAAGCTGTGTACTATGTCAGTTCCAGTAAGCACACCTGATTATCAGCTTCGTGATGCTTACAAGCATTTTTCTTTCACTAGTATGCAGCAGGGGAAGATGTTCTTCTTCATTGGTGTCATCATGGCTTTGATCCAGGGAGGTTATGCTCGCAGAATCAAACCTGGGCACCATATTAAAGCTGTTCGTATGGTAAGAGAACTGCCTGTTAAGAAGTGTTTTTACAATGTGATGATATGACACATCCCTGCACACTTCTACAATGAACCTTGTTTCTTGTGTTTAGGCAATCTTAGCATTAATCCCAGCATTTATTCTCATCGGACTTTCATGGAATATAACGATGCTGTATGTCGGCTTGGTGTTATACTCATTTGGTGAGCTTATTTTACATTGTATGTCATGTTAAGTTAAAGCCTTTGTTGTACCCAGGAATTGCTAAACAATGGCATAGTGCATAAGAGTACAGCCACAACAGGAAATGAGATTAATTTAAAAAAATTGATTGAATAATTGAAAGAAATATTTGATTTAGTATTGGCAGGGGAAATAGTAACCTGAGTACTACAAGACTTGTTTAGCAAATTAAACTTTAAGAACCAAGGAGATGAATATTTCCTGATTTGTACTGCATGGGTCAGAGCACTTAAGAATAAAACAAAACCGTAACTGGTCAAACTACATAGTGCTTCTGCTGCAAATGGTACTTTTTATATTTAGATAAGTTTTAGATATTCAAAATAATACTAATTGATTTGATTACTTTTTGAAACATGGAAACCAAACAAATGAGCCCTACATATCTTCTTAGGTAAAATAATGAACTTTATAATAAAAATTAGTGTCTAAAGCAAAAATCTGATAAATAGAAAGAAAAGAAATCATTTAAGAGTGAATTAAAACCAAATGAAATCAACAAACAAACAAAGGGAGAAACCTTGTCTATACAACTATTTTAAATACTTAAGCTCTCTCTTTTTGCATCTTAGGCAAAATGTAATTGTGCTTTATGTTAAGTCCATTCAAGATCATTTAAATGTAAATAAAACTAATCCCACTATCACAAATCACAAAACTGCCTCTACAGAAAACAACAACATTGTCTCTTCTCAGACGATAAAAACCCTTTTCACTTGACAAAAATGGAAGCACCCTTAAGAAAAGATACATAGGAGGGATTAAGAAAGAGTTTTTAATATGATGATGCTGTGTGTACATAAACCATAAAGGCCATTGACCAAAATAGCAAAATATGGTTCAGTAAATGTTTTATGTGAATTTAACACACCAGTATTTTCAGACTGGAAACACAGTTTGCATGCAGCAGAATCATTTTCATAGACAATGTAATTTATGTAGATGTACCTAAAACATGAAAAGAATCAAGGATAAGATAAGGATTTACATATACAACTATGTCAAATGCAATGTATTTTTATGTGATTCCTAACAGCGGCTGCAATCGTAGTTCCATGCCTGTCGACGCTTGTCTCTGACCATGGTGAGCCTCTTATTAATTTTTCTCTATGAAAGCAAACAATTTTGATTTTATGCTATAAGTTGCACACTGTTGCTGATTATTCACTGTGGATATTCCTCCAGGCTCGGCCAATCAGAAGGGCACAGTGATGGGGATTCTGCGTAGTTTGGGTGCTCTGGCCAGAGCACTGGGACCAGTAGTGTCATCCTCCGGTGAGGCAGACAGATGGCAGTAATGAATACCAAATGTTGCTAAAATCTGAAATTTGATGACATTTCTGAAACATTTGCCTGGTAACATATTTCTCAGATGGTGTATTGCATATAAATTTGGTACAAGTATGGAAAAAAATAGCTCTTTTGCTGAGTACTCAGCCTAACTACTGTGTTTTCTCTTCACAGTTTACTGGATAGCCGGATCTCAGACCTGTTTTTTACTGACATCGGCCTCCTTCATTATTCCTCTGGCTCTCCTGAGAACAGCTGGGAGGCTAAAGGAGGAGTGACAGTTCCATGTTTTATAGCTTCAGTGAATGTTACAATGTTTACATCTGCTGGGAGAACAAGCACTGACTCATTCCTTTGTCACAAACAAAACTAATAAAAACATTTGTGCTTTCTGTGCTGCTTGCCAAGGATCAACACACGAAACAAAAAAATGCAAGCATGGTGCACATGCCAAAACAGAGGGACGTCATTGTGCAAATGTGAAATAAGTGGAAATCTTATAGTGCACAAGTAAAACTGTGCATTTCGTGAAACTGCATTGTTGAGTTGAGGTTGGGTTACAATTAACATTTTTTCTTATGTAGCATAAGTGTCATTTTATAATGCAGTATTTTAACAATTACTCAGATTTTGTACTTTATAAATTAGCATTTTATTTTACTTCTCTTTAAATGGATACTCTATTTTCATGTAATTAAAAAAACAAGAAGGCTAACATCTGTTTATTGAAATGTTCATTTTACTTTATTTTATTTTGCTTTATTTTTTAAAAAAAGAGGAAGCTGATCACGTCCAAGACTGCACATGTGTGGTCAAGGGCTGCTGGTGAGATATTAAGAGAGTGCTTTGATTGCACTGTGTTTTCAGATGATAGCAATGATCTGGACTGCAACTCTGACAAAGTTGCCCGTTATGTTGATAACTGTGTCGAGTCTGCCATTCCTTTTAAATTAAGAAAAATGTCCCCTCATAATAAACGATGATAGGACAAAGGAAGTTAAAGCTGCTATGGGAGTTAAAACATGATGACTTATAAGGTTCACCTAACAGCATACAAATGAGTGTGTTAAGACATAAATAATAATAATTAGTTTGCAATCACTGGAAAGGAATCATCAAATGGAGATGTAAATGATGGGCATACTTTTCATATTCCATTTTAAATTGGCTATTATTTGCTTGCTATTTTTTTCTTTTTTTTTTTTTTACTTTTGATTTGAGTAAAATTGTAAAGCTGGTATTTTATTTTATTTATAATATAGTTTTGTAAAATGCATGGCTGTATATATTTAGTTGTAAACTAAAATACTCGATGCATGAAAGCAAATATATAATGGCCACATCCCATTACACATTAAGTAAACATGTCAGTAATAATTAATTGATGATAATGTTCTTAATTGCAGAAATTGCTGTTCATCGTTGCGTGTGAATTTTAGTTGATTAGTTTCGCTGTGAGCCAGAGGATGTCGCTGTAAGCTCTGCTCCCTGTAAACATCAGCTGTTAGAATCAGCTCCAACGAGCTATGCTATCAAACAGGTTGATTAGCCGGAGTAGTCAACACACTGTTGCACTGTTAAAACAGGGAGTTTGACAGCACACGATAGACCAAGTGAACATGTGGACATGTGATTGTATATAGGAAAACTTGAACATGGACCAGGTAGTAAATGTTAAGTAACGGTTGTTTTAGCTAGCTAGCGAGTTAGCCTGTAATGCTAACCTATGCTGCTACACGTAGCCGAACGTAAGCTAACTATTAGCAAACTTTAGCTGTCGTCAACATGTAAATGGTACGTGTGAAGTAACAGTTGACGAAAACACACCAAAAAGCACTTGGTGGTTAAGTTTTATACAACGTAATATTTTTCACGGGTTATTCAAAAGTTACGAAGTATGTAGGGTTTGCTATGCTAACGTTAGCTGTTCATTTGAGCTAGGTTAGCAGGCAGATCTTAATCGTTAACTTTAACGGGAGCAAACACGTGTTGTCTGTGTGAAGTGTGAGTCTAGAACGCGGATGATGTGATCAGATACTGTTGAACTAGCAGTAGCAATACAGGGTTTTCACTTGGTCCGCAGCCAGTGACGTGACTGTCAAATGTCGTGTTTCAGCAGACTTTTCATGACAGATAATCTTTGCTTTCACTCAGGAGAGCAAACTGTCCGCTGCTGTCCAGTCTTTAGACCACAAACTACAGAGGAGACGGAAAAAGGATCCACACACAGCTTCATCACCACCTCTGATATTACCAAATCCTTATGTGTCCGACCAGAATCTCAGAGGGTAGGAAGATAATCACAGACCCTGTTTTATATACTGATCAAAGTCATCACCCACTTGATTTAATGGTCTGAGGCAATACGTCAAAGCCCCTCACCTGTGTGAATTTCTGAACTTTATTAAGGAGACGCTCGGGTGTGAGTCCAAAACAGAACCCATCAAACACAAATGGAGCTGCTGCTGGAAAAGGAGGTGATGGGTCGAGGAGTCATGGCTACAGCAGCAGCCGGCGCGTCAGAGAGACCCGTGATGATTTCCTCCAGAGAGACAGGGCTGTGCGGGATCCACCAGCAAAGGTTGGTTTCAGTTCAAGCATGAGAAATACAAAATGGACAAACAAAACTCCTCATGAAATGACATTGAGTCATTTTTCATCCATCTCTACAGACATCAAGAAGCAACAATGACTCTCCTGTTCAAGGCAGAGTTGTGAGCAGAAACTCACTGGAAACACAGAAAAAAGGTAGATATCATACATGAAATTCTTAACTTGACTGTGAATGATCCATTGCACCATGGATTTTACACCCAGTTTCACACTGTTTAATGTCTTTCATCAACATTTGCTTGGAATTGGACCACAGGTTTTAGAGGTGCCAGATCTGCCCCGAACCCTGCAGGGAAGTTAAAACCAGCACAGGCAGAGTTCACCCCATTTGAAGTGAAAATGACAGATTTCCCAGAGTTAGCTGGTGGGTCTCTGGGCAAAGCAGGGCCCCCTCTTGTTCAGAGAGAGTGCTGGGGTCCAACTCCTTTATCCACAAGCTCTCTAACACAAACGCCTACATTTTCGTGGAAGGTGAGTTTGAGAGTCTCTCAGTTTGGGATGATAATCCTCATGAATTGGTGCTATTGTAATTTTGTGTTGGATAGTCTGACAGGAGAGGATCCCCAACACAGCTTGAACAAACAGCTAGTGATGTGAAGTCAGATTCCTCTGCTGCTTCACCAGGTAAGTGAAAGTTGCTATAACCAATCTTCATAGACAACAAGGAGGTGTCATTAACACATTTGATATTGAATAATTAAATAATTTATTTTGTGGACAGGTCAGCCAGTAGTGACTTCCTGGGCTAATGTTGCCTCTCAACCTCCAAAGAAACCTGTCCCTAAAGAGACGACAATCAGCAGCAACCATATGCAGGTTAGAAGATTTGATTTATATGCTCAGTGTAACACCTTGGATCTTTTTCAGGATAACCGCAGGTAATGACAAGTCTTAAAACATACTGACTTCAGTTCTTCCAAAAAGACCTTAGAGAAAACCAAAAAGTTTTACATTTTAATTACTGCTGTGTTGTGTGTGTGTGGTAAAGGGTTTTCAAGATGTAACACACCTATACGATAATAAAATGAGACTGATGCAGCAGTGGATGGTGCATGCAGGACGCTGTTTTGTGGAGTTTCAGTCAGCACCATCAGACTAGTAGCAAATACACTTGTATCTTAATTCATTAATTTATCAATGTATTCTCTAGCACATAACTGAGTGCAGGATTTGCTAATTAAATTGTATTAAATTGGTTTCCGAGTGGCTGAATATTGTTTTGTGTCCCCTTTTCTTTTCACCAGACAGACGAAATAGCTACACGGCAGGAAGACGGTGTCCCGGGGAAGAAAAAACGGAAGAAAAAGAAGAAAAAGACTAAAGGTGCTGGAGAAGATGCTGAAGCCAAGTCAGAAGGGGCTGCAGTTTACCAGGAACCTCCAAAATTTGAGGTAGATAAAAATGTCTCTTTATTTCTATTCAAATCAAAAGCAAGACTCATCCATCAGCATTTTTTTATTTGGAAAATTGAGTGTAATTTTTTTGTAAGTGTGAAGTGGAAAATTATTTCTTGTCTTGTCAGGATGAAGAAGAGTTTCCAGGCTTGGCTCTCTCTTTTTCTGGGATTGACAGATCAATAACAAGCAGCAATGCAGCAAAACTATGCAACGAGGTTCCTTTCATCAGTTACTTCTCCTCCCAAATGTTTTCATATTATGTCTTCAAAATTTGCTACAATGCAAATTACCTAGGTTGAAAATGCACATTTCATCATGAGTGAAAGAAGAGTGGCAGTCAAATTAACTGGACAATATGTAATTTGCAAAGAAATATATTTTTTCCAGGAAAACCAAAGAGAAAGTGCTCAGCATCAGTCTGCTGACCAAACCAAGGAAAAATCATCTACAGCAAAAACTCAGCTGACAGAGACATTCAAAAAAGGACAGGTTGGTATTTTCTATGACACTTAAATTAATGATAGTGTCCTGGAGAAAATATCCATTAATCTTGGTTTGTACCTTTGTCCTCGGTCTCCTGATTTCTAGAAAGCTGAAAAGGTTTCTGGAAAGAAGAGCAAAGTTCCCGTTCAGCTGGACATCGGAAACATGTTGGCTGCCCTGGAAAAAAAGCAGCAATCTCAAAAATCCAAGCAGGACGCCAAGCCAGTCATTCTGTCAGGTGGGGTATGGTGGCGATCATGGCTGGTTCCTGAATCTCTTTCTCTTTCTTTGATAAAAATTAAAAATTAGAAAATAAAATTTGGTTTGGGCCCATACTTACTCTTCAAGATCTTCAGCCTAGGCCAGAATAAACAAATAGGTGTCTTTAAAAATACCTTATTTTTAGTTGGTGGAGGACTACCTGTTGTCCATAAGCAATCATTAGTCCAGAAGAAGCCGCCCTGGCAGCAGGATAAAATTGCCCACAATCCTCTGGACTCCACCAGCCCATTGGTAAAGAAAGGCAAGCAGAGAGAAGTGCCCAAAGCCAAGAAACCCACCCCTCTTAAGAAGGTAATCCTGCCCTTATACTATACTGACACGCCACATTATGTATGAACGCTTCTCAGATGTACAGCCTTGTTAGTTTGTTTCTGTCTGATCCACAGGTCATCTTGAAAGAAAGGGAGGAGAGGAAACAAAGACGCTTGCTGGAAGAGAGAGGGCTGCTGCCTGAAAATGAGTTCCAACCTGCTAATGATGCTGCAGAAGAAGAGCAGTGTGACACAAGCTCCACAGGTCAGAGGAAACATTTGAAACAATAGGCTTTAACAGAGTCCTTGTTTAACCACAGCTTTAAGAAGGTTAAGAAGGCTCTTTGATTAAAGCTAAGATTTGATCTGTATTTTGTGCTCCAGAACCCTACTGTGATGTTGGGAGTCCCACAGAGGAACTTGATGATCAGTCAGAGTGTAACAGCACAAACCTGATTGTGAAAGGAGATGATGAAGAGACCAACAAAGATGCAACAGTAGGAACAGAAGCCACCTCTCCTGCACCTTGCCCAGCCAGTCGACCCAAAATCCACAGCAGGAAGTTCAGAGAGTACGACTGTAAAAGCACTGTGTTGCATTGTGTCACAAATTGTAAACTTTGCTGGCCGTCTGTAAATTACATCATGTTTTTTTTCCCCTCCCATTTCTGATAATTTGAGATATTTATGTACTTGACAGCTATTGCAGCCAGATGCTGAGCAAAGACGTGGACGAATGTGTGACAGCTTTGCTAAAGGAGCTGGTTCGCTTCCAGGACCGCCTGTACCAGAAAGACCCCATGAAGGCCCGCATGAAGAGACGGATTGTGATGGGGCTCAGAGAGGTCCTAAAGCACCTCAAGCTCAAGAAGGTCAAGTGTGTCGTCATCTCACCCAACTGTGAACGCATCCAGTCCAAAGGTAGTTTTTGCCGTGAGAACTTCACTTTGTGTGACAGTGGGATGTTTACAGCTACTTACTTAATGGAGACTCTGCATCATATCTTATTTTGTGCCAAACTGTATTTAGAAAGGAACAATTTATATCTCACTAACACAGTCCAGTCCTTGTTTTGTGGATACGTGTCAAAATTCAGATGAGATAATGAACTGCAGTAGAATTTATTTGGGGAAATGATTCTATCAAGTAATCAACCAGTCCATAGCATAGGTCAGGCACCATCAGGGTATTGTTGCATAGACTTTTTATTTTCTCTGAAAAACAAAAACACAACTTTTATTTTTTTTATTTCATTCATGAGGGTTGTGAGTATGTCCTCATTAAGCTGGTTGAGTCATAAAACTTAGGCTGTGACCAAGGATTTTATTTTTAATTAAATGATTTATTATCTAGTCTATGAAATGTTGAATGCGTGAAAAATCTTAATATAAAATAGTTGCACAATAGTTATCTGTTAATCCACATAACGTTTCAGCTCTTCTGAAAACACCTTGCATGTGTGAGTATGATGCGTGCTTCTGCTATAATTTTCAGCAACATTTGAGTGATCACAGTGTGGGCATGATGTGACACAAGTCCACTTCTCATTTAACTGCTGGGCTAGCTTATTTTTGTCTAGTGTTTTCAGATGTATCCAACCTGGAGAACATTTTAGAAAAGATTAGCTTTCAGATTTGTCCAGCTAGTCTGACCTTGACAGTTCTATAAGCGTCACACACACATACAAATTTAAACCTGTGGACAACAAGGTTCAAATGTGTACCACCTATAACAAAAAAACCCACAGTACCAACATTCATAGAAAGATGTCGACTTTCACAGGAGGCCTGGACGAAGCTCTTTACACCATCATCGACACTTGCCGTGAACAGGGTGTGCCGTTCGTCTTCGCGCTCTCCAGGAAAGCTTTGGGTCGCTGTGTCAACAAGGCAGTGCCTGTGAGTCTGGTGGGCATCTTCAACTATGATGGTGCACAGGTCAGATTTAAGTTCAGCATCAGCACATGTTCACCACTAACAAGACATTTTTTAAAAAATGTTGTAAATTATGTTATAAAAATGGCTGTTTTAATAAATGATTGATTTCAAACAAGCTGTAAATGTCTGTCTTACCCACAGGACATCTATCATAAGATGATAGAGTTGTCTTCAGAGGCCAGGAGAGCCTATGAGGAGATGGTGTTGAGCTTGGAGCAGGCAGGTCAGGTCGAGGCAGAGCAGGTGGTAAATACTGAAGAGGAGCTGCAGATGGCTGAGGAAGCTGAGCCCAGTCCAGAGGCAACACAGCCAGAGGAGCCAGAATACAGTAAGTTACTGTCCTGATGCAGTATCTGCTCTTCAAAACCACGTGAAAGCTGTGTCTTTACCAATTAAATCTGATTTAGGGGATACAGTAATAGATTTCACCTCTGTAGTCAAATAATTACCTTTCTGTATTTCTTCTTCTAGTAAAAGTTTGGAAGAAAATGTTGGAGAAGGATTACAACCACAAGTTTTTGAACTTTGAGGAGCAGCTGAGCTCCATGCACTTGGAGAGTGAATGCACTGAAAATGCTGAAGATGAGAAGAGTTGATGGTGGCAAAGCCTTCTGTGCCTTTAAAAACACAACAATAACAACCCCCTTGTGCTGATCACCAGCATAGAGGAAACTAGGATGGACTGAATCCCACATAGAGAAAAGGAGCACTGCAAGATGCTCTGCTGCTGTGGCTCTCAACCTGGGGATTTGACAGGAAATGAATCACGCTGCTTATAACTGTAAAGAATCATGAATTAATTTCTCAAGTTTTTGACATTATATTTTTGTGTTCAAGTTGAATACAAAGTGGGTTATTTTAATAGTGTGCGTGTGTGTGTGTGTGTGTGTGTGTGTGTGTGTGTGTGTGTGTGTTTGGTGGTGGTGGTGGTGGTGGTGAGTTATAAACTGCATAAGTTAGCCACTCACCTACTAGGACCAAATCAGTCACTTGAAGAGATCCCACAATATGAATTTTCAACTGTGCTGTCTGTGAATGTGTCTGAAGAATGTGCAGGGGTTTACGTACTGAATGTGTGTCAAATGTCAATCGGTTATACAGTACTTTATCATTGATGTTCTGACGCCGTGATTTTGACTCGGAGGAATTATGGCACATTGAGTTTTTCACCTATCTTCAGCTCCAAGTTTTTGATTTTTGCCTTTTATTTGACAGGGACATGAGAGAGATGACAGGAAATGAAAGGAGTGGTGAGGATAGGCATTTCAGTTACATGGTCAGTATCCTATATGGGCTCAGCAAAAGACCATTAAGATTTTGAGCTGGTGAAATAGTGGTTGTATTTCACCCCTTGTAAAACTGTAGAAAATGCACAATTTTGTCTCAGTTCAGTGCGGGAATTTTGAGTTTCTTAAAGTTTTGTCTAACCATCCACATTCACAGATTTACAAAGGATGTTTTACAGAGACTTCTGAATCATTTCTGAACAGAAATGCATAATCTCGGGCTCTTACTGAATCTCATTTGAGCCCACAGTCTTAAACCAGCAGGCCAACACGACACACAGAGGTTCACCTTACAGTTAATAATTAAGTTGTGGGCTTTTGCCTGACAAGTTGGAACTTTTATTCATCTTATCCTGATTGCACTACATGGGCCTGGTTTTTTGTTTGAGATTACCAAAATACTACACACTGTGTGTAGTACTACCTTTGATTAGGTGAAAGTGGTAGCTTTGGATTTTCTTGTAATGGCAAAATAACAGCAACATAATGTGAAGAAACAAGACTTAATGTTGGTTAATGAGTTTCCAGAGTTTTCTGTTGACCGACATAGAGAAGAAAAATATACTTTTAAATAGCATAATGATAATATACAACAAACTACAGTAATGTTAAGTGTGACATGTTGCTAAATCACAATGAATGATTACATTTCAAATGGACATAACATATTTGAATGTCAGAGGACTGAGATGAATACTGTAGAGGAGACAAGAATTATGATCATTAAGACTGCAAAAAAAGTCAATTTGTTATTTTGAAATAAAATTGCTAACACAAACATTTAGTTACGGAAAGGCAGTGTAATATTGGTATAAGGTAAAAATATATTACCAAGTCTTTGGTGCACAAAATATGTGACTCTTCTTGTTATTGTGAGTTGGTATAAGATTGTATCGATGTCAGGTGTATTAAGCTGAACTGTTGTTGAATTATATCTTGGCATGGTTGTACAGGAGGCAGGGCTGGTGAGAAGTTGGTAATAGGCTGCTTCATTGCAGACCTTTTACATGCCACAACAGGAAAAGCAAAGGTGTAACTAACAGCATTAATAATGGCTGCTCAGTTCCAGGGCAGAGTCATGTCGTTCTTGTCATGTCATGTGAGTAACAAAGTTGCTGCACAGTCGTAACATCCTATGGACCGTGCAGCAACATTTTGGGACTGCTTTGGGAAATGTGCTTATTTTCTTTCTGGTGGTGTAAAAGAAATGATTTCCATGATACGCGAACGTGTACAGCGAGTCCATGTGCAACAAAGTATTTAAAGATACACACAGCCAATTCTCAGAAACTTTAAATGAGCTGTCATGACCTCCATAAGTTTATGACGTCACAACTTTACAGCCACCATCCTCAGCCATGACCCCAGCACAGCTCGGCTGGACCCAGCATCTTTTATTTTTCAATGGTATTTTACATTTATTAAGAAACACAACCCCAAGTGTTCATCCTGTCACTGAGCCAGCGAGCAGCAAGACAAAAATATGTCAAGGAAAGTCAACACAATCATTTATTGTCAGAAGACCAATTTATTTTTAAAACCCTTTTATGAATTCTTGAGTATAATTTTTATTTATGACAAACGCCCTAGGAGAAAAGAGATGCAATCAATAAATAATTTTTTTAAATAATATACAGATGTTTCAGTTGTGGCATGTTAAATAGAAAATTAAAATCAGAGGAGAGTTTGGAGCTCAGTAATTTTGTACTTGTATGTATAATTTTCAAAAAGAGTCCAAATAACCACACTTCCTGAGGCACAGACAGTCATAAGTATAACCAACTAGGGTATATTTTGCAAAATAAATAAGAAATAAATAAGAAAATTTGCCAGAATTAGATATTTTTGTAATTTGACAATAGATATTACAGTAAATACCTGAATTTTGTGCAAAATGAAACAAATCTGGAAAGTACCTTGAAAAATCTTTGGTGATCAGTTTATTCAACCACTTTTTTTATTTGGTTTAAACTGAAGTAGAAACCTCCAGGAGCTAACTTTCAAAACCATTTTTCACAAATAACGTAGTTTCTGTCCCTAAGCTGGTTAGACCACTGTCCTGTTTATGAGGTAGCAAAATGAATCTGTTTACAATGAGAGTAACGTTAAAGACCAGACACAGCATTTACAAAGGAACATATTAAAATGCCAAAGCCAAAGCACAAAAAACCAAAGCACAATCTTACAAGCAAGTTTGACTGAGGGTTGCATCATGCCCACATTAGGTTATGTTATCTCATTTAAAATTTGACTGCTGGGCATGTGATGATGGAGTGTGTGTTTGTGATGAAACTGAAAGAAGTTGAGCGGAGCGGTCTCTTTATTGTGTACTTTTTTTTAACATTTACCTTAGCCTGAGGCAAACATAACAGGCATGATGTCATCATTTCATCAGCAACTACCCTTAAAAAGAATGAGTCTGGTGATATTTTTCTTAATCCCAACAAAATTAATGAAAGGACCAAAGCCAACAGATTAACTGGTCCATAGCGCAGTCCTCTGTGCAGTAGTGCTCCAGTGCTGTCCAGCAAGACTTCAGCTCTTTTATTTATGTTGTCATTTGAGCTAAATGTGTTACAATTGATGTTTAGGGGGTGAATGCTGACAATGTTCATCTCCTAAATTCAGTCTGATAGCAGGCAGATAATTAGTACATAACACAAAGTACAGTTGAAGCTGATTGGAATATCATTAGAGTTTAATGATTGGACAAAATTAAACTTTAGCATGATTATGGTATTTAAAGGAAAATCATGATCACCAAAGTTCTGAAGTTTATTCCCTACAGACCTTAAATATATCTTATGTACGCAAATTCACAACAATGCACTCACACATTCAATGTCAAAGAGTGAAAAGTGTCAAGCTCATGGTGGCGCTACAGTCAAAATCAGGATCATCACAGTCATGCACACTCATCCTGCAGTGATCATGAATGTCTTGGCCAAACGTCTTGCAAATCCATCAGATAATAAAGATAAAATATATCTCCAGATGTCTGCGCAGTACATCACTGGGGGCCACTGGCCAGTTGTATTTGTATAAAAAATCTTTACAATGAAGTCAGTGCAGCGACAGTTTCTACATATCCGCTATCTATGATTTCTGTGCACACTCCTACTTTATTGGGGACAGTCACAGGAGGATATCTTGGCTTGTGAGAAGCACATTCTGTGTAGGAGTTACCCTTCTCTCTATGGGAAGCGTCATCTGACACATTTTGTTTTTGCAGGAAGATCACACTGTCACTGTCCACCTCATTCACCCTGCTGTAGTCCTCAGATACGTTCTTCTCCTGTCTCTGAAAATCCATGTATCCAGAGCCGTTGACTGGGTGGATATTTTCCCCGAGGATGAGCCTATTGTCACTGCTCACCTCTGTCACTCTGCTGTAAGCCTCCTGCTTCACATCCGCATCCTTTATGTTTTCGACATGTCTCTGAATGTCCACGTAGCCGCTGTTTGTGAAGGTTTTGATGGCGTCGTCATGATTTGATGCAGTTTGCTCTGTTGCTTCTGTGTGTACAAAGTTTAAACACTGTTTCTGAGTGGTCAGCTTGGATGACTCCATGTTAGATAAACTCTCCCCTGATAAAGACTTGTCGCCCATTACAAAGTTGTCCTTTTCATTCTTTGTCTCCTCAGACTTCTCCTGGTCATTTTGGACAGATGTTGACCCCTTACATTGGATTTCTGAATCTAAGTGGAGGTCGGCAGGAATAATCAAGCTTTTCTTCCTTGTTTGAGAATCGGAGGGATCCTGCACAATCCTGCACACACTGTCATTCTCTGTGACGATTAGGTAGTCCTCCGTCTGGTCCTTCCAGGCCACCATAAGAGGGAAGTTCTGGTTGATGATCAGGGCGTTGATGACATCTTCAGATCGTCCGCTCTGGAAGCATTAGATGAGAGTAATGAGGTACATTATGACCACACCATTGTTAACAAATTCAAAGCAACTATTTGTATTTTCGTATGAAGTATTACCTTGAGAAGTTGAAAGTCTACTCCTCTTATCTTTGGACCAGGGACAGGTGGCAGAACACACTGCTTCACACTGGGGAGCAAAAGAAAGTCAAGTCCTGAGTCAAATTCTCCTCATCATCCTGATTTTTTAATAGAAAATGTTATTCATCTTTTTTTAAAGGAGGTACATACTATTTCCTCTTCATGACCAAGATGCACGTAGATGCCATTAAGGGAATTGAGGAGAGGGCAGAAACCAAGATCCAAAATGGCCTTTCACTATGAAGATCTAAATAGAAATTAAACAAAAAGCATTTTTCAGTTATTACATGCACAAACAGTTACCATAAAGCCAAAGATGAGCGTTAAGAACATCTGAGACTTACAATTAGGGACCTTCACATAGGTAGTGTTGCTCCACTCACTCCAGGAGCCATGGTCAAGTCTACAGCGCACCTGTGCCATGTACACCACCTCAGGACTGACACTGTACAGGCTGAAATGTGTTTGTGTACTGGACAGGTACTCCTAGAAACACAAAAAAATATCACATCAATGTTGACCTCAGTCCCAAATTTGTTCATCATTTTCACCTAAATTGGTAACCATATACGTATTATAAAATGACATGATGATATACTGGTTTCAAAACAGTATATGTTTGTGTATTGTTAGTGTGTATCAGTCAATGCTTACGTTGACAGTCCTGGATGCAGACCCTTTGTTTCCCTCTACTGGCTGGCTATATAACTTGAGTGAACCTTCAGTTGTTTGTAGTGATCGGTAGTTAAGGTTTATTTATTTATTTTAAAATCTTAAATTTGCTTTCACAGACAAATTAGGTCTGGCCAAGAGCTTTTCAACTTGCATCACATTTTGTACCAGATTTCAGCTTCAGATCCTCTAATAGGGTTGCTCAACAATGACTGGCACAAAGACAGAGGTAGAGGTCAGTCATGTCATCTTATGGGATCTGTCAGCTGAATATAGCTGAAAACACTGACCTATGTTACTGTTGTTTATACAAACAAAACTGGCTGAAACTAATGGTTATTTTGTGGTTGTGAATTAAACTGATTTCTGGCAAGCTGATTGCTCCAGAAAATGGTGAAATATTCACGTCACAACTTCCCAATCTGACGCCTCCGAATGGCTTGTATGTCAGAACAACTAGTAAAGGAGCAAATATTTTTATTTTAAAAGGTATAAACACACAGATTTATAGCATTTTAATCCAAAAATTACAAAGTTGTCTCTGAACCAATTGATATATCAACCAGTTATTTCAGCTCGAAAACAGAACTGTGCAACATTTAACTGTTGTCTAGCGACGAGCCCTGTAGTAACAGACCATTTAAGACTGGGTTACCTCAGTGGTTATTTAGACATAAATCAGAGATTGTACTTTTTAAAGGCACTTAATGTTCTGTCCTGCACAACAAACAGTAAATACAATGTCCAGCAGTCAAACAATATCTGGAGAAGGTAAAACCAAAGCTGTGTTACCCACTGTGAAAGATATAGTTCACAAAAACAAAACTCACCTTCCACGTGTCACTGTTCTCTTGTTTCACCCTTAGCTCATATTTAACGGTGACCCAGCCAGACTTGGTGTCTATGTTATAGGGACGCTTCCATCTGATATGAAGATTTGGACTGTCCTGTCTCTCCTCCACCAGCATTGATACATTTTCAGGAGCATTGGGCTTCACTGTCAAGCACAGGCAGAACAAGTCTCCTATGTGGCTGCACATCAAAAGGTACTGTCAGCATGCTAATACACACAGGAAACAGTTAGCTTTAAAAGCAAAGTATTGCTGAGACTGATGACTGATGTATAGTACAAACTGAAATTTTGACCTGATGGCACTAGATGAAACGTCAGCTGATCGGCAAAGTTTTTACAATCCCCCTGAGGGGGCACTAATCTCTGTACTAAAGTTCAGCGATGCATCGAATATTTGTTGACGTATCTGAGTGGAGTAAAAACTGACCTGTGGTGTCAGAGGAAAGGTCAGCACAAAATTCCAGCTCAATTCATTCAATAGTTGTTGAGATATTTTAGTCTGAAAGTGATACAACTTCAAAAATTGCTGTGCTGGCTTGCTAGCATGGCTGAAAAAACCCCCTGAGAGGATTCGCAGCAGCCAAGGGAACATGCAGTATCCGGCATCTGTGCTTAGTCTCACACCAAAATTTTTATAACCACAAAATAGCACAGCAAATATTTACTTTCACATATAGATGTTTAAAATTGCTATACTAAATTAGGTTTAAATCACTGGGATCAGTTTGAAATGGATTTCAGAGGGGTTTCTATTTTCTTAAATGTGACAGGAGTCTGAATGTATTGTAAGCACAGTGCATAGCTATCACATACGAAACTGCCTGCACAACCCAACCAAAGATGTGAAATACGATCCAAGACTGTACACAAGTTTTACAGCGGTCACAAACCAGTTCCACCTCATTCTGTTCAGGTTTTCATTTGTGTCTCGTGTCTGCAACTCAGTACTTTTCCATCCCTCACAGAGCACAGGAACGCCACACAGCCAATAAAACAGTGCCAATCACCAGCTGAATCAATGCAGATAATTCTCTGCTGTGTGGACCTCTACTCTAACACATACACACGTCTAGTGGTCGTCAACAGCTCAAAGTGTATCACAACTAGTCTGGGGTAAGCTGTTCTATTAATCTATTTTGAATATTATTAGTTTGTGGAGATCCACTTTTCAATAATTAAACGACCATTTTGAGTTACATTTCATCAGAGCAGTAAAATCCTAATTATAGCCACTGTTGTTCAGTGTTGTTAAACAATAATCCATCGAGTCCAAGGTAGGTCACTAAGTTTTATAGACATTGTTCAGTAAGTAAAACAGTGCAGAGATAAACCTACATAAGTTATACTTTACATATTTTTCATAACCCATAATTTTTTAAAAAACAGTTTAGAAATACTGTATATTTTCAATATACAGTAGAGGCTGTGTTATGTCTGTATATTGGTTTTCTTACTTTGCTTGATTACCTATGTTTATGTACAAATTGTTTTAATGTTTAGCGTTATTTTGCTTTTATTTTATAGTTTTTTGAGTGCACCTGTTACAAATAGGGAGCACATCTGTGTCACTGAATAAACATTATTCAGAACAAACTCAATAGCTCTCTCCTAATTTTTGAGTTATTCATCCCACTCTCCTCTTTCTTTCAGAGTAAAACTCACCGATTTCCATCACGTCAATCTTCAAAGGGTCTGAAGAAGCATTTCCGAGAGCATTGGAGGCCACCACTGTCAGGTAGTAGTCCACCCAAATGGAGGTATGGTTCTTGTTAAAGAAACAGGAATTCATGCCTGCTGACCGGTAGTCCGGACACTCGTACACTCCATCCAGTCTGTATGTGAACAAAACAAGACGTTTACTGACCAAAATATGAGTGAATGCTGCACAGGGCATTCTGCTTCGGGCAGTAAACACATAATACATGTCTGCACTTAAATAACAAGTTTAAGGCTTGACTGATAATCTGAGTCAGGTGAGATGGCCACACGGGGCCTCGCTGACCACTGAAACGTGATCCCAAATGTCATCTGCTAAACAAATATGAAAGATTTTCTGAACCTAAAGTTGATCAAGAATTCAACTAGTCCAGTCACACAGCAGCACTGAATCATTCAAATGGACTTAACAAATATAAATGTCATTGTCATGTCAAGTGACATTTATATATTAATAAGACTGAGAGTAAACAGCTGGGGAGATTGTACTTAGACACAGGTAAGAGTTAGAGTTACTTTGCTAACATTCTTACATGCAACACAATAATGTGCTGAAGTTCAGCACGTATTATTCTAACAATTTTAGTTTGGTGTGTTTTTAAAGCTAATTAGCATTAAATATATAGCATATAGCATTTTAAAGCTAATTAGCATTAAAAACAAAGCGCAGCTGACATTCATTTTACATGTCATTGCTTCCACAGATGATTAACACCGGTGGTCAAGCTGCGTTTATGCCAATCCATCCAGTAGTTTTCACGATACTTCAGTGGACAAACCAACAGGCGTAGCAATCTTTGAAAAGTCTCCAGCTATCAGGACTGGCATTTTGCCCTCGAGCCAGGGCGATTAGAGGTCACACAGGTAAAGTGTTTGAAGTCAGCAGGTTTACTTGCACAGCAACAAAGATTTGTGCTCAGGTGACTGAGTACACGTATGTGAAAAAAGGGGGCTGGTAGTTTTCCACTGGCCTGCCTATAACACTACACTGTTAACAACAACAGCGCTACTTTCAAGTGCACTTTGAGTGGGTGATAAACTTATCTTACTATATGGGGCATCTGGCGGCTAAGACATAATATTACTGTAGTTTAAATCCTGGTCTAATTGCAGCTGTATATCATTTCCCCTTTCTCCCACAGCTTTTATTTTTAACTACAGCGAGCTGTTAAATAAAGACAAAATGTGCCACGACTAAAATCACATTTTAAATAACTACAACAAAAAAAGAAAATAGAGAGCTGACTGACCCTTCTCTCTCGTAATAGAGGCGGTGCGTAGTCGGCAGCCCTCCATTGGAGCTGGGCTCCCACCAGCAGGTAAACGTCTCCTTCTCAGGGGACCTGCAGCTGAGCAGGACTGGTTTCCCTGGTGGAGACAGGCCTGGCAACACGTGACAAACAACCATCAGCTCTGAATTCCCTGTTTAACACTAATACAACAGAAAGACTATGAGTTGGATTACATGTTAAAGGGCTCGTTCACTCAAATTCTATCCAAATGTTTCTCAACTACTTTTAATTATATTCTGACATGCAAATAGTTTTGGTTTTATTGGCACAAGTTTTATGTCTTCATCCACCCCTGCTCATTTTGTTTGTGCTCACAGTTTTGAAAAACTACACTACAAAAAATTATTATAACAGTAATCCATACTTTGCATAACCAATTTTCCAGATATCCTGTTACCTTTATATTAATCTGGTGGCATTAGGTCCATTCACAGAACTGTGACAAGATCTGAACTACTGAGATGGCCTTAGTGACCTCTAAGGTAAGTGCCTTGTTCACCTGCTCAGACCTGAGAGACCAGGTATGTAAAATTAGATGCATTTGCATAACATTTACATAAAAATGCCTGAAAGGGACAAAGAAGATCTATGTTTTCCTTAGAAAACAGATCCACTAACATTGCTCACAGTCAGGTCTGTGAAGTATCAGACACACTGTGCCTGCTGTGGCTGATTTTTTAAATGTTATTTTCCCATGCTCTCAGAGGCAGATCTCCAAACCTGCACACATAAAACCAAACCATTTACATGTCTACACCTGTAAACCACTGTTATTATAAGCCAAACAAAATGTAAATCAAACCTTTCAGCTCACTACTGGACTCTACACCTGCAGACAGCAGCAAGAGCAGTGCCAATCTGAGATCTAGCCTCATCTTGGTAAAAACCTTCAGGCTGTATGTCCTGAAAAATGAAGTGACATCACTGCTGGTGGCGTTGGTTAATGAGGTGATATAAACCCGTCGCTCAGCTGTCTGTCTTGTTTTTACCTTAAACAAAGAGATATGAAGGGAAAACAATGAGCACAACCAGTAATTGTTTGTACATGTTGTAGCCAGTACATGCAGGCCATCAACAGTCATCACATGCTGATGGAACATGATATACTACTAAAAATATCTGAAAATTAATATGCAAGTCATGAAACCCTGATCTGATCAAAGGTAAAGTACTGGATTCACCGACATTAGCCAGGCAAACCTTGAAAAGAGTTATTCTATATCCTAGAGGGAGTTAAATCTCTAAACTGGATGGGTTTTCAACTTTACTGTTGTTTTCGAACTTATCTGACTCACAAATAATCGCTGCTGATTAAACCCAAATGAACTTCAAACAATGTCTAACAACTACATTATTCTTGGCAGCTCATCTTTTTTCAGATCTCTCTCTCACACAAGGTAACAGAGAGCCAACACATGCAGCTATAACATGCTTCTTTGCTTCAAAGCCCTGCACCAATGCTCTTAAAGTCTTTGGACTTGTTTGAAATTTACAGGGTCATTGATTGGCTCAGAGTGAGCACTCTGCAGGTTTATGTACACTGGATCAGACTCCAAAACAGCTTTTTTTTGTCTACCTGCTTTTTGCTACATAGCAACGGTGAAATGCTTTACACACAGTCACCTGAAGAGGCATGTGTAAATCGCCAGCTGCCAGCCTGCAATTCACAGGATACCATGAAGGGGTCACACTTTTAATGTCTTGTTCTTGTTTTGTACAGTATCCACAGTGACACCAAGCTCAGTTTTACATTGTTCTGACAAGTTTCAACAGGATCACTTGAGCAAGGCAGGATCTGGCTTATTTCTTAATTCTAGACTATTTGTCAAGTGTAATACCAAGTGCTACATGTTCAGCTTTACACTAAGCGTAATACTATTTAATATGTACTGATATTGTATAACATTTATTTAGCAGATGACATGTTTTATTCTTACAATGAATATAAATTAATGAACTAAAGTCCAGACAAAGTTGGTAAATCAGCTTCGAATTGAAAATTGAGTAAAGTCAATTCCTTTATTTTGGCCCTCCATCGAAAACAAGAAGTAGTAGTACTGTTGTAAATATTGTGCTTGTAGAGTGAGTCCTCACTATACAATTATACTACAATTACAATTACATTTTACATTATTGTGTTTTGTGCCAAAACAGAAAAAAATAGGATTATTTGCAAGATACTGAAATTCTTAATTAATGTGGTTTATGTGCCACTGCATCTTGGGCAAGGACTCAACATACCACAGAGATTAAGAAATCCTCCAAGCCTTTCTGTTAACTGCCATTATTGATTATTTACAATTAACCCCACCCAGGATCAGCACAAAGAAACCGATGCCTTTAACAATCTCTATTAATAATTAAGGTCATTTAACATATTGAAAATACTGACGTCAATTCCTTCTTAATGTGTTTCTAAAACGTTTTTTGTTGTTTTAGACAAAATAATACAAAAACATCATACAGTAAGATATTAAGTCACATAAAATTCAGCGTAAAGTTAGTCTGAAATTAATAAAGCATGCACAAATTAAAGTAAACACAAGTCTGGGGTTCACCTACCAACTTAGGACAGGTGTCGACCTTCAACACTTCGTCCGTGAACTACGTGTAATCGATGTCGACACGACGACAGCGGGACAAACCGCCTTCTTCAGTCAAGACATGTTACCATAAGCTACCTTCTCATACCTGCCAACCGGTGTGTCTCCCGCCTCAGGTAGGCTGTGTAATGAGGAAGAGAGGTGTCCTCTAAGTTATAAAGGGGAGGGGTTTGTTGTCGTCACCTCTTGCCCACCTTAGGATGACAAAGAGCGCAGATAAAGGTAGATGTCTCACTCATACCTGATTTAGGTTCCTAACAACGGCGATGTCAAAACTGTCCGCTGGGAAGTTTGTGCATTGTGTTGATGCTATTTTAGGAGCAAACTTAATTATAAATTAAATGTACTTCTGTGTCTCCATTATATATCTAGCTACAAAGAGAAAACACTGATGGACACTGAGAAATAATGTACTTTGGCATTTAGCTAGCATTAGCAGCTAACAGTCAGCTCAGTTGTTTGTTGTGTACTTAAATTACCAAAGTAGCCAGTTACTACGAAAATACTCAAATAAAGATAATCATCGTTAAAATAAGTAGAAGACAAGTGATTCAAGCACCAGCTACGCAACTTTAAGCAACAATATTTAGCAATTGTTAACCCAACTAGCTTAGCTACCACAAAGCCAGTGACGACTGTCAGTGAGGTTATATTACATGCCCATTGAGGGGACGTTCATAACTGTGCAGGTATTATGCTAGTAATTCAGCACTTTAATTCAAATTAGAAATGGTATATATCACTCATGAAACGGGGTTTACTATGTGACATAACTAATAGGATCAGTTATTTATTTCCAAAGATCAAGTGAGCCATCTGAATAAAGCAAATAATTATTGTTAGTAGGGAAAGAAAGCTATTGGAACAGTTTATCATTTAACTCGAAATTCTTAACACTAAGTTTTGTCCTTTAACCCACCTGTAATTTATCTTGCTATCTCGTTTTAGGTTACAAAAATGTTAAGCGCTCAACTGCGATGGTTCATCGTGATACATAATCAATCTTTGGCAGAGCTGAGGAAGTGAAGTTTATCAGTGTCTCTTTATGCCAGGGTGTCGAAACTCGAAACCTTTCCTTGACGCAACAAGTGTAAGCACTAAGGGAGATGATATGTCGGTGATGACAGACAAAAGGTGATGATGACACTATGAACCCCAGAGGATTACAGAAAACTACAGTAATGTTGTTAAGTCTCTGGAATGTCCATTTCGGTAATATAGTTACATCATTAATCTAAATGGTAAACTGTCAGTGGCACAGCTGCAAAAAAATATAGCAAGATAAAGAAAAGACTTACAGCTCATATACACTTAGTACACAACCTTATTAGAAAGTGGTGCCCTGTAACTGCCTGTGTTATGATAAGAGTCACTATTATATAACACTAACTAGCACAAGGGTTAGATATTCAGGCTCTACATTTGATTTGACTAATTTCATTACTTTCCTTTGACTTAGGCATTAGGCGTTAAGTAAAAGAATAGGGCTGGCAATATTTTCTATTTTTCCACAAGAAACAAACAATATATTCATCCTGTATAGCGTTTACCATTTATTTACAGCATCACTCCTCTGTGCCGGAGAGAGTTGTGTGGGTGGCACATTTTTACAATAGACATAAACGTTGTAGTTTATTGTGAATCAATCCCACATATATTGTCCCGCCTCCTAATATATTCAGTAGAGCTAATAATTTGGATGAATCTGCAGCTGAAAAGCATCTCAGGTAAGTTAAATTGAGAGATGAACTAATGTGTCATTAGTTAATAATGATAATAATAGATAATAGAGAACCACATCAGCCTTGTATTTAAAATTGTATTTTGGTCAAAGAAACAAACTGAACTTCATTAGAGATTTTATGTATCAGTGTTTTGAAGCCTACTTTCCAAAAGAATAAAGTATATATGATGCTCATATGTTTGTACTACTGTTCCAAGTTGATGTTTACACTATTAGAGGTGGTAGTTGTAAGGGAACTCAGCAGTTAGACAAACATTATATTTGTTTTATTATTTTATTATTAACTTTTTGACTCAGACAAGTTACTACTACACACCACCTCCTATCCCAGTTCACAAACAGTGAAAAACCAAGTAACAAAAAAAATGTAGACTCATAATGATAATCAAATAGCTCTTATAGCTTAAAAAAACCTTAACATTATCAGGAAAATGTAGTGTTTGTGACCAATTATTTGTTGGCTCCTGTAATATACTTTCAAGGGTGGCAGTGAGGCAAACTTTCAGTTTACATGCAATTCGCATTTTTTTTGTTGCAGCCGTCTGATGACATTAATTTCCATTTAGAGAACTGAAACAGAAAAAATACTATATATATACTACTATATACTATTTCACTGCACTCTGTTGTTGTAGATGTCCGTTTTTCAGGAATTTGGTTTTAAATATTTAAGACTCACCTCTTACTTGTTGCTTTTTTTGTGCCTTCTTTGTAAATTCACAGATAATCCAGCTGGGCGTCTATCTCATATGAACACACTGCCTCTGCTCTCTCTCTTATCCAGTTCACCACAGGCAGAAACACTTGATCTCTGACAGGATACGCAGTGCCATTTGCAATGACCAGCATGAGTCTGCGCTTAGTCTCATCCATGGGGGTTCCTAGTGTATGCTATGTTATTGGTGGTGGTTATGAGGGACCCCCAAACTGCAGGAAACAGTAAAACATCAAAAGTGTGGGACAAACTCTCGTGCAGTGAAATTGCCTTATTCTTCCATGGGACACTAGTCTGATTACATAACAAACTGCTTGCATAACCAAAAAAAAGATGTGAAATTTGATCCAAGACTATACATGAGTTTTACACCGGGTATAAGCCATTTCTTCCTCGGAGTGTTCAGGTTTCCATTGTGCCTGATGTTTATCACTCACTGCTTTTCCATTTCTTACACATCCCAGGAATGATGCAGAGCCAAAAAAAAAAGGTGCCAGCCAAGAGCTGAATCAACTCAGATTACTTTTGTACTGAACTGACGTCTCTAGTGAATACACAGACCTAGCGATCGGACAAGCTAAATTACTGACTTGGTGGCTGACTCTCATCAGTCAGCTGGGCACTTTGGATATTTATAAAAAACATTGTGTGAATCTATCCAGCAGTTGTTAAGAAGAAGACTCTAGGGATCAGAAGTTATTTGTATTCAAACTGCGGGTACCATTAATGTCTGTAATATCATGTCAAAGCAATCCATCCAAAAGTGTTTCAGTCCGGACCGCAGTGATGGACAAAGGGATGGGCTAACTTAAAACAAGACACTGAGCTTAAAAGAGGTTAAGTGTGCATTATATACTGTATGTACATATAAATAAGTGTGAAATGAACTCAGCCGCAGTCTTTTCAAACATGACAAAGTCTGTAAAAAACCCTGAATGCTCGTTTCATTTTAAAATATGAAAATAGTCAAATCAAATTCAATTAAATTAGATTTATTTACTTTTAAATCACCACTTTCAGTGAAAATTGAACATTTTTGGCATTTTGCCTGGAGGCCATATTGCTGGAGGTTCACACAGCTTTACTTGCACAGCAACAAAGATTTGTGCTCACCTGACTGACCACTAATGTGTTAAAAGGTGGCCGGTAGTTTTCCACTGGTCTGTCTACCAAAGTCAGACTTGACCCTTTCTCTCTTGTAATAGAAGACACCAGCAGGTAGATGTCTCCTTCTCAGGGGACCTGCAGCCATCCAGGCCTAGTTTCCCTGGTGTAAACGTGGCAACATGTGACAAACAAGGATAAATCCCCAACCTGCAATTAAGCACTACAACAATTTAAAAGAGATGGCTTGATAAGTCTGCTGGTGTGAGCTGTGTGTTTCCTTGTATTAAATCCATTATTTTCAGAGAAAACACTCAAAAATTAGAGGAAATCTGCTGTGGCACAAGTCACAGCTTCTGCTTCCCTGTTAGTCACCTCGTGACCTCTCAGACTCATCTTGAAACCCCATGTGGTTGGGAACCGCTGATTTCATTTTGTCACTTACCTTCAGTCTAGCTGTGCAGTATCCTTTCATGAAATCTGTCATTGAGACTGGTTTTTAGTGATCAAAAACTTAACGTTGCTGATACCTTGCATATAGTCTATATTCTGCATATTCTAGACAGATGTTGTTTAACTTTTTACTGCACTGCATACAATTATGACTTGACTCTGCTGAAGAAAAGGGAGAAATCTCAGAGAGATATCTTAACAGGTAACACCAAAACTATCTGTGTGTGTCTGTTAGTCTAGTTAAAAACTGAGGTGAACCAGAGATGGTGTGATTATTGTCCAAAAATAATTCCTAAGTCATTTGTGCTTCTCAGTGCTTTTTTTGCACCTGTCTGGCACGGAAGACAGCAAAACATGTACTAACCCAAGATCTCACCTCATCCTGACCTGAACTGTCACACAGGGTTCCCTGAAAGAAGAAGTGACATCAGCAGCCTCTGGTTGACGCTGTGATATAAACTGCTCAGCATGAAGGAAAAACAAGCCCAACCATGTTATTGTTAGCACATGTTGCAGCCACCACATACAGTCTACCAACATATATCTTATAGTGATGAAATATGATAGAGTTGGAAACACATAGAACTTTTCTTCAGAGGAGAGCAATCTCACCTAAAAACACGTGAGAATGATGAGTTAACAAGGCCAGGCTGGAGGTGGGGATAGTGGTGATGGCAAGTCTCATCCTTAAACAGAACTTACCAGAATTACTCACATATATAGAGTTTGCTTTTTAAACGTATTTAACTTACTAAAGTGGCTATCTCAAATAAACCTTATGGACCCCAGACAATATTTACTTGTTTAATCCTATGTGGTAAGAGTAAACTAAACTCAAATAAAACACCTTTCAAACACTAAATAAACATTAATGCCAACAGCTCTACAGACTTGAAGACATTAATGAAATAACTGTGGTGTTCACTCGTTATTTTAAGACATGCCGACATACACAAACAGGAAAAGTGAGGTCCTCCATAGCACTGCAGATGCGGTTTTTTGTTTTTTGTTTTTTTTACCTCGAAACTAGGCTGCGAGTAAAAAGGGGAGGGGTCTACAGGTCCTGCCCACCTGAGTGCAGCACAGCCAGAGAGTGCAAACGACACGAGATGACTCACTTTACCTGCCACGACATCGAGACCTGGCTAATGAGCATGGCTAAATAGCATTACAGCTAACAGTGTAACCAGTGATGTGCGGCTCGTATTTAGCGATGGTTGTCCCGTCGTTAGCTTTAGTTAGCCACAGACAAGTGCCTACAATAACTATCTAGTTGTCTTTAAATAATGTATATATAGTTAAAACGACTATTTACCCAATGAGATAGGAGTGGCTCCGATGTTAAGATAATAGCTCGTGCTTATAGTTAAGCAAAGAAATACCCTTTTTCTAACGCCGTGAATTCACCAGGTCGACAGGTCACTCATCAAGACCAGGGTGCCATTATTGAGGTAAAAATGTACCTCTAAAATACACTGTGAAAATCAAGATGAAAGATGTGTGTTTTTCTGAGGATATTCTTCCCCAAACCCAATTTATTGTACACTATTCTTTTCAAATGATAAACAAAACCCAAGTTTCTATACAGGGTATTATCTTGATTCATATACGATCTTCGTCAAAGGCAGCCTGCCGCTGCATGGGGGAAAACCAAGACAGAGCTGTAGGTGTGTCTGTATCACTTTTACCGTTTCTTCCAGGAAGTTGACTTTTTCTCTCGAAATTAGCAGCCGACAAGTGTAATGTCAGAAATACGTTGATGGTCAACCTGTCTTCCTGGCTGCCATGTCGGATTCTTTGGAGCGGTCCATTAATATCAACTTTTTGAGGGAGCCGGTTGTGAGGAAGCTCTGCGAGGTGCTGGACAAATCCGACAATAGAGGATGGCGAAAACTTGGAGAGATAGTCGGCAACGACCGACGCGTTAAAGTCAGGTAGGCTGAAACTGATTCAGACCGAAATCCACATCAAACCGCAGCCATATTAACGTAACAGATACATTGAGCATTGTATTGATAATAATACTTTATATGTAGTATATGTAAGCATGTGCAGGCATTTCACAGGAACAGCAAATACAGTAAACGTTATTATGAAAACTACGAGAGATAAACATATCAATCGCAAAATCGCAATGAATATACCAAATACATGTTATATTATAAGATATTCCTTTATAAATACACATTGACCAAAGTTATTGAAGGAGTAACACCAAGTAGAGTCTGGTTTAGACAGAAACATATATAGTATATAAAATGTAGGGTTTGTAAATGCTATAGTAAGTTAGATGGATTATGGATATAATAGATGTTATGAATGGAATAAATACACGAGAGGCTGTGTTTTATGTGTTTCATGTGGTTACGTGCAGCATATGACTAACAGCTTGAGAGTAGTAAGTTTACATAATACAATAACAAAAAGACTTGCACTGCCATTTTTTGCAAACAAGATGCAAATAAACCCTGTTTACTACATCAAAACACAATGATGAACTAGGTTTTGCAATTTTTTTGTATTTAGGTCACAGGTGACAGGCGACAAAATCATTATTATGCGGCTTTGATACAGTCACCAGGATGTTGTGTTATTGTTCAGCTCTTGGTTGTATATAATATCTATATGTTTATGTTTGCCTATCTTTTGTGAAGTTGTATGTCTATATTTGTGCTATTCTGTAAATTTGCTCCATGTTCCTTTGTGAAAATATATAGACCAGACACCCCAGAGTTGTGTGTCCATGGTCTATGCATTTTGCCAACAAAGTTGATTTTAATCCTGATATCTAAAATATGACTGTCAATCTCCTGCTTTCTTCTGCAGCTCAGATGACATGGAGATGTGCTCTCTGAAGGTGTTGCAGCTGGAGGGCAGCCCGAGCCGCATGCTACTGAGGCTGATGGGAGAGCGAGGCTGCAACGCGGGTCACCTGATTGACTACCTCCAAACTTTGGGCAACTCGGAGGCCCTGCAGTGCCTGAAACCATCAGGTACAGAAAACCTGTCCTAACAAGGTTGTTCTTTGGTCTCTGGGATGTATTTATAGCTTAAAGGGGAATTTATGACTCACTTCATGGTATTTGAATAACATAATACAGTAAATTGCAACAATACTGAAGCTTGTCATGTGAATCAGTCTGAGTTTTTAAAACAGGAAAAACATGATCGTATGTAAGCACCACAGCTGTTTTATTTTTAGGGTTGCACATACTGCTATTACTGCATTTCAACACTTTTGGGGAAATGCCTATTGGGTGATTTTGATATATAACAATATGTGTCAGCTCTACACAGAAACGTTTTGTACTTTGTGTATGTTATCAGTGTTACAACTTAAACAAAGTGTGAATATGAAGTGTAAATCTCCTTAATGTGCAGCCTTGCAGATCCTCATCCAGCCCCAGTCTGTAGCTCTTATATCTGGACACAATCTGCGCCTCAGCTGCCATGCTGTGGGCAAATCTCCAGTCCAGTACCAGTGGTTCAAGACCAAGGAAGAGGTGAGCTGCCACCTCTTACACACACACACACACACACACACACACACACACACACGCTTTCTAACTTTAAAGGAAGTTCTTTGTATTAAGACTTCTGAGTCAACAAGATTATTTTGTGTCACTTCCTGGTCTTCAAACTTTTGCCCCTTTTCGTTTTGTAATTTTTAGTGTTTGCCTCTAAGTTTTAACTCGCATCAGTACCTTTGAAATGTAGTCGCTAAAACAGTTGGCTCAGCATTAAAGGGAAATTTACAGGTAAACAGTGAGTCACGAACTGCAGTTGATATGCCCAAATAACAGGTTTGGGCTTGAAAGCGACATAGAGTCTTTCAGCTTTCCAAAACATTACTGACTCTCATCCAGTCTTCTTTTTTCCAGTGGATATACATATGTATAAAAGTGAATTGGACATTGTGAAACAAGTTGCTGTTTCTTTTTTCCAGGTACATCTGAAAGCAATTTTTATAGAGCTGGACATCCAATAGAAAGAACAACCTTTTGCAGAGCCAGTAGAGTATACAAAGGAGAACAGATATAAAGACATGACGTCCGAGCCTGTTGTGAGGCACTGCTGTTTGTCTTCTGGGCTTGAGAGATGTTACAGTTTTGCATGTTTACAACCTCAGGTGCCAAACAGCTTCTCTCCTGACCTGGTGATAAGTCCAGTCCACCTGAAGGATGCTGGCTTTTACATCTGCAGGGTCAACTGTGGAGATGCTTTTGAATTCAGCCAGTGGGCTCAGGTGGACGTCCTGAATGTTGCCATGTGTTGTGGTAAGACATTATAGGTCTTTAAGTCTTACGTGTGACTGTTGTTCCCTGCTCCTTGTCCTATGTTTACACATGTTTTGTTTTTTTTCTTCTGCGAGGCTCCTGTGTTAGTTGCAGGACAGGACATGTGAATCCTTTAACTGAATATAGTGGATAATCCGCTCATGAAGTGTTTCCACCACCACCAACAGGACAGAGATATCATTCCTTAGACGGTCGGCTGAAGTTGGTGATCCAGCCTCAGTCCCAGCGGATACATGTTGGGGAAAACCTGCAGCTGGAGTGTGGAGCTGTGGGAAGGCCAATCCCTCGATACCAGTGGCACAGGAATGGAGTCCCGATCCCCAACGCTACCAAAAGGAAACTCATCGTGAGTATATGGTTGTTTTATGGAATATTTTACAATATAACTGTGACTTTCTACCTTTTGTTCACATTGTTTACATCTCATATTTTTGTAGAAAGCAAGCCTTCATGAAAAGTGTTTTTGTGCATTTCAGATTCCTCATGCGATGCAGGATCAGCATGGCAGGTATCGCTGTGAGATCAGCAGCAGTACTGAGAGACTCTGGACCAATGAAGTTGACGTTGTGATCGGTATGTCACGCTTACATGTTTTTTATTTTTGTAAACCTGTAATTCCAGCCAAGTAAAACCGTCTCTCTTGTCATTGCCTGTAAGTGATTATTTGTTCTGTTCTTGACTGAAAGCACCAAGGATATCTGTCCAGTTTTCAGGGGCAATGGAGTGCTCTGAAGGTAGAATTCAAAGAACTGGTGCATGATGTGTCAAATGGCAATCGGGCAACAGTCAGTGGGCATTACCTGCATGAAAATGTCAATCTTAACTCTGTTCAACAGACTGAATTGTTTGTGTAACTGCTTGTGGGTTGTGATCTGGTTTCTTTTCACATAAACTGCATGAGGCTCACAGGGTCTGATCTCCAGGTTTCACATGCATCAATTTCTGATTTGACTAATATTTTTACCTTCAGCTAATTTATATAACTAAAGAATAGCTGTATTCTGTTCGTGTCAACAAATCCCGTGAAGATACCAAAACCAATGAATTAATTACACCAACCAATTTTGAACTATGAAGAAACATATCATCGAAGAACGCAGTACCTTTGCTGATGTAAGCACAACGGATGTAGTTCATTTTGATTAATGTTCACACACTGTTATAAATACTTAATAAACGTGTATTAGCATACAGCTGAACAGAGTCCACAACAAAAGTTACTGAGATAGTTGTGATCTAAAAATAGTCACTCAGGGTATCATAACTGGAAGGTATTAATGTACTAACTAAGGTACTTTGGTCTTTCATGGGTTTTGTTGACAATAAGAAAAGAAAAGAAAAGTGAACATCAGCCTAATTATAACCAGCTGATTTGGTTGCATGTTAACTAAACATCTCTTTTGTCATATGAAAGCTTACACTATTAATACTTTTTTCTTGAATCAGAAGAATATTTTTCTAAAACAATGTAAAAATATGATGGTAAAGTATTTGTGTTTTTGTTTCTTAGATGACATTTACGCCATTGGAGGAGGTGAGAACAATCGTACATGTCAAATTATTTAACGTGAATATTTTGAACAACCCTGCACAAACTGGACAGCCCCCTCTTAATTTTGTATTGAACACTATGTATGTAATATATGTATGTATGCATGTCTGTGTATGTATATATATGTATATATGTATATACATGTGTACATGTGTGTTAATGTTTCTCTTTTTTATTGTCAATATTTAAATTTAAATTCTAAACTGTCAAAGTGTGTTTGCAATTTTAGGTTCCAGTGAATTTTTCTTAAATAGTCTTCCAGAACACCTTTATGGTAAGTGTTAATG
The DNA here is from genome assembly GCA_008933995.1 of Datnioides undecimradiatus. NCBI lineage: Eukaryota > Metazoa > Chordata > Actinopteri > Lobotiformes > Datnioididae > Datnioides > Datnioides undecimradiatus. The sequence continues at coordinate 11,411,213 of WARS01000015.1, forward strand.
AGATGTGCTCTCTCCTGTATGTTTGTACTTATTTCAATGATTAATATAACTAATGTAAAGGTCGTTTCATTGGTCAGCTTTGTAAGTGATGCTTTTAGGCTCTTTGTCCTGATCTGTCATTAGTTCCACACCAAAAGAATAACGGAAAAAAGTAGCTTTCTTGTAACGTTTGTTGTCAGCAGCTGGACAAAATAAAACATTACAGCATAATGAAGTGTGACAACACCAGGCAAGAGTAATTAAAAAAAAATACTATAAAGTTTAACCAACATCTTTCTGACACAAAACTACCAGAATAGGAGAACCACCAGCTTGAAAAGGTTGGTTCATGTGTCAGGCTGCTGTATCACATGACAACAGACCGCTATTCATGTCATTGTGTTTGCTATTCACCACAATATGATCCAATTCCTTCCTGTTCAGTGTGCTTGAACTCATGGTTTGTAGCACTGCTACCTGAATTACTGCTGCATCAGTCACAAACGTGAATTCGCATAAAAGTCGCACAAAATTCAAATTCTCGCTGCAACATCTTAAAATACAGCATGTTTGTCTTTGTCTTTTAGATGACACTGGCAAGTTTTCTGTTTCATATTTAGTATATATTTTTATATTACAGTGTTAATTCGCTCAAATAACAGTTGAGCTGTTGTTGCTGTTATTTTGTTCACCTCCTGTACTTGGAGTTTCTTGTGTTAAAGGAATAATGTTGTTGATGGATTTAAAGATGAATTATTTCCCCTCACATAGTTCAACAGGGTGTTTTTTCCTCTCTCCTGTGTCTCATTCCAGCGACTGACAAAGTGGCCCTGCTGATCGGCAATCTGTCTTACCAGAACCACCCGCAGCTTAAAGCTCCCATGGTGGACGTGTATGACCTCACTAACCTCCTGCGGCAGCTAAACTTCCAGGTGGTGTCACTGCTCGACCTCACAGAGTCAGAGATGAGAAACGCTGTTGATGAGTTCCTGTTGCTGCTGCACAAAGGAGTGTATGGTACGTTTTTACAAACCTGTTGATGTTTACAAATACTCACATCACAAAATCTATTGATACACAACACTTCCCTCTTTAGGTTTGCTCTACTATGCTGGTCATGGTTATGAGAACTACGGAAACAGTTTCATGGTGCCAGTAGACGCACCAAACCCGTACCGCTCAGCCAACTGTTTGTGTGTGCAGAGCATCCTTAAACTGATGCAGGAGAAGGAGACGGGCCTCAATGTGTTTCTGCTGGACATGTGCAGGAAGAGGTGAGTCTTTGACTCAGTGGGTCATTCTTTTCATTGTTATTATGTTTAACTGGGACTTAAGGCTACAGAGCAGGACAACAGTCACAGGGGACATTTTTTTCTGCTTTGAGTAATTTTACCTTTAATACTATTAATAGTAAAAGTGCATGTTCCTGATAATACTTATAATATATTGTTACACTGATAACATTTTCAATTCAACTCTTACTTGTGACAGAGTATTGTTACATTGTGGTTTTACCATTTTTCTTAATCAAATCTCTTATATTGAATTAAGGTCCCATGCCACAATCAAACAAGGTATGTTGATAGTATGGGCCATAAGCAACAAGCTAACAGTGCATCCTGTTGATCTTACATAAATGCACATAATAACTAAAACTAAACTGAACTATTTTAGTCAAGACACGACTCATTAAGGAATTATTTTATTAGCATAGAGCTCTTAGGGATTTGTCACCTTGATTTGCACCTTAGAAGTTTCACAGACAAATGAAATTTCCAGGAATATTCATGATGACAGCACTCCAAACATTGTCCTGAGGGTTACAGCCAACATTGTCTTTGGATATGCTACGTAAGTTTGCAACATTTACCGTCATTCAAAAATAAATGTATACATTATTTTGCTTTTCAAGAATATAAAATGTTGTGTTGTTGGTTTGGCTGCTAAGCTGCCAAGATGCCGAGGCCTTTGAGCTGAGCTCCAGCGGCTTTACCAACGGTGTGTTTGTCAAGTTCTTGAAGAAGCGACTGCTAGATGACGAGAAGATCACAGTGGTGCTGGACAGAGTCGCCGAGGGTGAGAGAGTAACAGAAACACAAAATAATAACATGACGTGTGGGCCTGCAAAAAGTACAGATGTAAATAATAAAAATTAAAGTTACCTCAGAAATATCAGATATGGTAGATATGCAAAAAATAAGATTATTTATTGTAGTCATGATTTCTTTTATAACCTCAAATGATCAAAGAATGTGCATCTTAAAAGGAATTTGTGACTGAAAAGATTATCAGATAATCATGAAGAATCTTGAATTTAAAAACCTTTTTGCAGTGTTTGGTGATGAAATTTGATTTATTCTTAAATGTAGCTTGTAGATTTGCATCATTAATGTAAAAATAGTGTCACCTTGCTTGTGGTCAAATAGAGTTTCCTTTTAAATGTAATTTTAAGGAAGGAAATGACTTGAGGATGGCGTGAGGTGCACTTAATGTTAAACAGTGTTTAAGATGAGATTTGTCTTTGGACCAGTTTCAGCTCATGTAATGGACTTTTTGGGTTACAGTGTAGATGTACTGTTGATGAACTGCTGACATGTGGTCTATGATCTCCTGTGTGCAGACATGGGTCAGTTTGATGCTACAAAGGGGAAGCAGGCTCTGGAGATCCGCAGCAGTCTGTCAGAAAGAAGAGCTCTGACTGATCCTATTCTGCCCAGTGACAGCGCAGATCGCGCTTACGCTCATAGCCGGCAGTGGGCAAAGGCTCATGGTGAGTGTCTGAAATTACAAAGTTTAGTTCAGTTTCTGTAATTTGTTGACTGTTTATGGAGGGTATATTAAGTTACAAGCCTCTGGGTTTACAGGCAAACACGACACAATTAAACACACAAAAAAACACACAGATTGACGTGTCCCATGATGGAGCATAACAACCCAGGTGCAGTTTTAAAATAAACCATGTATGGTCCTTGAAATGTTTGTTTTCCTGTATGTCGTTTAAGAGCTCCCAGAGAGTATGTGTCTCAACTTTGACTGCGGTGCTCAGATCAAGTTGGGCTTTGCGGCGGAGTTTTCCAATGTGCTCGTCATTTACACTCACATCATTAAGAAGCCTGAGGACATGTCGTTCTGCCAGGCTCATGTTACTGACTTCTCACAGGTCAGTATCTTGCCACTGAACACCGGTAATTCAGAAAGAGCAGAGACTACAATCAAATCTAAGCCCCAAAATGTGAGTGGGTTTGTGCAGGTGCTTGTTCATACTCTCACAACAGCCTGCTTCTTTTCGCTGCAGGACCTTGATGTAGATCCTAAAGAGATGAACAGAGAGACTCCAGAGGAGACGGGCATCTACTTTCTGTCCAGCAGTCTACCGCAGCACTGTCTGTACACCAGAGTCAGTGCACTGCAGAAGCTCAGGGTAAAAAGTCAAAATCACTTCCTCATAAGACATTTGTGGTGTACGGTACTTTGTGGAGGCCTATCCTCTTTAAAATCAGAACCATAGCCCTGTGTTTCTGAGAGTTTTTAAAGGGTTATTTTTTCATCCAATTTAGAAAGAATCAATTCTCATAGCTAAATATAAAGACTAAGGCTGCCACCTGCACTCAGGCACAGCAGTGCTGCTGAATAGCTGAATGTTAGGATCAGCATCATTAGTTTAGCATTTTAGCATCACATACAAAGTAAAGCCGATGCTGATAGACACTAGTGTTGCAGGCATTTGTTCATGCTGCTAATCAGCACAGTGCATATAGAGATATTACAATGAATTAGGAATGAATATGGTAGTGTGATATAGAGAGTCATATTGCTAGAGCAAAACCACAACTGTGGCTACTAAATAAATAAACACATGCTGTGATCATATGTCTTTCTCCTTTAACCTTGACTGCAACAGGAGGAGCTGGTCTTCACCGTGTGCCTTCAAGGCACCTTCACCGCCATGGATGACGATCCTGTCCACTGGACAAAAAGCATCAACATCTGTAAGCCACTGATCGCCCGACTGGACCTGCACCGGGCTGTGAGGCGAAACAGCTGCCTACAGACTTGCCTGATGCCCCATAGCCCGTCCCACAGCCCCTGTCACAGCCCCGGGCCTGAACACCACCTTCACCTCTATCATGGGCTGCACCAAGCCCAGGACTACAACCGCCTGTCACCACAACACCACCACCTGGACGTCTACGAGCATCTTCAAGGTGCAGTGGGAGGGCATGGGGATTCCTACCATGACAACCTCAGCCAGCCTCGCTGTGAGCCTGTGTATGACTCAGCTGGTGGACTTTCAAGCTCACCAGGCAGGCACAGCATCCCTATTGAGGCCTCTGACGACATCGCAGAGCTGCAGACTGTGTTCATCAACAGTCTGCAGCTTCAGCAGCAGTAAACCAGCTGTAGGATGTCAGTGATATTTCTGTTATATGTTGTGACTTAAAAGCATTTTTAGGATATTGTATTCTTCAGGTTAGAAGTGTCAAGTTTTACACCGACTTTTGTACTTGATTTTTAAAGAATTTTGTAAATAAATGCAAAATGAAATGTATGTCAGTCAGCTGCCATATTTGCACCACAAGAACTACTTGCTGCAATCATATTTTGTAGACAAAGGTTTAGACGTACCAGCCAAATTAAATCACACAAGTTAAAGGGACATTAAGATTATAAAGAAAAGATGTAAAGCTATCTGGACACAAGGCCTTCTCTGGCTACACTGTAAGAAAAATATTGTGAACCTTTGCTCATTGTGCAATTAGAGGACACAGGGTCTGGTGGCGCTTCCTCTGTGGTAGAGTTAGAATTAATTCTTAAGCAGACATTTTATGTCATTAACAAGAGGAGAAAAGGAGATGGTTAAAACACTGACCGTAGACAATTGATCAGTCTATAGGCCCGAAAGTCTTCTAGCTGTCCCCTCAGGGTGGCAGTAGAGAGCCTCTGTTAAGATGGCAGTGTCAGCAGCACCTCATCTCCTCATTAACAGAGGACATCTGAGCTCCGCAGTGAACTGTGAAACTTTCCAAAAGAGAAAAGTCACAGACTCGGGTTTAGCACAGTCCAATGCACACTTGCTTGATATTGTTCCTGTGGTTTCAGGTCCGTGTCTGAGTATACGAAATAATACAAGAAGCCCGACTTTCATTCATTGGAGTTTATGTAACAGGAGGTCACAATAAGAAACCTAAGAGCCAGGAAACACAGTCTTGCGTGCTGCTTCACAATGCTATGGTATATACTTTTCTAAATGTGACAGTTCAACAGATGAATAGGTTTGTTTTTCTCTTTTATGTGGTATTTATTCACATCAGATCAAGATTAATTGTCTGGGGAACCAGTTGTGAAGAAACACTGGAGGAAATAGACGAAAGGGGAACTTGACAAATATCTATAAAGACAGAGTTTAGTAACAAAATGTACCAGTTCAGGAAGAACAAATACTGTACAAAAAACAAGAGAAAGAAACTGATTACAAATAAACTTAATCCAAGAACTGTGCGAAATGTATTGAGAACTTTGCATACTTGGACAGAAAGAAAAGTACTACTTGAGTAGAAGAACTCTTTATTGAGTTGCACAAGCAAATGTGAAATTTCTGTTGTTGGAAACTGCTCTAGTTCTAGCTCAGGAAAGTGGCTCTTTTACTCAGTAACTTTTAAAGTTTTAGTACTTAAATGTTTTAAAACCATCTAAAATCTACTTAAAGCAGAATATCTGGTTTGAGAACATGCTTAAACAGCAAAATTGTGTGAAAGAAACTGAATAAATGAGTAAAAGTAACAGTAGTAGCTGGTTACTGCTCGTGTCTTTTTCTAATGGGGACAGGCAAGTCATATGACCTTCAGCTGTAAGGTCGTCTCACATAACAGGATCGGACACCTTGCAGAAAGCTCCACAGTAGCAACATAATAGCATCCAGGATGGGACTGGAGTTACATTAAGGACTCAGCAACATTTTGCATAATTATTTTAGCACGTTCTATTCCTGCATAACCCTGCAGGACACGACACTGCAGCACAGTATCAAGACATGAACAGTGTGTAATTGAATAATGGATGAAGTGGCCACCCACAGGCTGCAGGGTGATTTCATGTCTGCGTCACTTGTGCGGTGGAGGGAGGAGGGGCCAGCTCTTGAACGATGCAGCAGACAGAGAGAGGACGAGGACGAGTGAGAAACCTGCCTGCAGAGAGGACAGAGGGATAATAATCATGTCAGCCTCCTGGAAAGAGCCCTTTTTCCAGATCCTCCTGCTTCTCGTCTTCTGCAGACACATCAATACAAGTAAATGTCTATTTGGGTTTCATTTTGACTGTGTGGTTGTGTTAAAACCTTGTGCTTTTTTCCACACGATATGCTCTGCAACCTTCTAAGGAGTAGAATAAAAATGTCATAGGATTTTTACAACATCATGGGCATCTGTATTTTCAATACCTTGGTTTGAAGTTGCAGATATTCATTGTCAAAACTGTATTTTCTGTCTTCTTCTTAATGTCCCTCAAAAGTATCATGACGAGGAAAATTCACAACATTTGCACCATCACGGGACACTGAAACTTAACATTAAAACTGAGAGAAATGACTTATTTAAGGATTTAAAAAAATAAAAGGAAAAACAAAACATCTTATATGGCTGTTAAAATGAAAAGGTAATTAATTAATCTATTATGTTTTATACTTGCCACAAATTTACTGCTGCCTCTGCCTAATACCAATATAATATCTAAAGATTAGTTTATTTTGAAAAATTAAAAATTATAGATTAACTGTTAATGTCCACAGGCTTTTGTAAATGAATAGCTGTATTTTTAAAAATGTGTTAGAATACTGCTGTTATTTGGAGCAGGAGAAGGACTATTTAAAGATGATCCCACATTGGTGCATTTATTTCATTTTTTTGTTTGTTTTATCTTGTATTTTATTTTCAGGATTGACTCAGCAATTATTTTGAGCTGCATCTTTTTATATGAAAAGTGCTTCATGAATATTATCAATATATATCAAGTTCACAAATTCACCACAGTACCAAACTCGCACAACCTAACAGTCACATAGCAGCACCCTGTTAACCACCTTGAGCAACAACAAAAGAAACACCTCAGATTACCCATACATCCACATTGCAACACCGTAGCTACCGACACAAATACCACGAAAACCTTCATGCAACCCCACCTACATACAACACCCAGGAAGACAGCAACACCCTAGCTGTTAACTAAATAGCAACCATCTAAAACACTTGTGTAACACCATGAAGAAGCCTGAACTGAGGACGACACACAGGTCCACTTGTCTTGTCTGCTAACCACTGGTGAATACAGCCACATCCTAGTTATCACATTTAAACTCCTAGCAACACCTTAGAAACCAATTTGGTGGTAGCCACTCCAACACCCTGGCAAACACACAGCAATGCCTTAGCACACAGCTCAGCTCATTGGCTGCAACCAAAAATGGAAGATTAGATAAGTTTCTAAAGCACATTTCATTTTCACCAAAACTATAAACTTAGAACAGAAGAGACATGGAAGTCAGGAATCATGTTTAGAAAAGTCTGTAGCAAACAAAACAAAAACAACAGTCATGCAGCAATGAGGGGAGGAGCTAGAGAGCGAGGTGACCATGTGGGAAAAGTGGTGAACTTCATACCAAAAACCACTGTGGCTCAGGAGATGACCTTCCCTGGATCCTGACTCCTGCGACACAAAAAAACAGAACCAGCAAACAGGGACACCTGGTGGATGGAGGAGTCATCACCAATTTAATTAATTAATATGCTAGTAATTCCCTATCAATAGCTTTGCAAGACCAAGTAAACAACTTTTGCTTTTTACACCCTTTAACATACACTGTAACTTCTTGTTATTGGGTGTTATTATTTGTTTTCCTGTCAGAGACACCAGGCCCAACACCCCCACCACTGGTTCCCATCAGTCCCCTGCCAACAGATGTAAGGAGTGTTGTTCTGAAAGGTAACTGTTTTTAAAACGCCATTCATTTTTTACTGTATTATGTTTTGATGTTTATTGCAGGTTGATCTGTGGTTAACGCTACAATGGGTGTGTGTTCATTCAAATGTAATCACAATTCTCTGAGTGAACTGGGGCCTCGATTTTCCACCGAGTCTTTGTGTTTGAAATCTCTCCACACAGGTGAAAGTCACACTGAGAGAGTTGAACTGCTCAACCCCGTCAGTCTGAAACTGGAGTGTACCTGGACTGGTGATCACAACAAACCATCAAACATAACTGGGGTCTGGACAAAAAATGAGAATGAACTGGAGGACAGCCGCCTAACAGTGCAGCTGGAGAATGAGCAATATAATCTCATGCGAGTGTTAGTACCTCGTGTTCATTCAGGAAATGCACTATTTTAATATGCCAGTCTTGAGAGTTATGTGTACGGTATCATTAGGTTTTATACAGGTTATCATATTTTATACAAATTAATTAACAATATTTTTAGATAGAGACGCTCAGGTTGGACGTCTCAATACCAATTAATTGGTAAATGAAAAATGTATGTTTTATTTAAACTGTGTTACTATCAGTACTATGACTACTGTTGAATTATAAGTCACGCTAGCTTATTTAATGACAGAATAGTCTTTTTTTGTTTTGATGAATCAACGATTATATACAGATTCCTTTTCATAACAGTCATCCTTAAAATAATATCACATGTTTTATGTGATATTGTGTAAAATCTTGAATCTGTTTCGGTTTTACAGGTTCACCATTGCCAGTGAAGAAGACCTTGGAAATTACTCATGTGTGTTTGGGAGTAAAGCTAAAATAGACTTTGTTTTGGCAGGTACATATTATATTATTTCTTTCGATTTAGATCTATACATGCATGACAGTTTACATTTTCAAGCTAAGATTTGTACTTTTATATTCTTACCAACCTTCTTCTGCATATTCTTATTAAATATCAGTGTTTTCACTAAATAACTGGAATGGAACAAAACACAGCCTATAGACTTCCTCATTATTTTGAGAAAATCTATAGGCTGAATTATTGTCTCTTTTTCCTTCGTTGTCCACCAGCTCCACACCAGGTTGGTGAGGTGCGAGATAAGCCGATCGTCAGTTATGTGGGCGACTCTGTGGTGATGACATGTAAAATGGAGGAAAACAAACCAAAACCCAGCACCTGGAACTGGTATAAAGCAAATGGTACACAGAAGGTGGGTGTGCTGCTCAGAGCTTCCTCTGGTATGGCTTTAAGTGAGTCAATAATGACTTTTGAAAAGGCATCCAACAGATGGTTCTTTCACCAGCATCTTATTAACTGTTTTGTGACAATGCACCTCAGTTTATAACCATCACTCAATAATCTCTCCACACTTTGCTCCTTTTTCGTTTTATTTTACTGTAAGACACTGTTTTTATTTTTCAGCACTGGTGTCATGGTGCATAAAGAGTAAAACATGCACCTGTTTTCTTAGTCTTGACTCTCCTCTCTTCCTGTTTTTTTGGTTGCGATCATGCAGTTGACTTCCTCACTATGTTTTTATCACCTGCGACAGAATGAAATGCATTTTGGTTTCTTTTTGGCAACAACTCAAACCTCAACTGCTCTCGACCTCTGTAACTGATGTACTGTGGTTTGTGAGCAGTGATTGGCACTCTTTAAAAGCCATTAACTAAACATTCATACAGTACCTGAAACGACTTTTTGTCGCAAGTACTTCCTTTTCAAACACCTCAGATTGTATTTTGTTCTTTATTATAAAGGATTGACGACCCTGACAAAAAGTATTTTTCTTGGTTTTAAACTCTTGAGACAAACAGAAACAGAGACAGACACAATCAAATGAGGAATTACATTTAACACATTTGTGGCCTCTGACCAGTTAACTGATGTTTTTCCTAGGAGCAGATTTTCGTGACTGCAGAGTCTGACCGGTATGCCATCAAAAATGAATACTGGAAGACCAAACTGGTGGTGCACAACCTGACAGAGTCCGACACTGGCTTGTATTACTGTGGTGCAGTGTACGCCATCAGCACTGTGATGGGCCATGTGGAGCTGCAGGTCAGAGGGGCAAAGTAACAAAGCTGAAGCTCATTTAATCAAAGTTTCTCTAGTTTGTTTGTGTCTACACCATTTCAGAGGGATTGTTGTGCTTTATACTCCTATATCTGACAGATATAATTACTTGTTTCCTCTCAAGGTTTTACCTTAAAAAAAAAAGCACAATAAGCTTATAAAATACAAGGCGTTGAAAAAATGATTTTATTTGTACAGCTGTTTAAGACCCCATGATGCAACACTCGCTACTATTTCACAAAAAGAAAGGAATTAGAGGTGTGTCCAAAAAATGAAAACAAATCTGTGAAGCAGAACTTTCTTTTTTCATTATTTCAATCACTTCCCTCCAGACCCAATAAATTTGTGACCCTTTTGGGGGCCTCGACCCTAGGTTGTGAAGCACTAAACCAAACTACCAAAGTACATATGATATCGTTAAAACCATAAAACCATATGTAATAATATAAATTAACAATATGCTGCACACACACGTACAGGAGCACTTTTACCTTGACTTACTACTTTCTGCTACTTGAAGGTCATCACTTTTTACGAGCCCCTGAAGCCCTTCATAGCCATTGTAGCCGAGGTGATCATCCTGGTCACAGCCATTCTGCTCTATGAGAAAAGTCGTTCCAAGAAAAACTACACAGCAGGTAGTCAGACTGCAAATGAGTCTTTATGTCTTTATGTCAGTTTATACTGTGTTTTACAGTATGTTGTTTTTATAACTTCAATCATCCATTTCATTCTCAGGAAACGAGCCAAATGACCAAACTAACACGCTGTGAGTACTATGGGAATGCTGCCAGTTCATTTATAGTTCAGTTCTGATGTCTATATTTGCGGTTTTTCATTGTGTCTTTGGCCTCTTCAGGACACAGGAAGAAAACAATGGATCAGAGGGAAGTTCTTCAATGAGACAGAGGAAAGTTTGAAGACTGCAGTTACTCAAACCTAACAGATCAAAGCTGTTTTGCTTATTTTCAGCTGTGAATGACAGAGCCTTACAGCAATATCTCAACAACTATTTTGTGAGTAAGAAATCTATTACAGTCAGTATAACTTCAGCAAACAAAGGGCAATAACCACCACAAGTAATAATCATTCCACAAGTCGCCTCAAGTACCAATTCTCCCTCTGGAAAATATACTTTTATTCACAGAGTGATTATGATGGCAAAGCATGCACCTGGTATTTAGTCTGTGGGAAAAGCTGTCACGTCACTAGAGCTTTCTGTCTAAAAGGAAGTGCATATTATTTACACTTCTGGCAATAACTTCAACCTCAACTCCTCTTTACCCATGTTACTATTACGGATATGGTTTGTGGGCAGTGCCTTACATTCTTAAAAAGCACTTAATAAACAATTCACTGTGCTTGCAACATTTGTCACTTTCTAGAGTTTGTCTGTGCAGTAACATTTGCCTAATATGCTGTAAATTTATATATATATTATCACATACACAGATGCTTGTGTGTTTTTTTCATATTCATTTAATAGGAGATGGTCAGAATGTTCATAATGTCCCCTATTAATGAGTTCAACTGTCTTTCATTGTCAACCTGCATTTTACCTAAAAATGTGAAGCGCACTCTGTTAACAACCACATTAAAAATACACATGCCACTGTCGTTGTGTTTGTCTCAGTAACTGCCTGTAATAACCATCATCTTGTATCACGCACATTTTGCTTTTTATGAGACAGAAAATACCTAATTCACAGTTTGCTTACAGGTCTTCGTGTATACTACTGCACCTGTAAAATATGTTATAAATATAAAAACTGTTGTGGCTCCAGAAGAAGCTGCACAAAATTTGCTAGAGCGATGGCATGACTGAGAATTGGTCAATTTTCAAATTTAAAAACAAACAAACAAACAAAAAAACATCCTGAGGATTAAAAAGAGGTGAGATCAGCTGACCTCTGTGACTTCCTCCACATCCTTGTCTGAGGCTGGTGCTCTGATGCTATTAACCACTCTTAGCACAACACACCAAAATCTCCATCTCAACAGCTTGCAGTTGAGTACCTTTATGGGTAATGTAGGCACCAGATTTGACTAGAATAAAAAAGCTCTCCCTTTGTCCCATTGATTGTAAAACCTGCTTTTTTAAACTTTCCATTGCCTTAGCATCCAGCAGTGTTACAGAAGTGCAAAGCAAGATCTGTGTCATGCTCCATTAAGACAAAGTAGTTGTGTGAGTGAGAATGTCTTATTAATGTTTAGTTGTTACCACTGAAACACAAAAGCATCAGCTTGAAAAGAATGGTTTTATTTTTGCATAAATACAGCCTGCACAAGAATAATCAGATGTGCAACAGTATTTGTTCAGTACTTTATTTTGAGTGTTTGAACTCATGTTTCACACAACTCAACACAGATTTTACTAATTATTTATAACATTACATTTATACAGCCTGACAAAACTTCCTCATCTCTGCCATGTTGGGCTCTTTTCATTGATTTCTTGCATCTTCCCATGCATTGAAGAAAACAGACTCAGGGGAATCTCCCCTCTGACATTTCATCAACTAGGAAAAGACAGAAACCTGCAGAACTCTACGGCTGGTTCAGGAGGAACTGAACCAGAATCTTGATGACGTCGTCGTTCAGACCCACCACTTCTCCATCCTGCACACTATCGTACAGTCGCAGGCTCTCTGTGCCCCACAGGAGGTTTTTCCTGGGGTTGTTGACATCCGTCTCCACAGAGAGGGCCACTGTGTTGAGCTGGTAGCAGAAGAAGGAGAAGAACTGACCATCTGTGATCACAGCCTGCGACACGAAAGGCCTAGTGACATCCTCATGGTTCCAGAAACCTAAAGGAGGCAAGACAGAAAGCATGACAACCTGCAATTCCTTCTCTCTTTAGTTAAAGCCCACTTTTATTTTTAAACCTCCACCTCTTTCTGATGAGGATATTAGAGCAAAACAGAAAAGCTACAAAGATTAAATATGCAAACACTTAAATGACAGAATTGACTGTCTGTGTTGGTAACTCACCCTGGTACATGGCCTGAGCTCCTGTCCAGGCGAAGAGACTGGCGATTGCATTGGCTCTGAGGAAGACCTCAACCTGGTCAGATTGCTGCTGCCGGGCCATCCGGTCTCTGTGGTATCGGTCAGGAACCATGTGGAACTGGGTGTGACCGTAGCAAGCTGGGTCTGGCAGCTTGGCTCCTGTTAATGAGACCAAGAGGGAGAGGTTAATGTTAACAAACCACATCATAATTTTCATGAGGATGAGGTAATAATTGTTTGTTTTTTATTTAGTTTAAGTTTAATTTAATTTTCAATATTCTCCATCTCTGATTGATACTAAATCATGACTGATTTGAAAAATGTCTGACAGGAAATTTCATCATAAAATAAATAGTTAAGCAATAATGCCAAATATTTGATGGTTTCAGCTTCTAAGAATTTGTTGCTTTTCCTTATCATAGACTTATCATAGTGATGACTGTAAATTTAACATTTGCCGGTTTTAGTCTGTTTGCCAAACGAGTAAAGAAATTTGATAACATCAAGTTTAATTCTGGGAAAATTGTGATGAGCACGTCCAGAAATAAAAACACAAAAGCCAATGTTTGTTTTGATGTGACTGGTCTCTTGTACGTCACCTGTAAAGATATTGTTGTCATACTGTCTTCTAAACAGGGGCATGAGGTTTGGAGCCAACGAGACCTCGGGAACTTCTGCTGCATAGGAGGCCTCAAGTGGGGTAAACTAGAGACATCAAGATGAAAGTGATTCAAACAAAATCACGTCATGTGACATGTCTGAATTTAAAATAGTATTTGATGAAAAATACATCAAATTGTGTGTGTCAAATTGAAGTGTTGTTACATCATGTTACATTCATACATTTAAATGTCTTTCAGTATTTGTGTCTTGCGACTATGTGCTATGATGGCTTTGTTTTGTACGATTTTTACCTGCGGCAGTTGTTGAGTTATCCTAATCTGACTGTTTGGGTAGTCATCAATCTGGAATCTGGTTGGCTCCAGATGGCGTCTCCGGTGTCCCTTTGGGATAATTCGCTGTCCTCTCCTCCAATAAAAGTTTACTTGGGGATTGAGGTCTGGTGGGGAAACACAAACAATATGACTTGCAAAGTCACCATTTTGTAGTTATGATGCTGACTCTCAAAATTATGTGAGATAATATGTTCTCCAAACCAGTGACACTCGTGATATTTGGGTGTTGAGTCAAGCCAACATCAGGAACCTGTACTGTTTATCTTCGACTTTTAAAAAATAAGTATTACAGCCATGTTCCGTTGTCCATATAGCTAACAAACCAGCTTCATGCACAATATTATTTTAAATGTAGTCTAAACCCATTCAAGAGTTAACTGAATGAGTTATCCGTACCTAAACTGGAGAAGAGGAACAGTGGATTGTATTTGGCCAGGCTGTAGTTGAGTCCAGTCACCAGGTTTCTCAGAAAAGGTCCGACCATGTGCTCCTGCTCTCTGTACATGAAAGGTTTGCGTTTCTTCAGGTGCCAGCGCTCCTGTAAAATTACACGAGTGACCAGTGAGCGGATGTCCGCGAACGCATCATTTTCAATCCCTGGTACTGTGGTTTGAGCTGCGGCTGGCTGCGAGCTCTCCTGTCCGGCGGTCTGCTCCAAACTGAGGGTGAATTTGCCGGGCAGACCCGGGATATATGCTGTCTTGGTAAAGTGCTGGTACCATCTGTCCGCATTTCGTGCGAAAGTCTGAGGGTAAACCACAAATTTCATCCGCTGGATACGAGTGATGAGAGAGAGCTTCTCGTCCACGGGAGAGGCGCATATCTTCCGTACATGCTCCTCAATCTGTCGTCGCCGGGCAGATTTGCTTTTAGCCGTGAGAGACGGGAGGATGGGGGGATACGCGGGCTCCTTGACCACAGTCTCGGTGTGGACAAGCTTTATGTTTCTAAACGGAGGCAGGTTTTTTGGAAACAGCAAGGGCAGCCGTATGCGGGCCGCCATGTTTCTCGTCTGACTTCAACTTGTTCTTCCGTTAGTTGACATGTGAAGTAACACCGTTCGACAGCAGCGCCCCCTACTGCACAGACGGTCACAATAAAAATGTAATGAAAATGAAATGATTCTCCATGTTTGTGCTGTCTACAGATCTACCCTTGCGTAGGAACCAACAAACCTACAACAGTTGACTATGTTGTCCGTGTAAGGCCATTTTTCAAATTTACAATTGGCGAATGTTAGCATCGTTGTTAGCATTGCAGAACGCTGAGGCTCTTGAAGCGAGCCCCGTACGTGTTAAAAATGTCCCCTTTGTTTGCACTCAAGAAGGTCGTAAATTTGCGGTACACACGAAGTTTACGTGTAAATAATGAGGCTTAGAGAGGTAAAGTACACAGGATCATGTCTAAAATGTGGAGACAGCGAGCCACGAAGTCGTGTCTATCAACCGATAGGAAAAGTGTTAACGTTTTGTTCAGTGAAATACTTTGTTAATATTATTTCACACCTGAGACGTCTTTTCACATCATATCATTAATCATCAATCTCATACCCTCTTTATAAATTACTTTCCCACAAAACTTCATATTTCAATTATAGTTTCTCGTCGGTAGCCCCATTACGGTAAATGGACTTGAGACTTGATACAGGACAAACTAAAACATTAAAAGAGGTTACCTGAAGGCAACACAACGTACTGTGCAGAGTTGTGGTCTGTGTACCAGGTTGTTGGACTGTGCCGTGGCCTAAAGAAGAACGAAATAATTCACGGCACAATAACTTTGGAAAACTATAATAGCTAATTAGCTAGCTATGTATTTGCGTCAGATTTTGCGGGCGCAGTTCGTCGGGACTAGTGCGGCGCACCTCAAGCGTTTGCATCGTGTTTGTCGAGCCGAGGTAGCTGTTCCTAACATATACCATATTGTGCTGTTACTCGTGAACATTTTCTGTTCGTTTGGTGCAGCAGAGCATTTTGACAGCTGTCCCACAGACCCTAGTAGTGGCTGTGGAACACCTACAGTGCCCTGCCACCAAGAGGTTTGACTTATGGTGCTTCTCATAATTTGTCTTTATGTTATGTTTGTATGCAAGCAGCAGTCATCAGATCAGAACTCTTACTTCCCCATGTGTCTTGTGTCTCACTGGCCCACAGAGACCACTGTGCACCAAAAGTGACGAGGTTAGGCTGGCAGAGGAGGCCAGCAAGAAGCGTGGCTCTCCATCTCCAACAATTTTCTCCAAAGTGATCGACAAAAGCATCCCTGCAGATATTATTTATGAAGACGAGAAGGTAAAGAACACTTCGGGGTTATCTCATTTGCCCTATTGCACTATGTCCTAAGATAGATAAACGTGTTTAAGTAAGGTTGTGCAATTTGACACCTGGCGTATGTTGTTTTTTTTGTGTTTACCAGTGTTTGGCATTCAGGGATATCAGCCCACAAGCCCCTGTTCATTTCCTGGTCATTCCAAGGATTCCTATTCCCAGAATAAGTGAAGCCAAAGATGATGATGCTGGGGTTAGTTTGTCCAACTATTTTCTATACCGACTGATAATTATTCTGGTGGGATTTGCTCCCATTCAACCAAAAGAGCATTAGTGAGGTCGGGCATTGCTGTTGAGTGATGAGATCCTGATGATTAAATCAAAAGGTGTTGGAAGGCTTGTCAAATTATGACATCAAACCTGAAAAATCATTTCTTAATGGGCTTTGTTGCCACAAATGGAAGCGGCCACGAAGATAGCCCTGAACCATTAAAAAAACAGCCTCACACTAGTAGTAGAAAAATATATGTGGGTGGGTTTGTCAACATACTTCAGGTCATATAGTGATGTGGAACTGCAACACCTTCTTTGCCCATTTAGCCAAAAGGCCTCAAGCAAACATTAGGAGGACATTCAAACTCCACACAACGATCTCCAAGCTTACTCCCAGGTTCAAACTCAGGACCGTAAAGTCCTGTGTGCATTAAGTCTATTGGCTGACAGTTTTGCTATATGAGCCCTCAGGACATATTAGGATAAAACAGGAAGCAGAGGATTAGCATATGGTCAAAACTTTCCAAACAACAATCTAAAATAAGTAGTTAGGAATATTTAATAAAACCAACTACAGCTGATGCAAGTGATAGAAATCAAAGTAGTATTTCTAGAAGACAGCCTGATCACTTTTGCTCCACTAAACAGGGCTTAGGTTCAACCTGGGTCCTTTGTTGAAAAATATCTTCCATGTCCAGTCATACTCAGAATTTTAATATTTGGCAGTCCATATCTGCTACTTCACCAGCTCAGTTACCATCCTTTTTTCCACTTTCAGCTTTTAGGACACTTGCTGGTTGTCGCCAAAAATGTGGCAAAGCAAGAATCTCTAAATGAGGGATACAGAGTGGGTGAGTTACTTGATTTAGTTAATAACAGTAATAACTTGCCTTTAATCATTTACATGAAAATGCAGCTTCTCTATTTACCCACACATTGAATTCTTGGTATGTTTTTGTTGTCTGTAGTGATCAACGATGGAAAGCATGGTGCTCAGTCGGTTTACCACCTTCATGTCCATGTCCTGGGCGGAAGACAGATGACATGGCCACCAGGATAATGGTTTATGTGTATCTTCAAAAGTCTTTTCTGTCTCTTTGTCTTTGTTTCAGGCAAATTTAATGTGTTTAATCCCATGAGCAGGGCAAGAGATGTAATGGGTGTTGTTCATTCAAAAAGTTCATAGTCTCATCCCATTTTCCATCCAAAGACTCACTTTAATCACCCAGTAAATAATGTGTAAATATGTTGATCTATTATTAAAATGTAAAAATTAAGAGTAAAACATTATATTTGATATGGTTGTGGTTAAAGACACAATTAAACATGTGGAAAGCTGCAAACTCAACTCTGGTCTTCATTTGAGTGTATTTGACGTTTTGTCAGTATATTATAGATAACACAACTTCCAGTGACAAAATACAATGAGAAGTTTAATCTTATAATAACATTGTGAATACTGGATTTCTTCTGTGATTTCACTTTTTTTTTTTTTTTCAAATGTTGCATTACATTTTCAAATTAAATTATCTTATGTTTGCAACATCTATTGAAAAGTGGGACTAGATCTCAAAAGACAATAAAACAATAAATGAGAATGAATTATCAAACATACTGTGTAATAACAAATTAAACATTTATGTACATATTTAGCATAAAAATATAGATGAATATTGGATAAGTCTTGTGGGCGCTTGAAAGGGAGGTATAATACAGTTTTTATTAATAAGCAAAAAATAAGGTTCACGTTTAGTTTCTCATTGTCACACATTGTATAAAGTTATGTATTTACCTCAGAAGCATTTAAAGATGTGCGGTGACAAATGAAAATATGGGCATTTTTACAGTTAAATATGTCTTTTCTATTTTCTGTTTTACTACTTCCTGCTTTCTTTTTATCATCTGTGGCATAGATTGAATAACCTCACAAGTCATTCACAAGCCTACACAGATGGCATGTGCCCAGATATTATCAGTGAGGGTCGGAGTTGGGTGTTGTAGACAGATGTGGTATGAGTGGGTGGTATGATTCAGTGACCGTGGTGACCGTTTTTAAGGTAACTGTAGGTCATCTGAGAACATGAGCTTAACTTTCCCATACATTTACTTAAAAATCAATGTTATCCTCCTTGATTGGGGCTATGAGACAGCTGCTGCTGTGAGATATACAGAGCATAGCTTAAAAGAGGGAACAGGGCCTCATTTATTGACATGTAATGAGAATGCATGTCAAATATAAATATAAATACCAGTTCATATATATTGTGAACTTGTGATATGATAACAAGTAAAACGCATTGTTCTTGACTGATTTTTCTTTATGCACTTTATAACAATCATATAAAAAGAAAGGGAGTATTCAAGAAATCATCTTAATATTTTGTACATTTCAGCAACGTCGTGGCATTTCTGTCTTGATGTGTCAATCTAGTATAAAAAGTCAGAGTTGCACAAGTTCTGTCCAACTGTTGAATAACTTTTTTTATGGGTCAAAGTCTCATCAATCCTCATAACCCTGGGAGTAATCTAGTTTTATCATTATTTCACTGACAAGTCCTCGTTGCGCATATCTGATTATCAGTGAAATGGGATAATAAGCATCTATAACTCCCCTCCCCCAAACCCTTTATCACACTGCTTTATAGGATCCTTCAGTCTTTATCATGTTAAATGTTTCAGACCAGCAGTTGTCACTTAATCTAATTACTATAAACACAGGAGGCTCCTCACAGCTGCGGACTGTTTGTGTGTCAGGTTTCAGGTCTTAGTCAGTACAAGCAGCCATAACCTTTGGTCAAGTCTGTCTGTGGATCTTTAACAGGTCGATATAGCTTCAACGACAGGTTTTTAAGGGGATTGTGAAAGTCACTATTGCTCTGATTGCAGGGGAACTTGGTTTGTACTCATACAAGTCCACTATAGGTTGATATTTTCTTCAGGGGCAGCACTTGAGCACCTGCACTGGGCAAAAGGTGATCCTGGTCTGTCTTGAAGCTGACAGCTGTCAAGTTGATGCCAATCAGCTCTGTCCACAGAGAAGGTAGATATCACATGTTTTCATGTTACTGTGGGTGAAGTGTGAGAATTTGTATAGGATGTGTTTTGTTGTCATGAATTGTTGTGAGGACTGCATGTCTTCATTTAAGGATTTGCACACAGAAAATCTTTGTTCAGTGACACGATGCAGTGTTTTTTTTTGCATCAGCTGACAATTTTAATTGCAGGGCACAGTATATTAATTTCACAGTTTAAGCTTTAACATTTGAAGTATTTACATGTTGACAGAAGCAAACTGAACTCATCAGCCTTCAGGGATGTATGGTAAACATGTCAGTAACAGATGGATATTGCCCCTATTCTACGTGAGCAGGCTCCTCAGCCTCTATTGTTGAGTCAACAGAGTCATTCTTTGAACCCCCTCCTCCACAATGATTGGCTCCAGTTAAAAGCTAAACAAACAGCTGCAAACATGAGTTGTCTTCTCCTGGATGTCATCGTTACGTTATGAGGATAAACATCACTAACTACACTGGATTTTCATTTTTTCCCGTGGGACTGTAGGACTTCTACAGCTCTGTTTTTACTTGAAGATTTAAGGTAACAAAGAGATTTATTTTTTTTGAAGGTAACGTCTCCTTTCCAGGTAATGTACAAATCTGAATTATTAATGAAACTCAAACTTAATTTTTGAGCATTAACAGGAAACTTAAATTGATAATTACATAATCCGGAGCAAAGACTTTGCCACTTCATATTGCCTCACTGTAGTTTTGTAAGTCGTATGAACTTTGCTCCACAGAAATCTTGACCAAAGTTATCTTCAAACACAGAGGTCAGACAGCAACTCTGCTGGGTTGGCAGATGTTAATCTAATTTCATTTGATCTATAGATTTATCATATGTCAGTGAATGTCACAAATTCCTTGTCAACTTACATTTTAGATTGATAGAGAGAGATAGACAGAGAGATGACAGTAACTGGTGGGTTTTGTTGAATGATGCTGTGGCAGGGGAAAGAAGCTACTATATTGAACTGATTCATTATTTTTGTCAGTATAGTCATTTGTAGGTACAGCTGGTGACCATGAGACACAGATCTTTGAACCATTTTCACTGTTGCAAAACATACACTAGATGGCATTACTTCCCCCTTTAAAGGGATGAATAAGATGTCAAGCTATGCTCTTGTCTTTTTCCACAATATTAACATGTTATTTAACCATTGCTAGTTAACTAGTGATAGCTGAAATGTGATGTAGTCTTCTTCTAAGTGTGATTATTTGGCTCAGAGGTGCACACATTTTGGGACAAAGAGTATAAATAGTGCATGCATGCAGATGTCCCAATGCTCTCTGGCACATATTCAAAGTTTCAACATTTAGATTACTGCTGAGCATGATTACTAGCGATGGTGATCACTGTCTCTGACCTGTTGCAATGACAGTGGTGAACGTCAGTCTTGTATAAATGAGCTGTTTCATAAGAGGTAATCTTGTCTGTGTGGAGGACCCTTGGTGGAACACATGTGAAGTGTTTCTCTGTTATTGCAGCTAATACAAGATGAGTCAAGAAGACTTGAGTAAGAGCAATGGGATTGCAGTCATGGATCATAATAGTGAAAGGTATGTAAATTATGTTTGGAAACAAATCTTAAGCTATTTCCAAGGTGGTTATTATGTCGATCTGACCCACTTCAGATCACCCAATTTCAAGCTATTCATCTAAAATCCATTTTGGGATGTTAACTCATTAACTCACCTCTAATTTGCTTTCACAGCATCGCCACTGAAATGGAACAGACTCTCTCAGACCCCACAAACTTGAAGACTCACTCCTCTCTCATGCTCAATGGAAAAGCTGTCACACCTGAGCTCAGTGCAGCATCAGCTTCAGACAACCAGGAGACTAATTCTTCCAGTGATACTGAGACACTGGCCAAACCTGCCACGTCTCCAGAGCTGGATGGAGCAACTGAGGGACTCTCACCAGGTAACGGTCTGAGTGTAATATTAAGGACAGAGGAACTGATCTGATCAAGAAAAGTTCAAATTTCTAAACCACAATACAAAATGCTTTCTTGTTGATTGGTTTGCTGATTGTAGGGCACAGTGATTCCCAACATATGTAGGTTTTTGAGAACTAGAGGAGAGAGAAGAACTTTTTTCTGACTTGATTCAATTATTTTCTTTGGGACAGTGTCACTTCAAAGTTTTAAAAATAAATCTATGAGTATAAACAGCTTGAATTTGCTTGATACTCATGCAGTGTATTAAAATTAGCAAAAAGAATATTTATAAAGCTTGCTCCAACAATAAATAACAAAACAAATACAGGAAGAAAATATTTTCATTTTGCAATGATTTTTTGGACTATTTTTGCAGTGATTTTTAAATAAAACAAATTCTTACAATGGGTCTTAAACAAAATGTTTGTGGGATTGAACTGATTAATGAGATCCTTTGGCAAGTTTTTCAACAAGTTCTCATCTCCTTTGAATTATTGCAAAACTACTGTGAGCTTAAATTTTTGTTATATTATCTGTTTGATGTCTACACAAAGCCTGCTGCAGCATTCTGGAGAAGCTCCAGGCATGTATAGCCTCAAAGGATGCCAAAATGCAGATGTGCATGAATGGCTATTTCCAAATTGTGTGAGGTTAGCAATGTTTTGACTTTTTTGACTTTTGTGCATTGCTTTCACGTGCAGTTTTTTTTCCCTCCTTTTAGCATTTTAAGAGAATAATTCATGTGTCATGCATGCCAAAGTGAAATAAAATGGGGGGGAAAATAGATCCTCAGTTATACAGGGGAGGAAGACAGAAAACATCTTGAGAAGAGAAGTGAGCTCTTTAAAAAAACAAGATCTGAACCGGCCTAATGTTACGGCTCAAAAGCCCTGTGGGCATTTAGATGCAGTAAAGAGGCTGTTAAGTAGAAATCATATGATCCACTGTATCAAATGATGCACCAAGATCCAAAACTTGTTAACAGGAATGTATGACCTTCATGAGAACAGTTGTTGTTTTGTGAAGTTTAAAACTGAAGTGAAAGACTCTCAGCTACAAGCATCACTGTGAATAGGAAAAGGTACCTGAGGTCCAAAAGCTGTGACACTCAAATGTTTGATGGCTAAAGAGTTGAACATGCTGAGAACATGAGAAAACTTTTTTGGGGGGAAACAAGCAAGCAAGAGGATGGAACAGAGTCATCACTCTCATCCTTTAGTTTTTAGTGAGATTCAGACATGAGAGAATAATAGTAAGTAGTATAAAAAAAAAGAGTTAAAAAGCAATTACCAGGAGAGAACATTAGAAAAGCATTTGTGTAAAACAAATACAGTATTATTGTGTGTGCTCACTTGTGCTCTCAGTCTAGTTATCCAAGTCTTGTTTTTATTTAAACTACATTACTTCCTCTCACCAAACCTGATTGGCAGGTAGGAACCAGCATTATAGCTTCCTGTTTCGTCTCAGGTGACAGCAAAGCCTTCCCTTGTTTGCTGCACCACCTACAAATCATGTTGCACTGGGATAGCAGGTGTGACTAACACACGGGGCAGTCTAGAGATGTCTGCAGTTCTCTCATACACCTGAGTCTTCTGCTACAGGGCCAGCTCACTTTGCATTGGTGTAGTGTGGCTATCATTTGGATTTGACTTGTCAGTGATGGCGGGTAAATGTGGCTGCCCTTGTTGTCCCACTGCAGAAGAATCCAAGGCAGTTCCCTTGTCAAAGCCGAATGTTGCGACAACTCTGGCCCCAGCTGACCAGCTATGGAGCACCAGCAGAGACAAGGCTGTCAGGCTGAGGATGGAGGGCTCAGGCCCGGCCTCGTACACTCCCATCACCATCCATCAGATGTTCCTGGAGACTGTGGAAACGTATGGGGATCATCCAGCCTTGGCTTCCAAGAAAGATGGCCAGTGGGTGACCTTGACATTTAGGCAGTACTATGAGCAATGCCGGGCTGCTGCTAAAAGTTTCCTCAAGGTTTGTTTGTGTGCAATTGGTCTTGCTCTGTATACATTGGACAACAAATACACGGATCAGGAAATATTTGAGCAGAGACATTTCTTTGGTACACTGGTTCTCTGGTGTTAAAGTGTTTAGCCTAATTTTGAGGCTGTTTACATCTGTTTTGGGTCAGCAGTGAAGGAATCTAAGCTTTTTTTAAATTCAAACTGTATTTCACAGTTTTAAGTTATTTTCATACAGTTAAACCTTAGAAGTGAGCAAGTTGCCTGTTCTGACCCTTTAAACATAATTCGAGTGCAGCTTTTTACATGAAATATAAATCAGACATTGGCATTAACTTAACCAAACTACACAGATAAAGAACTCATAGTATTCCATAAGGTGCAGTAAAGCAATAAAATTGAACTTCACAGGAAAAAAGTATTAAATGCAGTTCAAACAAACCCACAAAACGAGCTGAAGAGTCAGCTGGGGTAATGCATGTAAGTAGGTTTGTACTTCCATTCCTTGAAACCGGATTACCCACCACTAAATTAAACTAATCATGTGTTACCACATTGTCGTGCAAAAAGCGTCGCATGATGGAAAACTTCCAAAACCTTCACAATAACTGTCTGGAGCAAAATGTCACCAGCAGCAAATTCAGATTGATTTCTCACCTAAATGTACCTGTAGTGTAACCTCTGGGGCCATTAACTCCAAGTAGAAGGAACATCACTCCATCATTGTCCAACCATACACAGAAGCTATCGCATAATTTCCATCTGAGCAATCAGTAAGTTCTTTAAAAGGCTGCTGTGGTCAGATAAAAATCAAACTTTTCAGTAGCAATATGATGCTCCATTTTCCAGGAGAAATGCCTCTTCATAAAAACACTAAAATACTAAACCTACAGGGATGTTTGGAGGTCAAAGTGTCATGGAGATGTTTCTATTTTTGTAGTCCAGGCAGATTCAGATCAGATTAATTGAACCATGTACTGTAAATTTTTTGTGAAGGATCTGTTGCCATATGCAGGGATAATGAGGATGAGATATGGATGGAGCTTCCTGCACGACAGCAATACAAATCATAGACCAAAGCAGACCATCAGTTGGTTCCAGAGGAAAATAAAAACTGTTGCTGGAATGGCCCAGTCAATCACTGCACTTGTGTGGAACAAAGTGAAGATCAAGCTTCACCTGTAGGCCACCCTGAATCCTCAAAGAATTGGCCAAAATCCCATCTGAACACTATAGAGATTAGTCTCTATGAACAGGAAACCCCTTGGAAGCACAAAATGAATTATTTTTAGCATGTTTAATGCTTTTTTTTCTTGTGTTCTTTTGCTGTATTAAGACAAACCCTCAATTCTTGCCACCTGTTTTGTAAATGGCGCCCTTGAATTTACCTCCTCTCTGCATTGTGAGAGCTGGCTGCTGAAAACTAACACTTGCGTGTGTGAAATTCACAGCTTGTGTTACATCTCATGTTTCAGGGATGTTTTCGTGTCCCCTGAAATGAGATTGGTTTTGAAATGAGATGTAGGTCAAGAGTTGAGGAGGCACATTTCTGCTGTGTTATTAAAGATTCATGTTTCTTCCAACCCCTCTCCCCAATTTCTTTTTCTAGTTGGGGCTGGAGCGTTATCATGGTGTGGGGATCCTGGGATTCAACTCCCCAGAGTGGTTCATCTCAGATGTCGGCTGCATCCTCGCTGGGTAAGATCACATTGAAGGATCTTCACGGGTTGTTCTTTAATTGCCTCAGCATTGTTTCAGTATAGTTTATACATCTTCTTGAAGACTCACCTTTACTGCACAACAAAGATTTACATATGAAAGCTTTTGTGCAATAACTTTCATTCAGTGGATGAGGAACTCAGTTAGGATGTTTTAAAATGTTATTTAGGTTATTTCTGTAATAAAGTTTAACATCTAATTATGTTAGAAACTAAAAATACTTTGATTCTTCTAATATCTAGTGTTATCTTTCTTATGTTTACATTTTGCTTTAAATACTGCCTATAATTGTCAGGACAAAGTTTAATTTAGTTTTCATCTCAACAAGGCTTCATCAAGTTTTAAAAGAAACAATTTAAGAAAAAAGGAAATTCTCTCTGAAAACAGTGTGTTAATATTTGTGATTTCTCTTTGGGATAAAAAGTATTTGCAAATAAGTGAATCCCACAGCACAACAGCTTTTAATTCTTCCTTATCTGATTTGTGCCATAGTGGTCTGGCAGCTGGAATTTACACTACCAACTCACCTGAAGCGTGTCAGTATGTGGCTGCCAACTGTGAGGCCAACGTTCTGGTTGTGGAGAACCAGAAACAGCTTGACAAAATCTTGCAGGTCAGGAAGTTTATAAGTTTCAGCCATTTGTGTGCCTCTAATAAGTACTCACCAAAAAGAAAATCTGTCCTCATGTGACTGAAGTTAATTTGTCTTTCCTAACAGGTTAAAGATCAACTACCTCATCTGAAAGCCATTGTCCAGTACAAAGGCGAGCTGCAGCAGAGAGCACCTTTCCTGTACACAGTACGTCCCCTCAGCAAACATATTGATTAATCTGATAAATGACATCTGGAAGTATACTATTAGATAAATGTGACTGAACTCAAATGTATGAGTATGCTACACAGCTGCAGTCACATAGAGTTCAGTCTGGACTGAACATACTCTCTGTAACATAAGTGATGTATTTCTGTAGTGGGCAGAGTTCATGAAGCTGGGAGAGGATGTTCCTGAGGAGCAGCTGAATGCTATGATCGACAGTCTTCGAGCCAACGAATGCTGCACTCTCATCTATACCTCTGGAACCACTGGCAACCCTAAAGGAGTCATGTTGAGTCATGACAATGTGAGTTGCCTGGACAAGATACTTTCCTTTGCTTAGCTTGTATTGTTTTAACTTATATTAACTACTTGCAAATGTTATTGCCTGCTACGGCTGCAACTAATCTGTCATTTGTCTGATTAATCGTTTAGCCAATGTAAAAAACTGGATATTACAACATCCCAGAGCCTAATGTGTTGTTCCGTTGGCGCTGGGGTCCAAAACCAAAGATATTTAAGTGATATGAGGTGCCATCATATTGCTCTGGATATAAAAAGCAAAGACCATACCTGATTTAAATTTGGCTGCTATGCCCTCAAAGTAGGTAGCAGTGATAAACTGCTGCTTGTGCTTCTGCCATGCTTGCTAGAAGTCTTGTTATGTAACTTTGTAAAGCACTGTCTGCGATGTCATCTGGACCTCTTTTACTGTGTCGAAATGGTGACACTTCTGTTTGAAATGTAATTTTGGCCGACCCAAAAACCAGCCAGTAGGGCAGGTGGGGTACAACAATTAATTTGTTGCAGTCATGCCATGTGTGTTCAATGTGAAGTGTGCCTGGTGGTGGCGCCATGCAACACCCTTGCATACAGTTCAGGTTGTTTGTTCAGAATTTTCTTGCCTCAGAAAGTTGCAGTAGACCTTGCAGATAACAGTCTAATGGCAGGGAACAAATTCATGGTGCACAATCCTGCAAATGCTGGAGGGAATAACGACCATATTTTCCTGTTCGGACGCACTGACTTCCTCTTTGACACAGGTTTTTCTACTGCTCAGGCTGCTGTTTGGTGCCTGGGCCATTTCAAATGATGATCCATGACATACAGCTGAAGAGCTAGCCTCTACTGCTATAGGATCTGGAAATCTTTTCTGCTCTGTTTCAGAATGTCATTTTCTTTTTTAATAATGCATGTGTGTGATGGATGTTGGCCGAGGCTGATGTTGGTGGGTGAGTTTGTGTGTGACCATTTGATGACTGATGATGATGATTAAATATAGAGAAATATTTAATGAGGAAACAGTTTCTGATGACTTCTCTCCCACTTTATGATGCAGTTAACATGGACAGCCAATACAGCACTTTCTGTGGAAAATCTAAAAAAAGCTGAGGAGGTGGTGGTCAGTTACCTGCCGCTCAGCCACGTGGCAGCCCAGATGTTTGACATGTGGATGGGTATCAGTTTTGCCGTGACCACATACTTCGCAGAGCCAGATGCCCTCAAGGTAAGGATAACTACTGTTGTTTAAACATGGCATCAATGATCATGATATGACATTTTTGTCTATTTTGATAGTAATTCCCATTCATTTTCCAGGGCTCCTTAGGGCCTACACTGAAAGAGGCTCGTCCAACTTGTTTCCTGGGGGTTCCCCGTGTGTGGGAGAAGATGCAAGAGAAGATGAAAGCTGTTGGTGCAAAGGCATCCCCAATGCGGAAGAGAGTGGCAGACTGGGCCAAGTCCATTGGCCTGCAGTACAACTACAGCATCATGAACAGGTGACACAGCAGCAGGGGTCCTTTGTTAGCAAGAATACATGTCATGTGTTTGTACCAATTTTTAAAACAATACTCCTTTTTATTTAAAATCTGATACAAATCTTTTATCTTATTAACTATGAGACCTGTTCTTGTCCTAATAAGATCAGGAGATAGTAGGTCAAAATTGTAAGATAGCCTCCATTTATGAAAATCTGTACACAGTTTCATGGCAACTGATACACTAGGTATTGAGATATTTCTTTCTCGGCCAAAGCAGTGGACCAACAGACAGACATTGCCATCGTGGTAATGTTTCATTTTTAACAACCTCAAAAAATTAATCATATTTTATGTTATGTTTTTGGTTACAGGGAGAATCAAGTGCCATGGGGCTTTATGCTGGCTAATAATCTGGTCTTTAAGAAGGTGCGTGCTGCACTGGGTTTAGACCGCTGCAAGATCTGCTTCACAGGTGCTGCCCCCATCACTAGAGAAACTTTGGAGTACTTCATGAGCTTAAACATCCCTGTGTTGGAGCTTTATGGCATGAGTGAAAGCTCCGGCCCCCATACCATCTCCTCAAATGAAGCATTCCGCATTACAAGGTTAGCAGCAGTTGGTTAAATTGTTATAAATTTCATCCTAAATGGAAAAAGTATGATTCCTTCATCAGTAACAGTTTTAACACAGATGTGAGCTTTGACATTTTAATGAGGGCACAAAATGATTTTTCACAAACATGACCTGAAATAGACTATTTTTAACAGAAAAA
This sequence comes from Datnioides undecimradiatus, assembly GCA_008933995.1. Classification (NCBI taxonomy): domain Eukaryota; kingdom Metazoa; phylum Chordata; class Actinopteri; order Lobotiformes; family Datnioididae; genus Datnioides; species Datnioides undecimradiatus. The sequence goes on from WARS01000015.1 coordinate 11,439,800, forward strand.
CTGATTAGTTTACTCATAATATGTTATCTCATTTGAGGTGAAGTCCAAATGAGCATGTTCTTAATTTACGATTTATCTTTTCAGCTGTGGAAAGGTGATGCCAGGCTGCAAAACAAAGCTGGATAAGCCAGATCAGGATGGGAATGGAGAGATATGTTTCTGGGGTCGGCACGTGTTTATGGGCTACCTGAACTCACCTGACAAAACAGCAGAAGCCCTTGATCAGGATGGTTGGCTGCACTCTGGAGACCTGGGAAAACATGACCAGCACGGTTTCCTGTACATCACAGGAAGGATCAAGGGTAAGCTCTGGTAAAAAAGGCTTCTCGGCATGTTTTCATGCACAACAAGAAGCGTTTTGGAGCATGGGTTTGCTCATGCTTGCTGGTCTACTCATCTTTGTCTGCTTTTCAGTGCTTTTTCTAAACAAAATGTGAGCTTTTGTGTCCTGACAGTGTTTATTAGTCAACAGCAATCCTGACATTAAGAATCATTGAAAGGAAACTGAGTAGTTCTATTTCATGTTATTATGTAATTTATCCTGTGTTTCAAAACAGTTTTATGGTATTTGTAACTGACTATTTGCACTTAATTCAACTTCATACTTAAATTTCAGAGGGAAATATTGTGGGGGGTTTTTTGTTTGTTTGGGTTTTGTTTTTTGTTTTTTTTACCTTTTTGCAAAGTTAACTACCTATATGTATATTATAAACCAATAAACACCAGATTTTTTAGGCAAGCAGTGTTTGGGAGTTTAAAATATACAATGGTAATATATTGCCCCAAATTCACTTTGTTTCTAACACAAACATGCAGTACAACAAATAATTTTGTTATCGATTTCCTGTATTTATCTTTTTAAAAGGACCTAAACACATGCTGTACTGATGTAGTAAATTTACAGTTGAATTATCAACATGGCAGTGCTCTCTGCTGGACAAGCTATGTAATTGTGACTCTGTTTCCAACATCCAACAAACACTAAATTGTTGCCATTTAATTTTTTTCTCGCTGTATTTTTATTGTGTACTGAAGGACAAGTCTGAGGTACTTGTACTGAATCTCTTACTTTAGGTGAGCTGGTGTTATTTTTAATTTTCTCAGGCTAAAACTGAATTTTTTTTTTTAAACATAAACACAGTACATTTACCTTTATACAGGTCCCTGAGCTGTCTTTTTAGAATTTTTACAGACTTAGCATAATACATACATAATAATCATGACATTTTACAGTTTAAAGACCAACTTTAAAACAACCAGTACTTTCCGGTGGGCAAACTGTTACATTTTCTGTGTTTTTAAATAATCTCAAACTCAGTTTGACATTTCTGTGCTGCAATTTGTTGTAACTTATTAGCCTACTGACTGATGTCTGCTTTGAAACCCTTTACCAAAGAGCTGAAAAAAATCTTCCACTGCTGCTTGTTTTTTGAAATCCAAGAAAACAACACAATGCAATGTTTTGTCCAAAACTACAAAGGTCATTTTGTTTCTTTCTCATTTGTACAGAACTGATCATCACTGCTGGTGGAGAAAACATCCCTCCTGTGCCCATCGAGGATTCACTGAAGGCAGAAGTGCCCATCATCAGCAACGCCATGCTGATCGGAGACAAGCTCAAGTTCCTTTATGCTGCTCACTCTCAAAATGTATGGCCTCTATTCCTGCAGACAGACACAGCTACTAAATAAAAAAAACAAATAATAGTGACCCTTCTTTCTGTTTCCCCAGTGTGTCGTGGACGACAACGGTGAGCCCACAGATGAGTTGAGCCCAGAAGCTTTAGACTTCTGCCAGCAGCACGGTGTCACAGCGACCAAGGTGTCACAGATCATAGCCAATAAGGAGCCAGCTATCTATAAAGCCATTCAAGAGGGCATGGAGCGCATCAACGCCAGAGCTACATCCAATGCCCAGAAGGTCCAGAAGTGGGTCATACTGGAGCGAGACTTCTCTGTTGTAGGAGGAGAACTGGGTGAGTCAGTTTTGTTTTGGTTCCTATCATGACTTTTCCTTTTGTATAGATCTGACAGAGATCAGTGCCCTGAAAGTCAAAGTAAACATGCAAGTACACTTAACATCAAAACAAATCTTTAACTGAAGAATGCTCAGTATGCTCAGACCTCCACTAACATCATGTTTACATCATTAAAAATCATTTGCACTGTACTGCATGTGTCAAGTTAGTGGATGTTTTGATAGTGCTAATGTCTGGACTATTTGGAATGCCTTTCTGGTTCAGTACACTGAAACCTGCACTAACCTACTATTTAGTTTTATCATGTTTAAACAAGGTCATGCTGTAACAGACAGACCTGCTGCATGAACAACATTCCAGTTTGTTCCATAATGATCGAATCTGCTCCTCGCCGCGTTTTAAAACTACAAGCAGTTGGTGAATAAAAGTAAGTGGAATACTATCCCCAAAGTGCATCCCTCGCTCCACCCAGTAGAAGGGGTTTGAAGTTAAATATGTTAATGTAGTCTGCCTGACTGTATCACAGTGTAGCCACTGAAGAGTGAGAGGATGGTGAGCACAATAATGCTGCGGTATGTCTCTCAGTTTTAAAATAATAGTAATAATAATTTAATATTTTCGTGAGTATTCAGTACCATATGTGCTGCTGTAAATACACTCACTGACCAAATCACCTCTGTTACAATTCTCAGCAGGAAATAAATTTATATATATGAGACTGAAGAGTATAAGTTGTTATAAGATTGAATTAACCTATTTTACTTTTTTGTGTTTGTAGGACCCACCATGAAACTGAGGAGGCCTATTGTTGTAAAGATGTACCAAGAAAAAATAAACGAAATGTACGCTGTGGCAAAACAGTAAACTGAACTGCACTAAGATAGGTGTGAAGAGAGGTGCTCATGCAAAACTTTGTTTATGAACATTATATTGTGCCGCATATCATTCTGGGTCATGTAAACCTCTTCCTGAATGTTAAAAAGGGTGCAAAATCTGTTGTCTGTCTAAATCAATATTTAACCTTTTAAATGTGTACATATGGTTTCACAGCTGCAGTGCACTTTTTGTAAATAAAACATCCGAATCAGAAAGAATTGTGTACGAATTGTGCTGCACATTATTCCCCCCCCGCCTCCTGTGTCTGTCATCAGCTATCATGCTCACAATATACTTTACGGCTTAATATTGTGAAAGATCAGAAGATAATCAGAGCCAGAAAGTGATGTTTGACATGTTTTTATAATGTAATGTAATGAAAATAATAGCCGAACTGCTCAGTGACACAGGTGCATACTGTAAAAGCATACACATGTGGTGTTAGCTACTCCATGTACAGTTTGACAAATATTTAAATGTTTATTTTTGTGATAGATGCTCGATTTGTCAATAAAATAAGTGATTTAGACAAGTGAAAAACTGAACTGGGTTCCTGTCTGCATTTTTAAAATATTTTAATCACCACATCATGTAGCAACTGTTTTTACTTTATAGAAGGATCTCTGAATAAATGCTTTATGCTTCTAATTTCTTTAAGATATGATGCAGCTTGGTGTAAAACAGAATATCAGGAAAACTTAAATTTGAGAGGCCAGATTCAGCAAAAGTTCGACCTATTTGGTTGATTAATGCCGATTACCATTTCACTTTTTTAGATCACCAGACCACAATGATACGTTTACATTAACAGCATTATAGATTAAATTATGATTGCGAAGGCCAGCGGAAGAGCATTTGCGCTAATATATCACAAAAGAAACAATACAGGGTAGGTCTGGGAATCCTAAGTCCTAAAGTGGGTCTAAATCTAAATGTTCTAAGTCTCTGTAACCGGGGCAATGTTGGAAACAGCAAATTCAGTTCAGTAACAGTGGCATTCCACGACCACAATTTCAGCTAAGAAATGGGTTTCTGTGAATTCACGGTACATTAGAGTTAAACAAAGGCTGACTTTTTACATTGTTACATTTATATGGGAGACTTAGACTTTGTTTATATCCTCTATATGCCTTATCAATCTCTCCCTGTTTGATCGACTGTTCAGCCATAGTCCCCAGTTAACAATGAGTCTTCTCCATCTCCTATGGATGCTTTGCCCCTCAGCTCAGGCTGACTGATCTTTAGTTGATCCTTGCCAGAAACCTACTGGTACAACTGTTTGGGGTACTATGCAAAAGAGAACAAGGAGATTTACTTAGCAGTGATAGACTATATCAGCATTGTGTGAACTCGTAGGGCAAGTGCTGGAATGCAACCGATGTTCATTTATATTTTAAAGATCCACATAAGCTGGATTTAATCAATTTCAAATCAGAGTTATTCAGGTCAGAGACAGGAGCCTTGTGACTGTGCCACATACTTACACTTATTCCAACGGAAGTTAGGACTGAATCTGTCTCTCGAAACATTTATAGAAGGCACAGTGGATCAAATATTGTCAGTCGCGCGGAGTGTTGCTTGATATTTAATCTCTAGGATTGAGATTTAGCTGGAATACACAGATTTTCCTTTTTATGTAAGGTACCACCGAAACAAGTGGGTCCTAAAGAAGATGTATGCCTGAAGGGAAATAAATAGGAAATGCATGCAGTGGCTGCACAAGAGATGTACTGATATAATTTAATATTAAGTTTATGTTGTTTGTTCCAAAACAGTTGACTGTGAAATCTGAAACAACTGTAATTTGCAGTTTGTAATTTAAATGTTAAAATCACAGTTTAAATCTTGGCATTTTCTCAGAACAAACAAAGTGAAATCTAAACTATGATAAGCACCAAGTACATCAACATGCTGGGTGAGAAACACTGGAAACACACTGAAAGGACAGAGAAATCTGTAGCATGCTATATTTTTCGTGGCATTAAAAAATAATAGGACAAAGTACAGGATCAGAGAACAAAAAAGCAATTAGCAGACAAACCATCACAGCATTACTGTGTGACCACCTGTGCTCTCAGTCTATTTATTCAGCTCTTCTTTGTATTAAGGCCAAATGCTGTAAACAATACATCTAACCAAACCTGAACTGTAGGTAAAAATCAGCATTCCACGCTTTCCTGTTGTTTTTATCTCAGGTGACAATGCCTTCCTTGTTTGCTGCACACCTACAAATCATTGCACTGGGATGGGTGTGACTAACACCGGGGCAGTCTAGAGATGTCTGCAGTTCTCTCATACACCTGACTCTTCTGCTCAGTGCCAGCTCACTTTGTCTTGGCGTAGTGTGGCTATCGTTTGGATTTGACTTGTCAGTGATGGCAGGTAAATGTGGCTGCCCTTGTTGTCCCACTGCAGAAGAGCCCAAGGCAGTTCCTTGTCCAAGCTGAATGCTGCGACAAGCTCTGGCCCCGACCAGCTATGGAGCACCAGCAGAACAAGGCTGTCCCAGGCTGAGGATGGAGGCTCAGGCCCGGCCTCAGCGCACCCCATCACCATCAAGTATTTCCTGGAGACTGTGGAAACGTATGGGGATCATCCAGCCTTGGCTTCCAAGAAAGACGGCCAGTGGGTGACCTTGACATTTAGGCAGTACTATGAGCAATGCCGGGCTGCTGCTAAAAGTTTCCTCAAGGTTTGTTTGTGTGCAATTGGTCTTGCTAACTATACTTTCTGTTCTCACTGTCACTGCAGTGCAGTCAAGAGTGACAAATTTAATAGAAAGATAGCATACTGGATTTTAGATTTTAGATTAAGCTGCTTTTTGCTTAAATTGTAGTGTGTCTGCATCCATTCTGGATCAACAATGGAGGACTTATTATACAGTAGTACCGTGCACAATTTCAAGATTTTTGCATACACAACTAAGTGGACATTGCCTGGGTCCTGTTTAATAATTCAGCCTTAAGATATCTGCATAGATTTTGCATAGTAATAATCACTGTAACTTTTTCTTTATAATCCAGTGTTCTGAAGTAGAGCCAAAACATAAAGGAAACCTTGCACTGTGTGTGATATTCTGCACTTCTAAACTAAGCTAGCATGTTGATTTTTATTTAAAATGAATTAATTTGACATGCATCAATCAACACAAGCAACACAAAACCTACAATTCTTGGCACCTGTTTGTAAACAAGCGCCCATGAATTTACTCCTCTCTCGGTAACGCTGAAAACCAACACTTGCGTGTATGAAATTCACAGCTTGTGTTACGTCTCTTGTTTCATTGCCATTTTCGTGTCCCTGAGGTGGGGTAGGCTTTTGTAGAATAAGGTCCAAAAGTAGAGGAGGCACTGCTGCTGTGTCATTAGAGATGCTTATTCTTTAAAAAAAACAACAACAACAAACTCAACTCAACTTCTTTTCTTTAAGTTGGGGCTGGAGCGTTATCATGGTGTGGGGATTCTGGGATTCAACGCCCCAGAGTGGTTCATCTCAGATGTTGGCTGCATCCTTGCCGGGTAAGATCATTGAAGGATCTTCTACGCTTGTGCTTGAGATTGTTTCAGCTGACATAGCACGTTTACTTCTGTCCATGCTTATTTTAGAGTCCATCTCTGTCTGTCTGCCAACAACGGTTGAGTGGTTTTATGAAAGAAGAACTAATTTAGGGATTGATTTGCCATTTCACAGCTTTCTCAAAAACTATGGACAAAGTGGAAAAATATGTAAATATCTATATGTGTGTTATATGTTTCTGATATGCAACAATGTGTGAACAGTTTTTTTAGAGAATATATTTTGAAAAAAATGGATGTATTAATCTATTTGTGTCCTCTAAAATTTCTAGAAATAATATTCATACATGAAATTCACTATTTTGCCCTGTAAGCCCTCTTGCGTTATTATTAGCCATATTGCAGTACACTGTGAGCAAATGAACAGTTTCCATAGTAAAACAAATTTTGATTTGTGCCATAGTGGTCTGGCAGCTGGAATTTACACTACCAACTCACCTGAAGCGTGTCAGTATGTGGCTGCCAACTGTGAGGCCAACGTTCTGGTTGTGGAGAACCAGAAACAGCTTGACAAAATCTTGCAGGTCAGGAAGTTTATAAGTTTCAGCCATTTGTGTGCCTCTAATAAGTACTCACCAAAAAGAAAATCTGTCCTCATGTGACTGAAGTTAATTTGTCTTTCCTAACAGGTTAAAGATCAACTGCCTCATCTGAAAGCCATTGTCCAGTACAAAATGAGCTGCAGCAAGGCACTTTCACACTGTGCAATGCGATCCCTCAAGCAAACATATTGATTAATCTGATAAATGACATCTGGAAGTATACTATTAGATAAATGTGACTGAACTCAAATGTATGAGTATGCTACACAGCTGCAGTCATAGAGTTCAGTCTGGTTGAACATACTCTCTCTTTATAAGTGATGTATTTCTGTAGTGGGCAGAGTTCATGAAGCTGGGAGAGGATGTTCTGAACGGCAGATGCTATGATCTCGACAGTCTTGAACCCAGCGAATGCTGCACTCTCATCTATATCTGGAACCCACTAACAGCCCTAAAGGAGTCATGTTGAGTCATGACAATGTGAGTTGCCCTGGACAAGATACTTTCCTTTGCTTAGCTTGTATTGTTTTTAACATATTAACTACTTGTGAATTTTTATTCCCTTCTTATGGATGTAACTAATTATTAAAAGTATAGTTTATTTAAAAGTCAGTATAAAAAACCTATGACAAGCTGCCCATCACTACTTGACAGAGCCCAGTGTGACATCTTCAAATATCTTGTTCTGTTTGGCCAAAAGTTCAAAACCTAGTTGACAATATATATGGCAATATATGACTAGAAAAGCAGCAAATCATAGCAACTTCACAGGCTGGATCAGGCTACTTTTACTACTTTTTCCTGAAAAAGGAGTTGTGGGGTCTGCTCAATGCTAAACGATGAGATTTTTATCAAATGGAAAGAGTGTGCACTACCATTTCAAACGCTGGCTGGTAGATGTAAAGACACTCCTCAAACTCAAACAGCTAAACCATGCTGCTATTGACTCAATATGAACTGGCAATCATTTGTGTTCAAAATGTTAAAATTATTCTTTTTTAATATACATTTGTGGTAGTGGATGCAGGCTGAAGGCTGATGTTTGTATGTATAAAAATTTGAATGAGAAAAATATATCCTGATGACCCTTCTCCAGCTTCAACTTTAAATTTTCAGTTGACATGGACAGTTCAGACAGCACTTCCCACAGTAAATATTAAACAGGCTGAGGAGGTGGTGGTCAGTTACCTGCAGCTCAGCCGCAGTAGCTGGCCAGATGGTTGATATATGGATGGAGTATCAGTTTGCTGTGACCACCTACTTTGCAAGAACCAGACGCCCTCAAGGTAAGGATAACTACAGTTGTATGAACATGAAATTAATGAAAAAAGTTTTTGCCTATCATTACAGTATTCCTTGTTTATTTTTCCAGGGCTCCTTGGGAACTACACTGAAAAGAGGTTAGTCCAACTTGTTTCCTGGGGTTCTGCGTGTGTGGGAGAAAGATGCAAGAAGATGAAAGCTGTTGGTGCCAGGCACGCCTATGAGAAAAGAAGTTGCAGACTGGGCAAGTCTATTGGCCTGCAGTACCTTCTAGCATCATGAACGGGTGAGACAGCAGCAGGGATCTGTTGCTAAAATGAAAATTCAAAAATTTTACAAAAATTTTAATGTAAATTTTGGTTTATCTTTTGGGTTACAGGGAGAATCGGGTGCCCTGGGGGTTTACGCTGGCTAATAGTCTGGTCTTTAAGAAGGTGCGTGCTGCACTGGGCTTAGACCGCTGCAAGATCTGCTTCACAGGTGCTGCCCCCATCACCAAAGAAACTTTGGAGTACTTCATGAGCTTAAACATCTTGTTGGGCACTATGGCATGGTGAAACTCCGGCCCTTTACATCTCTTCAAATGAAGCATTCCGCATCACAAGGTTAGCAGCAAAGTATTTTGGACCATGTCAGATAAAAGAGGTGCCATCACACCTGCTGTGTCAGATAAACGCTCTAGCGCCCGCTGTTCCTGCAAGCAGCACAACTATGGCAAGCATGCAGAGCCATTACTACTGTGAGTCAGTATACCCATTAGGTTATTTGATTACCAGCAGTAGAAGATGCATAGATTACAGCCTGTTGTGTGACCACTTTTACTAGTGTGTCTGCAAAGTTGACATCAAAATCTGTATCAATCCCAAGCTTTATTTGGAGGATCATATGGCCTAGAGACTGAACAGAGGTCTTAACAGTGGAAAGATTTGCAGTGTCAAAGAGGGAAGCCAGTTCATCAAATCAGGAGGGCATGCAGGTTGTTTTCTCTGGCATTTCCAGGGTTGTGAACTGTGAATTTGTGCCCCAGAATCAGACTGTCAGGAGAGGAAATCTGGCACAAATGACAAGAATTGTGCTTGTTGGTGTTTTTGTTTATGATTATATATTATTGTCTTGAGGGGTTTACATTAGTTTGAAGGAAATCACAAGCCCAAAAAGATGGTAACCACTGGGAACACACCACAAATACAATCACTTCAGAGTTACGGTGCAGTTGCATTGCACTTTTTGGTCAGCATAGCATGAGGTCTAAATGAGCATGTACGATTTATCTTTTCAGCTGTGGAAAGGTGATGCCAGGCTGCAAAACAAAGCTGGATAAGCCAGATCAGGATGGGAATGGAGAGATATGTTTCTGGGGTCGGCACGTGTTTATGGGCTACCTGAACTCACCTGACAAAACAGCAGAAGCCCTTGATCAGGATGGTTGGCTGCACTCTGGAGACCTGGGAAGACATGACCAGCACGGCTTCTTGTACATCACAGGAAGGATCAAGGGTAAGCTCTGGTGAAAAAGGTTTCTTTGCATATTCTAAATTTAGAAACACAGCACAGTAAAAAGGACTTGATGTGCAACAAAGTGTTGTTATTCCTTCTTTTCTCTCCAAGTTATCATATTGTGACCCTCTGGATAGGCATAACCCTTAAGTTAGCAACTGCAAGACTCATGTACCATTTACGTTGTACAGTTTCCAGAAAATACTATTATACATCAACTAAGAGTTTTGTGTAGTATTTGTACCAGATTATTTTTAAGTTGTCACTGGTACTTTTATTTAAGGGAACATTATGCAAGAGGCTGTATTTTCTGCAATTTGGTGCCCTTGCAGTTTCAAATTGACCTTAGGAATATATCAGACAGCAGTACACATGTGTTTGTTATGATTAGATTACTTGTGATTAAAAACTAGCAAAGCAAAAACTTCGCTGCCACAGCCACACGTTAACCAGGTGGAACAATACAATACATAGTGAGCCTGCCAATTTTACTTTCCAGCTCAATAACAAAAAAGTGGCATCTGTCTCTCAGCTGCTCTCGGCCTCTCTTTGTAGCTTCCTCTGTCCACTTTTTTTTGGTGCTGCTCCCTGCCCACAATCTCCTCCAGGTCTACCCACACAACCGTGGACCCGAAAACTTCCTCTTCCCATTGGTCAAACATTTCTATGCTTGCCGTGTAAACACTTCCACCGTGTTCTCAGCTTTTTAAAATCAGGGTAAGCTAGTTGCACAGCTTTAAGATAACTAGCGAGCGGCAACAAGCAAAGCCAATGCATTTGTCACGCAAGACAATCCATAAATCACAGAGAGGCGAGGCAGATCCAGAAGAAAAACAAAAAACATTTTCTCCATAAAAAGTTTCACCAAAATCATAGCTGATATGGGGTGAGTTAGAGCCTGGCGACCCAAGCTACAAGTGCAGGTAGAGCCGCTCGGGGGGACAGAGTGCGTCTCAAATAGGCGTAATTGACAATAATATAATTATTGAATGTACCATCAGAGTTATTTTGAACATGGTACACGTCAGTTATTTAATTTTTTACACTTATTAAAGTACTAATTTTAGCACTGCCAGCATTACCATCTCACCTCTATAATAAGAAAATGGATCATGTAAGTGCACTTTGAAAAGGACCATTTCTCTACGCTCAAACACAGAACACAATGCAATGTTTTCTCCAACTATACAAGGGTCATTTTGTTTCTTTCTCATTTGTACAGAACTGATCATCACTGCTGGTGGAGAAAACATCCCTCCTGTGCCCATCGAGGATTCACTGAAGACAGAAGTGCCCATCATCAGCAACGCCATGCTGATCGGAGACAAGCTCAAGTTCCTTTCTATGCTGCTCACTCTCAAAGTAACATGGCCTCTATTCCTGCAGACAGACACAGCTACTAAATAAAAAAAACAAATAATAATGACCCTTCTTTCTGTTTCCCCAGTGTGTCGTGGACGACAACGGTGAGCCCACAGATGAGTTGAGCCCAGAAGCTTTAGACTTCTGCCAGCAGCACGGTGTCACAGCGACCAAGGTGTCACAGATCATAGCCAATAAGGAGCCAGCTATCTATAAAGCCATTCAAGAGGGCATGGAGCGCATCAACGCCAGAGCTACATCCAATGCCCAGAAGGTCCAGAAGTGGGTCATACTGGAGCGAGACTTCTCTGTTGCAGGAGGAGAACTGGGTGAGTCATTGGAGTTTTGTTTTGGTTTTTTTTATAACTCTTTCTTTTGGCATTAAAACTGGAGCAAAGGTCAACACACAACACTGTTATTAAGGAATGAGGAAGTATTCACTATTCTTTTATGACTCACCATTACGCTCTATCAGCCCCCCCGCAGCAGAGAGATTGCAGGGGCAAAGGGGTTGTAAAGTTGAATACATTATTCTAGTCTCCCTGACTCATTGATCCCTTATCTGAATGTGGTTTGTACAAGCTGCAATCTATGGCTCTGACCATAGCTCTAAAATATCAGCAGCCTAACTGTGTACTGACAAATCCATGGTTTTGTCTGTGGAGCTGCAACAGCCAATTAATTTGTAACTGGGCCTTTGTTTCTTAGTCATGCCCTTCAGTCAGTTTTTTCTTAATCCATACTATTCTCTGTACCCTATACTACAAATCTTCATATACTATATTGACGTCTTTGTAGTTCATAGAATTATGTCACTGTCATGATCAAAGTGGCATGTGGCTCCAAGTTGTGCAAGAGGATCATAGAAACACACTGCTGCCTGTAATATTTACATATTTTTAACATCATTCAGCATTTGTGCTGCTGAAAATACATCCCAGGCGAAGACAAGTCTTTATTAAATATTTTACAGAAAACAGACTTGACTTCAGATTCATTTTTGAGTAAGTATTATTTTGTGTTAGAGTTTGGGCCATTCCCTCATTTAAAAATCAACAAATCACTGACCACAATGGATCAAATGTTGTCATATCTGTGGTTCGCTCAGTAGAAACCAATCTATACATTAAAATTTAGATTGAATTAACCTATTTTACCTTTTTTGCATGAAGGACCCACCATGAAACTGAGGAGGCCCATTGTTGTGAAGATGTATCAGGAGAAAATAAACGAAATGTATGCTGTGGCAAAACTGTAAACTGTACTGCACAAAGATGGTAGTGAAGAGAGCTAGTGTTGATATAAATGCAACAAAGGTTTGTGCTGCTATGTTTTAACATATAAAGTTCCTGTTGCCTGTTCCAAATCAATATTTAAGCGGCTTTGCAGTAGTTTGGCATGTTTGTAAATAAAAAAACAAAATCAGAGCCAAAATCTTGCCATTTTTGTGGAGCATATACAAGTGAATTGTACACTGTAACTCAGCACCAAAGCCTCATGCAGAGTGGGAAACACTGGAAGCACAGTCATCATTTAAGAAATGTAACTTCTATATTGTTACATGATTATAAAGCAACATTTGTGGATAATAATCCATTGTGATGTGAATGAATTGTCTTGCTTTTGTCATAAGCAAAAATATTTTCTTTCTGAAGGAGCAGTATGTGTTTAAGGATTTTACAGAATTAAGAATAGAATTACTTGCAGTTTCCAGCCCCATGTTGTATTCGTAACATAATGTCCATCTGGTAAAGCTGCTGGCATTGCCTCTTAAGACTGGAGGTGATGTTTGAATCAGTATTTTTCTAATAAGAACATCAATAGTCTGAATTTCTCCAATCACAAGTTTGTGAACATTGTAAAGCATACATTTGAATCCATGCTTCCCCATGTACCATCTGACAAATATTTAAATGTTTATTTTGTTATAGTTGTTACATGATTGTCAATAAAAAGTAAGTGGTTTGGACAAACTGACCAAACAAGTATCAACCGTGTGCAATTTTTGTTTTTGAATCATTACTTTTTTACACTGTGAATGTGTACAGTGGATTTTGGACATATCTGAACTAATCTTCTGCTACATTGAGGTGACAGCTGTGTTGGGCCCCAGATTATTTCTTGATTACTGAAGCCATGGGTCAGTGAGAACCACTTAACTAATGATTGCCATTTCATGTGGCACATTTTCCTCTTTAGTTTAGTCTACATTTCATTTGTGCCTAGAATGAAACCTGATCACTTAAATGATGCTTTTTCTATCCTTTTTATTCCTTTTTTGTTCAACCGTTTGTTTTGTTGAAAATGTCCCCACCATTCTCAGCTGCGTTTTTAGTACTAATGCTAACATGCTCGACACAGATGGTAAACATATAGTAGCAATGTGTGCACATTTAACAGTAGTGCGTTGCAAATACGTCAATACAGACTTTGTCTTGTTACTATTTTGGAATGGCTATAAAATTTTGAAATCCTCAAACGCTGAGACACATATGCATGTTGAAATGTTAACGTTAGGTGTTACTGTCTCACAGGGCCAATATCATGGCTCTAGACTTGTTACTCTGTACTTAAACTACTTAAACTAAAATAATTAATGTTAAAATAAATTGTGATAGTTTTGTGTTAATATTGAACTACTGTTTTAGCATTTTAAGTCATAAAATTTTAACCAAAGTGTGAACAACATTCTAACATGTTTTGGTGCTTTTCTTTAGAGATTCAGTGTAAGTAGGAAAACTGAGCACATAATAAACATATAAAGAAAACTTTAAAATGTAATGTGTTGTTGAGCATGACACGTCTTAGGGTTAGATAACTCTGAAAAGTGTCTGAAAAGTTTCGCTTTCATGTTTCATGACATTTGAAATAGTCAGGTTTGCAAAACACTGATCATATCATCAAGAAGATACACTTTAAAAAAAGAAAATACTTAGCCCTTTAGTTATGTATGCATATTATGTGTATTATTACAGTCTGCAAGCAGCAAGAGCTATAGGAGAACATGTGAGACAACCTATCAGTTACATTGACTGGGGCCTACATTCATGTATATTCATGTATTTTCAGTGTATCTTTGTTGCCGCTCTAAACAACGATTTAGTTTCATCATTTTTCTGTCTTTGCTACACCCCTGTAGAACTTGATCTGTGCTGTAGCACTGGTTCCTCTCCTCAAATCTCCTGAAAAGGAATATCTAAAGAAAAAAATCCCATTCTGCTCACACACATATCAGATTGCATTCTGGGACAACGGGTTGTGTTATCTCACATTCCAGTCTTTTAGGTAAAGTTACAGAGGCATGTCACCCAAAACTGAAGGTTCAGCTAATGAAAATACATACAGTTTGTTCCATAGCATTGTTAGACTATTTAAATTGCTCAGGGCAGAGCTAATGACTACACAGTCACTGCTGGCTCTTTAATGTCTGTCAAAGTGCACAAGTAGTGATGATATAAGATCTAATAGTACATCTGGTACATCTCCACACTCATTGCTATGTATCTGAACGCAGAGGAACAGATCCTAATCTTCCAATTGGCTGGAAGAAAACACAATTGATATTGTCCTACATGCTGTCAGACTCATACTGCCCACAACTGCTGTTTGAAAGATTCAGCTCAGGATGTTGAAATACTTGTTTTCTTTTGTGGCACTACAGAATACAAAAGCAGCAGTTCTTCCAGTTGATAAATGAAGCGTGTCTAACGCATGATCTTTCTACACGCGTCTACATTTACATTTGCACCACAGGGGTTTCAGTACACTCAGTCTTCGATTTTTTAAGCGACCTTGGTAGAGCCTCTGTAAAGCTTTTGGGCTCTATTAAGATCTAATCTAATCTCAGTCCTGAGAAGCCATATTACCTTTTGGTCAATATAATATATATATATATATTTTCTTGCCACTTGACCAACCACGAAGTTTCCTGCATTTTAGATTTATGAGTCATTCAATCATATATGTTTGAACTGCTAATAATAAAACTTTACCTTCACCTTTAAGCTGGAATAATGAATGGGTTTCATTATTAATCTGACAATATCAATCTGACTGAGACTGTTTATGTAGGTTAAAGCATGTCGCAGTCCTGACCACACCTTGATCACTGGAATCAAATCCAGCAAGGTGCCACTGCATCCAAGATTGTGTCAAACGCGCTGCATTTACATCACAGAGGTGAGGCCTCAGGCATGGCATAGTTGAACTCTCTCCAACAACAAATATTTTCTACCATGTTTAAGTTTTAATTTGCTCTTTAAATGCTAGTATATTCTGTAAGGATGAAACCTGAAATCCAAAAAACATTTAACTATTAAAAAATGAAATGGTGTCAAGCAGAATTTGGTGTTTCAGATCCTCTTGTGAGCATAAATCAGAAGTTATCGGGTTTATTGAACCAAAACAGACCACTAAGTTGTCAACTGTTTGACTTGCAAAAAAGTTACAGCACAAACGATCCTTCATCAGTTTAATTATTTTATGTTTATTTTGCACAAATAGGAAATATTTGAAAATAAAGTGCGAATGTGAATACATGGTACATCATTAGAATATATTCATTCAGTCTGAATGAATGGAAACGGAAATGTTGTAGCCCCAGCTGACTTTCTCTTACAGCCACCAGGTATGGCACAACACTATCCTCATGTGGCTGAAATCACATACTACAATGTGTAAATATAATGAATTCTCACAAGTAACACCAATATATTTAAATGGTACGCTTATTGATTAAGGTATACAAATGTGTAGAACAAGGATATGTTAACCAAGGTTTAATAAAAAACAAACATTCAGCAGACAGATTAGGCTATATCACATTATGCCATCCAGTGGACTGTGAAGGCAGGAAATTCACAGCGCAGTTTTATTAAAGGACCAGTTCACCTCAATTTTAAAAAGAACATGTTGTCTTCCTTAGCTCAGGCAGCATCTAACCATGATGCCTGTAGTTTTGCACAAGACACATTTTTATGCTATCACACCAATACCACAGAGATTAACTAAAGTTTGTTTTGGTATCTTGACACCATTAAAACATTAACAAAACAAGTTTTTAAGAGGTGATGTCCACATTGGTTTGCATTTTTCACTGAACATGGCAACAACAAAAGGCCTCCTGTTGTCTCAGTCATATTGGGGTAGAATCCCAGTGGTCTTAATCTCAAAACTTGGATAATTTCAGAGCAAAATCTGAATGGTGAGATACTACTTGAGACTGTTGAGTAAATATAGTTTTTTGTGCTTTGGGTGAACTGACTTTTTTCATACAAACATTGGCTTCTTCTTTCTCATTTGGTTGTGATGGCAACTCCCCTCTTGACCCAGGCGTTGCTGTTGAGCAGAGAGAGCATGAAGCGAGCCACGTCTCCTCTTCCCACCGCGCTACCCACAGGGTGACCACTGCTGTCAGGCACAAAGTATCCCTCATGGGTCAGAAGCTCTTGAGCTGTGGAGGATGACATAATGAAAAACTGAGAGTTAGAGGCAATAACTCAATAGCATACAGCAGAAAGTGAACTGGAATACAGGCATTCACAAAAACTGAGGCCCATTCATACTCACAAGCAGTGCATTAATAAACTAATAAGCCTTAACTATGTCAAAATGGATCCTAAGGCTGTGCTGTTCTTAGTGGCCTGTTTGCCACTGCTTCCCTGCTTTTACCAGAGGCAGGCAGGTTCTTGAGACCAGGTGGGCGGACCACAGTCCAGTTGATGTCCTCAGTCTTCTGCAGAAGCTGCTCCATTTCATGCATGTTGGTTAGGACACTTCGGATCATTGGCAGCAGGAGGAACCGGATGAGATAAGACGACTGTGTTCCAGAGTTAGCTAACAATAAAACAAGAAAAAGAGAGTTAGTGAAGAGACTAATTCTCTGTAAAACAGAATTAGAAACCCAATATAAGACTGTGTCAGTAAATTGCGAACAGTACAAACACAAGTAATTTAGCAAATCCTTTAAAAAATTGAAAAAAACCCCAAAACCCTGTGCATTTTAAAATAAGATGTAATTTTATAAAAATAATTTTTACAGGGCTCTATAAGCTTGACATTGATTGCTGAAAATTACAGAACTATAACATGCTCTTTCAGTGACAAATAAATCAAAAAGACATAAACAGACGTTAACATGCTAATGCTTAGCATGTATACTGTCTTAGTTTAGCATTCCAGTCTGACAACATATAAAATTTGCTAATTAGCAGTTTACACCCAACAAAATATATGTATATTTTAATTCTTCAGCAGCTGGCTAAGTCTGCGCAATTGTCGAGAAGATGTTCTGACATAACTGAGCTGTCTCCATGACAACAGACAAAACTCTATGCATTGTTAAGGACCACTAAGGGCTGTTTAAAGTCCTGATATGCTGATATGTGATCAAAATAAAGATTATGCCACATACTCAGACCAGACATCTAAAGGTTTGTTAGTTTAAGAGGTTTAAAGAGTAAATTAAAGTTTATCAACATGAAATATCTCCAAACTGAAATTTAAGACAGAATAAGAACAACAGGGTTGTTTTATTTCATGATGAAATCAGACTCCGCAGACAGCTTCATCATGTGTTCTACACTTACGATCAGTGTACCAGGAAGTCATGGTGATGATCCTGTTGACCCGGGCTTCTCGCATGGCGCTGATCATAACGTTCATGGACCTCGTGTAGCCTGTCACCGCTGAGAAGAAAGAGGCTGGGAAGCCGAGGCAGGACATGATCACGTCCTGTCCTCTGAAATGAGTCTTAAGACTGTCTGCTGAGAAAATATCAGCTTCCACCACCTGAAAGCAGCAAACAGGTAGACAGAAATGCATCACCAGGAGTTTAGATCATATACTTTACAGTTAACTTTTATTTATTTTGACTGCTGATGCATTTTTAATTACAGAACTTAGAATCCATGTGTAAAATTAAAGAATGAATGGTTACAACCATACCACAGAAAGAGTAGTATTAAGAGATGAGGCCGATGCTAATCTGTATTTTTGATTTTGTCAACAAACCCCACGTATAGACCAACAGGGTGTTATTCTACCTTTCAATACTTTTCAGCAAAAATATTTTTTAGTAAATGTGAATCCAACAGGAGGGAATAGTGCATATGCTGGGGACTATTTTCAGCTGTTGATTAATACAGCTGTGGATTAATGTTGTACTCTTGCAGCAGAATGATGTCTGTGAGATTTGCTCAAAACAGTGCAGTGCCACTGTTAAACACACAAAGAACATTCATCCATTCAGTGCAACATAATATGTTTTCAATAGTATCTGGACAGGAACAGAGCTCAGTGGCACAGAGATATATGAGCTTATCTGTTCAGTGTTGCAGGTATGTTCATATTATTATCTGCACTGACCTGTGCACAGTTTCACACCCAGCTGTTAAACCCACATAAACACTTGCAGCTATTGTTCAGAAATGCATTTAGTACTTTTAACTCATATGACCCATGTTTGGGGACAATAAAATATTTATCATGTGACATCACACTGACTGAACTTTGAACCCAACATGCAGTGTGCAGCAGCACAATCTGAGAACCAAAGTGTCATATTACCTTGAGATTATCATGATGAATGGTAAGTTTTCCAGGATTCCTGACAATGGCAGTGACCGTGTGACCCTGGTTCAGCGCCTGGCTGACAAGATACTGTCCAGTCTGCCCGGTGGCTCCCAGCACGGCGATCTTCATTGTCAAACTCTGACGCACAAAGCTCAGTCAGGACTGAAGCAAACCAATGGACAACGCGCTGAAAGCTCTGACCTGTCAAAGTAACTGCAGAGAAGTCCCCTCCCTGTTTCCACTTCCAAAAGTGTAAAAAATGATTATCATGGTGTAATAAAGAGGCCTCTCTAACAAATTTAGGTCTGTCATGTGACAGATTTGTGCTTAATGATACACTAAATCCTTGTTTCTACATGAGACACTGCATATATTCATTTAAAAAGGTTAAGTCATGTACAAGGAACATGGTCTGTGGGAATAGTAGGAGAGTTTTGTTTTCACTATCAGTTAAATTAATTACTTACTTATTCTGTCAAATGCCAGAAGACATGGAAACATGGCCAGCACAAGTTGACAATGACACTCAAATCATTTTTTGTTTAATTAATAGTCTGCACCCCACTGATGTTACATTTTAAATGATATAACACATCTTAAAAAAAACAAGCAATTGTTAATTATAAATTCTTTAAATTACTAAATAAACTAAATTATTAAATTGTCATAATCATTGCGTGTTTTTTTCTTTTTGTCAGTCAACTATAATAGTTTTAGATCTACAGAGGATTACAACCTGCCATCGATCTCAAAATCTTTTCAACTGCACTAAGAAAATATTTCCCACGATTTTCCCACTTTAGTAACAGTAAGATGAAAATTTCCATTTGAAGAAGCAAAGAAAACCCAAACAGTGTTTGTCTTTGTTGTATCCAAACTGGGCTTAAAGGATTATTTCTGCTATAGTGGATGACGAGCCTGTTGATCAGATGTTCTCAAAGGATACTAAGTAGATACTGTTAATTGAATTTCAATGATTTTGGTTGGAAATCATTTTGAGAATGCATTTCTTGTTAGTGGTTATAGCACATGCTATAGTGGTTGTGCTAAACTTGCAAAACTTGCAGCAAGTGTTTTTACATGTTTTTATCAATTTAAAAAAATATGTGTTTATATACATACATATATATACATATATATACACACATATATATACACACACATAAAAATGGTACAAATAAACTTGCCTCGAAGTCTTGTCATTTGAGAAAATACAGAAGCTAATCTTTGTAAAGCCAGCTGGCATGTTAGATCTTTTAAGTCCTAGTACTTAAAAATGACCAATTCCCAGCAAAAGAGGGAAAATGCATTTTATGTGACCTTCAACAGATATTTTGTGTTTAACTACCGTTTTCTCAGCCTGTCCTGTAAACTCCTTAAAGTAAGTAAAGTAAACCAACACACAGAAGATGCTAAGCAGCACGGAATAAAAATAAAACCTTTATTTTGTCATAACAACGAAAAATCTGAAGACACTATTTTGGCTTCAAATTCCACCACTTTCTCTTCCTGTTTACCAGGTTTGAAATTATGAGAGCATGTATACATAATAAAATAACTGTCCCAAAAATAAATTGAACTCGCACATGATTTGTATTTCCACCAGCATGGAAAATGCATTAGCTTGCACTGTAAAACAGCTTTGAGAACAGCAGGTCTTCTTTTCTATGAATATAACACTGCTTTCAGCGTGGCTCTGCAACAATACCTAACTGTTGAGGACTTGATGTCATTTACTTTTCCAGAGGTTTTGTTGATTTTTCAATACATGGACTAACAGCTAAACCATGGTTTAATGGATTTAAAGATACATGCAGTAAAATCTTGGTTGATTTCTCTTATGTTCATGATCAGTTTAGAAACTTAGGAAGTCCTTACAGCAAGCATAAACATATACTCATACGGCACTTGGCTGTAAGAAATAATTAAATTTATGGTGATTATGTATGTATTATGCAACACTGATGGTGGTTATGACCTGTAGGACTGTCACATTAAAGTAAATGGCAGCAGTTTTAAGTACTTTTACGCCGTAAACATAGCAACAGTTCACCACATCTCTAACAGGGGTAAATCTCTGTGTGTGAACTGAATACACCCCTTTCTACAGCGTATTTCCGTTAAACAACCAGCCGAGCAACATGCATTTTGCCATATTTCTCCAAACCATTGCAGTTTAGGGATAAGAAGCTGTAAACGGTCTTTTTGCCTGCTAACGTTTACAAACATTAAGTAACTCACCTTCGCCATACGTCCATTGAGGGAGGCATTCAAGAGCGGTGGCGTTCAGTTGAGTTTGTCAAGCAACAGTTTCTAAAGGCATGGGTTTAATACATTTGATGTGGTTTTAAAAACAATTGGATTTACGCAGATGACCCTTTCAAATGATCGTTACAAATACCCTTAAACTACGTCCAAAATGTGAATTTTAATGTGAAATTAGCGCCCCGCTAATCTAATCTGTTATACTAATACTAATTTTTTCAACCATCGTTCAATTGCCTTTAATGATGTCCCTTTGTGACCTGCGTTGTTCTCTTTTATTTTAGTTTTCATACAGTCTATCCAGCAATACAGTTGTTGGTGGCAGTTCTTCAGTAGTAGGACAGGTTTCGTTAACAGCAATCCATCAGGGTTGACTGGCATTTAATGTCTCTGGTTGGTTTGAATTATCCAATAACAACTCTTATCTAATAATTCTTTGCCAAACTTAAGAAAGCATTCATGACATTTTCACTTTAAAAACAATATTGATTTGAACTAATTTTTCAGAAATATAGATTATTGGGTAAACAAATAGATGTTAAACTAAACCATAACTAAAACTGAAATGACAATTTTTGTGTTGACAGTGAAATAGATTTTTGACTGCCAAAATTCACCCCTGTGATACAAATGCACTCATTAAGCTTTTGTTTTTACCATTTTCCTAATTTCTGTTGCTTTTTCATTTTGCCTTTAATGTTTTATTGTATTCTGTTTGTATAGCACCAATTCATAACACTGGTTTTCTCAGGGCACTTTGCATATAGAGAAGGTCTAGACTAAACTCTTTATATTACTTCCCACTGTGAGCAATCGCTTGGCAACAGCGGCAAGGAAAAACTACTTTTAAATAGGTAGGAACTGGCTCAAGGTGGGCGGCCATCTGCCTCGAATGGCTGTGGGTAAAGGCAGTGAGAAGGACGCAGAGAGAGAGAGAGAGAGAGAGAGAGAGAGAGAGAGAGAGAGTATAAAGGCATTGAAAAAAGATAGAGAGTTGTTTGAATCAATTCTTTTAGAGGAGGCGAAGAATGACCCCTGGAAATGCCAAAAATGCAAACACTAAGTATGAAACTTCAAGAGAAGCTTGTGAATTGGTGATTTCAACCCTCTGCTTGTCAGGGCTAAGTTACGAGGGGAGAGCAGGACCCAGATGCAGGCAGGGATGAGGACACAAAAGATCTTTAAACAGTTTATTTAAAGGCTTAGGCTTACAGGTGGTCAAGGCAGGCAGGGTCAAAATCCAGGTAGTCAGTCCAAACAAAACAGGGCAAGAAAAATCCAAAAACCAAAAATGCAGAAACCAGAAATCCAAAATCGCTATGAACAGGCACGTTGAATCAAGGTGGGAACATGGACACAAACAGAGCAACAACTTGAACTCTAAACTAACAAGCAGAGCAAGAACATGGACTCTAAACTCAACAATGCACAGACCAAGAACAAAGGCAATGGCATAACTTAAATAGACAGGTGAGGGTGGGAAAACGAGACACAGGTGAGACCAATCAACTAATCAAGAACAGGAAACAAGTAGACAAACACACAAGGTGAACACTTTTCAAAATAAAACAGGAAACAAAACAAACTCAACTCAGAACCATGACACTGCTGCAATGAAACAAAGAGGCATCCTCAGTTTTCATATGTCACAAGGTCCTGTTGGAAGCTTTGCGTTGCATTTGCATTTTGGTCCAATACAAACACAGCTGACAAACACACACACATAATCCTGGACTCCTGTAATCAAAAACACTTCCAAAAAAAGTCCAAAAACAATGGTGGCCTCCCTCTTCTCCTATGTTTACCTCTGCACTTTGCTATCTTCCTATATAAAGACCAGTCTAGCCGCATCAAGTCATTAGCTCAAGTAATCCACTTGTGGCTCGGTGCCTTGATTATGCGATCACACTGAGAGACTAAAGACTAAACCGGCTTCAGCACAGGAGCTGCACAGTAGGGAGAGTTTCATGCATGAGGCCTCTGTGGTGAGATACTGGGTGCTGCTGTCATTCAACCACCTACAATGAGCGGTGTGATGGGCACCCAGCAGTTCATGACTTGATCATGGTGAACTGTTGGAGGATGAACCAGAGCAAATGTTTGCTCCTCACTGAAACGGAGAGCTGACAGCCAAACATCTTGGGAACTGGTGACTGGATAGAGGAGGTGACCACGTAAGTAAATTGCTGATTTAAAGATATCATAGAAACTTTTGTGTGTTTTTTCGATTTCTACAGTGGTTAAATCCAGTAAACACACAAAATAAGCAGAGAGAGACGGAAGATTTGATGTTTCTCATTTTAGTTTGAAACATCTTCATGTTCCACACCTGGTTCAGACAGTTGTGTCCAATCGTTTTGTCTTTGGTCCAATTAAAGAGCCATGTTTGCACTGCAGTCCCACTCTGTGCTGTGATAAGAAACATTTTTTTTTTATCAGAAAACCCTCTCTGATTGGATGACTTTGGCCGGCTGCTACATATCTTTACAGGTGACGAAAGCCACCCATCTGTTCCTTTAAGTAGGCCAAAACCAGCACTGCAAAACAGCAATGCTATGCACAAATGCAATTTGATGTAATCAGAATGTTCAAATTTAAACACTCAATCTTTTATTAGGTTTTATAAATCGAAAACATTAATTCAGCCATTGTTTTTTATCTTAAAAAAATGAGAGATTTTAAAGCTGTCCCATGTCTCAGTTATTCCATTTCATCAAAATAACTTCAGCAAATGAAGATGTTTCCTTTATTTAGATTACAGATTGCTTAATGTAAGCCTTCGTAGAATTCAAACCAAAACGGTCCTCTGCTGCAGGATTGAGGCCACAGAGGTTAGGAGTGAACCAGCAGATAAAGAGATTAAAAGGGTTCTCAGAGTTGAATGTCCTGCAGCTTCAGCTCTTCTGCTGCTTTCTGCTCTGTGAATGAAGAGGCTTTTCTTAGAGGCCAAACCTGCAATTAAATGAGTTTACAATGTGTAGAGTAGTTAAGCTACATCTCAGCCTAAAAATGTATAAATCAACTACACAGCTAAATACATGACCATTTGTTTTTTGCTTTATTCTGAAGTGACTTTTAGTGGAAGTGATGTTTGTTTGGTGCATTGAACAGGAACAGCCATGGGATGTGGCGTCACAAAGTCTGATCACTTCCAGAAACATTCCAGGAAAGGTAACTATTTACATAAATATTCCCGACAACATGGACAGAAAGCCTTCACGGTCATTTTGTTGTCTATCTTTTTGTTTGCTTTGCACTTCTCACTATGTCTCTCTGTCTTTCTGCTCTGCTGCATGCAGCTGTCACAAGTAAGCCACACCCATCTTGCCTTGTTTGTTGTGTGGTTGTTAGTGGTGGTGTTTGCCAGATGTCAATCTTCACAAATCTTGTGAGGTCAAGAGGAGTGAAACTCAAATGTCTAACTAATTTAGCAAAAGGAGAAGGTACCACGACATACAAGAAAGAGAAATATGTTTTAGGGGTACAGGACCATAAAGTTCAAACTATGCTGAAATTATTCAAAAAATGTGTGCAAACAAAATCCCAAAATTGGGCAACTCACGATTCTCCAGTTGCTGATATTTTTATAGGCAGACAAGATTTGTACTGTCTGTGAAGGAAGGAATCTTAATAAACAAATACTGAAAGTATTGTTAACTTTATGTAGCTGCCACCTGATGCAGACAGTGAGGTTGATGGAGTGTTGCTTGGTGTGGACATCAGGCTGTATCTCAATCTAATGTTACAATACAAATATGACATGATTTACACAATAATATAAAAGTACATATACACATGTGATGCAGTCACTTGTGTTAACTGATGTTGCAGATGGCAAAGGTGAAGCTAATTTTAGTTATCTTATATACACTTTATATAAACTACATATAAAGTCTGTAATAATAGACTATTTTTATTTATTTGCTTATAATATTTTGTATTATTAATCTGAGTCTACAAGGTAATCAGTAACAAAATTATCACATTGTTGTAGTGGAGTAAAAAAAAATGCAGAATTTTCCTCTGAATTGTAATGATGTGGATCTGTTTAATGCAGTAGAAACAAATCAAGTAAAGTACCCCAAAACTGAACTTAGGTATGATATTTTAGTACTGTGAGTACTGTGTTTTTTCAGGAATTGTACTTTCTTACCACTGTACTTGTTGTCTGTGCAGTGAGGTGTTTTGTAATTTTGTGCCATCTTGTGTTTCAGCCATAAAAGCTGCTGTGCTGATTCAGCGATGGTACCGTCAGTATGTCGCCCGCACAGAAATGAGACGGAGATACACGTGGCACATCTTCCAGTCCATCGAATACTCTGGAGAACAGGCTCAGATAAAGGTGAGAAACTACCCAGCATACTTCTGTGTCCCATAGAGGAGTCATTACAAAAAAATTAATCTTTCACGTCTCCTTCCCGGGCAGCTTTATAATTTCCTTGGCTACCTCATGGACAATTTCACCCCATCAAGCAATGAACGTAAGATTTTCATCTCTCACAAATTACTTTGTTTTTCACCTGCAAAACTGAATCTCTGAGTTTGAACCGCCATCTGCTACTTTCCTCCAGGAAATTTGATCTCACACATCTTCCGAGAGAATGAGGTTTGTTGGGACGCAGAGTGGGAGAGGTACTTCTGCTACAAGAACATTGAGGTGCCAGAGATTTACTCAGGACCTCACCTCACCTTCCCCCTGACAGTGGAGCAGGCAGTTGGGTTGGTGGAGGCCTTCAGGAACAAGAAAGTAAGTGCACCCCACTGCTTAACTGTCTAGTCTCTGCTTATGTCTATAGAAGGGTCAAAATATGACGCTTGCAGATACACAGACTGAGGATGTTCCTGAAATGTAAAACCAAATGTGCTTTATTGTTAGTTCTTTGCAAAAAGCATGAATGTATAATTCTCTGGTTCACAGCAGTTATCATACACTGCAGTATGAGCACCTGTTCATGTGTTTGTGCCTGAAAACCTTCTTGCTGACGAGTCTCTCTCCCAGTAGCAGCTGCACTCGCGCTATGTCCTCCAGCTGCTGCTTGAGACGTGGAAACAGCTCCGAATGTTGCCAAATATCAACCGTATCTCCACCTGCCAGAGTAAAGAAATCACTATCTGTGGTGAGCTGGAACAAAACGTGGATGTTTAGAAGTGAACAGTAGAGAGGTGGTTGAATTGTCAGCAACAATTAGATACATCAATGGAAAAAAAAAAAAGAATTCGTGACAAGATAATGAAATAAAAATGCATAAAATATCTAATATTTTATGGTTCAAACCATAAATGAGAAGAATGATAAATGAGAAAACAATGGACACAGTCATTAATAAAAACAACTGTCTTTTGCAGCACCAAGCTTAAATGCTTTAGGCAGCATTACATCCCAATACAGAAAGAGTTACACTGTTGTAAAACTCTTCCAAACAGAAATGTAAATGATGATAGTTGTTATTAATGAACTGTACATAAATTTTACATAAATCCTCTTCATTTTCAGGTGATCTGCATGGGCAACTAGAGGACCTGCTACTGATTTTCTACAAGGTCTGGACCTCATCTTCTAAAACCCTAACAAATCTTCACATGTAGTGTTTTGTCTGACACAAAATGAAGATATTTAGCTGCAACATGCTCCTTTTTCTTTTCAAATCAATTAGTGAGCAAGACAGGATCTGTTTTCATTCTCTATGCTGTGTCAATCCTTTTTGCATATTTAGATTACAGTTTTACTTTGCTGTTGCTTATGTTACAGAATGGCATGCCCTCTTTGGATAAGCCCTATGTGTTTAATGGAGACTTTGTGGACCGGGGCAAAGACTCTATTGAGATCCTCATCATCCTGTTTTCATTCCTTCTCCTCTATCCGAGTGATGTTTATCTCAACAGAGGAAACCATGAGGACCACATAGTCAACTTGAGGTAAAACTCTATCCTTCTGTCTTAATTCATCAGATATGGTCAAAAATCTCAATTTCTTTTAGCTGTTATTTTGTGTTTCTCTTACTGATGTAGGTATGGTTTCACAAAGGAGGTGTTGACCAAATACAAGGTGAGTTTCTATCATGTAAACCTGAATCTTAACACACTTGTTTTCTGTTGTTTAGTGCTTTGTATTAACTTCTCATCCCTGTGTATCAAACCTGCCTGCACAGCTGAAATGTACCCTAATCCAAACTGTGCAGCAGTAAATTAAAATGGTTTCAGTCACCTGTGCTTACACATTCCCCATAAATCTTGATTTAGACTAGTACAATCCTGGTCACTCCTGCTCACAGCTAAGAGGATTTGAGGTCATTAAACCCGATGCCTGCATTTGACTGTGTTCACTCCTGATGAGTCAGGGAGGTTGAAGCGGTTGACCGTCCGAGGAAACTTAAGATGTCCCAAATGTTTCAGATTTACTCTCCCTAGTTTTTTGTTTTTGATAAAAGGAAGGTTGAATTCCTACACATTCATTTGACAGAAGAAGGCATCGAACAACAACATTAAACAAAGTCAAAGACTGACAAAGACATCCCACATCTGTAAGAAAGAAAAGCTGCTTTGTTACACAACAAATATAATTATATACAGTATTCTCTATGTACAAGAATGAAAGACAAAGAAATGAAATCAATTAACAGGGTGGCAGAGAAAGCTAAATTATCAGCTAAATGTTTCCTGTGTCTAACCACAGCGGTCAGCAAATGTTGCCTTTTCAATAAAGGTAGTGCTCGCAGTGTTGGACTTCAAAGTATAAAATGGGATTGTTTTCAAATGATATACTACATAAAGAATTTATCCTAATAGATAAACAAAACAATAGAGTAAACAGTAGAGCTTAAATGCGACCTCTGGGATACACTGTGCATTCCGGTCCCTTATTAATTGACAACAAACTGAGGATAAAGAACGTAATTTCCTGTTTGTGCTTCTCCTCAGATGCATGGCAAACGGATTCTGAAACTGTTGCAGAAGATTTTCAGCTGGTTGCCGTTAGCAACGGTGATAGACCAAAAGGTGCTGGTACTACATGGAGGGATCTCCGATGTCACGGACCTCAGCGTCCTCGCCAGAGTGGACAGACACAATGTGAGAAGGAAACATGTGCAGCTGTAATAAACTCTGTAAGTGAGACTTGATCAAAAACAGACACAGACTGAAATCTCTGTTCTTGTCTGTTTCTCTCAGTATGTTTCAGCACTGAGGCCTCCAAAGAAGAGACACCAGAGCTCAGCGGGGACGTCTATTGACTCGGACTTGGATGAGGATGTCTGGTCCACCAGCAAGCTCTTCCAGCGTCGGATCTCCCTCACTTATCCCAAACCCCTTGGAGCCCGTGACAGCTTCCAGAATCGCTCACTGCAGGACTTTTCTGACCGGATCAAAGTCAACACGGTGGATGAGCTGGAGATCCACAGGCGGAAAAAGTCCATTTTCAACATGGGGTTGAACAGATCAGAAAAAGATGTGACTACATCTGTGTCCTCTGAGTCACTGAACAGCGACAGTGCCAAGGATGAGTGGAAACAGGTGCAAACATGACTGAGTAGTGTTTGCTCAGATATATTGGACCTGTTTTGGGTTTTCTTCTCAGCTTTCAAAGGTGCCACATTAGTGCTGAAGTCTCTTTCTTTGTATGATCCCGACACCAGTGCTGTCACAGATTAAGGGCCCAATAGAGTTGGTGATGGTTTGTATCAACTGAACTGTGGTTCACTTTATTTCTAGTGTGATAAATGGGATGGTTCAGACTTTCGGAACAATTACAGGAAGTTGGGCCAGCAAGTGTCAGAACTGGAAAAAGGAAAAAACAGCAAAACATAACAGAAAGAAAAGAGAAAAAGTATTGAATTGAAATTTGGTCTGATGACTGTATATAGAGTCTGTGTCTCTCTGAGACAGAGATTAATTGAGATGGACAACAACATGCTGACGTCAAACAAATCGGTTGTTGGTAGTGATGTAATTAGGTAGGTAGAGTTTTCTTGAGTTTTCCTGTTAACCCGAAAACATAACTTAAGTGTCTTTTTAGTGCTTATGCTCAAAGCTCCACAGAGACCTTTAAAATGTCTTGAACAGTCATGCCCAAACTTATTAGTGGCGGTGTCAATGTTTCATATGTTGGTATATGTCTCATTTATAGATGAAGGTCATAATTCATTATTAATGTGTCAGGGGGGTTGAAGTGGTCCAAGAAAGTTTCAGTGCTGAGGCTCACAAAGAACAGACACCAGAGCTCAATGGAGATGTCCATTGACTTGGATGTGGAAGAACGTGTGTAGTCCACTAACAAGTCATCATTCATTATTGTTTTTGCTCTGTGAGCGAGTTTGTTGTTTGTTGTTCTCATGTCTTAAAGTGCCCCACATAAGATATTTAATTATAGGCTTGTCATGTGGAAACAGAGTTAATTTGATCAGAGGTCATGAGCTTTACGTCTCAGCTTTGTCCCAGTGGACTAAATCAGTCCTGAGTCACAGTCTGATCAACACTCCGTCAGTGATCAACACTCACCTCAGAGACGGTACTGAGGATTGTTGCCTGCGTGGGCCTTAACATGCTGTAATCCACCACGTCATTTATCCCTCTGTCGTGGGTTCAATCTGCTTTTCTAACTGCCCGTCACCACCTTAAGCACAGGCTGTTGGAGTCAGTGGCATCGATTGGCTCTGATACTTGGTGGTGGTTCAAGTCCAGACATGCTCACACATTGTGAACAACTCAGAGTAACGTGGTCAGTGTCAGAGGTGTAAAGTGATGCTTTCAGGTGCATGTATTTATTAAACCAACAGTAAAAAGAAGTGATAGTGCATGCTAAAAACCTTAAACCATAATTATCAGACATTGTTTTATACATGTAAGAATGCATTTGTAGCACTTTAAGCTTAGGATCAGAGGATCAGTTATTATTGTATAAATGTGTTTTACTATTTCTGTGAAAAATTGAACATAAAACAGGTTTGCACAGACTGTATCCAACAAGACAAATTTAATAGTTGCTAGATAGCTTCATGATTAGGCAGAGCAGTAGCTTGAGGTCAAAGAAAATAACATTAGTTTGTTTCTATTTGGTCCTGAAACTAAGTATTTGAATAATTTGATCTGGTCTGATGGTGGAGCTAGGTGGATCATCAAAGTGATTACAAATTATTTGTTGAAACCACAGATGTGAGCTGCATAGTAGCTCTGATAAAGAATTCAGGGGATCCTCAAGGTTAGTGGGATTCATCCTCTGTGGATCCTGAATGTCAGCACCAAATTTAATGGAAATTCATCAGACAGTTGTTCAAATTCCAATTCCCAGCTGAGCACTTCTTCAAGACTTTGTGTCTGTGTTAGTTGAGCTTCAGAGTTCATTTTTGTCCTTGGGAACTATAGTTTCTCATTCATCAGGAAAACAGTATCATATGATCAAAACATCCAGCAAAAACAGCAAACAGCCTTTAATGGACAAGTCTTTCATTCCCATGTGCCACCAGATCCTGGACCTGCTGTGGAGTGACCCAATGATTCAGGATGGCTGCACACCAAACGAGGTGCGGGGCGGAGGCTGCTACTGGGGCCCTGATGTCACTGAGGACTTCCTGAACAGACACAACCTGCAGCTCATCATCCGCTCTCATGAGTGTAAACAGGAAGGTTATGAGTTCTGCCATAATCGTAAGGTGAGCTGACACACTAACTTCACTGTAAACTGCCTGAATTAAATACAAAGTATGTCTGTGACTGTGACACAAGCTAAACTTATTCAGAGGATCACTGACATGGTTTCTAAATATTTCACTCTGAGATGCTGTCAGAAACACACTTAAACATTAACCCATTTGCTTATTTCACTCAGGTCCTCACTCTGTTCTCTGCCTCCAATTACTACGATGTGGGAAGCAACAGGGGGGCCTATGTGAAGCTGGGTCCAGATCTTGTGCCTTATGTGATTCAGTACCAGGCCAGCAGCATGACCAGAGAGCTCACTGTGAGACAAAGGTACAAAAATCATCATTCATCATCATCATCATTCTGCAGCGCGAAGAATTGGATTTTTCAGCATATTGTCATAATTTTGGTAAATATGCTCATTTACTATCTCACCAAGAGTTAGATGAAAGAATTTATACCACCCAAAATGATATGTCAAGTATAAGGCAATGGCCAGCAGCAGCCTATCTTACTGTAAGACTGGAAATATGGAGAAACAGCTAGCCTGGTGATATAACAAAAGTAGCAAAAGTATCATCAATTAATATCACTAATTAAGCTCCTGGATTCCAGTCTTTGTGCTAAGCTATGCAAACCACCTACTAGCCAGGCTTCATAATTGCTGGTCATGCCATGTCTGTAAACATACAGGTATGGCAATGTTATCAATCTTATTATTATCGTCTTGGCAAAAAAAAAGCAATTATTACCCAAATGTCAAACCATTTCTTTAAAAGTTTAATTGATTTTTAAAACTGTTGTCAAATTAGCTTCTAGGGAATTGATTAATGTTTAGCACATTACACTGATAAGTGTACACAACATATTTATTCTTCTATCTACTTTAACTTCATGAACTTTTGTCTACTGTTCAATAGCAAAGCACAGTTTGGCCTTTTAGATAATAGATAAACAGTGACGTCCTCTGCACTTTTCTGCCTTTTAGTGTGTTTATTACACTTCTTTCATTTGTTGTCTGCAGTGTTGGGCGAACTGAGCGCTCAGCCCTCAAAGTCTTGCGGGAACAGCTGTTTGCGCACAAATCTGACCTCATCTGTGCCTTAAAAAAGTTCGACCCGGAGAACACAGGTGTGTAGTGTGACTTTCATGAACCAATTCAGTCCTTGATGGATCAGGTGTTACTTGTGTTTTGGTCATGTGTACTTTCCCTTGTGGTTTTGAAAAGACAACGTCTGGCTTGGGAGAAATATGAGCTCACACTTTTGTATTTTATGTGGAACATTTTAATCCCCATCCAGACAAAAAAACAAAGACCATGTGGGCCGATCAATGGTCCACCTCAGAACAGTTTCATAGAAACTTCAGCTGAGGCTGTTTTTGTTCAGTGAGATGCTTTAATTCAGCCATTATCCCTGGTTCACACGCACACACACACACACACACACACACATAAAAACTAAGTATGAGTATATTATAATAAGTAATATAATATAATAAGTATGCAGTTATCTGCCACTCAGATCCTCACTCTTTGTCTTGTATTTATTTATGTATTGCCGACAAGGTGCTCTCTAACTGGAGATAATGATCAGTTTCTTTAATGTGCTGTAACAATGAGTTCAGTTGGCCGTCACAGATGTACCACACCAGGGATGATTGGTCTTATAATTGTTTTTTATTGTTCACCACAATGCTGCGTATCCGAACCTCCTCCTCCCCCGTAAACCAGCTGTCCAGTACAGGTCCAGTTATTTCCCCCCTCTCCCTTCCCCGGGAGAGTGTTTTATCCTCCAGTGAATCCAGTGAATGTAATTAGTGTGATGTAAAACACCTGCCCGGTGCTGCATCCACGAGCCACTCCCTGCCCCCCTCCCACAGCCGACGCTTAACCACGCCCCGCTACCACGTGTGCTTTACATTTGATTCTACACCACAGAAATAGAAATCAAAAGCTAAGGAAAATTAAAATTCACTGTAAAATTGTACAATTGTTGTACATTGTACAACATTTTTTCAAGAGATTTCAACTGCTTTCATCATAGTCTTCCTCAGCTTATGGAGTCTTCAGAGACTTTATTCTTTTCCAGCAGCTTGTCTATATGCACCATTTTTAACAAATAAGTCTTTACAACAATGTCAAAATGGCAAAGCTGTTTCTAAATGATGTCAATATATGGGATTTCCATACTGCAATTTCTTATTATTTATTAGATAATAGCAATATAACAATACCACTATATAAGCAAAGATGGCTGATGAAACTGACCTGTTGATTTATTGGTTGACTTATTCTTTGGATGCTTTTGGAGCTGATTTTTGGAGACACTGACCTGACTGGACTGTGTGAAGAAGCAAAATTTGGCTGGTGTCTCATGATGAAGTAAAAAACAGATTACAGGTAAAATTTCTGCCTCCTTCAGGTCTTGTGTCTGTGAGTGACTGGGCCTCTGCGGTGGAGAGTGTGATGTTCCTTGGTTTGCCCTGGAGGATGCTGCGCAGTCAGCTGGTCACCTCCAAGACCAGTGATGGCATGATTGACTACTACGAGTGGTTCAATGACCTTGCCATTAAAGGACCCAACACAGACGTAAGGACACAACACTGACTCACTGAGCTGAACACAGCAGATGGTGGTCACACAAATGCTCATGTCCTCACACGTATATCATTAATATCAACCGTTACTGACTTAGTTTTAACATTTCTCCTCTTGTAGCATATCGACCAGAGTCTGCTTGAGACTTTGTATCGCCATCGATCGACCTTGGAGACCATCTTCAGAATCGTAGACACAGACAACTCAGGTAAAATGGTTGATTAATCACTGAAACAAGTTAAATGTACTTAAGTACATTATTCACAGCGCTGGCTTATGTGTATGTTTTTCATGGACAGCACATTTTGTTGTTTTGTGTGTCAGTGCCTCTTAAATATGATAATCCATCTTAAAATATGTCCTCTACCTTGTTGTCTTGGTTGAGTTTGTAATTTATAATTCAGTATGATTTTTTTTTTTAAGTTTTATTGGTTTGCATGAAGATCTAATAATCACACTAATGAAAAGCCAGTACTGAAGTTTTAGTTTAGATATTTGCATTTTATGAACAGCATTGAAACCGATAACAGTTATGAAAACAAACGTAAGTGCACAGAATAAAGACAATGTGGGGACAGAAACAGGGAAATTGCACCAATGAGATTATGTTAGTGAGAGAGAGGTCATGAAGATTGAAGGTACACTCCAGTAATATATTCATCTTGAGATTTACTTCTCAGTCGTTGAAGAGTTTCATAATGTGATCAGTAGCTCTGGAGAATGACCAAGCTCAAGCTGGTGTCTCCAAATGTCTTATTTGTTTGACCAAAACTATTATAAAAAATATAAATGAATATAAAATTTACAACTGTCAGATAAAATCAGCAAATCCTCAGACTGAAAAAGCTGCAGGACGTTTGGCATTTCTACCACAAAAACTTGAACAATTAATTGATTTTTTAAATAGTCAGATTTAGCATCAACAAGGCACAGTCTGGTGCAGTGGAAGTGTAAAGTGTGTCACTGCTCTCTAAAGTGTCCAGATAGAGACGTTCACAAAGTTCAGCCTCTGTTAATCCACCTGTAGCGTGCAAAAGAGGCCACAGCGTGTTACTGCCTCCTGGATCCTGCCAGTTAAAACCAGGATTAACCCACTGATCTACTGGTCTCTCCACCCCCAGCCTCTGATTACACACACCTTTTCCTCTCTCAGTATCTGTGTCATTTTCATCCTCTCTCTTGTTCCATCCTGACCATCATTTCATCTCTAATCTCCTCTTTTCCACCTTGCATCTGCAACTTTTAATCTCTGCAGGCTTCATCACTATCGAGGACTTCCGGCAGACATGGAAGCTGCTGAGCGTCTACCTAAAGATGGAGATCACAGACGAGGCCATCTCTGATCTGGCCATCACCATCGACAGCAACCAGGATGGCAGCATTGACATTGACGAGTTCATGGAGGCCTTTCGCCTCACGGACAAGAAGAGCCGACTAGAGCGAGGGCGGAGCATGTTCATGGGCACGGCCAATGACCTCACCAAGCTGGAGGGCGACCCCAACATTTAAGCACAGAGAGCGAAGACCGAAAACAGAGAGCCACCTCAGCTCAGACGCCACACCAGGCAGACAGACAGTGGAGGGGAGGTCAGGGAGATGCAGCCAACACAAGCTGCTTTAATGACGCACATTAAGACGCAGGATGCTGCTGAGCAACAGCCGCGTGGGTCAGGAGGGGATTAGGAAGGGGTTAGAGTTCAGGGTATTTGACAGCGAATGTTCATTTTACATTTTGAAGCTGTTTTATTGAGGATTGTGAACAAAACGCTGCTTCAGGGACAAGAATAGTCTCTTTTATTAAGTAAGAATAGTTAAAAACTGCAACGGTAAATCCACCAACACAGGAACAGAAGCATCATGTTGAGGTATCGTGATCACACTTGTTATGAAGAAGGTTTCTTTATTGTTAACAACAGAAAATATTTTGATTTATGTGAAAGATGAGAAGAGTAACGCCTGCAAACTGACTCCAGATGTTTTTACATAGATAACGGATTTTAAAAATGACCTCCACACCCATGGATCATGAACATCTGAAAAAAACCTTATCATCAGAGGCAATAATACATCAAATTCCCTGAGAAATGTCTAATCTAAAATGTTCCAAAAAGTTGTAAATTACATTGAATAGAAATATTAAAATGCTTCTGTATCAATGACACATATAAAGCTAACAGCCTCTTGATGACAGAGTATAAGAAGTGTAGTGCTCTTCTTCAGTTTCTGCTCTGCTGCTCTCACCTGCTCTCTGTGTGTCTTTTTTTGACTCACTGAAACAATTAAGTGTTTTCAACTTTTCAACTTGTTTATGTCTGGTAGCCAGTAAACAGGTGTTACTCTATTTGTCGATGCTGGTTGCAGTACCCTTTCGATTACATGTGACGTGCAAATAACTAAATTCATCCTAAAGACTTAGTATAGATACCAGAAACTAAACAAAGAAAAAATATATATGATAAACTAATACATGACTGTGTAAAAAGTGCAAAAAGTATTTGCAACTAAATGTTGCTGGTGCCTTAGCTGTAGAAGTTTTTTTAACTTCAGGAGATGAAGTTAAATCTAGTTTGCAATGATAATGTTTTGCATGAAATGCCAACAATGACCTGGAGTCCCTCCTTATCTCATGAAGGATACGAACCCTCCCTTTGTCCAGATCGGAGAACTCGTGCTTTTATTCATTTGACTTTTAGGAAGTATGTCTGCCTCCAAATTGTTTCTTTGAGGCTTAAAACCTTTGCTATATTTTAAATGGGTAGACAATTTGGAAAAAATGCTTATTTACGTTCTTGCCAAGAGTTAGATGAGAAGATCTACACCACCGTCATGTTAGCTTAGCTTAGCTCAAAGACTAGAAACAGGGGGAACAGGTAGCCTCTGTCTGGAGATAAAAAAACAACAACAACAACAACAACAAGAATTAACTTTGAAAGCTGTCAGGACAGCTGTTCCTTGTTTACAGTCTATGTGCTAAGATAACTGCCTCCTGTCTGTAGCTTCACATTTAAGGCACAGACGTGAGATGTAACTCATGTAACAATCGGCAAGAATGTGAGTAATAACCACTGAGCTATTGATTTCATCTATGAAGGTGGTGTATTTTAGTTAAATCTCCTCAGTATTATTGATATTAAAGCTGGTAAATTATAAATTACAAGTGATCTCAACCAAAGGAGACATAAAGAAATAATTGTGCATATGTGTAAAACTGTGTTGTGTGGACAATGTAAATTTTATTATATGTTATTGTTGTATGTTGTTGTTTTTTTAGCATGCTGACCATGTAAAATGTTTACTGTACATACAATACATCTCAGTCAAATTTGTTGCATTCACTTGTGTCTGTGTTTTAGCTGTGTGGTGTTTATGAATTATAATTTAATTGAAGTAAATGATGAGTAAGTCACCCAATAGTGGTACACTGTGACAAAATATGAATAATATATTCCCAAAAAGCCTTTAGACAACCTCCAGTATTGTGTATTAATCTACAAACCCTATTATTCAACCTAGATGTCCTATGCATTGTTTTTCATAAATTACTTAGATGATTGTTCAGTTATCAAAACGGTTGCAGGTTAACTTTATGACCATGAAGTAACTGATTAATTAACAAACAAATATTAAGCTTAAGAAGATAAAAATGGAGCCAAAAGGCCAAAATTATATATTTTTCATATTTCATATTTCAATGCAGTTCTTAAATGGAGATGTATTTGAGGGTAATTCAACAACTACATATTTACATAAACAACCTGTGCAAATGTTAAAAAACAGTTTTTATTCTTAAAACATCTCACCTCATCAAATTATTATTAACAATATTAGGATTTTATTTGTCTGTTCTGACTACGGAGATCAGAATCACCAGCAGGTGGTGTTAAAGACCATTTAGTAAGACTGTGGATCATTATGACAGCAAGTTGGATAACAACTGACAACTGAGGTGCACATTAACATCACTAGTAATATATTGTATTTTCATCAGGAGCTTAACAGGAGCACAGCATGCCAGAAATAATGACTGATTTAAAAAAAAATAAGCACACTGTAACTTTAAAAGATAAAAAATTATTAACAAGAATTGGCTAAGACTATTTGTTGTTCAGGGTTAGACACGAGAGCAAACAAACCGAGGTTAACTGGGATTTCTGAAGGCACTACACCCTGCTTTTGAGCTACAGCAACAAATAATGGAAATTCTTGCGTTTTTAACTGCATTATCTCCCTGTAAGTTTTCCTTTCAAATGATAATCTTTCAAGTGGATGGACATTAAAACATGCCCAGAGCTGCCTGCAAGTTCAAATGAGGCCAGATTTAACAGCTTGACAAAAGTTTAGACACAGTCATTGTTTACCTGGAGACGATAGTTTGACCATGAAGTCAACTCTGTAGTTTCTATATGTGTGGACTCAGTTATAGAGGAGGTATTCAGACCCCATTGATAATATAAGTAAACCAGACTGTAAAAGCACTCTGCAAGTCCTCCATTAAAAACATTTTGCCTTTGTACAGATTAAACTAAAGACACACACCATGTTAATTAGCGAGCTTTACAGGCACTGGTAGGCAGACTGTGTGCAAGCTGTTTGTCCCTGTTCCCAGTCTTTATGCTAATCTGAGCTAAACAAAGCTAGCTGTCTACTGGCTGTTGCTCCAACAAATAAACATAGGAGTTGTTGTGTTGATCTTCTTATCTCAACTCTGGGCAACAATGTTCATGACAAGTTTTAGTTTATTAGTTATACTTAGTTATATTCACTTCCTCAATGTAGAATTACTCCATTACAAGTGAAGGTGATGATCACATGTTTTGTTTGTTGAACGGTCACCTGCAAAGTATTCAGATTAGGATTAAGAAAACCTTTATTTGTGGGAGTGTAGGAATATTGCACATATCAGGAGTGTTCATTGTACAGTCTTGTACAGGTGGAGCAGCCTGTCACTGAAGCTGCTCTCCAGTGCAAACAGGGCGCCCTAACAGGGGTGGAACTCACTGTCCAGCATAGATGGCAGTTTTTCCAGGACCCTCTTGTCACCCACCTCCTGCGCTCCAGAGGACAGCCCAGGACAGAGCTGGATGAAGTAACAAGTAACTGTGATTGCCAGATAAATGTAGAGGAGTAATTAGTACAATGTTTCCCTCACAAATGAAGTGAGGTTAAATTATAAATAACATAAAACAGGAATGCTGACTATTGTCGTTAATAAGTACATTAACTCATTATGAGGTTTTTGTATTTCCATTTTATACTCCCTTATACTTTTCGCTATGTTGTACATTCAATCAAAATATGCTGTACCTTTATCAGCTGCAACATTGCATTGGTGTGCAGTGATGCATCACTATTTGTACTAAAATAATGTCATTACATGTATAATTCTGATATGATTAGACATATGCTTACTTTGTACAGTTGATGTTAGTATGTTATGTATGTTTTATCCTTATTTAAGCAGTTAGAATGTACTTTTACTTGTAACATAGTATTTCTGCACTTATTGGTAGTCAGGTAAAATATCTGTATACTTCCTCCACCACAGCTGGCCGAATGGCAGACTTTGTTACACCAGGCCAGAGCCAGGCTAGCTGTTTTCACCTGTTTCCAGTCTTTGTACTAAGCTAAGCTAACCGTATACTGGCTGCTGTCTGCAGGAATGCGGTATTGATCTTCAAACTCTAACTCTCAGCAAGAAAACATATTTCCCAAATGTCAAAGTACTTCTTTGATTTCGTCAATACACAGAACTTGTGAAAACAAACCCAGCGTGCCTCCCAAGAGATGGACACTCTGCTGCCGCCTGCCCTCTGCTGCTTTTCACGTCCAGCAACCAGCACCACCCCCAACACAGAAACTCACACACTGGTGACAAATGGGACAAAAGAAGAAGGCAGTTAGACCTATTTTTCTAGTGCATCGGAGGAGGGGGGCATCTATTGTTCGCAATCTGCAGGTGGTCTTACAGTTGTAAAGCTGCTGGGGCTCTGCCCTAATCAGGACATTTGAATGAAGGTTCTCAGTCAACTGGAGCGCCTCAGTGCTCGCTGTGACACATCACTCACTACACTTACAAGTCACATCAAAGTGCTTTACTTTCATCTTAAAGGGAATAATTAATCAGAAAGTGATAGATGTGATAGATTTGTCGAGCTAGAGTGTGTTTGCGTGTGTTTTTTGTCACCAGGCTGATTTACCTTCATTTTTTCGCATTTGAGGGAATGCTTTCTAGTTCTGAGGGCTGCAACATTTCCTATGATTTTGTTGTTGAGAGCTGCTGTTGATTTGATTGACACATGCTTGCCTGTAAAAAAGGCAGAAGACTCTACAAATATATCTATTGTCCTCTCTGTCAACAGTTTATTAGTCATAATTTCTTTAAGTTTCTTGCAGGGACTTGACCTGGGAAATTATGACAATTGTTGGGTTTTTCAAAGTTTTCTGACATTTTATAAGCTAATCAATATAACCAGCGGATTAATCAGTTATGCATATTATTGGTCACATAAAGTAGCTGAGTTAAATCTAATGGAAAGATAAAAACATGTTTCAGTGTTTTTTGTTTCTTTATGATGTAATACTGTACTTTATTGCACTGTGCTGTAATATACTAAAACAGTTTTACTTCTTCAGGTCTCTGAAACTATTGGAAAGAAATATTCTGGAGAAGTGTGAGACATGACTTTAGTTCAACTGCTTTTTGTATAGCAAGAGACTACTTTGTGTTGCTTCAAAGAATCACAAGCCTAAAGCTGGCATTTGTAAAGTGTCGTGTCATGTTTAGTTGAGTTTTCGGCATAGAAAAGTCAAAGCCAACACTTGACACTGGCACTGTTACTTCAAGTGTAGCAGGTGTGAACGCTGCGTGTCACAAGATTTGTTTTTTGTAGTTATTTGATAAGGACCCACAGAGGAGTCTGTCATGGTTGACCATGACGTGTTGCGGTTGAAAACCATGTGGAGTCTGTTTTTAATTCATAGTTCCATCACTTTATTCACATAACATACATATAAATTTAAAACACTTGGTCATGAAATTCTTCTTATTTTCATTTATAATTAAATTCATAGACTTTGAATGAAAAAGTGCTCAAAATTAACTTGGTGCAAAATTACTTTAAAAGTCAATAAACTGTATTATAATTTATTTTTGACATCTCTCTTGTATTTCCCTGAATAAAAAATGCAATTATGGTTTTTCAGTCTTGGAGCTGTACTATGACAATAGTGATTATCGCTCACATGTGTGTCATGTCCATTGCATTGTGGGTTTCTATCAACTTTACACCTTGTTAAATAAACAAAACAAAAACAAAACAAAAATGATGAGCCAGGAATGATAATAAGATACCATGGTTGTGGAGGAAAGGAAAGGTAGTTTAACAGGTGCTAAATTAAAACATGACAAAGCTATGACATGAATGTGAGTGTACAAATGAAGCATTCAGCAGGGGAGAGCTGCAGAGTCAACAAACAAGAGGGTCAACTCTACTGAGGGCCAATCAAGCCCCAAAAGAAGTGAATAATATGCAGTTGATGGAAAATGAGGGACACATTGCGTGTGTGTGTGTGTGTGTGTGTGTGTGTTGACGCCTGTAGACCCTGAAATGAAATGATGATCCCAAGGGCAGAAACATATGATGTGAGTTCTCAGAAGAGTTCAGATGGGCAGAACGTAACTTCCCCGAGGCCACAAGTTAGAATAATGAACAGAGAGTGCTACATATTTACCGCCCTTGAGACTCAGTTGCAGGATGAAATGAGTAACAGAAAGGTTTAACCTCCATTACTCCTGACAAACCTGCCCCAGCCTGCCACAGTTCAACTGCAGGTTTTACACGTGGGAAGAAACAGTCAAAACAGTGAGGGACGAGTCACACTTTATTCCCTTTACGCATCGAGGGTGTTCCCTGAATTTATTGAATGTTTTTGCAAAACGCAAGTCTAAAGTAGTCCCTGTTGTTTAATCTTCATAATCTTTTCCAGTTATTCACAGGAATATGAATTATCAAATAACTCGACCCAGCAGTAAAGTCTATTAAGTATTGTCTGATTATTATTTGGTTATTATTTTTATGTATTATTATTAGTATTGCTAAATGTACTTAAAGCTAAAGTAAAAAAAGGTTCTGGTGTATCATTGAGTAAGTAGGATTTAACTGTCGTAGGAGTTATTTTTCACTTCTTTATATACATTTTTGAAGTTTAGTTCAGCGGTTTGACACCAAGGGATGATTATTGGCTAATGAGTCACATGGTGGTCCAGGTGGTCATGAGATGATTACTGTGGCAAGAAAGAAGAATGAACAAATGTCTTTTCAGTGTTTTGACTTTCCTTAAATTTCAGTTTTTTTTTCAGTGAAATATTATTTTTTGCTATTTTACTAAACATATAAACATTTGAGACGTTCAGTCTCTCTGGTTGGACTGCAAACAGCATCTGAAGCAGAGGACAACCAGACAACTTAGTCACATGCCAAAAAGGTTATGAATCACTGATTTAATGCTAAATGATGTATTGTATATCATGATGAAGTATTGTATGTTGTATTTATTCATGACAAAAGTTAGTAGTAACTGATCTTGTACAATAAACGTGGTGGAGTAAAGAGTCTTTCTTTCTCTCTCACTGTAGTGGAGTCTAAGTTAGAGTAAGAGTAAGTTGGTAAGACTAAAAATGACTTAAATTTCTGCATAAATTGGTTAATTTATGTATAAATAAATG
This sequence comes from Datnioides undecimradiatus, assembly GCA_008933995.1. Taxonomy (NCBI): domain Eukaryota; kingdom Metazoa; phylum Chordata; class Actinopteri; order Lobotiformes; family Datnioididae; genus Datnioides; species Datnioides undecimradiatus. Next base: position 11,481,687 of record WARS01000015.1, read on the forward strand.
GTATTTTGTTACTTTGCACCACTGTAATTCCTCCAGTTACTCACAGATAAATAATAACTTACTTAAGCAATTTTGATCCAAGGTTGAATGCTTAGTCATTAAAGAGTTAGTTCTCTAAAAACACGTCAAGCAGAAAACACGAGTCACACCGACTCTTTCCACATGTATGAAAGCAAAGAAACGTCAGAATGAAACGTCAGTTTTTTGATAAGCAACTGAAAAACTAATTTTCACCTTTAACAGATACATTTTTACAAAATGCAAAAAGAAAGCTGCAGATAGAAATATTTGCTTTCGGTCAGTTAGTTGAGAAGATCAATGCCACTCTCATGTTTGTAAGGCTGTAAACAGCTTGACTACCAGCACAGCTAAAACTAAAATCATTCATTGGCAGTCTGTACTATCTCTATTCTATTCTATTCTATTCTATTCTATTCTATTCTCTGGTTGCCTGGCAACAAATCTCCAGGAGTGTTCTCAGTCTTAATGCTAAACTAGGCTAATTTACCTAAGCCAAATGCAGACTGTAGATGCATTTCATATGAAAGCCTAGTGTCTAGCCTCTATTTGAACATTTCAGTAGGTCCATTCAAGATTTGCCATTTCACAAATGTGTTTTTAATTTTTAGGTTGCTCATTTATACTTGATCCCTTAACTGCTTAAGTGACCTGATATCACTACCTGACCTATTATTCCTCTGGAGTAGCGTCTTTATTTCAACAGTCTCATTTTCATTTATTTCTCAGACGGTTTATAGAAAAGACAACAGGAAAGACTGTGAACTTTGCACTTGAACTGCAACTTTTATTTTCTTGCAAATACACTAGAAATGTTTACAAAAGCACTGTAGAAACATCTGTGCAGTGTAAATTATCAAAACTAAAAACAGATATTACTTTGAATTCATTTTGCACCTAACATGACAAGCGGGATTGTCATTTTTCAACAGCAAAACAAATTAGTATATCTCATACAAGGTCTGTTAGTGACTTCAGAACATTGAAATGGGGAGATGCAGTAGTTACACCAAAGAGCAAATTAAGGAAAAAAATAAAATAAAATAAGGATGGTATGGCACTAGTGCTCATCCCTGAAGGAGGGCTTCATTCATCTAGATAGGTTACATAGCATCAATGCATGAACTTAAGTCAGTCGTCAAGATAATCAGCCTTCCAGTAAAAATCACTCCAGTTTGAAATGGTGCATTTGGCTCCACAAACACAAATTTACTCACACAAGTTCTCATACTCATCCAACACAAACAATCTTAAACCATTCATTAACACTCTTTACAGACATTTTACAGGGCAGGTCCCAGTGTGGCGTACTGGTCCATCTTCTACACTTGTTTGTATTTTCAGTGTGAAAAACAATGAAATGATCAAAAATGAAATGTGCTGAACATTACAAACCCCCCCCCCCCAAAAAAAAAACCGCTAACAATGCTACAGAAAAAGGAAATACTTCTACACAAGTGAAACTAAACAAAAAAGATACATAAATATTGGGTGGCCCCTTACAAAACATCCGCAATTTTATTTCCATACAATTCGGTATTGCTTTGTCTTAGATAATACTGAGATCTGCTCACAAAGAGCATTGATTACTGCCGTTTGCTCTGGGTGAGAAAAAAGCAATTCCCCATCATCAAACTACCAATTTATGAAACGTCTAAATTTTTAAATTTGCCTTGATGTAGAAAGGCGCTTACACACACATCTGTTCATGTTCACACAACACTGCTGCAAATACTTCACCTATGTGGTGGCACAATTTATAAAAAGAAAAAAAAAAGGTAGGCGGTGGTTTTGTGGCACGGCCGTTATCGCAGGGGAAAGTAAACATGGCGCTGGGGCAGATCTATGTGGGTTATCTTTGGTTAAGCGGGGACAAGCCAACAGGCTTGAGAGATTGGACTCAAAGGTCAGTGTAGTAGAAGTCAGACAGTTGAGGACTGATCACTCAGGTGTGTGTTTGAACAGACGCTGTACAAGTAACACACATGCACAACTCTTGGGATTAAGGTCTTTCAGGTTCAAGTCAAGATTTTTTTTTTTAAAAAGGTGGAGGACGATGAACTGTGAGTTTGTACAAGGCGGTGGTTCCTCGCATGTAGGTGGTCATAAAAAGGCCTTTAGTGAATTGATTTAACATTAAGAAGAATTACTTCAGTCTCCACCACAGTGTTTTTAATCCTAGTATCAGACTTCTGACACCAAGCTTAGACAGTGCTGAAATGGCTCGCCCTTTTTGTGCACCTCCAGCCAACTGTTACGTTAACTAAACCTACAATAAACCCAAACGATACATGAGATATGGTTGGATCTTCTGCTAATAGAGTGTGTCAACTTTACAGAAATGTTGCTAATGAGATCTGTAACTGCTACTTCCCAATAAATGGCAGCAAACTTTGGGCTTTGTATCTCATGCTCAGCTGTCAAAGGGTTGGTGACACAGGAAGCCTTCAAGATAAAGCCTCTGTGGATCACCCTGAAACTGTATATGAGCACAATATGGTAAACACCACATATTCAAATACAAGTCCATAGGTTATGGCATTTTTTAGCAGCAATAACAAATACAAAAGTGTATCAAAAGAAGACACTCCATGTGCTGAAAAGCAAGTAACACAGAGGCGTGGATGTCTGCTGTTTTTTTTTACAACAACATCCAATAAAATAACCAATACTGGTGAGGACAAACCATTGAAATGTACTCAACATATGGACCACCTGCACTGAAATGACCAGGACAAAAAAAGAAAAAAAACAAACATTGAAAATACACAGGGCACAGTTTCCTGGTAAAGTACAGGGAATTTAACACACTGAAAGTATTATGGCCTTAAATTCACCTCCCATTAGCGATGACCACTGGATTTGACATGTGACGAGACAAGTGTGGCGCACAGAAAAAAGAAAACACAACATGAAACATAAGACAAAACAGTGATTCAAGTGCTGTGTGCTGTGTTGTTTTTTTGCCTGAATGCCTACAGCTCCTTAGCAAACTGAATGACTGCACAGCGGCGAGTGGCGCAGAGGGCTCCCTTAAAACCCAACGATTCCACTTTTTTCTTAATAGTCACGGCACTTGTCAGTGTCTTTGACAGATCAGCTGTAAATATATATAATAATAACAATAAGACAAAAAAAACCTGGTAGCCTTGTGTGAGGACTGGTTTTAGCAATCCAAATTGTGCTTTCTCTAATAAGTAACAGTGTAGACGTGCAGGAGCGGTCGACACTAGAGCAAAGGTAGTGTCTTTCAGCAAACCTCGGAGGACTGCTTGCTGGATTTGGTCAGAGGTATCTCAACTTTCCCCATTACATATGTACAATAAAGACAAAAGAGATTTCCAGCTTATCTGAACGAACTTATCTGTATGAACATAAAGAACACACTGAACCATTGTAAGGCAGAAAGCAGGTTCAAGTCTCTCCCTTGTAAGTTCTGTGGGTGTTTTTTTTTATTCCTTTATGTTTTGAATGAGTGATGAAGCCTTAGAAAAGCAGCAACTTTTATCAAGCTACTGCTGGCATTCCTACCAGTTTCACGGCTAACCTAGTCATCATCTTTACCAGTGATGACTTGGAATTGTGGCTGAGCTCTCTGAATAAATCTGTTTTTAAAATAGTGTTCTGGGAAAAAAAGGGTAACGGTGAAAAATATCGGGGTGGGTAAGTATTCCTGGTGTCACTACACTACACTATGCCTGCGTCAAGAAAGATAGTTGCCCATTGTCCATCAAAACAGGACACTGAAGTGTAAGATAAAGGTGCACACACATGTTCACTAACTGATACTGGAAGTGCAATATGTGTGTGGTTGTATGTGGGCGTGCACTAATTCATTTTAGGAAACAAAAAAGGCAAAAATACTATAAACAGTTTGGCTCAGTCTGTTTTTCTTCTTTTTTTTCTTGTTTTTTTAACAAAAAACGATATGCCAAGTTCGGTTTTGTTAGCAAACCCATTTAATCCTCTTAACCCAGGTGCTCGGGGAGTTTTGTCCTAGGGATCAGTTTATATGGGAGGGGGGACTTTTGAAATCTATTGGCTTAAAGTTTTCTCCTTGCACACACAACACTGATGAAGAGGAAAGAGTGAGAATAGGATTGCGACAACACCCGCTGTTGTTCAGGTGAACACTAAACACTCTCTCTGAGCCATGTTGGTCACCAGAATCTGCTCCATGCGTCCGTGTGCAACAGCAAAAACTACACTACCGTGTTCCCTCAGAAGAATTATGGAAAAAGGCTTGTCCTGGCCGAGCCCATCCAGAGTCCCTTCATGTTTAAAGGCCAACCAGGACGGAAATAAGGAATAGAGTGGGAGTTTGTGTTGCAGTACGGCAGGCAGTGAGGGCCATGCTCAGCAGGTGGCGCAGAGGAGGACAGACAGTCATAAGAAGGCTCAGTGAGAGGAGCAATGTCTCTGTTGACTAAACATATACTGGGGCTTGTGTCCCTCCCCATTCCCTATCCTCCCAACCACCCACCCTGCCCCTCCCAAAATAAGTGAAAATGAGCCCACTGTGTGTATAAATCCCCACCCGTGGTAATGTAACACCCATGTGCTGCTCCCTCAGCCCCCTTCCTGAGCTCCACACTTGGAGAGGGGATCCTCGATCAACACTTCTGGGCCTCCACTGGAGACATGGCAATGTAGGAACCGTTCCTCATTGGCTGGTTGGCTGGCGTTTCTGACGGCTCGTCAGGTTTGTCGCTGACCTGAGTATAGGCCGTGTCGTCTTTCACCGTCTGAACGGGAAGAGTCGGGAGGACAGCAAATATTAGTACAAACCACTGAAGTGGCAAGACGTCCAAATATGTTTTGATACTCAGCACTGACATTTAAATGGGAATAAATGTTTTGACCAAAATGTCCATCAAACATCAATCTAAATATGCACCAGTTAAAACAACCACCACAGAAAACATTAACTTAAAATAAAGAAACTTATTGCACTGTAAGGTGAGAACTAAAGAAGGAATATCATGTCCCATAAAGATAATTAAAAATGATAAAAATCAGAGATGATGGATAACAAATTAAAAAAGGAGAATAGCAAACAAGGCAAAAATTAAGACTTACAGTAAAAGAATGAAAAGCTTCAGTAAAATCAATACGTTTTACTTCATTCTAAAACAGAAAAGGAAAAAAAGGGGGGGTTACAGAAAATTAAAATTAGAACATGGTTAATACAAAACTTTTCATATTGCAATTAAGCTTTAAAACATTCTCTCAACCCTAAGATAACGGTCTAACCCTTGATACCTCACATTTATGTTAAAGGAATAGTTTGACATTATGGGAACTATGTCGACTCAATCTTAGCCAAACATTAAATGAGAGGATTGATACCACTCTGATGTCTGTGAGATAAAATTAAGCTATGGTCCGTTAGCTTAGCTTAGCAGCTAGCCTGGCTCGGCCCGAAGTCCAAATAGCAGCACCTCTAAAGATAACTCATTTAATATGATTGATACTTAAGTTTTGTTTTAACTCTTTTGCTGATATATGAATTTTGTAATGGTCTGATGATCAGCCACGCAAGCTGCTTCCTCCATTTCTGGTCTTTGTGCTGAGCTAAGCCAAGTCCCTCCTGGCTGTGAGCAGCAGCAATACTCTCAACATAGAATGAACATGAAATCTTCCCACAAACTATCAAACTGTTCCTTTCACATGTTGCAGGCCACTCTCCTGGCAGTGAAATAACTGAGCTACAATTATCTGTAATCTGAGGCCACAGTTCAGACAAACAATCCTGCACTTCCAGAGATAAGGGGTGACCATGCACTGAACATCGTTTCCAGGACTATTGTAGTTCAATGCACTTTGCAACTCAATAGTGCTAAGCCAGTTCATAGCTACGCTGAGCAGAAGGGAAACTAGGATGCTGGCTTCCTAAATAGGAGTATTCTTAGAGTCAAAGATGCACTGACTGTTAGAAAACCTTCAGCAAGAAAAAAAATTAAATTCCATCACACCATTCAGAATTGTAGAAAACTGCATGCCGGAGTCATGCAACGTGTTAGTTAACATGCATGGAGCTTGGGGTTAAACCTGCAGCAGCTCAAGAAACTGTTAACCATGCAAAAACCCAGTCAAACTCTCAAAAAATGCATTTCCTGTGTCATATTTCTGCTGTCTATCTACTTATTAGCAGTCTAGATCTCATTTACTCTGTCAGCTACATGTCAGTGGGTAGCACACACTTTTTCAAACCACGGTAACTGTGTGGATTAATACTACACTTAAGTCAGTAACTGCAGGGATGCATTCCTACCTTCTTCTGGCGGTTTCGGCAGAACAAGACGACAAGCACCAGCAGCAGAATGATGCCCATGCCCACGATGAGCAAAGGGAAGTTTGACACAAGAGTCACGATGAGGAGCAGTGTCCTCATCTGGGATGCCGATTCATCGTCAATAGTCGCCGTCTGCAGTCAAGAGAGATGATTACTGATTTTGTGGTTCACTTGTGAGAACAGCTTAGTCTCAGAAATGCACTGAATGAAATCACTCACCTCATTGACAAACATGATGGGGAAAATGGTCTCGTTGATAAATTTGGTTTTGCTGCAGGAGTGAGAGAGAGGTGGTGAGGTCAGGGAGAACATCTGGCTCAACATGTGGCCGAAAAGAGGGACAGAGTGTGACACCAGCGAAGTAGGTCAAAGTTCAACAAAGTTCAACTTACGGGAAGCCTTGGACTCGCTTCAGGATGATATTGAGCTGAGCTCTCTTGCAAGCACGAATGGGAACACCTGTGGTCTGAAAGTAAAATGAAAAGTTTCAGTAAATAAAGCTCTGAACATCATCAGATGTAAACCTAAATCTACATAATATACTCTTGCAACAAAGTATTAAATCAACTCAATTTCTAGTAGAGTGACTGAAATAATAGCTGAGCTGCTTCTTTAAATGAAGTCAAGTGACCTAAATAGTACAGAAGGACAAAGCAAACAGAAACAAGAAGAGCCTTTACTAAGAATACAAATAACTAATTCTCGCTCAGATAAAGAGAATCATAAACCAACAGATCAAGGTCCAGCACCGATTCCTCCACATGACTTTAATCTGTAGGGATCATAAAATATTTGCCATACCGGTTGCAGGTCAAGGTACGTCTCATGCTCCTCCTTGTTGGGATTGAGCCCATCCACAGCGTTGATGTATTTCGGGTCTGCTTGATAAAAGTGTGGGAAAGACACCACAATGGGGGCACCTGGAAGGAAAAAAGAAGGACAAACAGATGAATCAGTCACTGTCCACATCCTTATGTGACTCAGTCTAAACAACAAGGGCCGAATCAAGATGAAAGAAGAAACGTGAGATAAGATAAATGAACGATGTGGTATTTTTTAGAGATAAGTATATAGACAGGTATATCTGAGGGTGACAGCATGAGGAATGTGCTTCAAGTTGTACTGTCATGCAGTACTTGACACCCCTTCCTTTGAATACCTCTTTGAAGGTGTCATAATTAAATTCTAAGTAAACTTAAAAGCTATGCTGAGGTAATATTTACATGCCTTCTATTTAAATTCACGCTGCAAAGTCAAAGAAGGAACATTTAATAAAGGTCCAGTTTGCATAACAGAAATGTCTTGTTATTATGGATGACACAGGGTGCTCCGTCAGGGCCACCACACATTTTATATGAATCTCATCAAAACCTTATTAAAAAGACAACTTAAACCCAGAAAAAGAAAACAAATCAGGGTTTGTTAACAGATTATTAGCAAATGGCAACTCCACAGGTCACCATAGACTCGAGCTAAGACCCACGACACCAACGACATCAAGACATTGCAAACACCACATTAACATTACTTTTTGGCAATATCTCAATATCAGAACAGCAACCTGTGGTTATATTCTTGATTTAATTGTTTAATGTATTAAATACCAGAAGAATAGTGAAAAATGTTGCCCACCATATCCTTTTATTGAACCTACAGTAATAAAAAAGTTTGAGTCAGTTACAGAAAGGCCTCTAATTCTCTTTTTAGAGATAAAGCTCAAAGACAGTTGAAGTTTTTGCTTAATACATTGCTCAAACCATTAATTGATCAATCAACTCACTGTTGTAACTCTGCCTGACTTGATTTCAGGGAATACTGGATCATTTTTAGTTATTTTTATTGTAAGTGGAGCACTTTAACAATGTGAGACTAATATGTTTGGTTTTGCTCAGTTTATGTAAAGCATTCATTGCCTGAATACATGATTTGTGAAACGTACCTAAACTTCCTTTAAATGAGTGTAAAACTCATCTATTCTTTATTTAATCATCATTTTGTGGCCCAAAACAAGTCAGTATCTAAAACATATTGAATTTAAAAGCAATCCACCTGACTGCTGATGCTAAAAATGACACGACTGACAGGAAACTGGGGCTTTCAACAGCATTGTATTTTTCCTTCTGCACCGAACGGGTACTGTAGATGTTCACAGACAAAATTTCAGCCGTTCAGACAACATTAAATGAATTTTGTGGTTTAAGCTCTTTTTTTTCTTAAACCACAAAGGCCATATCAGAATGACACCACCTGGCACATGACAACAGAGCTAAGTTTTGATTGGCTCCCCATCTAGCATCACATGAATGCGTCCAATCAGGTGTGTATGAGTCAGAGGAGCCGGTGTACACAGCCAATCAGGTCTCAACATAGTCAAATTAAATCAGCACTACTTGTAAATGAAGATAGTAAACACATATTGTGGTTTGATGCAGTTTTACAAACCCTTCATATTTATATTGTATATCGTAGCTGTTGAAGCAAAGTAACAAAAAATATATGACATAAAGATTATAAATAAACTGTGTGCCAGTTATATAAAGAACAGAGTCCTGGGGTTACAGTAGCATATCTGTCAGCAATATACTGTCTTCATGTGTCAATCCAAGTGAAGATTGCCTTATCAGAGCAATCACACTCCACTCAATGACCACCATAAAATACCAACAGCCTCCATACACAGTCAGCACAGTTAATCATTGAACCGTGTATTGAGTAAAATCTGGCATGTTGGGGGTTGTCACCAGGCAGGGGATGGGGCTGCTAACTGAAAGGACAGTTTTGGGCTGGGGTAGAAATGGGGAAATAGGGGGGAGGAACAGCGTCACGGGGCACATCAAAAGGGAAGTGGGTCAGCCTCTATGGCAACTGTGGGGGAAATGGGGCAGTCCGTTACCTTCTCGACAAACGCTGACTTTAAGCACCCCGGTGCCGAGACAGTCTCCAGCTGGCACGCAGAAGCCCTCGTTAGTGGGGTTGTCTTTGGGGCTCATGAGCACATCACTGGGGGGTGCAAAACGGTACGCCTGGATGCCTTTCACTTCCACATCTTCTACGTAGGCTAGATGAATAGACCTGAGGAAAGAAAACAAGCTCAGCACCCAGTTTGGGGTATCACAAAGATACTGTCAAGAAGGTGCCTAACAGTCGTGAAGAAGAAGGAAATTGTAGGTTGGCAGGACTATAAAAGTAAATACTGTTAAATTACAATCACTTCCTGTATAATCATTACTTAAAGCCTCTCCGGTATGTCCAGGTCACGCTCTTCAACATTCTCACGCATGTTTTGAATATATCGCCAGCCTTATCAGAGGTTGTAATAGCAACACACTCGGGTCCTTATCACTGCATTTCTACGCATATTGTAAATAACTCAGCAGCAATTTCCCAACTACAAACGTCACTGTAGGAGCTGGTCCTCGGCCCTGTCAGGATGCTTTGACTGTAAACAAATTCATGGCCACACATACACACACGCACAACATGTGCATACCTGCAGAGATCAGCCGCAAAGATGTAGAGCAACTCGTTCCTGTTTATCAGAGGGTGGAAGACTGCACCGTCCGTACCGTTGATCATGTTGCTCTGATTGGAAGACCACCACGACATTTCCCTTTTAACGAAGAATTAAAAAAAAGATGGTATTAGTGTCTTTGTTGTCTTTTTATTTTCATTTTAAACCTCTACTCCAAATTGCACATTGTAATGGCTACTTACTTATTAATTAACTTAACAGTTTGAAAAGAGTAAATATATTCAGTATTTTGCTGAGCAGAACTTTGTTTCATAACCACATTAATCATCTAATGACCCATCATACTGATTTTTAGACCCTATGAAGGAGCCTTGCCCATAGGTTGAGATGCACTTGACTACAGTAATTATATATAAAGTATTTTAAAACTGGCTCCCCCTCAATCCAGCTATTAGAGTGAAATGTTACTTTTGCATTGATGATCATTTTGATTTGGTGACATTCTTTAGGCACATTTTGCTGCTAGTACCTATGTTGACTCAAAGTAATTAAATACAGTGCATATCTTTTGACATTTTTGCATTTCTCCTTTTGGCAATGTAAAGTAAAACTGAAAACTTCTTCCTATACTGAAAATCCACCTACACATGCTGATGACATTCAAGGTACAATGTCACTCTGGGTGTCCAAACATTCATTTTGCAATCGAGTTCTCTAAAGACCTCTAAAAAGCATGGAGCAAAGGCTTTCTCCTCTGGACTTTCCAATACAGGTTGTGTAACAAGGTAAGGCAAGGCATGGATACGGAAATCACGTGCCAAGAAGTGTTTCCTATCACTGAGGAAAACAGAAAAAAGGGAAACGCTTTTGTTTTTAATCACAGACACAGCCTGAGTCTTTACCTCAGGCCGTTCCATGTGTCGATCTTGCCATAGTCCAAGTAGTTCTCCTCGCCGGTGTGGAACACAAACTCGCCTTCATGGGTGCCATTTTTCTGTGGAGAGCAAGAGGAGAACCAAGTTTGAGACAGAGCTGCTGTGACTAAATACAATTCAGAGTCAGGGACAGTGTTTATGTCTTCGCTAAAAAACCATGGGAAACGTGAAAGAAATGCTGCTTTGTATTGGTCATTAGCATGGCCCTTGGTGTTTCTCAACAGACTCCCACACTGTAAGGCATGTTTAATCGATGGAAGAACAGAGAAAATTACTTTGGTTTTATTAACAGTTTTGACTGCCAGCGAAGACTACACTGATATTTTCTGTTTTTAATTAGTAAAGTGCAACTAATAGTTATTTCTGTTGCCAATCAACTTTACAATAATTGATTAATCATTTTGTCTGCAGAATCAAAAAACATATTTTCTACTATATTTTCTATCATCTTATATTGCCAAGTTGCTTGTTTTGTTTTGACCAACAGACCATCAGTTTATTCAGTTGACTGTCACATTTGACAGCCTGAAGGCAGTGGGTTTTTGACGTAATTGCTTGAAACAATTACCAAAGAGTTCACTTGATGTTTCTCAGCTGATCCAGCAATTGACTCATAGCTCTATTTAATTTACCCAAAAGGCTGCGTTTAGGATCACAATGCTGGCGTCGTCACCGCCTCTTACAAGTTGCAGACACTGCTCTGTAAACAGGAAGTACAAGCATCTTCCATCAGCATACTGCCAATCTCACTTCTCATACGCAACGTTACCACAGACTCTTCCACTTGTCTGTTGTTTCAGTAACCCCTAACGACCAACACATAGGAGCTTTCTTAAGGTTTTTGCGCCAAAATAACCTTGAGCTTTCCTCTAAAAACAGGCTCAGGAAGACGACCAGGACTTACCTTCCACATCAGCCCAAAATATTCGTCCACTTCAGGCTTCATGGAGTGGATCTTTGAGAGAAGAGGGTCTTTGAAGCCCCACAGAACTTCATGGACAGTGCGGGTCATGAACAGCTCAATGCCCAGACTGTTCATGTACACGGAAACCAAAGTTCGCAGAAAAAACGAGTATGAGTTGAGCTCATTCATCACCGCCTGAGGACCACAGACAATAAGAGTCAAAAAACAGGTGAGAGAGAGAGAGAGACTGGTTCCCATCACATACACACACAATTCAGTTTCTTTTTGCAATACATGATGTATTTTTTTCATCTAAGTGTCATTAAGACTTGTTAGTCTTGGCCTCAAATGACTGAAGTTTGTATGTTCAAGATATCAGGCTGTCACAACAGAACTAAAGAGGACAAAGGCCTGGATCTTGTTGGAGGAACAATAGTGTGTGAGAAAACAAGAATATACATGCCAGTCAAATGACCTCAGCTCCATAAAGTGGCTGTTGTGAGTCATAATAACACACATTTATCCTGATCTGGCACCATGTCTTACCACATATGGGATGTTGACAGTCCTGATGATGTCGACCTCAGGGTCACCGGCTGACTTCTCAGGCACAAACACAAATGTTTTTGGGTTCAGGGCATAAATCTTGGTGCCGTTCTCCAGGAAAGTAACGTTTTCCCGTGGCCTGTACTCCCTGTTGTGTGGAAAGGACACTGGTGTCAGTTAGTCCAGATGTCTTTTGTTTTGATTTCACACTGCAGTGACAAAATGATCCCAGATGTGCCAGATGCAAGATGTGCTTCCTGAAGCCGGACTTTAATGAACATGACTAAACTGATAACCACAAGAGACGTGCACATTTAAAGCAGCTCTTCAGGCCCTCGTGTCAAATATACCTGTAAGTATAGGGTCCAATCTGTTTAACAGCTGCCTTCCCGCCAGCCAAGAACACCTCTGGATTGGTCACATTGAAGAAGTAATACTCCATATAAACAGGTGGAGGTGGATTCTTCCACGACTCAAACACTTGGCTCTTCTCTGTCAGAGTTATTTCCTATTGACAAAAGAGGAAAATAAAAATTCAGTTAGAGATATTCTGGCAAAAAGCAATTGATTTCATACTCTCAATGTGAGTTGTTCCGCCCAAAGCTCTTTGCTGCTCTGAATGAGCGCCATCTGAGAGCACACATGGCACTTTTCTGCAAGGAGCTGATGCCAGGCCAAGACCCAGAAACCCAGAGGGAAGCAGGGAAAAGTCCTTTAGAGTTGAAGAGAAAAAAAACACGAGGACAGGCAGAAAATCTTCAGCACCCAGTCTCTGACCTCAGCAAGCCTAGGCACGAATCTGACTGCTACTAGTCAGCCCACACAATCTGGCAACGAGTTGCAATAATGAGACAATGTAGCATCTCTGTAGTATTTGCAACCGAACTGCAAGCAGGATGTCAGATGAGTTTTTAATATTCAAACCATGCAAAGCAAATACAAAGAGTAGGAGATGTTTGTGGTTTCACAGACTATTTGACTGTGATCATGGGGAGGGGAAAAAAACAAGCCTGAAAAATGGAAGTCAATAGCGAGTGTGTGACATAAGCCTGGTTGCCACATGTCTGAACATGAGCACCCTTTAACTCGACCATTGCTCTGTAGGAGAACACACAGACTGAAGATGACTGTGACCCGGTGAGCTTTTTACTTTCTTGTAGTATATTTTTAAAGTTGGAACAGGTGAAATGATCCACTTCCTCTGGTGTCTTTTTCATGTTGGCTTCCTTTCAACTGTTGGTCCCCTGAGAACAGCGAGGTGCGCTTGAGAGAGGATTGACGTCGTCTTCTGCAGTCGCAGGCACTTGCCGTTGAGAAAATATAGCTTAGGGTGTGGCTGGCACTTCCTGTTTGGGTTTCAAATGTTTACTGTATAGAATTGTTCTCCCCAGGTTTTCGTGCATCATATCCCCTTTGATACTTAAACCAAAATACTTGCTTTGATATGCACTGCAGCTAAGGAGAGAAGGCCAAGACGGCCTATATGGGTGTGTGTCTATGAATTAAACCTTTACTTCTTTACCATCGCTAACAATTAAACTGCTGATTATTTTCCAACTAGTCTCCTCATTGTTCAGTCTGTAAAATGTCTAAAAATACTAGAAAAATATTCTGTGATAGCAAAGGTGAACATCTTTATGTTGGAGAAGATTATGAGAATACTTATTTTCTTCTTCCCATTCAAAGAATTATAATATGCGACTTTTACTATTCCTAATAACCAAGAATTAATGATTAAACTCAACTTTCAATCCAGGAAACACAAATCGCAGTTGCCTTAAAAAGGACAGATAATAAGGTGAGGTAACAGCTGCAAAGTACTCCCAGTAGTGTCACCAGAATCAGAGACTTAAAAAGGGAACTTGAAGTATTTAAGTATGTGAATTCTCATGAGTCTTGATCATTATGCTTCTTGATTAACAGCTGAAGTGAAACCAGGTAATGCAATAGAGGCTCTGGACCATCATGAGCAGTTGGGGCACTGTAGGACTTGGAAAAAAACAGCAGACCAAACCAGCAGAAATGACCCAATTTGTTCCCCTTTAAAAGCAAAATGTCACTTTTGAAACAGGCATCTGTCTCGTCTGGCCTTTCCCCTTTTGACAGTCCAGCAAGAGACTGTGGCCTGAATCCCCGTGTTTGCCAACCTTGAACAAAGGTCTTTCGAAAGGCCTTCATCAAAGTTATATGTACTTCATTTATCTCCCAGAAAAGCCTTGATCTATCATCAAAAAAGCAAAACGTGAGGGACACAGTGGCAAGGTTTGTCAGTGTTATGAAAATACATGCTGAGTGAGTCTAAAGGACTCAAACTAAACACTGATGGCCATGTGAACAGGGTGGTATTCAAACAACTTCAGGCGAAGCTTAGGTGTGGCGTGACAAGATCCTGCTTTAAACTGAGTGCAGAACAGTTTAAAAAAGTCAAAAAACACATGATAGAAACCAGAAAAGTGCCTCCTGTTATGAACAGTCTGCATTTGTGCTGTGCATCAATAAGCTATAACGTGATCTTGTTCTCGAGCACTTCAGGCTCAGTCAGTCATACTACCTTGCAAAAGTGTTCTCTTGCAAACAGGCCTGACAGGAGCAGCACAAGTGGGTGTTTTTCTTTTCAGCTCCCTTGCCTCAGCAGACTGACTTGGGATAGGCCAAGACTGGAACAACAAGGCACTACAAGGTTGCTCCCAAACAAAATGCATGCCCTGCAGGCCAAAAAGTCTGTCAAATTCCTCGCATGGCTCACGTGCTCGCCTCCCTCCACACCCATCTCACCAGACATACAGAGTCTGTGTCCTGGAGGCAGCTTTTGACTTGTCCCAAACAACTAGGCGACATCATTATTACAGAGAGCCGCATTCAAACATCAGATTAGGTAGATTTTTGGAGTCAGTTCAGCGTGTCTGGGGCTGCCTAATTCAACGGGAAGACTGCAGCAAAAGAGGATTAGCTATGCTGTCATTTCATGTAATCACTGGCCACATCAGATTTATGTCCCCCTGTAGATGGACTTTGACTAACTCTTTTAATTTGGATCCCCTGGGATGCTGCCGTGATTCAGAATGAGAGATGAGAGAGAAATGTGACCTGGACCTAAATTTCACAACAGGAGGGGGAAACTGTGTCGGTGAGTAAGCTGTTTGAGGGTCCCCTACTTGGACAAATTGCGTGTAGAGCTTTTCTGCTGAGCTGTTCCTGGCTTTTTCTTCTTCTTCTTTAGTAAAGGGGCCAACTTTGCGAAGAAGCAGAGGGATTTCAAAGTACAGATTAGGAGTTGCACAGAGCATCCAACGCAGTGATTCATGGCAGTGGGAGGAATGTGAGGTATTTTAAAGCGTCTGCAGGGTGGGATAGGATGTCAGCTGCAGACCCCCTACCAGCCTGCCACCAGATCAGCCCTCTGTGCCCAAAAATACAGAAACAAACTGAATTTTGTAATTTCATAACTGAGCCAACACACAGGACCCACCAGTCCTTAGAAAATAGACGCATCGCTGCACAAGGTCAGACTACATTTTATAAGCTGGGATCATTTCCGTATATTTCATCCCTACTTGGATACTTAGTACTCAGGTGCCAAGTGCGAATGTGATGATAAATCATTACAAAAAGTCTACTTCCTTGCTTAAACAGAGCTTGAGTGTTGATCAACAGAATTCACCTAGAGACAGGGAAAGGAGCTGATCAAGCCTTGATTGCGATGCAGTGAAGACTCATAACAGACCAGTTTTGCAGTTTTGTAAAAATCAAGGAGGCTCCAAGGGGCTTCCTGCAGACTGCACCCAGAAGCATTAGCAGGATCTACACCTTAGTTTCACAGACATTTAGATCTTGAAACACCCTTTAAATCACCACTTTGCTGGGTTTTAAGACATACGTATGCATCGCATAAATGAATACAGATTTCTCTGTTTTGTACGAGTTAGATGCTTGATTTTTAGAGAGATGCGTGGCTGCCACGGATCCTCCTCTTGTAAAACTTGCTCCATATCCACCACTGCAAGTCAGGGACTCCCTGACTCTCTTGTCCACTCACCCAGGTCCCTTCCCCCATTCCTCCAGACCTGGACACCTCCCCCCTTACCCACTGTGTCCCTGCTGGCTAAGATTTCTACTATTACTACCGGCAAACCGCCTCAGAGGAGACAACCATAACGAAGTCAGTACATCAAGCCTGCAAAAACAGAAATGTGTCACCGGGTCATGCGCGCAGACCGGTGCAGGTTATCAAAAATCCTTCAGCAGCGGCCGGGAGAAATAACATACCACGCATTTCCCTCATTTCCATCCCCTCGGTCCATTTCATCCAGTAAAAGTCTAATTGAATCATGTGACGGGTTTTCAAATCGTAGACTACAAACGTCGCAGATGCATAAAGGAATGTTAAACGGTATGTCAAAGGAGCGAGAGGAAATGTGCCATAAAACTGGGTAAGGTCATGATGAACTCACCTCTCAAGAGTCACACAATCATATATTCCCCTGGTGGGAGTTACAGGGGATTTCTACCTACGGCGAAGCGTTTACTGACTCTGTGTGTAATGTTAAAACACACGCCGGTCAATCATCTGTTTTAGTGCAAGCTTAAACAAAAAAAAATGCCGAAGCACAACCATGTAATGGGACTTACACGCTGCATAGCCTCGGATCATGCGGATTCTTGAAGGGAAAGAGCTTTGGCTTCATCCCGCTGAGCTTGACTTGCAGAATGTAGCGAAATCAAAAAGGTACAAATAAAATAAACGGTTGGTACATTTTCCACGAGCACACCAGGATGATCCTGTGACCCTGCATGTACAACCAGTGAGATGCTGAATGCGCATGATTGGACATACTGCAGATCAAACATTTAAAACCCATCAAGTGTGACAAGGCGTCTAAAATGAGAAGAAAGCCACAGAAACATGTTTTACGTTAAAGATGAAACGATGGTGCACCTTTTTTAGCCGGCTGTGTATCATGGTTTGGAAGACTTGAGCCACGACCAGGGCGATCCCCACTATCAGGAGGTGAGCGCACACGATCCCGGTGGCGTAAATGGCACAGGATCTCCGAGTCATGATGCCAGTCGGATATGCTGTCCTCTCGGGGCCGATAAAACTTCACTGAAGTCGTTGATAACTTCCCCCACAAAGTAGGAATTTAACTCAAGATAGCGACGGTGATGTGTGGGATCGTGAAAGCTCCGTCGTCTCCTGTACAGGATCAGCAGCAGCAGCTGGGGTTTAAACTTCTCTCTTCGCCGCCCTGGAGGGCTCTCCCCGGCGAGGATGAAGGGTAAAAAAGCGTATCAAAAATGTTGGCACTTTTCATCAAAAACCCCGAGCTCACGCTCAGCCTGGCACCTAAAGAGAAGGTAGGACCGTGCTGCTCGGAGGCGGCGGTGAAGTGAAACAGCAGCTCTCAGCACATTGGGACGTAGAAGAAGAGCTGTCCACCTCCTCCCCTTCCTCTACGCATTAATGAACCGGTCAGGCGAAAAGCGTCGTTTTGGGGAGGCTGCATGGGCGGTGGGTGTGTGTAAAGGAAAGGCAGTGGTGGAGCTGTGCTTACATGACTGATGTCACTATTTCAAACAACTATATAACCAATCTTTAAAAAATAATTAACATTTTACTTTTTCCACTTTCTGAGTGCCTTTAAGTTGCTTTTTGTGTTTGTTATTTAGTAGTTTCTTCTTACACTGATCCTGTCCTGGTGTGATCCGCTATTGAAGGTACTGGTTTTTATGAGCTTGCCCTACAACATATGACTGCCAGCATTATGAATGAATTAGCAGGCGCGTGGTCATACACATGGACGCGCCGGTGGTAGTAGCTCTACTTCCTCCTTAGGACTTTTCTAATGAGCTTAACGGGACTATATTGATGCTCATGTTCAGGGATATTTAAAAAATATATCACTGTAACATTAGAACTTCCACATCATCTGCATCTTTCACTGCACACATGAAGTGTGAAGGCGGTGCACATCCGCTGCCTTTTTTATAAGGATTCCGCTAGCTCGCCTCATCGCGTCTCCTTAAATAAGCGCAGCATGGACATGAATAATGCGCTATTCAAGCAACCAACGATCGTTGACGCGAGCCCTTTGTCCGATCAGCTCGAATGCTTATTGGCTACTGCCCTCACGGACCACCGTCTCGAGACCACCCCCTCTGCGCGTTGATTGGTCAGACGCGGGCGAGTGCGATGTTGAATTTGATCGACTGATTTTGGGGCGGGGCTCCTATAAAGGAGGCACTGACGGCATGAGGCTCTCCACTGACACAAAGTTGATGTTCAGCGGTCGCTGCAGAGCCCACTTGAGCCACAAATGATGTTGTAGTGGGATAACAAAAAGCGGATGATGGCCTGCATTATGGTCATCACAAGGCAAATGAACACTAAATATTGATAAACCTAAAATATGTTACAACAGCATCTGCATAAAGGGAAAATGTCACTGCAGAGCAGCATGACAGTCAAAGTGACATCACTAATGTTGTCAAAATTTAATTTAACCTTGAGACAAATGTTTAGACCTCACAGGCTTGATTTTACACAAAAACGTGCTTTTTATACTGCAGTGGATTTACACACAGGCTTGAATGATGAATGAATGAAACCAGACGGGATGATGCAGCAACAT
This sequence comes from Datnioides undecimradiatus, assembly GCA_008933995.1. Taxonomy (NCBI): domain Eukaryota; kingdom Metazoa; phylum Chordata; class Actinopteri; order Lobotiformes; family Datnioididae; genus Datnioides; species Datnioides undecimradiatus. The sequence continues at coordinate 11,500,486 of WARS01000015.1, forward strand.
GGATTTAGTTTATTAAATGCTGAAATTTCTTGTTTTAAAGTGAGAGAGCTCAGTAAGGCAGAGTTGTGTGATGTGACTTTTTGTTCCTTAATAACAAGTATCTGCCAACCAAATCCAGTCCAGTACTAGTTCTTGATTATTTCTTCCTTCAGCTGGTCAACACACAACCATAAAGGCCCCGAAAACTTTATTCATTATTCTTGTGAGTTAATTTGACAAAACAGATTTTTGGCATTTTGATGTTTATCTGACCTTTTCTCATTGGTTTGAAGCATGCAGGATGCTGTGTATTTGTATGTTGGCTGTATAACAGCCATTGAATTAAAACTTAATGAGTTATGGGTATGTTTGTGAAGACCAGCTAAGGATATTAATATACCATATAGGAGGGGTAGGGGGCTGATTACATGTCTGTGCCTAGGGGCTCATTGTTTAATAATCCATCCATGTCCAGCAATCCACAAATACAACAGCACATTTTGAGCTGACAGTGAAGCTTGAATGTGAACTCATACAATGAAAAAAGTTACTTATTTGCAAACATAAGGTATAATCTATAATATTTCAATGGAAATTGAGATGGTGTAAATTCCCAAATTACCATGCAGAAGGAAAACAGAAATGGCATTAACTTTGCAGTGTTCTGTTTCAGCATAGCAAGCACTGATCTGTTCTCTGCAGTGTTTGGCTGCTGGTTGGCCAGTTTTGGTCCAATGAACATTGATTTTTGATCAAATTATTATCATTATTGCTATTCACTATGATTTGGTCCTATTAGCAGCAGAAACACACGTACAGTGATACTTCACAATGGTAAACTGCAAACAGGATTTAAGTGCCATCAGTTCCTCTCAAGCTCATGAATGTGTTACAAGAATTTAGCTGACATACGATCACATTTTAATGTCACAAAAGGTCAGAGGTGACATTTATCTGGGACTCTTCGATGTCTTTGGATTCTGTGGCACTCACAGCGTTTAACCAGTGTAAGGCTGAAACAGGACACTGGGATTGTGAGCCACCACCATCTTTATTTACAGACAACACCAGCTGCTTATCTCAAGAGCATGCTTTTACCCAGAATTCTTGTGGACGAGATGCCAGTTCAGATACAAGGTTACCTAATGAGACAAGAAGGCTGGCTGAAGCTGCCTGCACTCTGCTGCTCAAACAGTCATTCCCAGATTCACCCAACTCATCGACCGGAGTTTATTTGGTGTTTGGTTGGTGGCCAACATGTTAGAATACATCCTGCTATAAAATGTTTTATGTGAAGTAATGGACAGACCGAAAGGTGAGCACGGTCATGCAGCCGCTCATTTCATAATCCATTCATAAATAAAGTAGGACAAAAGACTACAAATTTTCCTCAGGAAGTGATATACATCATATTGTTTGATGTTGCTTACTGGAAGGAACGGGCTGGGCTGGACTCTTAACATTAATGTAATTGAGTGTTACAGCATTGTACTAAGCCTTATGGCAATCCCAGAGGATGGGGGCTGCAGGAGGGGGGCGGCATCTGTTCAAACAAGAGAAGTAAAAAATGCTAAAGAAAATCATCAGGGGGGAAGGATAACAGCCAAGTAATGCAGCAACATTGTTTCTGCCAAAAGAAAGGGTGGGAGGGTGAAGAGGGGTAAAACAGTTCAACCTTTGTAATGGTCTCTTTTTATGTTTGGTCAGCAGAGCGACACTGATTTTTTTTCTGTTTTTTTTTTTTGTTGTTGGACTTGTTGGACGCTAAGACATCCAGCTTTGAAGGCCTGCACAAAGCTATTTGATGACTAGAGATAGTCTTTTATGTGAATATCTCTATGTACAGGATCAGAAAAGGGGTTCGTGGTAAGAATAAGGCAAGTATTCATACATACCACAACAAGGAGACTTTTATCCACAGGCAACATAATTTTGGACAAGTTCTTTGAGCTGGTGCCTGTTTTCCCCACAAATCAGTCATTGTGTTACAGCAAATTTGTCCACCACCAAAAACTTTCACCAATAGCTCTTGGTTTGCACTTTGAAGACAGAGTGCAAATGTGGCTCAACAGCAAGCACATTTATTTGGACACAGATGTCCATTCACAAGTTTGGAAAAGAGAATATTCTCTGAGTCTTTCACACGTTCTGCACAGTCAGCTTTTTTGGAGTCACCCCATGATAACTGCATAATGGGTTATGTGCTAACTCGTGTTGGCTTTGCTTCACATTATGTTTAGGAGTAATTTATGGTCACCTTGCTCACACACCCAATAATTATAATAGAAGTTCAATTGAGAGTTAGTAACTCACTAGCTGTGGCTCACTGACACTCGGTGAATGTTATCCAGTTAATAGAGTGTAGTTTGACTGCAAACATGGTCACAGCTGAGCAGTGAATCCTGTTTGAGGTTTGATGGGTGGATTCAATGTGTACTTTGCAGCTGCCAAAGGTAAATGCCATTTACCTGCTAAATAAGATATCAAATAACACGCAGTCTGCAAACAATGATTCATGTCTTTCGGACTGATATATCCTTCAAATTATAATTTGTTAGACTGTCAGAAATAATACTGATGGCACCCTGGCTATCGAAAGGCTTTGGTGTGTTGACAAGGCAACAAGGAAAAACAGTTCTAGCACAGTGATGTATAGCATACTGTTCACCATTAAGATAAGAAATAAGAAATAAGAAGATAAGAAATAAGAAATTAACATTTGTTAATTTGTAAAATACAATCACAGTTTCCCAGTCACATTCCCCAGTCTTTCTCAGCAGATTGATTTAGTGAATGAATGGACCAGGAGAGAGGATTTTGTTTGTAGAAATCCAAAATGATAAGATCCTGAATGTATCATCACTATTGAAAACAAAGCAGTTGCTCTTGGTTCGTAAAAGATTTTGAATAGAAATGTAATGCACAATGACGATGTTATGTTAATTCTTAAACTGCAGTTTACCTTAAAACATGATGACCTGTATTAACTCTGTTACAGCTTTCATTTTATAACATTTTTAGTTTGGGAAAATTCAACCAACTTCGTTATAAAACAGCTTTACAGGCCTAACCCTAACCCTAGCTTATCTCAAAAGAACATGATAATCACTTGCATATGCAAGGCACATAGATGTTGGATAGGAATTTTTACTTGAGAGCAACAATCAACTGTCTGTACAATGTAAAAAATGTGAAAACCAACCACATGGTCCACCAGTCACATTCCATCATCCGTCCTCCCTATCTGCAGCTCCCTCCTTATATCAACGCAACAGAAACAACATTAACTCTTTCTGTAAATACTGCGTGATATGGTAAGCAGTGTCCTCCACCCCACAGAGCTGCTGCACCACGGTGGAGCCTGGTACCAAACATTAAGTCACGGTACTTTCGAGGCTGAGACAGTCTTTGTAAGGCCAGAGACTGATATACAGGCATAGTTGTGGGAGTGGAGACAAGTAAGGAGTGGCAGACCTTTTCACTGGAGGTGATTAATGCAAACCAAGTCATTAAGTGCTAAGGGAAGAGTACACTACACTGAATTTATTTCTGAATTAATCCAAACTTTGCTCTCCTTGGAGAGGATCACGGTGACCGAAAGAACTTGGTGTGTTGTAGCAGACAAAAGAAATGTTGTGTAATATGAGAAATCTGAAAGGTACACTCTGAAGAAAAGCTGTGATCCAATATCCTATAATTTAACCATATTGCAGTATTGAAAAACAGCTGAAAACATTTCCTCAAGTTCAGTTTTGTAAACATTATTTTAAGATACTTTACTTGAATTTACTTGAATTTTCTATCATCTTCTAATTTATTCTTCTAATCCACCAATTTCAGACAGAGACTTTTCACAGCATTGACCACAACAGTGAAATACAGTGAACTGTTGTGAAATCAAACTTGCAGTTCTCAACCTTTAGTGTCCAGTTTCAGCCCTTTCTCATGATTCAGAGGTTTATAAATGTGTTTGAATTAGTTTTTCCCATCAGTTTTTCAAGTTTGCAGGCTTCACTGAGGAGGAAAAGTTGGTGTATCAATAAAATCAAAATGCAATAAAGTGCAATGGAAACAAAATCAAATAGTGTGGAACGATGATTTGACTGTAATGGTCCTCAAATTTATGCAAAAGAATATAAACATCTTATCTCTCTCTCTCTCTGTCTTATCTCTTCTTTTTTTGCCCCATTTATTAATGCACAACTTTACAAATTTATCCTGTTGGAGGGCCCTACCCCTACGTAGTAAGCTGCTAGTAAATTGCATGGGTATTTGTATATGACACCTCAGCTGGTAAACAGCAACAGTAAAATCTTACTTATAGTATACACATCAATGCATCAGTATGAAAATGCTGCTTTGATATTGAAGTTAGGACTTTTAACAGAGTGTTTTTACATTGTGGAATTGGTACTTTTACTGAGGGACTCTGCACTGTAGAACATCAGTGTGTGTCTTTGTCATTGTATGTATTGTATATGCTTTCTCGTGATATGACTTTTAAGTTTATTTACTCAACAGTGGTTAAGTGATGGAATGACCATAGAATTCCTTTGTCCGGCTAGGTGTGGTTTATTTCCCACCATTCAGCTAATGTGTTTTGTAACAGGAGACAGCGACTCATTGTTAATTTAAGAATTCGAGGAAGAATGGCAGTCACACCATCACACCACATCACAGCAGCAAGAAAATAATGTCATCAATCTCCATAGAAACATATTTTGAAAAACATGTAGTTCATCGTGATCTAAATGTTTCACAGTGACCCTGCTTAGCCCTGCAGTCCCGGGGCTTGTGAGGGGAGTTATGCAACAATATATGCATTGTGCATAGTGTGACAAAGCCAGCCCACAATTTAGCTTCACTCATTAAAATGTGAAGTGAAAACTGAGGTTGAAAGATGTACTCTGGCTTTGTGAGGCTGGATCACATTCAGCAATGACAGAGAATAATGAATAAAGGATATATAAAAACTTTAGAAAGACCTAAAGTCCTAAAATCATGTGAGATATTGTCTGGGTCATGTTTATTAATATGCAGTGCTAAAATTATCAGTTCATTAATCAGCAATGCAATAAACAAAAAAACAATTGCAACAACCCTGGCATACATTCTCTGCTTTCAGCTTTTTGAATTGGCAACTTTTCTGTTTTATTTATTGTAAACCAAATATCTTTGGCTTTTAGACTGCTGTTGAGGTAAAATAAGAAAACATAAAAATGTCATCTTGGGCCTCCAGATTTGTCTGTGACAGATTTTATTGCCAACGGAGAAAAAAAATCATTCCAAAAAATGATACACCAGTTAACTGTTAATGCAAATAATTGTCAGCTGAGTCCTGATTTACACATTTGCCTATTTTTCTTTCTTTACTTATTTTACCTTTATTTGTAATAAACACAAAGGTACAGAGCCTCATTTAAAAAAGGAGTCAACTTACATACATGAGGTAAGAGTTTACACCAAATGCACAAAGAGCCAAAAAAAAGTAAATAATTATACCTAAATGTGCATTACGAGCTTGGCCAAGTGGGTTCAAAACATTGTTTGTTTATGACTTGTTCTAGCCTGTTAGGGCGTTTTGCACATCCTCTCTGTGTATTGTTTTCTACAGTTGCTCAACATTCTCAAGGACTGTTAAAAATGGCAGTAGACTCCTCCAAGCCAGCATGCTGCTCCTCTGATTTGACCATAAACAAAAACATTTCCTGTGTATCTCACCAGTTTCCCTCAATTGTGCTTTTCCTGCTGATGAGACGTAGAAAGTCTCTGGAGGAAAATTAATGTTGTCCTGATGGGGGGTTTTTTTGTTTGGTTTTAAAATTTATTGTGCTTGTGTGGAGTAAATAAAGATATAAAAGAAGGCACGACATCAAGCAGATAATCAAGAGAGGCTCCCATTTGCCTTCGTCAATCCTTCTCCTTGAGATAAATGCAACTCAGGTTCTAAAATAACAAATGTAAATTATTACAATCAGCATCATCTTGGATTTGCTTATGGATGAAATTATGGATTTATGCTGAGATGGGATCAGTTTATAACTTCTGCACTGATCACATCAGCAAATATAATGCCTTGAGGTTGTCCACATCCTAATATTTACTCTCAGATTTTTTTTTCCAAAGGGGCTGAGCCTTCCCAAGTCAGGCCATCTTCTTGCAACCATTTAGAGAGCTGTTTGTAGACAATGACCAATTACACACAGGTGTCATATTTCACTGTCTCTACCTCAGGATGCTTGAGAAGGAAATCCTTCTGAAGAGGAAAGAAATGTTTATAGAAAAGTTTCAGGCATATCCTCGCTGCCATCAAGTAGATGAATGAGAATATGAGACCTTGGTAAAAACTAAAACTATCAACCAGTGTGGAGCTCTTTGTGTGCCCTTTGGCAGATGTCAGATGTCAAAATGCACCTAAAAACATAAACATCTCAGGAGGTAAAGGGAAGCAGTGTTACCCTGCCCTCTGTTTAAGTTTAACCCTTTAAAGGGCACTCATTGAAATACTTGTAAATTCAAAATTTCAACCCCAAAGTGTTGTCGGAGCACATAACATGACCATTTTACTTCTGTAACATTTTGAAAAAAAATTTAGTTTTCAACATGTGCGCAAGTGCTCAAATATGGTCACTTGCCCGATAAGGGGTTAAGCCCATCCAAACAGGACTAAACTGCTTTTAATGGCCCTTTTCCAATTCTAATTAGGAGAAGTGCTTTTAATGTGAGGTAAAAACATGAAAATATATTAGTTATATGTTTACCTGTGTCAGGTCAGAGAACTGAATTTGCTGGTCATTCCTTGGAAAAGCTTATTTTAAGTAAACAACAGTAGAAACGCACATAATAAATGGTTCAAATGTCAAGAAATCAAATATATTTCAATGTGGATACCAGTTTCTAAGCATGCCAAAGTAAAAAAAACAACAAGATTTTATAAATTCAGGTCCGTAAAAGTCAAAGAGAATGGAGACAACTTCCTAAGTTCACACTTAGCATTTGCAGGTCACAGTATGTCACCCAGTCTGACTTTGGCATGTGGGAGAAAGCTGTTAAAACACCTTCTTGTGAGCCACGGAGTCACATAAGGGAAGCACCATCTTCAATCCAAAGTTGGAAATTCCTCAGTGAAATGGCACCATACTGAAGTAACAAGGTCATGCCTACATTATCCACTTGTGGAGCTGTGTAGCTGCTGTTGCTGCATCATGTCAGTGCCTCAGAGCAGTCCTGTGACAGCACGAGGAACCTATAGTCCAGAAGAGGAGACTCAACACAGCTGGAGTGATAAACAAATCCATTCAAAGTCTACACAAGCTTTTTATAACTGTATATTTACTGGATTATAATGGTTACTTTGTGACCAAAATCAAAAGTCGATTCAAGTAAATCACTAAAGGATAGCTTTCACCAGAAGTTACATGCTCAACAGGTCCTTCGGGGCTAATTGTGCTCGATTTAATACAAAACATTTTAAGATTTGAAGCGGCCCGTGAGGGGTTCAAATCTTAATTGTGTATTCAAATGTCACTGTTTTATGGTTGCATTCAAGCTGGCTGTGTCACTGTCAAAACAAACTGAAACAGCGCATTAGCCAGTTCACTGACTGCATTGAAACTGTTTACTAAGTTAGTTTGTTGCTATAAATAGGGATCAACAGTGTTGAAAGAGAGGAAACAGTAGTCTCTCTGTCCCAGCAGTGTTTTCCCCAGTGTTTGAACAGCAGGAGAGTCTGGGGACCTGAACTCCGGCTAATTAGCTAATTCATCAGCCCCGACAGAAATCTCATCTGTTTTTCAAAACAGTGAGCTTAGGAAACTTCCTGCAATGTGAAAAGTAAACTAAGAAGAATTGCAGGTAGTTAATCATAGGACATTACATAGGACTTAAATGCATGTTCCACCACTTAAAATAGGCAGAAACGTCAAGATTGTTATCAACACTGAGTACAGGTGATGGCTGCATGGACTCAAGTTTAGGGTGGAATAACCAAAACTGTATATTTTCTAACAAGGAGAGCCCCCTAGTGTACAGATACTCACACAGAGGGTCCACACAGAGGCATTTTAACTAATTTGTATGACTCTAACATTTTTCTTCTAGAAACAGCAAGACTTGTTTCACACTACATTGACACTATCACTTTTTAAAAATATAATAGTAACGGTCAGTCAAACCACACAACAGCTGTAACCACATTGTTTAACACTCTATAAATGTACTTAGATGTAACCTTATATCACCATCAGAGGACTGGGGCCAAGTACATTCACTCAAGTACTGTACTTAAGAACAAATTCAAGGTGGACTTTAGCTAAGTATTTCCATTTTATTCTACTTTATAGCCACTTTTACTCCATTAGATCTCAGACATAAACACAATAGTTTTACTACTACATTCATCTTTAGCCACTGGCTTCTTTTCAGACCAAGGTTTTTACAATTAAGGGCCCAGGATATTGCTTTTTACTTTTTCCATTTCTTTTTTCACTATTTTGACACTTTAAGTAGACATATAGCCTTCTTTGCCCTACAGTAAAATGTCTACATATTTCTGACCCCTCTGAATATATCTACTTATAATAAAGTCTGCATGGATCCAGCTTTGATTGAAGTTTAAACATCTGCCTTAGGTTTATGTATATTCCTTTAACAAGCCGTGTTACTGCTTCGCCAATGTGAGCCGACTGTAAAGATGTATGCCTTTACCGTAATGCACGTAAAACGATTGTTTAACGTCACCTCGTTTCTCGTATACTGTATTTCCCCTCGGTTCAGGTCCTCCGCTGTTGCCATGGCGACCGAGTAACAAACTGCCAAACGAGACGCAGTCGAAGATTAAATCAATAGGACTGATAAAAAGGGATGGAAGCAAATAATACACAACCAGTTTTCCCATGGTAAGAGACATTAAATTCCTTATTCAGTGGGAATGAATACTGCAACAGTTTTCTGTCTTCATTTTGGCTAATTAAATTATAGTTGTAGTTGTTTGTTTAGTGATTATTAGTGTGTGTGGATCAAGTGGGACAAGTGTTTAAGGTTAGATGCGATACCGAAAGGTAAAACTCTGTTTTTATTAGGGACATCATAAGTATTTATGTAACCTTAATATACAAAGTCACCAACTACAGCTGTCATATTAATGTAGTGGAGGAAAGAGTATACTGTTTCCCTCTGAAGTGCAGTTTAGTAGCATAAAATAAAATTTAAGGGCAATACTTAAACTGTAATGCTGTGCAGTACTTGAGTAATCAGAGTTAGTTACTCTCCACCACTGCTGTCAATATTGCTGGGCATACAAGCTGTAGTAAAAACATTTAAGCATCTCCGTCTTTCATTGGAGGACTATCATTATCAATTATAGTATATGAAAATGTTAGGAATGATTATTTTTATCCTTTAAGCCACTCTGTCTGTTCTCCCATCTGAACTGAACCATGTGAGGACAGAGAAATAGAAAAAAACTTGAGGGTAATGAATACTTTCAGAATTCAGGAGGAGGAGGAAAAGTTAGAGACAAGAATAGATAACTCAAACATGTATCACTGTTGGCATGCAGAGACTGCTATTTAAATTGGTCACTGAGCTGCTTCATTTAGACCTACAGCAAAGGTTGATGTATTGCATAATGTAACACCCTCTGTGAGCCTGCTGTTACACAGAGATGCAAAGGCAATGAAACTAGACTAACAGAAATACATTGTTAGTATTTTAAACTCTTCAACTATACTACACTATCAAAGACAGTGCAGTTAGGGAAGACACATCAACAAAAATCAAGATGACTAAAATAGGAGTCGTCAATGTGGATAAAATCTTCTTTTATATTTTATATTACAATATCTTTTTATACAAGGTTTCTATAAAGACCAGTTGAAGAACTTTCTACATAAAAAATAACAATATAAAATCAAAGCTACTTCATATTCATTTAAAAATCCAGTCTTGCTATTAAACACCCCTGCTCATTCATTTGTATCATTCACAGTCTTTTATTGCAGACTGTAACTTTTTTAAATTAATCTGGTTGAGAAAGTGCAAAAGACACTCTTGAGAGGAAATGGTAACACTTGGCCTGAGGTCAAACTGAACTGTGATGCTGCAAAATACAGTATCATGATGGACTACTTATCAAAACTGTGCAAGTTTAAATTGAAGGATAAGAGTGTTTAACTCAGAAATGTTTTTACAGAATATCTAATACACAAAGAGAACAATATGCACAATGTTATCTGTCAAATCCCAACAGTATAATGAAAGAACACGAAAAGACAACACATGAAAGTAGCCTGAGTTATCACTGGGTCCCGGATAAAGAATATAAATTGTCTTATCATCTGCTTTTCGTCAGAGATACGACACAGTGCCTGATCTTCACTGAGTACATACTGAGTGTCCAATTGGCAAAACATAAAAGAGGATATAAAAAGACAACTCAGAGAGCAACGTGCCTGTGGTCTAAACAGAGACCTGCTCCCAGCTCAAAAAGGCAAAATACTCAGATGCAGTGAAAGTATCATGCTAAAATTCAAAGTAAAGTAAAAGTCATATTTCTCAAAATCATCCAAGGTGTTTGACCTTTGTTGTTTGTCTATTACATTTGTATCTTATGCCAGACTGTAATAATTGTTTGTGCAGTGTGTGATGGATGGAAACACATTAATCCTACAACATATGCGGCCCCCACTAGCTATAATAATTGACCCTGTTACACTGCTGTTTATTCTATGGCATCCATCTGTCATACATAGCTGATACTGCAGTTCAGTTATAAAGTATCCTTGGTCATCATTATCCCTAAACTGAATAGTATCCCAATTGTTTCACAAAGTTTAACTAATATTTCAAATAATATGATCAGCTTCATAGTATAAGTAACATTCTCATTTTTTTAAATCCTCAGGTACAAGGAGAGGTTGCAGACCAAGTATCTTAAAGCCACTGCAACAATTTCCTCGGTCGGCAGTTGCTGCCGTTTTGTAAACGTGTGCCTCGATAACTTGGATGATTGCTGCTCATCAGTCTTATCTGGGCCACAGAGAGGTGTCTCGCCCGTCATTTTTGAAGGTGCTCCAAAGCATAATTCCAGTAAACAGCCTAGAAAGTGTGTCTCCAAAAAGCATGCCTGCTTCTCAAAGCAGATGATCCAAAAGCAGATTCGCAGAGAGTATGTGGCTGCCATGGAGGAAAAACTCCAACAGCATCCTCTCACTATGTATCCGCACTATAGGGACAACATGACCCCAGAGGTAAGTGGAAATAACAGCAGTCTGGACTACCAAGCTGTGATGTTTCAGGACAAACAGACCAGTATTAATGTTCAAGAGCAGACAGATGAATGAATGAAACATAAATGAAGACTTTTCATAGTGTCTTCATTTTCTCCAGTTATTTGATAGGGTGGTATCTGTTTTGGACCCAGACATGTGCGTTAACACCGCCTCTGCACTTCCTACGCCTACAAAAGACCACACGGAGGAAGGAGATGAGGAAAACTCTCCAGAGCCAAGTAAGCAAGAAGTGGAAAGAACAAAACACGATAAAATGCAAGCATATTGTCAATTCTATTGGAAGAATAGCTTTAGTATAGTATAGTATATTAGTATAGTATTAAACTATACTATAAACTACATTACCTTAATATCTTATTTGATTGGTAATACCAAATGACAAAAACTAAACAAATTAATGCACAATTCTGCCTGTGATAAGGCTAAAGATTAATTCTCAGTCATTATTCAGATGTCCAATGTCCAGTTCCCAGAACTTCCCAGTTTTGACAATGGCCTTCATGACTCTTCATCATCAACTTTGCCCACTCGAGTGGAGAACGCAAAAGGAGCTGGACTTCGGAAGCTCAACAAGTGATGAGATCAGGATTACCATCTGCCACAAAACCTCAAGACAATTCATGTCCCTTCATAACAGTTGGTTTGTTGACAGAATGAGGAGCTGAAACAGATGTATGTATGTAACCTTAGCTGTCAGGAGTTACGCAATCCACAATGGACTTTGAGTGCCAAAGGTAAAAGGCAAGACTATATACTGTACATTAGAGGAGGGGCTTCAAAAGACTAGTCTCAGCATATGTGCATAGGAACTGCTGTTCAAGCCCACACTGTAGAAAGAGAAAAGCAGAAGCGTATCTGAAATATGTTCAGCATTTCAATATAACTTTTCTGCAGAGGAACAAATCAGCTGAATTTTGGGAGTGTTTGAGCTTAGAGTGCAATGAAACATGGACAATTAAGCACTGCGTGTAAGCAAAGAGTAGAAGTTTAATCGTGCCTAAAATTAACTTGAACAGCCACAATGGATGCTGAGTTATTGTTAACTCTTCTGCCTTATTGCTACCGTCCTTGTTTTACTTATGCAAATATAACATATCTGCACAATGCAAAAAAATAAAAAATAAAAAAT